>OX387243.1:134401378-135601378 GCA_947561735.1 Cenchrus americanus
ATCGATGGACTTCATATTGGTTTTACGTTCCCATTGAAGTAATTGGCTCGAATTCGAAGCAAGAAGAGGTGACAACATACGATTTGGCTAGCCGCATGGTCGATCCGGAGGTTGAACTGCCGTCGACTTGACGAAGGCCGCCCTGGCCTCGGCAAGCACAATGGCGTTTTATCGTGCAACGCGTGTGATCACTACGCGCGACGCCCCGGAAGAGTTTGTGGCAACAGACAGTCCGGCCGTGCCACCCCCCCGATGGGGGTCGGGGCATTCAAGGTGCAATGGCTGCCCGAGCTTGATAGTGATGTACGAAGCCCCATTTTCAATGTCAAACGACCGTGAGGATATGACCGACGAAGAAATCGTTGTCAAGTGGAGAGGAAAGCTGTACAGATGATAGGAAATTTTACCCATAAGGAATGGGAATGCGCCCGCAGGATTTTGAAACACCAAGGCCGTGTTAACCGAGTTTTTGATGAGATGGGGGTGACGTATTCCCCTCGTCCGTGCCTCCGACGGCCGGCAAGAAAATGCAGCCTCCGGCAACGTTGGGTCCGGAGGCCGTCGAGACCCCTCACGAAAGGCCAAGTTAGGCAAGACCCGCCCCGCTCGTCGAGAGTGTCGTGAAAAGCGGAAAGCCCAAGATGTCTCGGCCAAGCGAAGGCTGACGCCGCGAAAGCAACCCCCGCCACCGCCTGTCGAAAAGCCTACGAAGTTATCGAAAGTTAGTGAGACCTTGGCCCGTCGAAGATTGAGGCGGCGAAAGTGGCCGCGCCGAAAGGGAGAAGAAGAAGACGCAAGACCCCGTCGTTCCCGTGGAGATGGACAAGGGGCCGGCCTTGAAGAAGAGACCACCGGACACCGTTGAAAAGGTGAAGCACTCGCGGTTAAGGAGAGAGAGCTCGAGGATGCAAGCTTCCGCTAAAAGAGCGCGGGTTGATCCGGTTGCCGAGATCGATGAAGATGTCGATATCATGATGACACCTCAAATTCAGCCTCTGTACTAAATATCCACCGAAAGGGTCGCCGCGAAAACTCGGCCGAGGGACTTTCGCAGTGAATCGACCGATGCAGAGGAGTTGGAGGCACGTGAAACGAGGGGTAGGCGCGTGGCCGAGTTAATCCGTAAGGATATTGCCATGGCCGAGGCAAACTCCGAAGGGACGTGTGGCCGTCCGGTAGATATCGTGGATGAGTCGAATCACTTTGCTATATTGATGACGACGCCACTCGATCGAAAAAAGGTCCGTATGCATCGCTGCCGCAGCCCCAACGTGAAGTTACGACGAATTTGAACGAAGGCTCGGGTGCGAAGGATGAAAACCTCGATTGACCCGGATGCTCCGGTGTTGAAGCTTCCGCCGTGCGCACGTCCCGTTCGCCTCCTCCGATGTCACGGGATGCTGACCCGGTGTCGCCGAAACCCGTTGAGGCTACCGCGTCGGGAGAAATTGACGGCGCTCTGAAAGTCTCCACAACCGAAGACGCCGGTACCGTGTTCTAACTTAAGAGCAATATTTTCGTGCGCTTTCTTTCTATCGTGCGTTTTGTTTGCTTACGCCTTTGCTTTCCCGTTATCTTTGGCAGCGAAAACTTTGGTCACTTTGAGCATTAAAGACCGGGAAACATTAAAGGGGGTTTCGCGTAATGAGGCGGACCCTTCCGCATCGAGGTCAAGTCTCGTGTCAATGCTAGAGAGCCTGGCATGAAGTTTCGCTTGTCGTTTTGCTTTTTGATTTTTGGCTTTGTGCCTTCGTCGTGCCGGCGGTGCGAAGGATATACGCTAGATAACGTGGTTGTTGATCACTTTGCGCATTTTTAACGTACCTTGGAGGGTTTAAGCGCCGACGACCCAATGAAGGTTGTGCGAGCTTATCTTTCGAGGGGTATCGTCGCCCTCGCCGTAAGGGCTTTGAAAAGGCCGCGCTCTTAAGCGAAGGCCTCTCGTTGATAAGCAAAAGATGCCGGAGGACGAGAACCGCCGCTTGAGAGAAGAAAATGAGAGGTTAAGGCGGGATGCCGACGATTGGGCGACCCGCCGCGTCAAACGGCAAGAAGCCCTCGATGCTTTAAAAAGAGAGCTTGAGTATAGCGTAAAATGCTGTGAAGAGTGTCGTCGGAATTGAAAGATATAATCGGTGCAATATGATGCGCGGAACATCTTGTCGACCGCCAATGCCGACCTTATTGCGTTAATTGAAGAAGGTGAAGGGTGAGCTTGAGGATACTCTAGAGAAAAACGAAACTTACCGCCACCAATGGGGGGGCGTATTTGGCGACCGAGTATCGTCGAGCTTTGGAGAGCTTCGGTGCCAAGGCCCAGACTTCAAGATTACCGACAACATCTCGAGTTTTGTGGAGTGGTTGCATAGCGAGTTGAAGCTTCTCGCCCGATACCATGAGCAAGATTGGGGACTATGGCGCCGCTACCCCGCTTCCGAGATGTTGTTGAATCTTTCTCGAGCGACTGTGGTTGTGAACATTTCAAAACTTTTGGGAGCCGAGGTTTCGTGTTCCCCTCACCCGAGGACGTTCCACCCCCAAGTAAGACTCGTTGATTTGATAAATAAGATCATCCTCCGCAACTTTTGGTCCAAAAGTGGGCGAGCGCACCGACGAAAGAAGGCGATGGGTCGCTTGGCGAAGGTAAGTCTTTTTTGGTTCACCTCGACTTCGGCCACTTTTGTCGATCGATTGTTTAAGATGGTTGTTAATGGTTTCTTCCTTCTCACAGCCTCCATTTTGGGCAGCAAAACAAGCTTTGGAGCTTCGAGAGCATCGCATGGCGCATGGTCCGTAGGCAACTTTGGGGCCTTACGGACCCCCTAGGGACGGCCGCCGAAACCCGCCGACGATGCCCCCGAACAAAGCGATCCCCCGAGCCCCGCTTCGTGAAGCGCCTCTCATGGCGAAAGCGGTCGTGTGGATCCCGTCACCGGAGAGGCATTGGCTCCCCTTCGCCTTCCGAATCCGTGGATTAGTGTTTCGAACGAAAACGAAAATGGCATGTTTGCCGCTTAAACATTTGAAAGTTGAAGTGTAAACTTGTATGCGGTTGTGGGGTACCGTAAATGCCAATCATAATTTTGTTGCGTTAAGGTTCTTGAACATTTAGAGTTGAAGTTATCGCCGCTTTCGAGTTACGGGTTTCGAAAGAAAACGTCTTCCCCCTTCTAAAGCGTGATAACTTCGGCCCGACCGCTTTGCTTGGAATTGTTATGTCATCCAATTTTAGAACTTGTCGGTTTACTTAGACGTTTCACGATGCTAAGTGTTGGATTTTCTCGTTTGTTGCTTACGCTTTCTTTTTTTTGGACAAAAGACGAATGAAACTAGCCTTCGACGCGACGCCTAGAGCGTGGAACGTGTCGAAGGACTAGGAGCCGTTTTAAATTTGTCAAATTTTGCAGCCTTTTGAGCCGTTTTTTGACGAGGCATTTACTCGCGTTTTTTTGTTTGGAAACAAACGCCTTTGAAACGTGCCCTATCACTTGCGACGTAGTTTCCGCTCGTTGGGTACCGTAACGTTTCGGCCTACCAAGTTGTTTCGATTCAAGATCGAATTGCTTTTGAACGTCCTTTCCGGACGGCCGTCGAGAAGGCAGCCTCTTTATAAAATTGATTCTTGTGAATCGTTACGCTACGCACCACTTGTGGGTGGGCTACTAATGAGTAGCACTTTGATGCTCTCACTTTCGGAGAGGGCTATTTTGAAATAGCACTTCAATTCATCCTCTTTTGGGATGGGCTATCTTAAGATAGCACTTTAAGCCATGCGAGATGGACACAACAAAATTTTAGGGAGGAAGTGTTTCATTTACTTGGAAATAAATTTTACATCAAGGCTGCCTCGTTAAAAACCTCACGCTCCAGAGTGGAGTCCTCCCTATGTGAGGAAAAGAGTACCCGCCTTGTTATTGAATTGTAAAGTGCGAAAGTAAATACTAGAAAAAGCAAATCTAAGATGAATCCTCCGCACTTATAGTACCGTGCGAAAGGCTCCTACTGAAAGTAGACTACGGAAAAAACTTACACAAGTTGTCCACATTCCATGAATAAGGTAACTCCACACCTCGCTTCCGTCTTTGAGGCGAAAAGCCCCATCTCGAACCGAGCTTGCGACCACGTAGGGTCCCTCCCAAGCGAACCGGAATTTTCCTACGGCGTCGGCGTTCTTCTTTTCTTTTCGCGACGAAGTCTCCCACTTTGATGTTCTCGAGGGATACTTTCTTGTTCCTCCACTTCCCGGTTTCCTCTTGATACTTCAATAGGTTTTGGACCGCATCAAGTCCGTCGATTTCCACTAAGTCCTTGTCGCCCTCTTCGCTCTCGCTAGAGCTACCCCGGCCAAAACTCGGGCGCTTTCGTTGGTTAGTTCTTCGGGGCACATTGTTTCCGGCCCCATACAAAGGTACCGAATGGGGTGAATTTGGTTGTTCTTGACTTCGTAGTGTTATGCGACTGCACGACTCGCGAGAGCTCATCTCGCCCATTTTCCTTTCTTCTATTCAAAGAGGCATTTCGTGATGGCAGAGAAAAAAATTTGCCCATTGGCCCTTTCCACGCCGCCATCGGGATTGGGGGGTGGTACACGGACGCGAAGCATAGCTTTGTTCCACCCGAACGACGCATTCCCCGAAATCTTGGCAATCGAATTGCTTTCCATCGTCGACAGTGAGCTCTTTGGGTACCCCAAATCCGCAAACGATTTGCCGCCAAAAGAATTTCCCGATAGTGGCCGAGGTGATAGTAGCGAGAGGTCTTGCCTCGATCCATTTTGTGAAGTACTCGATCGCTACCACCGCGAACTTGAAGTTACCCCCGGCGCGTGGGGAGCGGGCTCGACGATGTCCATTCCCCGCCGCAACGACGGTAGGTGTGATGAGCCGCGATGGTGCGCCGGCCTTCGCCGATGCTTTGCCGCGAACGGCATGCCTTGCAAGTTTTCACGATGTGCTCGCGTCTTTTATGGCCATTGGCCAATAAAAACCTTGCCTCGAAGGCTTTCCCCGCCAATGCTCTCGCCGCGATGTGCGAGCCGCACATCCCTCCATGGATTTCTCTCATGAGCTCGATGCCTTGATCTTGGGAAATGCATTTGAGCAAGGTGCACATACGCCCGCCTTGAGCAAGACGTCATCCTTGAGGACGTAACCCTTGGCTTGCGCCTGCATTCTTTTGAGGTCGTGAGTTTCGACAGGTTCATAGTGCCCGCGAAGGAAAGCAATTATGGGGGCTCTCCAGTCCAGGCTTGCGATTGCATTGATGGTGCTAAGCGGTTGCTTGTCTGGCTTTGTGGATGGAGCAACCTAAAATTTCAAAGAATACATCGGAGGGCATCGCCTCCCCCCCTCGCGGCTTTCTTTGCGAGCTCGTCGGCTTCGCCGTTGTGTTTCCCCGGGGGTGTGTTCGATGGTGAACCCGCGAAAGTGCCCTTCCATTTTGCGGACCTCCGCTAGGGTATTTGACCAATCTCCGCTCCTTGGCCTCACTTTCCTTTTCGACATGGTCTTTGATGACCTTGGCATCGCACTCGACTAGAAAGTTACCGGCCCCTAGAGCTCTTACTTTGCGAAGGCCCAGCGCAAGGCTTCGTACTCAAGGGTGTTGTTAGTGCATCCGTCGCATGGATCCTTGTAATCTAGCCGGGCGCATATCTTAGCTTGATGCCCCGCCGGGAGGTGATGATAGCCGCAATGCCGCACCTTTGCGCCCTGTGCTCCGCTCACATCCGATTTCCCGTATCGGCACTAGCTCTTCGTCGCCACAGTGACATTGCTAGGGCGAAGTCCGCGCCTACGATGAAGTCCGCTAGGACTTGGGATTTGATTGCCGATCTCTTTCCAAAATCAATTGTGTATTCTCGATAGCCTCGGTTGCCCATTTGGCAATTCCGGGACGAAGCCTCCTTGTTGATGAACAACATCGTTCAAAGGTTGATCCGTGAGCACCGTGACTTTGTGAGCCTCGAAATACCGCCCGAGCTTTCGTGTGGTCATGATTACGGCGTAGGCAATTTTCTCTAACTCGAATAGTGTAGTTTTGACCCCCGCTAGGGCTTCGCAGACAAAATAGACCGGAGATTGGAGTTTGCCTTTTTCGCTTCGACCTCTCGGACTCGAGAGCGGCGCTAACAGCGGCCCCTGAAGTGGCTACGTAGAGGAGTAGCGGCTCCGAGGGCGAGGGTGGGGACAAGATTGCCATCTTTTCTATGTAGTCCTTGAGTTCGGCGAAAGCCTTGCTTTGCTCCTGGGCCCCATTCGATTGCGCCCTTGCCTTTCAATGCCTTGAAGAATGGAAGGCTTCGCCCTCGCGACCTTGAAATGAATCCGTTCAAGGTCGCTACCTCCCCGGCCGTTTAGTTTCGGACGTCTTTCTTCGTTTTGGGCTCCTCCATTTCCCCGATTGCTTTGATCTTGTCGGGGGTTGGCTTCGATTCTTTTAGCGGAGATGAGGCACCCTAGAATCTTTCCTTTTGTAACCCCAAACACACATTTGTCCGGTTTAGTTTCAAACCGGCCCTCCTCATGTTGGCGAAGGTTTCGCCGCATCATTTATGTGGTCGGCCCTGTCGTAGCTTTTGACGATGAGGTCATCGACATAGGCCCGAATGTTCTTGCCGATCCGTGGCTTGAATACCGTTCCTGGCCATTCGGTGAACGTTGAGCCGCATTTTTCAACCCCTCTCGGCATGCGTACGAAACAAAAGGTTCCGAAGGGTGTGATGAAACCGGTTTTCTCCTCGTCCTCCTTCGCCATCCAACATTGATGGTAACCCCTGAGAAATAATCCAACGGAGACATGATCGCGGCGTTGGCCGCCGAATCCACCACTTGATCCATTCGAGGCAACCGGATAGTTATCTTTTGGCGTCGCCTTGTTTAGATCGGTGAAATCGATGCACATGCGCCTATTTGCCGTTCTTTTTTTCTTGACAACACCGTGTTTGCCGCCCATTTAGGGTACATGACTTCACGGATGACGCGTGGCGCTCAGCGCCTTTGGACCTCTCGACTTGACGGCCACCACCTTGTCATCGGACATCTTTCTCAACTTCGTTTACGTGGCTTGACCGATGGGTCGATGTTCAATTTGTGTTCGATGAAACTTCGGTCGACGCCCCGTGAGATCTTTGGCGACCATGCAAAGACATCTTTGTTTTTCCGTGAGGAAAAGAACTAGACTTGCTTCCTCATCGCCCGATAGATCCGAGACGATGACGACGGCCCGATCGAGGATCATCGTGTCCAAAGGGACTCGCTTGGTCTCGTAGTCCTGGCCGGATGTTGACTTTTTCTTTGTCTCGCCTCTCTCGCTTTTCTACCTCGTTGCGTTCGACCGCCCCCGTCGAGGGCGTGCACGTTTCGCCGCCCGGGGTACGGCCTCTTTCTAGGTTGCGGCCATCGTTTTGATGACCCCATATTGTGATGACCCCCGCGCGTCGCCGGGATTTTGATGCATAGAAACGCTTGGTGATGACCGCTCAAACTTGTTGAGGAACCCTCTCGCCTAGGATACCATTGTATGGATAGTACATTTCCACAACGTCGAAGGATAGATACTCCGCCTCGATTTTGTACTATGCCGAAAGATACAAGGAGGACCACCTTGCCCACCGCGTGGATGACACGCCCCCGCGCCATACAGGTGTGTGTCCGGTGGTTGCAGCAAGTCTCTATTGAGCCCCATCTTGTCAAAGGCGTCGGCAAAATGATGTCCGCCGATGAACCATTGTCCACCAACGCTTTTCCGAGAGTCCACCCTCGCTATATTGGCTTCTATCACAAGAGCATCGTTGTGAGGGAAACCCTCGGTACCCTTACGTCCTCCTCCGAGAAGGTAATCTGGATGTGAGACCATCTTGTTTTTTCCACTCTTCCTTCCACACAGATGTTTCACACCTCGCGAAAGTAGTGTTTCCGCTCCTTCTTGGTTTCGAACCCGTGGCTGAGCCCCCGAAATAGGCATTATGGTGCCGACAGATGGCAAAGGGTCGCTTTGACCCTCGAGCTTGGCCGGGAGCGGTGGAGCCGAGGGACCTTTGTAAGGAGGGGGGAGGGGGAGGAATAGGATGTTACTCGACTCGGCCCGCGCTCGATGTTTTGAGCTTGGAAAGTTTGTGATTGCCAAGGCGGAGGGCGGGGGTAATTGGGTAGTGGTGGTTGGTATTGAGGTGGTTGGAATGGGTTTGCGAAAGAGTTTCTCCCAAAACTCGGGATTTTGCCAAGCCGTGCGTAATGGTTTACGCACTCGCTCTCTCTTTTTCCTTCCTTTCTTCTTCGAGGATAGCTTCGAACCTTTTCTTGTCCGGGCAATAGTTTGAGCTATGGTCATCGTTTTCCCTTGTGAAAAATGCAAGACCATTTCCTTTTCTCGTTATGGCCTCGGCCTCTCGCTCGACCTCTACCCCGACCTCCACCTCTTCCGCCCTCGCGCCCTCCCCCCCGATCGGGGTGAGGGGGACTAGGTGGGCTTGGGATCGGGCTCGTGGGTCAACCCGTGGGCAAGGATTTTTCTTGGGTGTTTTCGCCCTCCGAGCCGAAAACGCTTCCGGGATTAGTATGAGAGGTGTTTCGGGAATTGGACCACTCCCTCTCGCCGGATTGGTTGGCTTTCGCAGACTTTTTCTCGCCGGGGATTGCTCTTCCATGCACATTCCCGAAGTCATTGTCTAAGCGACAATACTTCTCGAATTCTTCGTAGAGGCGCCGGATAGTTTTGGGCCTTTCGCGCATGAGATGTGAGCGGAATTGACCGGCCTAAACCCACGATGGCGGCGTTGATGGCGACGCGTCCAACACATTTGGTGCCCGGGCTCTTAGGTGCACGAATCTTCTCGAAGTAGTTTTGAAGGGGTTCCTTGTCCTTCGCCTTACAGGAGAAAAGGTCACTCTCTCGTAAGTTCGGACGCCGGAAACCTTGGAAGTTTGAGAGAATTCGCCGCTTCCGCATCATCCCATCCATGAATCACGCCCGGGCTCGAAGAGAATACCACCGTGCCGCCGCGTCATCGCCGGCGATGATGAAAGATTTCACTAGTACAGAATCGTCACCGCCGCCGAAAGGATGGCGGCTTCGTAGCTCATTAGAAATTGCCTTGGGTCGACCGGCCCGAGAATCTAGGCGTTGGAACCGACCCGTAAGTTTGCGGCCACGGAGTGATTTGAATCTCTTGAGACAAGGGGGGATTTAGGGTCCCATGGTCTCGTGCGAATGGTGTGAATGTCTTGGTGCGAGGGACCGTATCTCAAAAGGGCTCGCGAAGGGGTTGCGCCGAATGTGGTGCGCGGAGGGGGCCGGGTGAAAAACTCCGTGCGCCGTTGAAATTAGGCCGACTAGGAACTCGTGTATTCGGTGAAGGTTGGGTGAAGCTTAAGGATTGTTTTGCTTTTAGAGCGCGTAATTCCTCTTTTAGGGTAGCTATTTCTCGCTTTCTCGCCTTTTGGATCTCGGCTCCGTGCCGAATTGCCAAGAGCCGTTTCTTGGTTCTCGCCACTTCCTCGCCCTCCCTGCGCGCTTGGCCGCCTCCGCTTCCCCGCGTTGGGTTGGAATCTCGGGAGCGCCTCTCCCCGGGTGAGCATAGCCGAGAGATTGGGCTCCTCGTCCAAGGAGGACGACGCCCTTTGGTGGAGTTGATGCGGGTTCTCTTCTTCCTTGTGGACATTCCGGGTTTGATACTCGAGCCAAACACAAACGGTGGGCGCCAATTGTTGTGGCAAAAGTCGAGGCTTCTACACACAAACAATAGGGGAAGACGAAAGCTCGGAATCAAAACCAAAACTCGTGACGAAAGACAACCAAAAGCTCTTTTCTTAACAAAGGTATTTCTCAAAAGACGATCCCCTTTACAAGTGCCGCTCCGTCTCCTTTTATAGGGAGGCGGTCGACTTTTTACATTCCGAGAACACCCTCGTGTAAAACGAATCAAAACGTAATGTGCTATGCCGCGGGAGTCGGGGGTGGGCGGAACGGACTTCGAGGCGGTAAAGCTCACCGGCGCATACGGGAACATCAAGGACGCGTCGGGAGGCGCGAGCAACACCAAGAACTAAAACAAAATCAAGAATCACACTCACCGGTGGGCCGGTGGGGAGCATCTCGAGGTCCCATGGGGTCCGGTCCGGATGCATCGGCATCCGGTGTCGCCGGCGTTCCGCGCCGGGTGAGCGCATACGGCCGCCCGAGGGGGTTGGGAGCATCCGCGACCTCGCCGGCGCGACGGGGTCGGCCGCCTCCGTCATCTCGTAGATGCGGAGCGGCCTCTCCATCGGAGGCACGATCCGCGGTGATGGAGGAAGGCGAGGACGCCCAACGCGGTCGGCCCCTCGCGCGCCGGGCTCTTCGGGGCGGCCGGGGACCGAGTCCTGCCGCCTCGGATCTTTGGGCGTGGACACCCCGTAGCCCCAAGAGGCCCGGGCTTCTCCTTGAACACCCGACCGGGTGTAGGGGGGAGGCCGGGCTCGGCGTTGCGCAAGTAGAACCATCCCCGCTCCCAGCCGGCGTTGTTCGTCGTCATGGTGCAGGGGATGTAGTCGTCCTTGACCCCCCCACCGCCCCCCGGGGCAAGCGACATCCCGCCGGCGTGCACCGCGCGGCGGGTCCTCGGCTCCGTCGTGGGCTGCGTGAAGAGCTCCGCGCGGAAGAGGTGTACCCGAGCTCTCGGTTGGGCGGGATCCCCCGGTACCCCTCACAGACGCCCACGAACGTGGCCGCCTGCGAAATCGCGTTGGGCGCGAAGTTGTGCGGCTCCACGCCGTAGTAGTGGCACAGCGCCCGCATGAAGCGGCTCGCCGGCGCGTTGAAGCCTCGCTCGTGGAAGCGGATAAAGCTCACCACGTAGCCTTCGGCGGGGGTTGAGCGCGCGGTCCCCCGCCGGCGGCACTATCCACTCCGCCGGGCGGCCATCCTCGTTCGCCGCCAGCTGGCCGGCGGCGACCAGCTCGCCAAGGGCCAGCGGAGTCACCGTCGACCGCTCCCAGGCGTACGGGTCAAGGATCGTGAGGGGCGGAAGCGGTGCCATGAGAAGAAGGCAAAGGAATGCGAGAGCGGAGGACGAGAAGAGGAAGAAGAACTCAAATGGCAACACCGCACGGTGGCAAAGGCGAGGCGAAGACGAAGGCACAGGGGGCTGGAATGGCGGAGCGCTAAGGTAAAAAACCGCCGCTTCCCCCTCCCCTCAGATTTATAAGCCGCGGGCAAGCTCTCCGGGGCGGATGTCCCGCGCTCATTAACTGCAGGGAATCTTCTCTTCACGCCGACGAACGGGCCCCACCACGACCGCAGCGGCCACATCACCGCAGACGGGCCATCATCACGGCGAAGACTAGCAAGGACCGAGGCAAGCGGTCACGTCCGCTGCCACGCCGCCCACTACGCTTGCGCGCGCGGCCGCAACGCCTAAAAAGGCGTGCCGCGTTGCAAAACCGCAGCCTCGACTGTGAGGCATTTAATGACCCGGTCCCTTGCCAAGCAAGGAGAACCCTCGAGCGGGGCGAACCCCTGGCTCGAGACGAAGTCAGCCCTCGAAGGGACATCGGCGTGAGAAGGTCGCCCGGGGCCCGCTTGAAGTAAAGCGGGCACCACGGGCACCCATGCCACGCAAAACCCTCGAGCGGCACGAGCCCCTGGCTCGAGACGAAGTCAGCCCTCGAAGGGACATCGGCGTGAGAAGGTCGCCCGGGGCCTGCTTGAAGTAAAGCAGGCACCACGGGCACCCATGCCACGCAAAACCCTCGAGCGGCACGAGCCCCTGGCTCGAGACGAAGTCAGCCCTCGAAGGGACATCGGCGTGAGAAGGTCGCCGGGGCACGCTTGAAGTAAAGCAGGCACCACGGGCACCCATGCCACGCAAAACCCTCGAGCGGCACGAGCCCCTGGCTCGAGACGATATCAACTCTCTAAAAAGGGCACATGCATGAGAAGGCCGCCTGGGGCCTGCTTGAAGTAAAGCAGGCACCATAAGCACCCATGCCGCGTTGTGCTACCAACCAGCGCCTCGAGGGCTGGCTCGCCCAGACCCCTCGACGCCCGCAAACGCAAAAGATGGGGCCGCCCGTGCGCCGCCCCCGCGCCGCCCCGCACGGCCCTACTGATCAGAGGTTCGAAGCCTGACCCTCGACGGGTTCGAACAGGCGCCTCAGATCGCAGAGTCAGGGACGACGAAGGCACGTGCATTCGAGCCGTTCCTCGAGCCCGTCGGCTCGAGGGTGCCCCACATGTCGTGTTCGAGAGCCAGCGAGGGCAGCTAGCCGGGGGATCCCACCGAGGGAGAGCTTCCGCGCCCTCGGTCCCTATCGAACGGGACCGAGCCCCACCTAGCAAACCCACGCAAGCGCTTCCATGGACGTGTCTCTGGACCACGCAGCCTACCCTTATCGAACGGGGCATGGGCGTCCACTCGAACCACCCACTAGCAGCTCGAAGAGGAATCCGCAATTCGCGACCCGCTCGATGGGGGTTGCGGAAACCTCACCCTCCGTCCCACGGAGAGACGGCGAGGGCGCGTTAAGAAACAAGTCGTAAAGCTCTACCCGATCGCCTCGAACGGGCCCAGGCTCGGGGGCTTAACGCACGGCTACACCTCCTTGGCCTGCACCCGCCGGAGACAGCGCCAGCCGGCGCGTGCGTCACCGAAGCCGGGCGAGACACTTGCCGATGCCGGTTGAAACATGTGCCACGCCCTCTGACCAGTTCTCGCGGTTAACCCCCGCCGGAGCACCCACACTCTGCGCAGGGCTTCGGGAGCTACACCCGCGGGTCCGCCGACGCGGCCCCACGGAAAGCATTCGCAAAACAATAAGGGAAGAACGTCCTATCGGTAGGTTCCAGCATCTGCGGGAGCCTCAATGGCAAACCCGCAGATGCTCGGGGGCTGCGTCGGGGGACAGCCCTAGGGGCCCCTTAAACAACGGGGAAATCCTCACTTAAAACCCGCAACAAAGCCAAAACACAGCTTGCCTAACCATGCAGGATACGGCCCACGCCGCAGGGACCCCGACGGCCCGTCAAGGCGGCCCTCTTGAAGATCCCCTCGAGCAGGCTCCGCCTCGCTCGAGTATGCGCGTCCCCCTCGGGCGGGCTCCGCCCCGTTCGAGGGGGTGTGCTTCCCTCGAGCGGGCTCCGCCCTCGCTCGAGGGGCCCGCTCCCCCCTCGAGCGAGGCACCGCTTCGCTCGAGGGTCCGTCCCGCCCTCGACCGGGGTCCGCCACTCTCGAGGGCGCCCCTCACACGTGCGCCGTCCCCCGTACACGGGCATTTAACGCCCGACACCGGCGGGACGGCGCCATCATGCGCCGGGGCTCGCGCCCGGTGCCGCCGCACCAACTCTCCGGGGAGGAGCCCATCCCCATCACCGTGGGGAGGGACCGTGCGGCGCGGCGGTGTCGGTCCCGTGACGCCGTGCGCCCTCGCTCCCAGGTACGGCTAACGCGCCGAGCCCTCGAAGGGGGGCCGGTTGCACCCTCGATTCACTTTCTTGTGACCCTACGGGGTTAGGTGGAGGCGCTAGGCCGGTGGAACACCATCCCCGCCACCGTAACGGCGTGGCCGCCACCCCCCGCGCGTGCGAGGCGCACGCCAGGCGCTGTAGCAACAACTCCAGCACTGTGAAGCGCGTCGGGAAGGGGCGCCGTTTACCTACTCCCGTACTCCGTACGAGCCAACGTCGACACCTCCCTCGAAGCCTATCGAAGGTGTTACCACCATCCGCCGCCCTTCAACCCTCGAATCGCCACTGTTCGGGTACAAGGTAGGCCATGATGGCCAGATCGCTGCAAGGATCGTCCGGACGGCTGCCCACTCTACAGCATAGCACGTCGTGCTTCCCCACGTAGCTAGATAGCGTGGCGCGCATGTAATCCGCCTCCCCCTTGATCTATAAAAGGGGGGCGAACCCCCCAGCCGCGGGGGGAGAGACAGACAGATAGCATACAACACACCACGTACTCATTCTCCTATTCTCCCACAACATCTTCGGCCACTTGACCAGGGACTTGGAAGCCACGCTTCCTCTCCCGCCTCACTTGTAGCAGCCCCACTACAAGCACCCCCGGTGCTGAGCAATATAGTGCCTTGAGCACACCACTGCTGGACGTACGGCCCCCTCGGCCGGAACCAAGATAAATCCCGTGTCTCTTATTGCTTAGCATCGACCATTGAGGGATAGACCTCGGCGCTTTCTACTGGTTAGTGTCGGGACCATATTCCGCACCGACACCAGTTGTGGTCATCAAAAGGGTCTCGCTTAGTACCAATTGCCTCGTATCGGTTGGACAATCGGTACTAACACTACAATGTAAACGATTTGCAGGAGCGTCCTCTTTTTTTCAAGATCAGGCAGAGATTTGCTGCCCTATCCAACAAAATGAGGCAGTTACTGTATCATCCGACCCGCTTCTGGAAATCATTTTCAGAAGTGGGTGACATCATCACCCACTCTTAGAGACCATTTTTGGGAGCGGGTGATGACATCACCTGCTCCTCGAAATGGTTTTATGGGAAAAGTTCATAACTGTTTTGTATGGTCTCCGATGAAGACAAATTTTATATCAAAATTGTATAGCTCAACGAGACCTAAAACTTTGTATTTAAAACTTTTTATTTGAGATTATTTAATATTTCAAAATATCCATTTAGGAACTCTAGTTTTAAAATCTATAGCATTTGAATTTTTAAATGACTTCATCTATAAAAAAAGGTTACATCAAACTTGTAGAGCTTAATGAGACCTAACACTTTCAAGTTGTCATGTTTTTCATTTGAGCTCGTTTAATACTTCAAAATATTATAGTAAGTTCTCTAGTTTTAAAATATGCAAATTTTAAAAAAATTCAAAATTCTTCAATTAAAGAGAATTCGTAACTCTCATCATGGTCCAAATTTATATAAGTACATAAAAATAAAAAAAATATGCCTGTTTATGTTAATGGATGAGTATACATGAATGCAAGAGTATATGTGAATATATATATGAGTATATGTGAATGAGCTTAATGTCACACATGTTTTTCCGAAGAAACCGAATGCATCTCATATGTGTGCCAGGATCAGAAATTCACACATATGATAGACAAATGGGTGTAATATCACAATACATTGCTCAAAACGTACGGAAAAGGTTTATTAACTTTTATTACACTCACGAGGGTATACACAAAGGTCTCTACATGAACAACGATAACTATGACGATGTGACTCTATCTTCATCTTCCACAGGCATCTGACTGGTTGATCGCATGCCTCAGAACTCCTCGTAGTCACCGAAGTACTCCTTTCCAGGGTTCTCCTCTAAACAGCGTAAGCAAGGATGAGTACACTTATGGTTGGTACTCAGCAATGCCACAGAAATAACTGAAAAGCAATATTAAATCCATTTTTAAGTTCATTAATCATGTGAGGGACCAGGCCGCTCTTGACCATGAGCACGGTTGATCGATCAGTTTTACACTCTGCAGAGGTTGCACACTTTCACCACAATTCGCGTAAAAGTTCCGAAGAACTTTGAACCCAACCATGTCTGTGCTGATCGGGCACAATACCACACTTTTGAGGTGTGATTACATAGGGAAGCTATGAAGCCTTTACAAAGATATGCAAAAGCACCAACAACCCACGACAGTTACAGCTCAGGGCGGACCATAACCCTCCCTAGTGGTCAGCACCTTAGCAAAGGCTGCTACCCCAAAAGAACCAGGATAGACCCCTGCAACCCAAAGCCCCATGTGTTCCTTTCGGATAAGGTCATCAGTTCAATCACACACCTAATTAATTAGCTAAGCCAGAGCCATGTGGACTGCGGTTGCACTGTTTTACTGGGTGGTTCTCCATGTTCCAATTAATTTATAGTATTCTTGTATTAAAGCATAGGTAGAAGGGTGGTTAGGGTCAGTTGCCTTTCTCCAACCAAAAGATATTCTCCTTTTCTTCAAACTGCTGCACTTGCTCATCCTCGATCGGCACGTTGTCTACGATCATGCAAGAAAACATGCAATAAATAAAATAATACATCAAACATTAGTAAAAAACTAAAACAAGCTTCTAAAACTAACATGCTTGTTGAGATGATCGCGTGGACACCAAAAACACCTAAAACGGAGCTAGGACGGAAAAGATATGGCTTAAACAAGGTTTAGGGGCTTGATTGTGAAGAAAACTATCTTCCAGGGGCTTATTTGCAAGAAACCAGAGACCTAAACCTAATTATGTGTAAAAACAGGAGGTCTAACATGCAAAAGATCAAGGGTGGACTGTTGAACATAAAAACTAAAGAGACCAGGGGCCTAAGCATAAAAGAAAGGACTGAACTGAAAGGGTTCTATATAGGTGGAAGGCTATACTTTTGATATTTAAAACTGCAGGGGATTTTATGTAAAAGGACCAGTGACTATCTTTGGTTGACCGTTATGGCTTGTTTGACTCAGGGATTTGACTGGATTTGAGACGTTGGCTGGCAGATGGATGGCTATCAGCAGCTGCTGGCGAACAGGAGGTGGTGGGTGGACGGCGCGCGACAGCAGGCGGTAGCGGGTTCGCCGAAAGTTCGTCAGCGAACTCGAAACTAAGTTCCTGAGGGCCAAATGCTAACGGGTCAACGCGAAAACAAAGCTAAGGAGCTTGCGAACTTACCTAGGGACTTGGGACGGCGGGAGATGCGGTGGAGAAAGAGATCGAGGTGGCGGCGCTCCAGCGGGCGGGCGGTGCTCCGGTCTTCAAGTGGGTCCAGCGCTGCGCATGAGAGAGAGAGGGAGGGATAAGGTGCGGGGAGAGGCGGATGCTCGAGCGCCTTTTATAGGCCGGAAGGGGAAGTGGAGGGGGCGCCTAAGGTGGTGGGCGAGGTCGGCGGTGAGGAGCTCGGTGGTGCGGCCATGAATGCTTGGTGGGCTCGATGAGGAGGCGGTTCGAGAAAGGAAGAGGTGAGGCGGCGCGTGGGAGTGCGTCAGCGCATTGAATGCCGCGCTCGGTGGAGAGGGGAAGGGGTGCAAGAGAGGGAGATGGCGCCGGGGAGAGTCGGTGGGCGGCGACCATGGGGAAGGATGGGGTGGGCGGAGGTAGGTGGTGAAGCTAACAGGTGGGACCCACCTGTCGGCGAGTGGGAGAGAGTGAGGGGGAGAGTGGAGGTGGGCCGCGGGTGCCTGCTGGGCCGGGAAGGCAGATGGGTCGGAAGCAGCTGGGCCTCGGGAAAAAGAAAAGAAAAGGAAGGAGAGAAAGAGAAGGATTGGGTCGGTAGGTGGGAAAGTCGGGCTGCGAACGGGATTTGGGCCGAGCTTAGCTGGCGGCCTGCCTCGGCTCGAGCTAAAAGAAAAGGAAAAAGAGAGGAGGTGGACCTGGGTCGAAAGAGAGGAGGAGCCGGGTTGGGCTAAAAGAAAAGGAGGAAAGGGAGCTTTCAGGCGTCACACTTAATGAATGCCAATAATTCATTGCAATTACCAGACACATATAAACATAGAATATGGTGCTAATAATTCATCTTTTTCATTATACATGATAATTCATGACAATTGTCATGTCAGACTTTATTATTGGAATACAACCTCATACATCATTTAGAAAATGGCACCACCGATGAAGGGCTGCTGCAAGTAGGGGTTCGCCAAAGCCACTTGGTTGAACAAACTAGACATAACTTGTTGCTGCAGTTGGGCGATAGGGCTCGCCAGAGCTAGTTGGTTGAACACGTTTGGTAGCAGTTGTTGCAAGTAGGCAGCAGTGATGGGGTTCGCCAAAGACACTTGGTTGAACACACTACACACAAGTTGTTGCTGCCATTGGGCGACAGGGCTCGCCAAAGCTATCTGGTTGAACACGTTTGGTAGAAGTTATTGTTGCTGCTGCAAGTAGGTAGCATTGATGGGGTTTGCCAAAGCCAGTTGGTTGAACATGTTAGACACCAGTTGTTGTTGTTGTTGTTGTTGCCATTTAGCGAAGGGACTCCTTAGAGCTAGTTGGTTGATCACGTTTGGTAGGAATTGTTGTTGCTGCCAGTAGGCAACGGTGATGGGGTTTGATTGAGCCAGTTGGTTGAACACATTTGGCTAGGGGTGGGCATTCGGTTTAAACTGACAAATTGGTTCGGTTGTTCGGTGTGGTAAAAGTTCGGTTTTCGGAGAATCAACAACCGATCGGTTCTGCAGAGCGTCCAACTGAGGTCGAGCTCACGCAAGCGCTGATTGGGGCCTATGCGCCGCGACGGGGCCGGTGGCTTCTCGTCCGCACTGCTGCTGCTCCATGCGTGCCCAGCGACCGCTCGCCCGTGTCGCCGCTGCCGCATACACATACGCCTATGCACCTGGCCGGCGGCTGCTCATCGGCGCCGCAATCGCACAAGGCCACAACAGCCACTCGTCTTGCTACCTCACTTTCGCACCTCGAGGACTGGATCTCACGAGGCTGTGCTGGGGCGGCGGCGCTGATGCGAGAGCAGGAGGACGGGCAGAAGGACGAGTCGGACGGAGACGGACGGTGATTGGTGAAAGATCGAGAAAGGATCGATGGGTCAAGAACTAACTCAGGATAGGAGGGTCTGGTCTTGGGCTGAAATGGGCCGAACTCTCCCAATGGACTGTAGAAGAGCAAAAATGGAGGGGAACAACAATCGCTAGTTAAATACATCGGTCTTTTCGGTTGTTCGGTTTTGTGCCGCGCTGAAACCGTTGCAGACACCGAACACCGATCTGGGCAAAAAACACCGAAACCGAACCGATAAACCGAAAAAACCGACATTTCGGTTTGGTTTGGCTCGATTCGGTTTTTTTCTTCGGTTTCGGTTAAGAAGTGCCCACCGCTACATTTGGCGGCATGGTAGCAATGGGGTTCACCAACAATTGTTGTTGTTGTTGTTGCTGCTGTTTCTGTATAGTCATAATGCTCTGTAATGCAAGATGTGCTTAGCATTGCCTCTGAAGAATGGCAAGTGGGTGTTGAATGAGCACGGCTGATTGGGCCAATGCTTGCAGCTGCACGCATGGGTGTGTGGCTGCTATAGAAGTAGCTTGAGGCCAAAATAAGGGACTAGCAGTTGCGGCAAGGGCACTCACAGGTGAAATATATGCGGAAGCAGCGCTTGCTGAGAGAGCAAGGAGAGCAAAGAAGGCAAATATCTTGGTTGCCATCTTCACTGATAGTTTGCACATGCTTTTCAGTGTCTCTATGTTTGCTCTTGCTATGGGTGATGAACTAGCATATGATATGGGTCATATTTATAGAATTTATAGATCATATACCTCAAGCAAGGTTGACATTTTGTGCAAAAAAAGTGTTGGGAGTCCAGATAAGTATAGATGACATCTTATCGAGTAGATTCAACATTTGATGGCTCATTTTTTTGGAAGTATTTTTAGCATGTACTTACAAGATAACATTATATACTTTATTGTTATGCCTCACTTTATTGTCTTTTCTTAAAAAATGAATGGTGCAAGTATGCTTGCTTTAACTTTCAATTAGCTGGAGCAAATTGGTTTGCTTTGTGGAACATTGTTTGTAGTGTTGTGATTTGTTGATGTAGATTTAACTTTTTCTGATCCATATTTGCTCGTATATACTTAGCTTGTGCCCCACATGTCATGACACTCGATGTTTCATACCCTTGTTATTTTTGTCTGCCTTAAGACTCTAGTGTGTATGTGTCAAATCCAAATTTATACTTAGGCAATTAACATCAATGGATACTAATAATTTGGAGTCTAGCTTTTCTCTTTTCTTACAAGAGTTTCGCATATTCTATTACATCATAGAGATCAAAGAGTTCTCTAGTATGATAGAGTTTCTTTTGTCTTGAATGTTTACAACACCGTTGACGTGCGAGGTCGACGGGAAAAGATTGAGACTCAAGTTCTACTCACAATCTCTTTAAGCTAAATTAAGCGTTTGTCTTACGACCAACTATGAATCTATGAACTGTATACATATGAATTATATTTTTATTCTGTAATTGCATTGTGCAAATCGCCAATGTAATGTCTATATGCAAGATAAAGACTCAAGTCATATTACAATTTAGACTTTGCTTCACTATTTTATGACTAAAAGAAACCTGAAAGCTCCTGAAGTACTCGTGTTTGGATCACTGTAAGCTTGGTTCAGGATCAACTCGAGTTATGGACTGTATACATATGCTTTGACGAATTGAAATATTCGCTCTATTTTACTAAGCATACATGTTCAGATTTCTTGACCAGCTAGCCTTCATTTATTCTATCATGTTATTTCAGAATTAAAAGCTAGTTTGCTTGGAGGGTGGCATGAACATTTCTAACTTGTTTGAAGGGACATGGGAAAAGGAGCATGAGAAAGCCCAGCAGTCGTAGGATGGAAGCTCTTTCTATTAGTTGTCGTAAATTAGTTGCCTATCCCGAATGTTTTTTGTCTGATCTATTATTCACATAAGGTATTCTCAGCTTACCTCTTGTTTTATTTTACGTGGAGGCAAACAAACGGGCAAAAAAATATTATACTATTAATAAGGATGAGCAAAGCGTCCAACACTCTAACTCCAACGCATTTTCAATACTGATGCAGGTCCCACATCTCACTACACACTCTAATGTACTGATATAATATATTTCATGCCTTTAATTACTCTTGGGCATCCATCTCACCTAGACGATTTCAAAAGTGCCATAAAACATAGATCTTGTTGGGGATGAACCTTGAATCATATTTTTGTTTGCCTTATGATTAAATGATCCAAATTCTTAACTTCTGCAACGAAAATTATGAGACACACATAAACATAGAATATGATTCCAATAAATCGTCTTTTGATTGTATTTACTTAATAAATGAATGTTGGAGGTATGTTTTCTTTAACCTTTAAATTTCTTGCAAATGCCTCTTTTGGAAATATATCAGGAAGTGTTCTCCTTTGTTATAATATTTCAACATATTCTAATTCATTTTAGATAGAGAGTTTTATTAGTATGATAGTTTCTTTAGGAAATTTGCAATACCAATTGCGATTTTGTTGAACTCTAATATGGTCATGAATATCTAATCATAAATTGCTTATCACTAAACATATTTATACATCTAAACCCCCATCCCACCCTAGCAAGATTAGACTCACGAGCTGGATGTAAACAATTTAAGATTATCATCTCAATGTAAATAAAATATTTGCAAATGGTAATTATAAAAAATCTAAAGGCTAAAATTCAAAATGCATGAAGCACCACTACTAGCTCGCCTCATCTTCTCTACCGAATAGGAGTTGACATTGAATGGCCTAGCACTCTAGACAGTCTCAGTGCTCAGATCAAGTGCTAAGAAACATTTGACATAAGACATTCACTTGATGGTTTCAGAATTTGTTGTTTTTGTGTTGGATAGCTCTCTTGGTAAGGTTTCAGTAGTCTAAAATCGAGCATCGAAGTATAGCTCTTTTTAAGTTATGTTTTGTTGGGCTTAGATAGGGAATCCATTTTTTCTAGATATACTGACTATATCGGTTCAGGTGATTCGGATCGGCTCAACCAAACTCAGATCAAGACAACCTGATGTTGGACTGAGATTGAGTTTCAAGTGCTTGTGGTACTTGTGCCTGCTCAATCGAGACAACATATAAGGGCTTTGTGTCTGTCTAGGGGGAGGGTAGGGGAGTGGGGTATTTGGAGAAATTTCAGTGAGGTTCTTACTCCGACTAGCCTCGATCTACTCAAAAATTAGGGTCGTGAGCAAAAAAATGACTCCAGTAGGACCTCTACTTGAGTTCCTAGAGAGTCTAGGGTTTAGGGACCCAAATACCCTCCCTTCCTCTAACCTCATCTCCCATGCGTGCTTGGGGAGGCCCTACTCTATGGTTGTGGTTAGTTCTCTCTCCCGAGTGTGCACAGAATCCCTAGCAATGTCGCCCCTTCTCCACCACTACTCGGGCTCCCATGCAACCATGCCTGCCTCACTCGGAGGCCCACCGTTCTCATTGTCCCCACCTCATGGTCTCCCCTGCATCCTACTCAGAGCGGTAGCGGCAACCCTCGACCTCCGCCGCCAACCCGCCACCTGTCGAGCTTCGCCACTTGGAGCTTGGAGTCCCCTCCGCTTTAGCAGATATGTTCCACGCGGGAGCTCAGGATCAGGGCACACGCGCGGTGTGCCTAGAGCTCATGTACATTATGGGCCGGGCTCTGGCTCCGGCTCCTCAGCTCCTCCATAGGCGATCGTAGCAACCCCTACTCCTTCGTGCCCCTGCAGATGCCAGCTTCTCGGGTCCTCCATGGTCGGTCGCGACAGCCCCTACTCTTCAGTGCCCCCGTAGATGCCCCCCACGCCTCCAGCTCATCACTAGCTCCTTCGTGCGGCTAGATTCGGGCTTCCCCGCCCTTTGTCACTTGCTAGATGAGCTATTGGGCATGAAGGAAGTGGCCTGGGAAGAAAAAAATGAGGAAGAAAAGAGAAATCACCGAATATGGATCCCACTTGTCATAATAAAAGTAGGCGGTAAAACTAGAAAATATTGTTGAAGTTGCTTGTATACCCCTCACCTGGTTGACTTGAAAACTCTTAAACTAAGCCGGTGATTTATTTTGTGTTTGGTTTGAAAGTGAGGTATGTTTGGTTTAAAAGCAAGGTATTCCCTCCATCCCTTTATAATCGTTGCTTGAAAAATGTACCTCCCTGAGGACCTTGTGTGGTTCGAGGACCAGTGGATGGTCGCTTTCTGGTGTGATGAGTGATTGTGTCGGTGCGGAATGTGGTCCCGACACTAACCAGTAGTAAGCGCCAAGGTCTATCCCTCAATGGTCAATGCTAAGCAACTAAAGACACAAGATTTATCCTGGTTCCGGCCGGAGGCCGTACGTCCAGCAGTGGTGTGCTCGGGGCACTATATTGCTCAGCACCGGGGTGCCTGTAGTGGGGCGGCTACAAGCAAGGCGGGAGAGGAGGTGTGGCCTCCAAGTCCCTGGTGGAATGATCGAAATGAGTTCAGATGTTGTGGGAGAATTGTGCGTGGTGCGGTTTGGATGTCTGATGTCTCGTGTCTTGTCCCCGTCCCCTGCGGCGGGGGAGTTCACCTTCCTTTTATAGACCAAGGAGAGGGCGAATTACAAGCATGCCGCACTATTCAGCTACATGGGGAAGTATGGTGTGCAATGCTGCAGAGTAGGCGGTCGCCTTGACGGTCCTTGCCACGATCTGGTCATCAAGGCGTACCTTGTACCCGAACAGTGGTAGCTTCGAGGGTAGGGGCGTAGTGACTGGCCGCGGCGTCTTCAGAAAGGCTTGAGGAAGCCATTGACGGTGATCCGTACGGGGTACAGTGGTAGGCGTGGCGGTGTCCCGCCCCCGCGCGTCGTACGGTGCCGGAGTGGTTATAACAGTGCCTGGCATTGTGTTGCGAGCACGGGGGCGGCCGCACACGACCAACAGTGGCAGGGATGGCGTCCCGCCGGCCTAGCGTCATGACCTGGTCCTGCAAGCTCACGAGAAAGTGGTTCGAGGGTGTGGCCGGCCCCCCTTCGAGGGTGCGGCGCGTTAGCCGTACGAGAGTAGGCGGCGCAGTGTCACGGGGCTGACACCGGCCACATCGCACAGTCCCCACAGTGGCGGTGATGGGTTCCCCGTAGGGAGTTGGTGCAACAGGACCGGGGCGTGATTCCCAGGCGCATGATGGCGCCGCCCTGACGTGACAGAACATTAAATGTCTGTACCCGCGTGCGGCAACGGACGTGCGTGTGAGGGAGCCTCGAGCGAGGCGGAGGCGAACCCTCGAGCGAGGCGGAGCCCGCTCGAGGGAGCCATGAACCCTCGAGCGAGGCGGAACCCGCTCGAGGGAGGTGAACCCTCGAGCGAGGCAGAACCTGCTCGAGGGGGCCTTTGAGTGGGCCGCTCTGGTGGGCCGCGGGGACCACCGCAGTGTGGGCCGTGCCCCGTGTGTGTGCTTAAGTGGGATGTGTTTAGTTTTGGTTTTTTGCAGGTTTTAAGCAGGATTTCCCCGGTTGTTTTAGGGGACCCTCAGGGTTGTCCCCGACAGTAGCCCCCAAGCATCTGCGGGTTTGCCGGCCAGGCTCTCGCAGATGCTGAAGCCTACTGATAGGACATCCTTCCCCCCTGGTTGCTAATGCTTTCCATGGGGCCGCGTCAGCAGACCCGCGGGTCTAGCCCTCGAAGCCCTGCAGGAGCGTGAGTGCTCCTGTAGGGGTTTTACCGTGGGATTTGGTCAGTGAGCGTGGTACATATTCCAACCGGTGTCGGCGATGTTTCAGCCGTCTTCGGTGACGCACGAGCAACTGGCACTATCCGCGGCCGGTGCAGCCCAGGAGGTGTAGCCGTGCGTCGAGCCCCCGAGCCTGGGCCCGTTCAAGGTGATCGGGCGAGCTCTCCGTCTTTTCAAACGCGCCCTCGCCGTCCCTCCGCGGGACGGAGGGTGAGGTTTCTGCAACCCCCATCGATCGGGTCGCGGATTGCGAATTCCTCATTGAGCTGTTAGTGGGTGGTTCGAGTGGACGCCCATGCCCCGTTCGATAAGGGTAGGCTGCGCGGTCCGGAGACGCGTCCATTAAAGCGCTTGCGTGGGTTTGCTAGGTGGGGCTCGGTCCCGTTCGCTAGGGACCGAGGGCGCGAAGCTCTCCCTTGGTGGGATCCCCCCTGCTAGCTGCCCTCGCTGGCTCTCGAACACGACATGTGGGGCACCCTCGAGCCGGTGGGCTCGAGGAAAGGCTCGAATGCGCGTGCCCTGGTCGTCCCTGACTCTGGTGATCTGGGGCGCCTGTTCGAACCCGTTGAAGGTCAGGCTACGAACCTCTGATCAGTAGGGCTGTGCGGGGTGACAGCCAAGTTCCCCCGTCTTTTGCATCTGCAGGTTTCGAGGGTCCCTGGCCGCGCCAGCCCCGAACCGCTGATCAGTAGTACTCGTGAATCGAGGCACCTGTGGCGCCCGTTTATTTCAAACGGGCTTCGAGGCCACTGGTCAATGTTTGCACCCTTTTAGGGTCGTATTAATTTGAGCCAGGGGCTCGGGCCGCTTCGAGGGTCTACCTTACTCAGTAAGGGACAGGGCCATTAAATGCTCGCGAGGTTGCGGCCCGTAATCTCGCGCCACGGGCGCGCCTTTCTAGGCGGCGCGGCCGCGCGCGTAGTGGGCGGAGTGGGCGGGGCGGATGTGACCGCCGCCACGACCCCCGCTTACGCGCCGTGATGATGGCCTGCGAGCGGTTGCGTGGCTGCCGCGATCGTGGTGGGGCCCGTTGGTCAGCGAGGGAATATTCCACCTGCAGTTAATGTACGCGGGGCGTGCAATCCGGAGAGCACGCCTGCGGCCTATAAATCCAACAGAAGGGGAGCGGGCGGTTTTTAAATTTGCGATCAGCACTCGCCGTTCTTGCCTCTTGCGCTCTAGCCCCCGAGCCGCTCTCGCCATTGCACTTCTCTCCTCTCGGAGCTCTTCTTCTTCCTTGTCCTTCGCCTCTTCGCCTGCTCACATGGCGCCCCAGCCGCCTCTCATCATCATTGACCCGTTGGCGTGGGAGCGCTCGACGGTGACGCGGCTGGCCCTGAACCAGCTGGTAACCGGTGGCCAGCTGGCGGCGAACGAGGACGGACGGCCGGCCGCATGGATCGTGCAGTAGGAAAGGGAGCGAGCGCCCAACCCTCCGAGCGGCTATGTGGTCAGCTTCGTCCGCTTCCACGAGCGGGGCTTCATGGCGCCGGCGAGCCGTTTCATGCGGGCTCTCTGCCACCACTACGGCGTGGAGCTCCATAACTTCGCGCCAAACACGATCTCGTAGGCGGCCACATTTGTTGGCGTCTGTGAGGGCTTCTGGGGATCCCGGTGGGCGGGATCTCTCGGGTTCATCTCTTTCGCGCAGAGCTGCACACGCTGGTGACGACGGAGACGAGGACCCGCCGCGCGGTGCGTGCCGGTGGCATGTCGCTCGCCGTGCGGACCCAGTGCATGGACGACTACATCCCCTGCACGATGACAACCAACAACGCGGACTGGGAGCGGGGATGGTTCTACCTCCGCAACGACGAGCCCGGCCTCCCCCCTACACCGGCCTAGTGCTGGGGGAGAGGCCCGCCTCCTGGTACCACGGGGTGTCCCCGTCCCAGCACCAGGCGCGGTTGCAATCGCTCTTGGCCGCGCTGAGGAACTTGGCAGGCCGCGGGCTAAATGCGAAATTCATCCTCGCCCACCTCCACCATCGGCGGATCGTCCCCTTGATGGAGAGGCCGCTCCGCATCTTCGAGATGACCGAGGAGGCGGACCCCGTCGCATTGGCGAGGTCGCGGATCTTTCGTCGGGCCCCTTGCTGCGGGACTACGCGGCTACCCGGGCGCGGCGCACCATCGACCCCAACTCCGGGCGCTACAACGAAAACGCCCTGTGGGACCTTGAGATGCTGCCCACCGGCCCACTGGTGACTGGAGTTCTTGATCTCGCTTTAATTTTGCCAGTTCTCCGGGTTGTTGACCATTCTAATGTTTCGCCTGCAGTTGGTGAGCGTGAGCACCGCGAAGTCCGAGCCGCCCACCCCCCACTCTTGCGCGCTCGCGCGCGCGGCGCAGCAGCGAGAGCGAGTGGCTCGCAGGAGGGAGCGTGCGACGCGGCACAGGGAGCGCCGCGAACGGAGGAACGAGGAGTTCCGGCTGCGCGAGCAGCAGGGGCTCTCCTCGCCGGGGACCGAGGAGTACTCGTCATCGGACGAGGAGGAGGGAGAGGAGGAAGAGGTCAGGGGGCAGGCCCTCCCCGATAGGTGGGAGCCTGCACCCCCGTCACCGGAGCCGGCTCCGGTGGCAAGAGCGGCATCGCCTGGGGCGGGCGCAGGGGCGCCCGTCCCCAGGCAATCAACAACAGAGGCGGCGCGGGCCGCGGAGGCGCCGGCGCGCGTCTCGGAGGCGTCCGCGCGTGTTGACGGTGAAAATCCGTCAACCTAGCCATGAGTTTACCTTCGGTGTTGGCATGAATTTTATACCTTATCCATTGGTACTAACCCCCGTGGTATAACAAGTTCACATGTGCATGTCGTTTTTGGAGTTTAATGTTTATGCGGGGATTTAGTGTTGAATGCAAGACTTTCGGGGTAAGTTCATCAAGCACCTCATGACAAGACTTTGAAGCCCCGAACAAGTCATGCAATGAAGCAAAACTAACTCCAAGAAGCGGGGACTTGATCCGAGAAGACGACATACTCCGGGGACACGACCGGAAAAGTGCTTCGAATCTTCCAAGACAAGGAGTTGAGTCCAATTCGGAGAGAAACCGACGACATGGACCCGTATGCGAAGGGGGAAGCATCCGGGAAGCAAGGGAACCGACCTCGGGCAAAGGAGCCCGCGGGCCGGGCCTAAATGGGCCCGGGCCGGCCGGCCCGATCCGGTCGGCCCCGGTGCCCATTTAGGGCCCAAATGCGTCGTCCTTTGCCCTAGCTGCTAATCGGGCTATTTATAGTCCCCCGACCGAGAGCCACGCGAGAGAAGAAGTCGTATTCCGCCGCCGAGGAGCGAGAGAAGCTTGAGGGACACCAACTTGAAGATGAGGGTCGTGCTAGTTGTCTAGGGTTTCCCCGGCCGACGTGGGAACCTTGCATGGAAGACCACGTCGGAGCTCGGAGCGAGGATCAAGATCGAGGGAGGGCCCCGGTGGTGATCTTGTTCATGTAATCATTCATGGTGAAGTTTGTAAGTGAATTCGATTTCTAGCGATCAAGTGCCTTCTCGATGATTTTGATTTCTTCTTGGTTTTGCTTCTTCTACGATCTAGTCTATAGCTAGATTACATAGGGTGCTCTTGTAGCCGCGGTGGCTAGAGGTGCATACGGACCGGCCAAGTGATTTCAACTTGTTCTATCGAACTCGCCCTAAGCTCCCCGCATGAATAGGGATACGTTGTGACGAACGGGGGTCTCGAAAGGCGGATGTTTTCGGAGTCGGATGGGAAGGCCACGATTTAAAGATGCTTTTAATGAGATTCTCTTTGCTATCTTCATCTATCTTGTTTGGAGCTACAACATAAGCATGATCTAGATTCTCTAGATTGGTTATCTCTTGCTTTCTCTTGCTACCTCTTTAGTAGATTAGATTAGATTCGTTTTCTTTATGAGTTAGTAGATTAGATGCAACTTGTCTTCATTAGATAGCTTTACCTTGCTTTACTAGATTGAATCCTTGCGTTGCACATTGTTCCACGGATTCGATACCTTGGGTTCACCACTCGAGGGAAGAAGGGTCCCTTGACTACGACGGGAGACTTGTCCGCTTGCAAGTCACAAACGAACTTTGATACAACTATTAACCGTCAACAAGCCCCTTTTCTGGCGCCGTTGCCGGGGAACAAGCAATCAAGATCCGATCTAGTATCGCTTATCTTTCGAGTTTTTCTTTTGATTTTCTTTTGCATCTCTTATGTTTGATCATCCTCGAAAAGAAATAAAAATTCAATCTAATCTAGTTTTGATTAACCCTAATTTTTCTTCTTTTAGATTTTTGTTTTATTGCTAACCCTAACCTGGAGATGGTTGGCTACCTCTCCAAGAAACCCAAACTTTTTTGTGGATGATCCGGGAAAACTTTACGAGGCAAAGGTGACGCGCAACACAAGCTAAAGGGGTGGAAACCCCGGATTCAAAAGTTGAAGTCGAAGGACCGTCGAAATCTCCAAGGGAATCACCCCCTCCAAGTCAAGACGCCGGAAGGCCGTTCAAGATTAACGAGGATGGAGAAGATGGAGACGGAGAAAGAAGCTCAACACCTAAAGGCCGCCAAGGCAAGATCCACATGCGAAGTGTTCATCATGATGAAGATGCTAGAGACGCAAGTGGGACAATTTGCCGGACGCCCGATGGTGACAAAGAAGAATATCCGAGATAACTCCAAGGTCCCAAGACGGCGAAGGCTACTCAAGCTCATTCGGGAGAGATGAAGGATCACACTAGAGACCATGAAGATCACAACCGAAAACCGGAGTTCGAGATGCCGAGCCACAAGAAAGTTGTTGCATCCGTCAAGACCAAAGGACAAAGCCGGCTGTGAAGACCAAAAAAATTGACTAAGCCAAAGTGGGTACCCAAGATTGCAACGCCCGCAAAGAGCGTTGATCCGGAGTAATCAAGTGAAGAAGTCTAGCCATGGACTATAAACGAAGCGCTAGGCGGGAGGCAACCCGTTTCGTCGAGTCAAGAATAAGCTACCGGGAGGACAACCCGATTCCAGGTTTTTCAAGTTTTTTTTAAATTTAATTCAGTTCTGAATTTTACTACGCAAAACCTTAGATTTAGAATGGTTGAATAATATTAGAGACATAATTCTTGGTTGAATATTTTGCTTGATCATAAACCCTTTACATGAACCATCCTATGTGTTTGTTTGCTTCTTTTTCGAGAAACCGCAACCAAATAATTTCAGAACCTTAACTCAACCTTTCACCCTCATTATGGTGCTGAGGTTGACTTATTTTTCATGCTAAAACCACACGAGTAGAGCCACGATTTATGTTTAAGTGTTAATAAAATTCAGCACGTGGTAGGACTCGCGTGAACCTAGAAGCTTGATTTTTGGTTGGTTTAAAAATCCATATCCTTGGTTTCTCTAAGATTAGAATTTTTCCAAGCCTCACTTAATTTTATTTCATTCAAAATCTCTCTCATCTAATAAAAATTAGGACCTAAACCTATGCCCCCATGATCAAGCCGGGAAAAGCTTGCTCTCAACCAATGAAGGCAAACTATACCGGTGAGACCGAAATCGACGTAATAAAAAATATTTTCGACTTGCATTTGTTTTTAATGGTTTAAAAACTTCTCTAAAATTATGTTCGAGCTCTTGCATGGCTCTGAAAAATATTTTAAATTTCGAATTAGAGGAGTGCTTAACCTTAAACACACCTTAATGGAGGCAGTCTAGTAATCATGCATGCACCATTGGATTCCCTTTCATCAACTTTCACCAATTCCACACGCAAAGGACAAGCATGGTGGGCAGCAAGCATCAACTTTTTAGGAATTTCATGGTGGCATGTGAAGCAAGTGGAGCTAGGGAGCATGGACATGACCCAAAACATGAAGCATCAAGTGGAAGGACCAATAGTGGACGAGAGCGTTTGGGCGGTGCAACTCGTGGAGCACGCGGGCGGGGAAAGTTGCGGAGGTGAAATGATCGTGCCGGAAGAAAGACGAGACGGGGAGGAGCACCGAGGCCGGCCTCACGTACATAAGGAGCCCCCCCGGCTCCCGTTTTTTCGAGCAAGCTTCCCTCTCCTTCCTTTGTTTGTGTGTTCAAGTTTGTGTGCTCAAAACCTCCGTAGACATAGCCAACCTTCCCAAGCTTGATAGCTCAAAAAAAAAAAAATCCACATCCTTAATCCACTCAAAGTCCAGACTCCAAAATAATATTTGTGTACCTTGTTGCCGGGTGAAAACCCCGGATATATATTTGTGAGGGAGAGTGCTGCAATCAAGGAAGAAAACTACAAGTCTTTTCACCGAAGAAGAAGGGATCATCGTCGTCTAAGCCATCATCGACAACCTCTTCGAGGAGGCGCTCGGTTTCCGAGCATCCTCGGAGTATGGAGGAGGACACGGCACCGCCGAGGAGGAATCACACTCTTCTCCTTGGTGGCATGAGGGCCACACAAAACTCGTTTATTAGGTTTTCCAAACTTCAATAACGTATGGAGGAGCCGCTCGTCCAACCTCGCCGCTTGACACGATCATCCGCTCCACCTCCATGTGCTCCGCGGTATTCCGAGGGGTATGTCATCATGACGGAGGAGGAGAAGAAGCTCGCTCGCCTTAAGTAGAGGCTTGTAGAGAACGTCGACATCGACGACCAAGCTCTCCACATATTGGGTTTCACACGGGACACCGGTGCAATTCTCTAGCGGAGTGTCGGCAAACACCCACAAGAAATTCGCCTAGGAAATTTTCATGACCATGGCGCATAACCTTGATGAAGGAGTCTTGAGTCTCTCATTCCGTTGGAGGGAGCCCACAAGAGGAGAAGAAGGAAGACACCGTCGGAAGGGTAACCTTGATCAGTGATGCTATTTCTAGCACTTTGATGGGGTAATCTCCTTTCATCCATGGGTTGCGGTCGATCTTGAGATGTAATCACACTTTGTTGGATTATCTATCTATCATCTTGTGCTGAAAATACTTTAATGCTTAAGGCTAGCAACCATGCCGTAAAGGGAGTAAGGGCTCCACTGCTTCCTTGGACCCATTCAACACAATCCCCGATAGATCGAGATTGGTTTTCATGTTCGAAACGATTGCATGTCTAGTATCGTAGACCCATGGGCGAGTGTCTCCTATTTTCAAAAGGGAGCTCCGAAACAAGTATGTGCACGAAGGCACATGGGAAGGTTTTTGGAGTATGATCACGGGAAGAGACCATCAACGAAGAAATACTATCCGGAACCCCATCATCCAAGTGTGTCACTTTTGTGCAAGTGGATTTTTGGGGAGAATAAGAGAGACATAGATAACCAACACGGAGTTGAATTGGATTTACTCGCAGCCAATCAACCCTACTCACCTATGATCAACCGGTGGTGTTGTGAGCAACATCGGATTCGGGAGATCGGGTTGTTACCTCTCCATGTTGACTATCTTTTTAAAACCGGGTATTGCAAGGAACCCAAATCATCTCCTACCCGGGACTTCCCTAGGAATATATGAAGAAAGGAAAATATAAGAGTGAAGATGAGAGAGGAGGCTTACAAGTGGCCTAGGTGAATTTGCCCCTTCGGATTGAAGATTAAGACTTTTCTTGAGGGGAAGAAGATCGGTTAGAGGAAGGACTTCTTGTGCCGGCGAAGAAAAATAAAGGAGAAGAATTATAGGAGAAGGATCTTCTATGGCCCAAGAATAAGGTGCACAACAAAATTATGTCCCACCATTGGGAGGAACCCGGCGCCGCCGAGTTACTACGGTGGTGTACCAATGCAAGCATGGGGGAGGGGTGCAGCCATACCCCCACCATTTTTGCGGTGCCCAACGTAGCCTTTGCGGAGCCATTTGCACACCTTCCTCGACCACAACAAAATGGAGCCACCATTGGAGGATACGCTGCAAGGAACATGCAAATTATTGCAGCCATCCAAACCAATGCAAACCAAATGGGTGAAGGAAATGCAAACGTCGCTTATGTGCTTGGACACCTTCACCCGGCACCGTCGGACAATTCATAGGAGGAGTGGTGCATTCCTATTGCAAGTAAGGGTACAACAACCAAGACTTTCAATATCAACCACCGGCGGAAGATTAGAGAGAGGAGGAGCTTTAGTTATCTTTCCTTTACCCCCTTTTCTTTAATTTTCAGCTCGTTTGCGCCTATGTTTGCGTAGTGTTTTCAGTTTTGCTTTAATTTTCAGTTTTTAGTTTAATTTTCAGCATGTATCTTAGTTTTTATTTTCATCATGAATAATGTCACCACCAAGTTTTTACCTTTGGTAAAGTTACAAAGTTTGTGCCATGATGATATATGATTATAATTGCCGCTTTGTTTATCTTTGTAATTGATTTATGCATGTTTAACCTAGTGCTCTCTTAAAAATACAAATCTGAATTTATTTAAATGCTAGCTTAATCTTCAGCGGAGGTTATGATTAAAATAAAGACCCATAGTGTTTTATGTGCTCTCAAGTTATGAATAGATTAAAGATGTCTTTTATGCTCAAAAATATTGCTAACCTTGTCATAAATATCACTTGTGTGTTGCTCAACCTATCCAAAGCCTTATATATATTTGAGTGCATAAACCTTAGTGTACAAGATTTATTTTTGAGTGCGTTATTACAGGCCATGATTTCTACGGCCCGAGACTAAGAAGCTTTGGTCATTCCGTTTTTGCGTATCTATCTTTTTGCTAGCCTCTTATCCGTGCATTGTGTATCCCCGCATCGGTGATCTCACAAACTTCGCCGGATATCCACCCTTAAACCAAATATCATCTTTTGTGATTACCTCCTTGACCACAACCTATCGTTGAGAATGGATCATCAATTCAAGGAAGATCGCAAGACGGTGCCAACGTTGAAGATTTCAAGTATCTCTCCAAGGAAAAATATTCCGGTACCTACCTTATTTTTTTTCGCCTCTTTGCTCGAGGACGAGCAACGTCTAAGCATGGGGGAGGAGGTAGGTACGGTGCAGGTTTTAGAGTTCAAAAGGGAGTATTTTAAAAAAATATATATATAATGATGAAAGAAAAAAATTCGGCGATGTACGTGACTTCCAAGGTGAAGAAAGAAAAAAAAATATATATATAAGAAAGAAAGAAAGAAAGAAAGAAAGAAAAGAATGAGAAATATGAGAAACGAGAAAAAAATATATATATGTGCGTAAAGTGAACTCCCCGGTTCTCTAAGAGTGCATTCAAGGCTTCAAGATAAAAAGATCCATTCTCAATTTTCCAACCATGTGCAATCCGATAACGAGGACTTTCTTTGTGCCTCGGGATCACTCTTTGCCATTTGCACATGTCCACTCATCTAAAGTGTGTGTATTTTTCTCTTTCCCCGCCTTGATTTAACATTATTTTCCAATGACCTTTTTGACGAGTCTCGGTAAGACCATGAGAAGCTTGTCTTGTTTTGACAACACCTCATTTATAAATTCTTGTTAGGACTAAACTTTCCCAAAAGCTCCATATAAAGCCTACCACATATATATGAGAGGGAAAGGAGTAGAATATATAGGCTTGAGAGACAAGTGAGATGAGAGTTTATGAGCAATACATGAGATGATTTAAATTTGTGAATTTGGTTTAGCTTTTCTTATCTCGTTCTTCATTTCAAAAATTCGAGATCCATTTAAAACTTTGTGAGCATGTTAATACTTGTGGGATAAGCTTAATAAGAATCTACCCTCCGTGGAGATGAAGGCTAGTACATTATGGAACTTTAATGAATTAATATTTTGAGAGCATTATGTTTTCTCATGTATGGTCAAATGCAAAGTTTAAACATTGTTTAGCAATGATGATATCCATCAAAGGCTTACTCGAGGACGAGCAAGGTTTAAGCATGGGGGAGATGTTGACGGTGAAAATCCGTCAACCTAGCCATGAGTTTACCTTCGGTGTTGGCATGAATTTTATACCTTATCCATTGGTACTAACCCCCGTGGTATAACAAGTTCACATGTGCATGTCGTTTTTGGAGTTTAATGTTTATGCGGGGATTTAGTGTTGAATGCAAGACTTTCGGGGTAAGTTCATCAAGCACCTCATGACAAGACTTTGAAGCCCCGAACAAGTCATGCAATGAAGCAAAACTAACTCCAAGAAGCCGGGGACTTGATCCGAGAAGACGACATACTCCGGGGACCCGACCGGAAAAGTCTTGAATCTTCCAAGACAAGGAGTTGAGTCCAATTCGGAGAGAAACCGACGACATGGACCCGTATGCGAAGGGGGAAGCATCCGGGAAGCAAGGGAACCGACCTCGGGCAAAGGAGCCCGCGGGGCCGGGCCTAAATGGGCCCGGGCCGGCCGGCCCCGATCCGGTCGGCCCGAGCCCATTTAGGGCCCAAATGCGTCGTCCTTTGCCCTAGGCTGCTAATCGGGCTATTTATAGTCCCCCGACCGAGAGCCACGCGAGAGAAGAAGTCGTATTCCGCCGCCGAGGAGCGAGAGAAGCTTGAGGGACACCAACTTGAAGATGAGGGTCGTGCTAGTTGTCTAGGGTTTCCCCGGCCGACGTGGGAACCTTGCATGGAAGACCACGTCGGAGCTCGGAGCGAGGATCAAGATCGAGGGAGGGCCCCGGTGGTGATCTTGTTCATGTAATCATTCATGGTGAAGTTTGTAAGTGAATTCGATTTCTAGCGATCAAGTGCCTTCTCGATGATTTTGATTTCTTCTTGGTTTTGCTTCTTCTACGATCTAGTCTATAGCTAGATTACATAGGGTGCTCTTGTAGCCGCGGTGGCTAGAGGTGCATACCGGACCGGCCAAGTGATTTCAACTTGTTCTATCGAACTCGCCCTAAGCTCCCCGCATGAATAGGGATACGTTGTGACGAACGGGGGTCTCGAAAGGCGGATGTTTTCGGAGTCGGATGGGAAGGCCACGATTTAAAGATGCTTTTAATGAGATTCTCTTTGCTATCTTCATCTATCTTGTTTGGAGCTACAACATAAGCATGATCTAGATTCTCTAGATTGGTTATCTCTTGCTTTCTCTTGCTACCTCTTTAGTAGATTAGATTAGATTCGTTTTCTTTATGAGTTAGTAGATTAGATGCAACTTGTCTTCATTAGATAGCTTTACCTTGCTTTACTAGATTGAATCCTTGCGTTGCACATTGTTCCACGGATTCGATACCTTGGGTTCACCACTCGAGGGAAGAAGGGTCCCTTGACTACGACGGGAGACTTGTCCGCTTGCAAGTCACAAACGAACTTTGATACAACTATTAACCGTCAACGGCGCGCGCGGCGGGCGCCGCGCGCGCGCGGTGGAGAGGGCTGGAGGTGCGGTGGCGGTCGCGCAGGCCGCACCCGCAACGTCAGCGGGGACCTCGAGGAAGAGGAAGCGCGCCTTCTCCTCCTCGAGGTAAGGGATCATCTTTCGAGGGGTCGCGTGCCCGCCAGGCAAGAACCTGACAGTTTGTTTGCATCTCCTCAAGGTGGTGCCAACCGTGCCTCCCCTCGCACCGGCCAAGGTGCTGACGGCGCGTCCGTCCCTACCCGGCGGCGCTCATCAAGGGCGCCGCGGGCAGGGGCGAGCGAGGCGGCGACGGCGAGCGCGAGTTCGCATGGTGTGGGCGAGGCCTCGAGGCCACGGTGGCGGCCTCGCCCGCCGAGCCGCGGCCGGCGGTCACCGAGGAGCGGCGGGTGCCGGTCGTAGAGGAGGCGCGGCGGACGGCGGCCGCGGCGAGGCGAGGGCGGAGGCGGGGGCACGGCCGGCGGCGCCGGTCGCGGTGGCATTGCCGGCGGCGTCTACCGCGAGAGGGCCACCCGGTGCCGCGGCCGGCCGAGACGCGGCCGGAGGGCGGCGGCCATGGTGCCGCGACGGGGAGATCGCGGCCGCGGAGGGCGCGGTCGAGGCGGCGGTGGGGACGCGGCGAGGAGCCCGCGCTCGCTGGCAGCTCCCGGGCGGTGGCGTTGGAGATCCCGGACGATGACTCCCCGCCGCCCGGGTGGGACCAGTGGGTGAACCTGCCCATGCCGTCCCCCGAGTCCCAGGAGGGGGCACTTGTGAGGCGTTGGGACGGACCCATGGTGGCAGGGGGCCGAGGGCTCGGCGCCGAGGCTTCTTCTTCCCACGCCGTCTGTTCTGCTCCGGGAGAGGGGCGCGTCGACGAGCCGCCCGCCTTTGCTGACGCTCAAGAGGAGCAGCAGCTGTGGGGGGAACTCCGTGACCACGGCGCCGCGCTCAACCGGGCGTTGAACGAGGCGCTGCGGATCCACGGCGGCCCGGCGTGGCGCGTCTTCCAGGTGAGGCACTGTTGCCCCTTTTCTTCGACTTCTTCGCCTTCGTGTTTGTTTCTTGCAGCGTGACGCTTACTGATTTCGATCTGTTGGTGGCAGGAGCTCGAGGATCACGCCCGCGATAAGTATGGCGCCTTTGACCGGATGAGCGCCGAGCTCCGCCAGCTCCGGGAGCATCGCGACGCCTTCGACGCGCTCGCAGACGCCTTGGGGACCCCAGACAGCTGGCTGTCGTACCGGGCTGAGGCCCTACGCGACCAGCTCCAGGAGTGCGAAAGGCAGGTCGCGGCGCGCCCCTCCACCCTCGAGCGGATTTGCACAGCCCTCATCGATCGGGATGAGGCGCTGCAGCAGGCGCGGGGGGGTATGGAGAGGATGCGCACGTTGACGTCCAACTGGGAGGCGGAGGTGGTCACCGTCCGGGCTGACAATCAGGAGCTCCGCTCGTGGCTCCAGAAGGCGCAGGCCGAGCACAGCCAGGCCGAGGAGAGGGCGCGCGCGGCAGAGCAGAAGGCCAAGGAGGCCGACAAGCTAAAGGCCACTCTCGACGCCAAGGTCGCTGCGCTCGCCACCACGGAGGACCAGCTCCTGCAAGAGCGTACCGCCTGCCAGGGGGCTGAGGGGCAGCTCCAGCAGGAGCGGACCGCTCTTGCCGACGCCCGGTCGGCGCTCGAGCGGGAGCGTACCGCTCGCGAGGCGGCGCAGAAGTCGCTGGAGGAGCGGAACGCTGAGTTCTCGAAGCTCGAGGGCGAACTGGTAGCTCTTAGCATCACGAGTGCGGATCAGGAGCAGTCCCTCAAGGAGCAGAGTGCCACCATCGTCAGCCTGCAGCAGGCGGTCGAGGCCGAGCGCCGCGCCCTCGAGGTGGAGAAGAAGCAGGTTGAAGGTAGGTCACCATCTCGTCTCTTGTTTTGCTGATCTTTCCTTTGAAGGTTCGTTCCTCCTTCTGATTTCTTTCGCTGGCAACGTTCGGGCCTGCGCACCGCGCTGGGGCATGCGACTGACCGGGCCGAGGCGCTGCAGGCTTCCTACAACTCCTCCGAGCGGGAGCCTGTTGGAGGGCGTGTTCCGCGGCCCTCGAGACACCGCCGGGCCGTGGAGGAGGGCGAGGTGCGGGCGGAAGCTCGTTGGCCGGCCCGCCCGCGCGCCCTCGGCGGGCACCTCTCCGGCGCATGCGCCGCGCTCTCGCACCTCGGCGTCCAGAAGGCTATTGGGGTGGTGCGATCTCACTACGAGATCAACTTCGAAGCCGTGGCAGAGGGCTACATTGTCCCGGAGGGCGTCGAGGATGAAGTGGCGATGGAGCGCGTGGACGCGTTAGGCTGGCGGCGCCGCCGAGGCGCTCGCCGAGGCCTTCGAGGAGTTCCTGTTTCCAGACGCCGCTGAAGCCGACGCTCCTTAGGCCTGAAGATTACTGGGCGCCAGGCCCTTTTTTATTTGCATGTTAGTATGTGGGCCACGTGGCCATGTAAATGAACAATCATTTTGTTTCAGACACTTGTGGGAGCAAATGATGTTTGTTATTTTTATGGCGTTGTTTTGTTTCTTCCTTTGCCTGAGTAGATTCGAGTTAGGGGAGTTTGATTTTTGCGAGCAGCCTGCTAGTCTGGAGGCAAGAGAGAAGGGTCATATCTTCGTGGAGGCTTAGGCTATCTCTGGCTTGCGCATCCTTTCCGCTAAGCCGTCCGCGCCCTGTTTGAACTTTGCTCGAGGCTAAGGTAGAGTCAAACTTAGCGCACGTGGGTTTTTTGCGAAAAAATGGGACCATTTTTTTGGGGGGATGCCCCCCGTAGTAGCCCCCGAGGGTGACTTGGGTTTCAGGGGAAAGCCGAGTCACCCTTTTTTATTGAACCGGTGTTGTTTACATGTTTGTTTCCAACTGGGGTGTCGGGCACGTAATTTACAACAAAAGACTTGGAAATCCTAGCTAGGGGTAGAAGCGACGTAGCTGTTGGATGTTCCAAGCGTTGGTGAGTTCTTCGCCGTCCTCGTTGGCTAGCTTGTACGTGCCGGGCTTGAGCACCTTCACTACGACGTAGGGTCCCTCCCACGTAGGTGATAGCTTGTGGCGTCCTCGGTTGTCTTGGCGTAGTCTTAGGACCAAATCCCCCTCGCTAAAGTCCCGCTGGTGTATCTTCCGAGCCTGGTAGCGCCTTAGGGACTGCTGGTATCTTGCGGAATGCATTAGGGCCACGATGCGCGCTTCATCCAGCTGGTCCAGTGAGTCCTCACGGGCCCGCTGGTTGGTGTCCTCGTCATAGCCTCGCACCCTGGGCGACCCGTACTCTAAGTCCGTGGGGAGGACGGCCTCCGCGCCATGGACTAGAAAGAACGGGGTGAACCCGGTGGCTCTGCTTGGGGTGGTCCTTAGGCTCCACACGACCGCAGGCAGTTCCTGGAGCCATTTCCGACCAGACTTGTTCAGCTGGTCGAAAATTCTGGGCTTGAGGCCTTGTAGGATCATGCCGTTGGCACGTTCTACTTGGTCGTTGGTCTGTGGGTGTGCCACAGCCGCCCAGTCCACACGGATGTGGAATTTGTCGCAAAACTCCAGGAATTTCCTGCCCGTGAACTGGGACCCGTTGTCGGTGATGATGGAGTTCGGCACTCCAAAACGATGGACGATGTTGGTAAAGAACGTCACTGCTTGCTCCGCCCTGAGATTCGTAATGGGGTGCACCTCTACCCACTTGGAAAATTTGTTGATAGCGACCAACAGGTGGGTGAAGCCCCCGGGCACTTTCCGCAAGGGCCCGACGATGTCCAGTCCCCATACGGCGAAAGACCACGTGATGGGGATGGTCTGCAGGACGTGTGTAGGGAGGTAGGATTTACGGGCGTAGAACTGGCACCCTTCGCAGTTGCGCACGATCTCGCTGGCGTCGGCGACCGCGGTGGGCCAGTAGAAGCCCTGGCAGAACGCGTTGCCTACGAGGGTGCGGGGCGCGGCATGGTGGCCGCAGATGCCCGCGTGTATGTCTCAGAGGAGCTCGCGCCCCTCGGGGATGGGCACGCATCGCTGCAGGATGCCAGAAGCGGCGCGCTTGTACAGCTCGCCGTCGACGCGGGCGAAAGATTTGGCCATCCTGGAGATGTGCCTGGCCTCGAATCGGTCCGAGGGGAGCTCCCCTCGGTCCATCCAGGCGATGTATTTGTCGCACCAGTCCGCCTTGATGGGGGTTGGCTCGACGTCCATCACTTCGGCCTCGCTGGCGCTGGATCCCTCAAGAAGGGAGAGCACGTACGCCTCGTTCGAGGGGTCCTTGTCCATAGGCTCTGCGCCTGCTGGACTCGAGGGAGCCCCCGAGGGTTCCGTGTGGTTCGAGGGGTGCGGCTCGAGGGTGACGGATGGTTGAGCGATATCTCGGGCGAAGACGTTCGAGGGGACAGTGATCCGCCCCGACGCGATCTTGGCAAGCTTGTCCGCCTCGTTGTACCGGCAGGGCACGTGATTAAGCTCGATGCTGTAGAACTTGTCCTCGAGGGCCCGCACGGCCTTGCAGTATGCTTCCATCTTGTCGTCGTGGCAGCTCGCGTTTTTCATGACTTGGTCGATCACGAGCTGCGAATCTCCCCTCACGTCGAGGCGTTTGACGCCTATCTCGATGGCGATCTTGAGGCCGCAGAGCAGGGCCTCGTACTCAACCATGTTGTTTGATGCGGGGAAATGGAGGCGTACTGCGTACCGCATGTGCTCCCCGAGGGGTGACACGAAGAGCAGCCCGCGCCCGCCCGGTCTTCATCACCGAGCCATCGAAGTACGAGCAGGCCGCACTCTGCTCGGATGCCGCGGCGGCGGCAACCGTGTGTCCGTCCACTCGGCAAAGAAATCTGCCAAGATATGGGACTTGATGGCCTTGCGCGGGGCGTAGGCGAGCGTTTCGCCCATCAGCTCCACCGACCATTTGGCAATCCTGCCCGCTGCGTCCGGATTGCGGATGATCTCCCCTAGTGGGAAGGAGGAAACCACCGTGACGGGGTGGGCCTCGAAGTAGTGGCGAAGCTTGCACCGCGCGAGGACTACTGCGTAGAGCAGCTTCTGGACTTGAGGGTAGCGTGCCTTGGTGTCAGACAAAACCTCGCTGATGTAGTACACCGGCCGCTGAACCGGCAAGGCGTGCCCATCCTCCGTGCATTCTACCACGATCACGGCGCTGACCACCTGGGTAGTCTCGGCCACGTAGATGTGCAGGGGCTCGCCGTCCCGCGGTAGTGTGAGGATTGGGGCGCGGGTCAAGGACGCCTTCAGCTTGTCAAGCGCCTCTTGGGCCTCGGCGGTCCAGGAGAAGCACTTGTGCTTCTTGAGGAGGCGGTAGAGGGGCAAGCCTTTCTCGCCGAGCCGCGAGACGAAGCGGCTCAAGGCGGAAAGGCACCCCAACACCTTTTGTACCCCTTTGAGGTCCCGAATCGGACCCATTCGCTCGAGGGCCGCAACCTTTTCGGGGTTGGCCTCGATGCCTCGCTGGGAGACTATGTATCCTAGAAGCATGCCCCGCGGCACGCCAAAGACACATTTTTCGGGGTTCAGTTTTACCCCGTTGGCCCGTAGGCAGTCGAACGCGATGCTGAGGTCGCCAACCAGGTCATCCGCCTTCCTAGTTTTCACGACTATGTCGTCTACGTACGCCTCGACGGTCCGGCCGATGTGGTCTCCGAAAACATGCTGCATGCAATGTTGGTACGTCGCACCCGCGTTCCGGAGGCCGAACGACATCATGACGTAGCAATACATCCCGAACGGCGTGATGAATGAAGTCGCGAGCTGGTCGGACTCCTTCATTTTGATTTGATGGTACCCGGAATAGGCATCAAGGAAACAAAGTAGTTCACACCCGGTGGTCGAATCAACAATTTGATCGATACGTGGCAAAGGAAAAGGAACTTTTGGACATGCTTTATTAAAACTGGTGTAGTCTACACACATCCGCCACTTCCCATTCTTTTTCTTTACTAGTACAGGATTGGCTAGCCACGTAGGGTGGAACACTTCCTTGATGAACCCAGCCTCGAGGAGCTTCCGCATCGCCCGCCGCCACTCCTCGTCGAAGCGTCGGAGCCGTTGCTGTACAGCGCGGGAGTGAGGTAGGATGTCAAGGGACTGCTCAGCGACCTCCCTCGGGATGCCTGGCATGTCCGAGGGACTCCACGCAAAGATGTCGGCGTTGGCGCAGAGGAAGTCTACGAGCACCACTTCCTAATTCGAGTTGAGGGTAGAACTGACCCTCAACGCCTTGCCCTCGGGGGCAGCGGGGTCGAGGGGCACTTCCTTGGTTTGCTCCACGGCCTCGAAGTTGCCGGCATGCTTGGTAGTGGAGTCGAGGTCCTCGTTGACTATCTTCTCCAAGTTGGTCACCAGCGCTTCATCCAGCGCTAGTGCTTCCGCGTGCTCCACGCATTCGACGTCGCAGTCGAAGGCGTGCTCGATGGACGAGCCCACGGTGATGACGCCGTTCGGTCCCGGCATCTTCATCTTGAGGTAGGTGTAGTTGGGGACAGCCATAAACTTGGCGTAGCAGGGCCGCCCAAGTATAGCGTGATACGCGCCCCTGAACCCCACCACCTCGAAGGTGAGCATCTCCTTGCGGTAATTGCTCGGAGTGCCGAACCAAACAGGCAGATCGATCTTCCTGAGGGGCTGGACGCGCTTGCCCGGCGCGACGCCATGGAACGGCGTCGTGCTGGGCCGCAGCTGGTCCAACCTGATCCCCAGCAGGCGCAGCGTGTGCGTGTAGAGGATATTGAGGCTGCTGCCTCCGTCCATTAGGACCTTCGAGAACCGCGCGTTCCCAATGACCGGGTCGACCACCAGTGGGTACTGGCCCGGGTTGGGGATGCGGTTCGGGTGATCCTCGCGGCTGAAGGTGATGGCATCCTCCGACCAGTCAAGGAAGGAGGGAGGCGCCTTCTCCGCGGCGAGAACCTCGTGCCGCTCCCGCTTGCGCTGGCGGCTCGACATGTCGATGGTTGGCCCCCCGAAGATGAGGAACACGTTCTCCACAGCAGGGAAGCCGCCGGCATCACCGTCACCCCCGTCCTTCTTGGCTTCGGCGTCCTTCGCGGCGACGCGGCCATAGAACCGCTTGAGCAAGTCGCATTTCTCGAGGGTGTGGTTCACCGGCTTCTTGTGATGGGGACATGGCTTCTTTAGCATGTCGTCGAACACCCCCGGACCTCGAGGGGCCGGTCGAGGGCCCCGTCGAGCCGGGTCAACAGCAAGGGCCTAGGCGTCGTTGCCGTCGCGTCCCTGCTCGCGCGCCTCACGGCGCGGCTTCTTCCCCTTTTTGCCCCGCTTGTCCTTCCGATGGAGCTCCCTGGACTTGCTGCCCTCTGCGGGCGCGTCGTCTGTGCGCTTCCCTTTCTTGCCGTCGAAGATCGCCCCCACCGCCTCTTCGCCTGAGGCAAAACTGGTGGCGATATCAAACAGTTTGTTCGAGTCGACCGGCGGGCTGCGCCCCAGCTCGCGCACGAGGTCCCGGCACGTGGTGCCCTCGAGGAAGGCGTGCACAATCTCGGATTGCGCCACGCTTGGGAGCTCCGTGCAGCGCTTGGAGAAACGACGTATGAAGTTTCGGAGCGATTCTCTGGGCTTCTGGGTGCAGGAGCGCAAGTCCCAGGAGTTCCCAGGGCGCACGTACGTGCCCTGGAAGTTGCCGACGAACGTGCGGACCAAGTCATCCCAGTTGTGGATCCGGGCCGGCCGGCGGTGCTCGAGCCAAGTCCGGGCCGAGTCGGCGAGGTGCAGGGGGAGGTTGTGGATGATGACCTCGTCACTGGTGGCTCCGCCGCTGGCACGCCAGGCGGTAGTCGTTGAGCCACACGCGGGGATCCGTCTCCCCATTGTACTTGACGATGGTCGTAGGCTGGCGGAAGCGCTGGGGGAAGGCCGCTGCGCGGATCTCCCGGCTGAACACGCGGGTCCCCGGGGGTTCCGGCGTTGGTGAGCGGTCTTCGTCGCTGTCGTAGCGTCCACGCTGTCGGGGATGGTAGCCCACGGCTGCCCGCGCCTCCGCTTTGCTCGTCCGCCGAGCGTTGATGACATTGCGGGCGTCGCCGTCCCGCGCCTGCCCACGCGTGTCGAGGAGTCGTTCCTTGGCCGGCGTGCGCCCCAGGTTGGCGGGGTGCTCCGTCGCTCTACCCACGTGTACCGAAGGTTCAGGACCCTGCGCGCCCCCATCGTCCCGCGCGTCCCCCTGCTGGGGGATGCGGGACGCTGAGCTCTCGGCCTGCTGGACGGCCGCTTGCTCGATGAGTGCCCGCGCCACACGGTGCGGGTTCCGTGCCTCGGGCGTCGAGGGGGCGGGCATGGCCCGCAGCAGCGTTGCGGCGGCAATGAGCTTTTGGCTCGTTCGCGGAGGTGTATCTGGGTTGTCGACGTTGAAATCAGCGTTGATGCGGTCGCGGGCCTGTATGCCCAGCTCTCGCGCGCGTTCGCCGCGCGCAGAGGCTTCCCCCGCCATAGAGGCGCGGAGCAACCGCACCGTCCGATACTCTTCCGCCAGCTTGGCCTCGAGCTCGCGGGCTTGGGCCAGCTGCGCGTTGATATCGGCCCCAGTTGGAGGTGAAGGAGCAGGGGCGCTTGGTCCCGCTGCCAGGCGCGAAGCGGTCCCAAGAGCGGGCGGAACCTCCCCGTCGCCGGCGCCTGCCGCACCGGTGGCGTTCACCGGGTCGTTGGAGATGACGACACAGCATTCCCGCGCGGGGTCGTAGCTTCCGGTGCTGGAGTCGTCGGAGCAGCCGAACCAGTAGTCCATGGCGTCGAGAAATCGCCTGAACATTACTGGGTCCGGCACGCCGGAGAAGTCCCACTCCGTGTACCCGTGCAAGGTGGCGGGTGGCAACGCGTCGAGAGAGCCTAGGGACGACTCGTCGCCGGCGGAGGCGCTAGGGTCCCTGGCGACGTAAACGTGGCGGCCAGGGGGAACCCTGCGCATCGCGGGGCTGGCGTTGGCGTTGGCGGTGTGGCGGCCGTGGCGCCGCGCGGACCGATGGGGAAGCGCGGCCCGAGACCGCACGCTCCCCCCCGCCGGGGCGCGGCGTCGTCGTGCCGACGGCGCGCCGTGTTGTGAGGCGACGCGCTCGGCATGCCGTCGCTCCGACCGTGCCCGGCGCGAGCGCCGGCGGAGCGGCGGCGGCGGCGTGACGTTGATGGGCCCGCGGCGTCCGTGCCGGCGGGCGTTGGCGTCGTGGCGACCCGTGCAGCGGCGACCGGGGCGGACCCAGCTTGGCGCGGCGCACGAAGTTCCTCACGGTTGGTGAGGCACATTAGGTAGTCGTTCCCCGTAGCCTGGAAATTCAGGCCCCCGAACCGGATTTCAAACCCGGCGGGGAGGGGGTCCGAGCTGCCCATAGAGTAACGAGTGCCGCGGTACTCGGTGCGAATCACCATGGAGGGAGTTGACGGTGGATTGACCTTCAGCGCCCGCGTGCCCCACAGTGGGCGCCAACTGTCGGTGCGGAATGTGGTCCCGACACTAACCAGTAGTAAGCGCCAAGGTCTATCCCTCAATGGTCGATGCTAAGCAACTAAAGACACGAGATTTATCCTGGTTCCGGCCGGAGGCCGTACGTCCAGCAGTGGTGTGCTCGGGGCACTATATTGCTCAGCACCGGGGTGCCTGTAGTGGGGCGGCTACAAGCAAGGCGGGAGAGGAGGCGTGGCCTCCAAGTCCCTGGTGGAATGATCGGAATGAGTTCAGATGTTGTGGGAGAATTGTGCGTGGTGCGGTTTGGATGTCTGATGTCTCGTGTCTTGTCCCCGTCCCCTGTGGCGGGGGAGTTCACCTTCCTTTTATAGACCAAGGAGAGGGCGAATTACAAGCATGCCGCACTATTCAGCTACATGGGGAAGTATGGTGTGCAATGCCGCAGAGTAGGCGGCCGCCTTGACGGTCCTTGCCACGATCTGGTCATCATGGCGTATCTTGTACCCGAACAGTGGTAGCTTCGAGGGTAGGGGCGTAGTGACTGGCCGCAGCGTCTTCAGAAAGGCTTGAGGAAGCCGTTGACTGCGATCCGTACGAGGTACAGTGGTAGGCGTGGCGGCGTCCCGCCCCCGCACGCCGTATGGCGCCGGAGTGGTTATAACAGTGCCCGGCGTGGTGTTGCGAGCGCGGGGGCGGCCGCACACGACCAACAGTGGCAGGGATGGCGTCCCGCCGGCCTAGCGTCATGACCTGGTCCTGCAAGCTCACGAGAAAGTGGTTCGAGGGTGTGGCCGGCCCCCCTTCGAGGGCGTGGCGCGTTAGCCGTACGAGAGTAGGCGGCGCAGTGTCACGGGGCTGACACCGGCCACATCGCACAGTCCCCCACAGTGGCGGGGATGGGTTCCCCCTAGGGAGTTGGTGCAACAGGACCGGGGCGTGATCCCCAGGCGCATGATGGCGCCGCCCTGACGTGCCAGAACATTAAATGTCTGTACCCGCGTGCGGGAACGGACGTGCGTGTGAGGGAGCCTCGAGCGAGGCGGAGGCGAACCCTCGAGCGAGGCGGAGCCCGCTCGAGGGAGCCATGAACCCTCGAGCGAGGCGGAACCCGCTCGAGGGAGGTGTGAACCCTCGAGCGAGGTGGAACCTGCTCGAGGGGGCCTTTGAGTGGGCCGCTCTGGTGGGCCGCGGGGACCACCGCAGTGTGGGCCGTGCCCCGTGTGTGTGCTTAAGTGGGATGTGTTTAGTTTTGGTTTTTTGCAGGTTTTAAGCAGGATTTCCCCGGTTGTTTTAGGCGACCCTCAGGGCTGTCCTCGACAGATTGACAACGTTGTGTGGATTGATTCTTGGCTAAGTATTGCAGGTGCAGGTTGCGGCTTGACTGGTGTTGGTGCAGGTGAAGAACAAGCACGAAAGGTCGTTGCCGGTGAGGCCTCCTAGTGTGGAGAAGACAAGTAGGCTTCGTTCGAGGGACCCGGTGGCCAGCGGAGTCAAGTGCAGGCCGCATGGTGGCATGAACAGCAAGATGAAGTCATGGACGGTTTCTTGGTTGAGCCTCAAAACCAAGGTCGAGACGGAACTACGTGGGAGCCAAGTCATGAGTGGCGATTGGCGGAGGCTACACCGAGTTCGCGGGGTTTCTAGTGGTTCACCAGAAAACCACTAGGTTCCTTGGTTGATCCACAAAGCGAAGACCGAAGAACCGAAGATGGTCCTGCGACGACTCCGGACCGGCCTAACCGGTGGGTCCGACCGCCCGACGGTGGGTACCCTGGCTCGACCGGTGAGGAGCACCGGTCTGACCGGTGTGCGACGACGCAGTCCGGAGACTTCGAAGCGGAGGACATGCGTCGGGGTCGCATGGCTTGCGTCGAGGCTAAGCAGGGTGCGGTCGTGAGGACCAGGAGCGTCCCAGTGGTCGATGGATGACCGCTCCTCAGTGATGAGTGATTGACAACGGGTGTTGGACTGACTCTTGGCTTAGTGCGCAGGTGTAGGCTGCGGCCTAGTTCGTGTTGTTGCAGGTGAAGAACGGGCGCGAAAGGTCTTCATCCTTGAGGGGCCTCCGGAGATGGAGAGACAAGTAGGCTCGGTTCGAGGGACCCGGTGGACGACGGGACAGGTGCGGGCCTCATGGTGGCGACACAAGCAAGACGAAGTCATGGACAGACAAGCCGGTGCACGGTGGCGACCGAGTCAAGTGGTTTGGCGGGAGGCCGGACCGAGCACGCGGGGTTTGGTGGTTTGCCCACAAAACCATCGGCGGACGGTTTCTTGGTTTGGGCCTCAAAACCAAGTCCGAGGGCCCAACACGACGGAGACGGGATCCGGGCGTGTCGGGAAGCTTCGAGGCGGAGGACACGCGGCGGGATCGCATGGCTTGCGTCGGGAGGACGCGGGGTGCGGCAAAGGCATGGCCGTCCGATGGCAAGACCCACAAACATTACCTAAATGCCCTTCGTGGGTTGTATCGCCAGTAGTTAAGTTAGGGGTAGTCGAGTCATTTACCACTCCGGCGGGACCTGATATATAAGCCATGAGTGTGGGTGGATGGCTCCCTCTCTCCGCGACTTAGGGGTTTCATTTCCTCCCTCCTCTTTCTCATTTTCGTAGCTATTTTTCTTCCATTTTCTCTAGGCTAGCATGAGAGCTTCATGAGAGATTTGTTGAGAGGGATGGATGCTAGGGCGGCATGCTAGACCTTGTGAATCTTTCCTGGTTTGTATAGAAGATTCGGGGTTGTGTTTTTCGTGGCCTTTTTGTGCTTGTTTTCGTGCCTTTGTTCCCGGTTTGATTCCGCGGATTTGAGTGGGTTTCTCCCCGGATTTCTTTGAGGGATACATGGATAGATGTCTCGTGCATCTTTGTGATTGATCTTGTGCCCTCAAACGCCGGGAAACCACTTGGATTCGAAGTTTTTCATTCGGTGCTCTAGTTTTCGGCGGTGCTCAAAGGATTCACGATTCCCGGTGATTTAGGGAGTTAGGAGGCAAGATTTTTGGGCTATAGCATCCTTGTGTGACGCTTTTCAAGTCCCCAAACCCTTGTCTCCATAGCTTCAACCGTTTGGGAAATCCGATGATGATTTGGGGGAGTTGACTTTCGGGGTCGGGGGCCGCCGCTCCGTCCGCACCCGGCGGACGCCCGCGGGGTGCCGGCGGACGATCCGCGCGGCTAGGGTTCGTTGCGTGTTCGTCGTGTTCTTGTGCGCCTTTGTTTTCAATCCGGTTTGGCTTTTGGTTTTGGTTGCGGCCCGGTTTGCGGACGGTCCGGCTTGAGTAGCGGACGGTCCGCGGTGGCGCGCGGACGGTCCGCCGGCCTCGGCGGACGGTCCGTTTTTCTCGGGTCGCTTCGGTGTTCCGTGTGCTTTAACGGACGGTCCGCGGTGTTGGGCCCGGACGGTCCGCGGTCTGTTGCGGACGGTCCGCGGCCTCGGATCGGACGGTCCGCGAGGCTCGCGCGGACGGTCCGCCCCTCTCGGCCGGACGGTCCGCGAGCCCGTGCGCTTTGCTTCTTGGCTCGATTCCTCCCTTCCCTTTCTAGTGCTTCCGTGTGTGCTTCAAGGAATCGTTCCTAAGACTAGAGGTTGATCCATAACCTCGTGGTCTTGGCGATTGGTGTGTGATTTGATCCATCGCTCGTGTGTGACCTGGGGTTTGACTAGGGTATAGGCCGGGTTCTTTTGGAAGAATTTTTACCGGCTCCTATTCACTCCCCCCCCTCTCTAGTCGCCATCTGATCCTTCAATTGGTATCAGAGCTTGGTGCCGGATTCTTTGCGACTTTGACAAGTCTCGAATCCTAAGATGGCGTACGTTGAGCGGGGCGGTCCGCCGCACTTCGATGGCAAGGGTTACCACAAGTGGGCGGCTCGTATGATGATCTTTCTTCGTGGGAAGTCGTTGGATTTCATTGTGCTTGACAAGACCTATGCTATTCCTGGTCAACATCCATACTCTTATGGTGACCGATGCCGGTGCTAAGGCCAAGTATGAGGCTAATGCAAAAGCCGTTGATCACTTGGTCCGGAGCTTGTGTGATCCGCAGTTTGAGCGTGTTCGCCATTTGAATCTTGCTTGGCAAATTTGGGAGAAGTTGTTGGTTGCTCACGGTGGTGATAACCATGTGAAGGCTCGCCTCTTTGTCTCTTACGGATGCAATATGAGAATTTCACTCCACTTCCCGGTGAGGACATTGATGCGATGTTTCAGAGGTTCACCGCCATCGTGAACAACATGAAAGCTAATGTTGAGGATTTTCCCTACACCGAGCATGATCAGGCTTTGAAGCTCTTGCATGTCTTGGACCCAAATGTTTGGGGTGCTAAAGTTGAGGCCATCAAGGAGTCTGGGCAGTACTTGACTATTGAGTTGGATGACCTCTTTTCTAAGCTCAAGTCGGCTGAGGTTGACAGGAAGTTGCAATCCAAGCAGGAGGGCTCGACTGACCATAGTCTTGCTCTTGTGGGCCGTTGACGGTGAAAATCCGTCAACCTAGCCATGAGTTTACCTTCGGTGTTGGCATGAATTTTATACTTTATCCATTGGTACTAACCCCCGTGGTATAACAAGTTCACGTGTGCATGTCGTTTTTGGAGTTTAATGTTTATGCGGGGATTTAGTGTTGAATGCAAGACTTTCGGGATAAGTTCATCAAGCACCTCATGACAAGACTTTGAAGCCCCGAACAAGTCATGCAATGAAGCAAAACTAACTCCAAGAAGCCGGGGACTCGATCCGAGAAGACAACAAACTCCAGGGACCTGACCAGAAAAGTGCTGAAGCTTGCAAGACAAGGAGTTGAGTCCAATTCGGAGAGAAACCGACGACATGGACCTACATGCGAAGGGGGAAGCATCCAGGAAGCAAGGGAACCGACCTCGGGCAAAGGAGCCCGCGGGGCCGGGCCTAAATGGGCCCGGGCCGGCCGGCCCGCAGAGGATCGGCCCGTGCCCATTTAGGGCCCAAACACGCCGCCCTTTGACCTAGTTGCCGATCGGGCTATTTATAGTCCCCCGACCGAGAGCCACGGAGAGAAGAGATCGTCTTCGGCCGCCGAGAAGCAGAGAAGAGAGGGACATCATCTAGGAGAGGAGAGGGTCGAGCTAGTTGACTAGGGTTTCCCTAGCCGACGTGGGAACCTTGCAAGGAAGACCACGTCGGAGTTCCCGAGCTAGAAGCAAGATCAAGGAAGGATCCCGGTGGTGATCTTGTGTATGTATCATTGTTATAGTTGAATTATCAAGTTGAATCTTTTCTCAGCGATCAAGTGTTTCCTCGAAGATTTCGTTTTTCGATCGGCTTTGCTTATTCCAATTCTATTCTCGAGATAGATTACATAGGGTGTTCTTGTAGCCGCGGTGGCTAGAGGTACACGCCGGATCCTCCGAAAGAATCTCGACTTGTCTTTTGACTCGCCCTAAGCTCCCCGCATGAATAGGGATACGTTGTGACGAACGGGGGTCTCGAAAGGCGGATGTTTTCGGATTTGGACGGGAAACCACGATTTAAAGAGGCTTTTATTAAGATTCGATTTGCTACTTCTTCTCTTGCTTGGAACTTCAACAAAAGGCTTACCCCGATCCCTCTAGATCGGTTTATCTACCCAATCTTACTTTGTTTTCTCCGGTTTTTAGTAGATTAGATTCGTTTCATGTCTTTTACTTAGATGCATTAGGTCTTTTATCGATTATTGAAGATTACTTGGCTTTAATAGATTAATTCTTGCGTCACACATTGTTCCACGGATTCGATACCTTGGGTTCACCACTCGAGGGAAGAAGGGTCCCTTGACTACGACGGGAGACTTGTACGCTTGCGAGTCACGAACGAACTTTGATACAATTATTAACCGTCAACAAGCCCCTTTTTCTGGCGCCGTTGCCGGGGAACAAGTGATCAAGATTTGATTTTTTATTGCTTTTTTTTGTAATTTTCAGTACTGATTTTGTTTTATTTTTGCATCTAATAAGCTTCAATCATCCTCAAAATACATCTAATCTAGTTTGTCTAACTCTAGTCTTTATAGATTTGTTTTGTTTTCTAGTTTCTTTTGCATATTTTGTTTATCGCTAACCCTAACGGAGATGGACGGCTACCTCTCCAACAAACCCAATAATTTTGTGGATGATCCGAGAAAAACTTTACGAGGCTAAGGAGACGCGAAGCACATCAAGCTAAAAAGCCGGATTTTGTAGATTCGGAGTCGGAAGACGAAGGATCGCAGGAATCTCCGGAAAATTCACCACCTCAAAGTCCGCGGGAGAACCGACGTCCACCAATGGGTGACCAACCACCGGAAGAACGCAAGATTGGGGAGCCGTGCACCCCGGACATCATCGACCTACCAATCTTGAACCTCGAGGAGATCGGAAGACCGTTCGAGATCAAGACCTCAACAATCCGCATGGTGCAACATTCACCCTTCACCGGCAAAGAGGATCCGAACCTTCACCTCCAAGCATTCATTCAGTTATGTCAGACTTTCAACATGGATGGGGTGACTCAAGATCAAATGAGGGCAAGGCTTTTTCCGTTTTCACTACTCGGGAAGGCGTTGCAATGGTTCCACTCTCAACCGGCGGAGACGGTGCAAAATTGGAACACGTTGATGAAGGCTTTCATGAAGGAATACTACTCACCGGTAAAACTCAAAGCTTGCGTAATAAGATTGCCACCTTTGTTCAATATCCTACGAAACTATCTCGGAGGCATACGAGCGCTTCAACGAGTACACCGGGCGGTTCCGCATCACAAGTTCCCGAAAGAAGACCTCGTGCAAAAGTTCTATCAAGGACTCACCATGGCGTCAAGGACGATCATCGATGCATCGGCGGGAGGATCTATCATCGAGCTTACACCGACGGAAGCTCTCACGTTATTCAAGAAGGTCGCGGATAATGATACGTGGGCGTCGTCCGGCGCCTACACCCGGCTCAACCAATGGGAAACGTCAAAGGAATCTTGCAAGTGGAGAAAGAAGACATACTTGAAGGCAAGATCGACTCGCTCATGAGGAGGTTGGAAAAGATGGAGATAGAAAAGAAAGAGGCTCAAGACTTGAAGGCCGCCGAAGCAAGGTCCACATGCGAAGAATGTGGAGAGTATGGCCATGTCCGCAAAGATTGTCCGGAGGAAGCCAAAGTGCTCGACTACATGAGGAAGGGAGAAATGCCGAACTTCCGCTACGGCAAGGTAGGCCTCAATTTAATGCAAGCTCATCTATTCCTAACGCGGTTCCACTTCGGATACAATTGAAGGAGTTCATGGATGAGCAAGCTAAGATCAACAAGGACACCGTCACCAAGTTCAAGACCATAGACAAGGTGTTGGAGAACATCGATAGCAAAGTGACGGAGGTCGGAAGTTCCAATCATCAAGTGCTCAACATGATGAAGATGCTCGAGACGCAAGTTGGACAACTTGCGGGGCGCCTCACTAATGATGAAGGGAAGCTTCCGGGACAACCCAAATGTCCCGAATCGGCGAAGGCCATTCAAACGCGTTCGGGGAAGGAGACCGAAGATCCGGAACGTACCGCGGGAGCAAGGAAGCCGAAACCGTCCACCGAGGTGGAAGGAGCCGCTAAAGAGAAGGTTACGGGGATCGTCACCGAGGAACCCGAATTCGAGATGCCGGAAGATGACACGAGGATACCGCAACTCAAGCCACGCTACTTCCGAGGTAAACTTGACAACCACTTTGAGAAGTTCGTGGAAGTTGTGCGTAGACTTAGCATCAACATGCCGTTACTAGATGCCCTACAAGTACCTACATATTCTCGTTACTTTAAAGACATACTTGCAAATAAATATGAGATAGCAACACTCGGGGTAGATCATGTCAAAATGTCCGAGGAGTGTAGTGCGGCTATTGCTTATGGGCCGGAGAAGCAAAAAGACCCCGGTGCCCTACAATTCCATGTTCGGTTGGTTCTTTCAACTTCGAGAAGGCGTTATGCGACCTTGGAGCTAGTGTGAGTGTCATGCCGAGGGATGTGTTCGAGAAGTTACGCCTACGATGGAGCCTACGGGAATATGTTTGGAGCCGGGTGACAACTCCATTCGCTATCCCTTGGGCATTGCCGAGGATGTACCCGTGAAGATTGGACACCACTTCATCCCCGTCGACTTCGTTGTGCTCGAGATGGGAGAGAGGGAGAAGCCGCCGCTCATCCTAGGAAGGCCGTTCCTCAAGACCGTGGGAGCAACTATTGATGTTGGCAAGGGGGAGATCATGTTCGATATCAACGGAGAAAGGAGTTCCTTCAAGTTCCGTCCAAGGATTGAGGCATGCAACATGATTGGAGTGAAGATAGAACCAAAACAAACGGAGGGGCTGAAAAAGAAGAAGGAGCCGAAAAAAAGTGAACGTAACGAAAATTAAAGAAGGTGTTGCATCCGTCAAGACAAAGGAAGAGAAGCCGCCCGTGAAGACCAAAAAAATGACTAAGCCGGCCAAGCCAAAAGACAAGCCCGCGCCCAAGATGGTGCGGAAGTGGGTACCCAAGATTGCAACGCCCGCAAAGAGCGTTGATCCGGAGTAATCAAGTGAAGAAGTCTAGCTATAGACTATAAACGAAGCGCTAGGCGGGAGGCAACCCGTTTCGTCAAGTCAAGTCAAGAATAAGCTACGGGAGGACAACCCGATTCCAGGTTTTTCGAGTATTTTTAATAATTTAGTTTTTGAGTTTTACTACGCAAAGACATTAGACTTAGAAGTGGTTGAACAATATTAGAGACATAATTCTTGATTGAGTGTTTGCTTTATTATAAACCCTTTGCATGAACCCTCCTATGTGCTTGTTTGATTCTTTTCTTTTCGAGAAACCCCTCAACCAAATAATTTCAGAACCTTAGCTCAACCTTTCACCCTCATTATGGTGCTGAGGTTGGCTTATTTTTCATGCTAAAACCACACGAGTAGAGCCACGATTTATATTCAAGTGTTATAAAAATTCAGCACGTGGTAGGACTCGCGTGAACCTAGAAATCAAAGCTTTTGGTTGATCTTAAAAATCTTTATCCTTGGTTTCTCTAGGATTAGAATTTTTCTAAGCCCATTCTAATTTTGCTTTATTCAAAATCTTTCTTATTTAGCCAAAATTAGAACCTAAACCTATGCCCCCATGATCGAACCGGGAAAACGTTCGCTCTCAACCGATGAAGGCAAACTATACCGGTGAGACGAAAATCGACGTAGTCGAAAAATATTTTCGACTTACATTTGTTTTTAATGGTTTAAAAACTTCTCTAAAATTATGTTCAAGCTCTTGCATGGCTCTGAAAAATATTTTAAAATTCGAATTAGAGGAGTGCTTAACCTTAAACACACCTAAATGGAGGCAATCAAGTTTGAATTAATCATGCATGCACCATTGGATTCTCTTTTATCAACTTTCACCCACTCCACATGCAAAGGACAAGCATGGTGGGCAGCAAGCATCAACTTTGCAGGATTTCAAAGGTGGCATGTGAAGCAAGTGGAGCTAGGGAGCATGGACATGACCCAAAGCATGGAGCATCAAGTGGGAGGACCAATAATTCAAGAAAAGGAGTGGACGAGAGCGTTTGGGCGGTGCAACTGGTGGAGCACGCGGGCAGGAAAGTTGCAGAGGCGAGATGATCACGCTGGGAGAAAGACGCGCCGAGGAGCACGCGGAGGACCCCTGGGCCGGCCGGCCTAGGCCGGCCGGCCTGCCCTATAAAAGGCGCCCCCCGGCGCCCGTCTTCTGCAGGCAAGCTTCCCTCTCCTTCCCTTGTTTGTGTGTTCAAGTTTGTGTGCTCAGAACCTCCGTAGACTTAGCCAACCATCCCAAGCTTGAAAGCTCAAGAAAAATCCACATCCTTAAATCCACTCAAAGTCCACACCCGAAGCTAAGAGTTTAAGTGCCTAGTTTACCGGTTGCAACCCGGATTTATAGTTGAAGAAAGAGTGCAGCAACCATGTGGAAGAAGACCACAAGTCTCTTCTCCAAGAAGAAGAGTTCGTCGTCGTCCAAGCCGTCATCAACCACGTCTTCGAGGAGGCACTCGGTTTCCGAGTCTCCCCGGAGCATGGAGACGGACACAGCACCACCGAGGAGGAGCGACGCTCTCCTCCTTGGTGGTATGAGGGCTACGAGAAGCACTTCCATGAGGTTCACCGAACCTCGTGGGCACACGGAGGAGCAGCCCGCGCCACCACGACGATCGACTCGCTCAACCGCACCACCTCCTTACACCCCGACACAATCTTCGTACGGCTTCATCATCATGTCGGCGGAGGAGGAGGATAGGCTCGCCAATCTTGAGAAGAGGCTTGTGCCAAATGTCGAGATCGACGACCAAGCACTCCACACCTTGGGTTTTCGCACCGACATAAATTACATGTTGGGGCACCTCGGGTGGATTCAATTCTCCAACGGAATCTCGGTGGACACCCACTTGGGTTACACCTTGGAAATTTTAATGACTATGGCACCCATCGTTGATGATGATGGGGTGCAATGCTTGTCATTCCGTTTGGAGGGAATCCAACAAGTGGTTCCCTACGAGCACGTAAGGGAGCTGCTTGGATTCCACAAGGGAGCTCCGGAGAAAGTCGACGTGCCTCCCGGCATGTTGGCGGAATTTTGGGGCATGATCTCCGGAGATGCCCATCAACGAAGCGCAAATGCATCCGCAACCCCATTATCCGAATATTCCACTCTTGGATGTGCAAGAGGGTATTGGGGAGGATGAGGGAAACAAAGGTGACCGACACGGAGTTAAATTGGCTATACTCGGCTTTGATTGCCAGGCAGCCAATCGACCCCTCCTACCTCATGATCAACCGTTGGTGTTGTGAAGCAACATCGGGGGCTAGTGATATTGGTTCGGGGTGTTACCTCTCCATGTTGGCCTATTCCTTGCGACCGGGGATCGCAAGAAACCCCGCTCACCTTTTGCGCGGTACCTCTCTCGGTTTTGAGTACTTGCGGCAAGGCAAGTACATTAGTGGAGATGAGAGAAGAGGTTACCGATTGGCCATTGTGAACCTCCCTCTTCCGATGAGAGGCTTAGGCTTTTCACCGAAGGAAGGGAAGATTGGTTGGAAGAGGGAATACTTGTCCCCGCAAGGAAAAATAAAAGAGGAAGGATCGTAGAAGAGGGAACATCCTCCGCACAAGAGGGTGGAGCACAACCCAATGTGCAACCATCCGGCGGGGTTCCTCCTCCGCCGCTTTATTACGGAGGGTCTCAACAACAAGCATGGGGGGGTGGTGCACCGGTACCCCCTCAAAATTATGTTGTGCCCAACGTTAACTTCGCGGAGGCCTACGCTCATCATCCCCAACCACGACAAAGCATGGCTATTATTGGAGGATACGCTGCAAGAAATGCTCAAAATATCGCAGCCATCCAATCCAACGCAGCTCAACTCGGTGAAGGCAACGCAAATATTGCCTTTGAACTTGGTCGCCTTCACCTTGTAGAGCCAAATCAATTCGACGGAGGAAGCGTTCATTCATATTATGAGCAAGGCTATTATTATCAAGACTATCAACATCAACCACCGGCAGAGGATTAGAAGGCTTAGGAACTTTAGTTTTCTTTTCTTTTCTTTTTCTCTCGTAATTTTCAGCTTTTGCTCTTATGTGTTTGCGTAGTATTTTTCTGTTTTTAATTAAATTTCAGCAAGCTTGTTATGTTATTTTCAGTATGTATTTCAGCTTGATATCACCTTTAATAAAGTCACCACCTTGATTTTTATCATTGGAAAAGTTACAAAATTTGTGCCATGTTGATATATGATTAAAATTGCAGCTTTGTTCATCTTTGTAGTTGATTTATGCATGTTTAAGCTAGTGCTCTCTTAAAAATACAAATCTGAATTTATTTAAATACTAGCTTATTTTTCAGCGGAGGTTATGATTAAAATAAAGACCCATAGTGTTTTATGTGCTCTCAAGTCATGAATGGATTGAAGATGTCTTTTATGCTCAAAAATATTGCTAACCTTGTCACAAATATCACTTGTGTGTTGCTCAACCTATCCAAAGCCTTATATATATTTGAGTGCATAAACCTTAGTGTACAAGATTTATTTTTGAGTGAGTTATTGCAGGCCATGATTTCTCTGGCCCGAGACTAAGAAGCTGGTCATTCCGTTTTTGCGTATCTATCTTTTTGCTAGCCTTTTATCCGTGCATTGTGTACCCCCACATCGGTGGTCTCACAAACTTCGCCGGATATCCACCCTTAAACCAAATATCATTTTTTGTGATTACCTCCTTGACCACAACCTATCATTGAGAATGGATCATCAATTCAAGGAAGATCGCAAGACGGTGCCAACGTTGAAGATTTCAAGTATCTCTCCAAGGAAAATATCTCCGGTACCTACCTTATTTTTCGCCTCTTTGCTCGAGGACGAGCAACGTCTAAGCATGGGGGAGGAGGTAGGTACGGTGCTGCCATAGAGTTCAAAAGGGAGTATTTTAAAAAAAAAAAAAAATATATACAATGATGAAAGAAAAAAAATTCGGCGATGTACATGACTTCCAAAGCAAAGAAAGAAAAAATATATATATAAGGAAGAAAGAAAGAAAGAAAAGAATGAGAATATAAGAGAAAAAAAAATATATTTGTGCGTAAAATGAACTCCCCGGTTCTCTAAGAGTGCATTCAAGGCTTCAAGATAAAAAGATCCATTCTCATTTTCCAACCATGTGCAATCCGATAACGAGGACTTCCTTTGTGCCTCGGGATCACTCTTTGCCATTTGCACATGTCCACCTATCTAAAAGTGTGTGTATTTTTCTCTTTCCCCTCCTTGATTTAACATTATTTTCCAATGACCTTTTTGACGAGTCTCGGTAAGACCATGAGAAGCTTGTCTTGTTACGACAACACCTCACTTATAAATTCTTGTTAGGACTAAACTTTCCCAAAGCTCCATATAAAGCCTTCCACATATATATGAGAGGGAAAGGAGTAGAATATATAGGCTTGAGAGACAAGTGAGATGAGAGTTTATGAGCAATACATGAGATGATTTAAATTTGTGAATTTGGTTTAGCTTTTCTTATCTCGTTCTTCATTTCAAAAATTCTGAGATCCATTTAAAACTTTGTGAGCATGTTAATACTTGTGGGATAAGCTTAATAAGAATCCACCCTCCGTGGAGATGAAGGCTAGTACATTATGGAACTTTAATGAATTAATATTTTGAGAGCATTATGTTTTCTCATGTATGGTCAAATGCAAGGTTTAAACATTGTTTAGCAATGATGATATCCATCGAAGGCTTACTCGAGGACGAGCAAGGTTTAAGCATGGGGGAGATGTTGACGGTGAAAATCCGTCAACCTAGCCATGAGTTTACCTTCGGTGTTGGCATGAATTTTATACTTTATCCATTGGTACTAACCCCCGTGGTATAACAAGTTCACGTGTGCATGTCGTTTTTGGAGTTTAATGTTTATGCAGGGATTTAGTGTTGAATGCAAGACTTTCGGGATAAGTTCATCAAGCACCTCATGACAAGACTTTGAAGCCCTGAACAAGTCATGCAATGAAGCAAAACTAACTCCAAGAAGCGGGGACTCGATCCGAGAAGACAACAAACTCCAGGGACCTGACCAGAAAAGTCTTCAAGCTTGCAAGACAAGGAGTTGAGTCCAATTCGGAGAGAAACCGACGACATGGACCTACATGCAGAAGGGGGAAGCATCCAGGAAGCAAGGGAACCGACCTCGGGCAAAGGAGCCCGCGGGCTGGGCCTAAATGGGCCCAGGCCGGCCGGCCCAGTAGGATCGGCCCAGGCCCATTTAGGGCCCAAACACGCCGCCCTTTGACCTAGTTGCTGATCGGGCTATTTATAGTCCCCTGACCGAGAGCCACGGAGAGAAGATTTCGTCTTCGGCCGCCGAGAAGCAGAGAAGAGAGGGACATCATCTAGGAGAGGAGAGGGTCGAGCTAGTTGACTAGGGTTTCCCTAGCCGACGTGGGAACCTTGCAAGGAAGACCACGTCGGAGTTCCCGGAGCTAGAAGCAAGATCAAGGAAGGATCCCGGTGGTGATCTTGTGTATGTATCATTGTTATAGTTGAATTATCAAGTTGAATCTTTTCTCAGCGATCAAGTGTTTCCTCGAAGATTTCGTTTTTCGATCGGCTTTGCTTATTCCAATTCTATTCTCGAGATAGATTACATAGGGTGTTCTTGTAGCCGCGGTGGCTAGAGGTACACGCCGGATCCTCCGAAAGAATCTCGACTTGTCTTTTGACTCGCCCCTAAGCTCCCCGCATGAATAGGGATACGTTGTGACGAACGGGGGTCTCGAAAGGCGGATGTTTTCGGATTTGGACGGGAAACCACGATTTAAAGAGGCTTTTATTAAGATTCGATTTGCTACTTCTTCTCTTGCTTGGAACTTCAACAAAAGGCTTACCCCGATCCCTCTAGATCGGTTTATCTACCCAATCTTACTTTGTTTTCTCCGGTTTTTAGTAGATTAGATTCGTTTCATGTCTTTTACTTAGATGCATTAGGTCTTTTATCGATTATTGAAGATTACTTGGCTTTAATAGATTAATTCTTGCGTCACACATTGTTCCACGGATTCGATACCTTGGGTTCACCACTCGAGGGAAGAAGGGTCCCTTGACTACGACGGGAGACTTGTACGCTTGCGAGTCACGAACGAACTTTGATACAATTATTAACCGTCAACATGGGCGGATCAAAGGGCAAATCTAATCCTTCCCCGTCGACGCTTTTCCTTGTCTTCTCTTATGTCCATTCCGGATGAGGAGTTTGATGTCTTCGGGCGAGGAGGAGCCGGCCTTGCTCTCAAGGAGGTTTGATCGACTACACGAGAGTCGGAGGAACGCAAGGCGGAGCTCAGGGACGTGCTACAAGTGTGGCAAGCGAGGCCACTTCATCGCCGAGTGCCCGGAAGCGGAGGAGAACAAGTACAAGGTGAACGAGTACAAGGCGCACCCGAGGCGTGAAGACAAGTACTCCTCCAAGGGCAAGCACTTCAACAAGTCCAAGAGCAAGGACAAGGACAAGCGGCGATCAAGCAAGAGCAGCTACAAGAAGAACAAGGCAAGAGCGATGGTGGCCGGTGCGAGCGACGTCGACTCAAGCTCAAGCGAGGAGCAGTCAAGCTCAAGCAGCGAAGATGAAGACGCCGGGAGGCGCAAGGGCAAGAAGAGTGCAAGCCCGAACCTCGGCGGGTTGAGCCGTGTGGCGCTTGAGGGCTTTTGTGGCATGGCCCATAGCTCAAGCGAAGCAAGAAGAGCGAGAAGGAAGACAGCGACTCCGACTCGGAGGATGAGGTAAACCGTGACCCCGACTCTTTGCTTGCTGAGATTGCTAGGTTGAATGGCTTGCTTGACAATCGCGATAGTGTGCTTAGAGATGCCAAAAAGATGAGGAAAGATCTTAGGGCTCAGCTTGAGAATGCTAGCGAGAAAGTAGGAGAGTTAGAGTCAAAATTGCTTGAATTGAAACTTGAGAATGACTCTTTGAAACTTGCTCCTACTACTCCTGATGATGCTGAATATGTTGAGTGTGATGCTTGGTTGAATGAGATCAAACTGCTCAATGAGAAGAATGCTTCCACTCTGGCTAAACTAGATGCTCTTAGGACTGAGTATGATGAGCTTAAGGCTAGACCTACTTTGCTTGGTGCTTGTAAATCATGTCCTACTATGCATGCTAAGCTTGTTGATGCTCGTTCTACCATTAGTTCTTTGGAAGCATCTTTGAAATCTCCCCGTTGTCAATGCATGCACTAGGCGTGATAAAGTCACTTTGCGCAATCTTGAACTTACTTCCCGTTTGGATGTCATCTATGAGGAGAATGACTATTTGAGGAAGGTGTTGGGTTGGTTGTCTTGGCAGGGAACCTCAATTGAAAATTATGATTGAGGAGTTCAAGAGAGCCGATGGTCGTGGTTTGGGGTTTGAGAAGTTGGGTGAGAAAGTGGGAGAGAACAAAGGGGGAGAGTGTGTACGAGAAGTGTGTTGAGTCTAACCCCGAGTTTGAGGTGATAGGAGTGTTGACGGTTAATAATTGTATCAAAGTTCGTTCGTGACTCGCAAGCGTACAAGTCTCCCGTCGTAGTCAAGGGACCCTTCTTCCCTCGAGTGGTGAACCCAAGGTATCGAATCCGTGGAACAAATGTGTGACGCAAGACTTAATCTATTAAAGCCAAGTAATCTTCAATCTTCGATAAAAGACCTAATGCATCTAAGTAAAAGACACAAAACGAATCTAATCTACTAAAAACCGGAGAAAACAAAGTAAGATTGGGTAGATAAACCGATCTAGAGGGATCGGGGTAAGCCTTTTGTTGAAGTTCCAAGCAAGAGAAGAAGTAGCAAATCGAATCTTAATAAAAGCCTCTTTAAATCGTGGTTTCCCGTCCAAATCCGAAAACATCCGCCTTTCGAGACCCCCGTTCGTCACAACGTATCCCTATTCATGCGGGGAGCTTAGGGCGAGTCAAAAGACAAGTCGAGATTCTTTCGGAAGATCCGGCGTGTACCTCTAGCCACCGCGGCTACAAGAACACCCTATGTAATCTATCTCGAGAATAGAATTGAAATAAGCAAAGCCGATCGAAAAACGAAATCTTCGAGGAAACACTTGATCGCCGGGAAAAGATTCAACTTGATAATTCAACTATAACAATGATACATACACAAGATCACCACCGGGATCCTTCCTTGATCTTGCTTCTAGCTCCGGAACTCCGACGTGGTCTTCCGTGCAAGGTTCCCACGTCGGCTAGGGGAACCCTAGTCAACTAGCTCGACCCTCTCCTCTCCTAGATGGTGTCCCTCTCTTCTCTCGCTTCTCGGCGGCCGAAGACGAAATCTTCTCTCGCGTGGCTCTCGGTCGGGGGGCTATAAATAGCCCGATTGGCGGCTAGGGCAAAGGAGGACGGGTTTGGGCCCTAAATGGGCACGGGGCCGACCGGACCGGGCCGGCCGTCCCGGGCCCATTTAGGCCCAGCCCGTGGGCTCCTTTGCCCGACGTCGGTTCCCTTGCTTCTCGGATGCTTCCCCCTTCGCATGTAGGTCCATGTCGTCGGTTTCTCTCCGAATTGGACTCAACTCCTTGTCTTGCAAGATTCAGCACTTTTCTGGTCAGGTCCCTGGAGTCTGTCGTCTTCTCGGATCAAGTCCCCGGCTTCTTGGAGTTAATTTTGCTTCATTGCATGACTTGTTCAGGGCTTCAAGGTCTTGTCATGAGGTGCTTGATGAACTTATCCCGAAAGTCTTGCATTCAACACTAAAACCCTGCATAAACATTAAACTCCAAAACCGACATGCACACGTGAACTTGTTATACCACGGGGGTTAGTACCAATGGATAAAGTATAAAACTCATGCCAACACCGAAGGTAAACTCATGGCTAGGTTGACGGATTTTCACCGTCAACATCTCCCGCATGCTTAAACCTTGCTCGTCCTCGAGTAAGCCTTCGATGGATATCATCATTGCTAAACAATGTTTAAACTTTGCACTTGATTACACATGAGAAAACATAATGCTCTCAAAATTTTGATTCATTAAAGTTCCATAATGTGCTAGCCTTCATCTCTACGGAGGATAGATTCTTATTAAGCTTATCCCACAAGTATTAACATGCTCACAAAGTTTTAAATAGATCTCGAATTTTTGAAATGAAGAACGAGATAAAGAAAAGCTAAACCAAATTCACAAATTTAAATCATCTTGTATATTTCTCATGAACTCTCATCTCACTTGTCTCTCAAGCCTATATATTCTACTCCTTTCCCCCTCATATATATGTGATAGGCTTTATATGGAGCTTTGGGAAAGTTTAGTCCTAACAAGATTTTATAAATGAGGTGTTGTCAAAACAAGACAAGCTTCTCATGGTCTTACCGAGACTCGTCAAAAAGGTCATTGGAAAATAATGTTAAATCAAGGAGGGGAAAGAGAAAATTACACACACTTTTAGATGAGTGGACATGTGCAAATGGCAAAGAGTGATCCCAAGGCACAAAGGAAGTCCTTGTTATCGGATTGCACATGGTTGGAAAAGTGAGAATGGATCTTTTTAACTTGAAGCCTTGAATGCACTTTTAGAGAGCTAGGGAATTTACTTTATGCACATTTTTTTCTTTCTCATATTTCTCATTCTTTTCTTTCCTTCATTCATTCATTTTTTTCCTCGTCATATATTCAGCCCATGACTTCCACAACGAAGTTTTGATTTTTTTTATACCTTGAAAGTCATGAGTATCGCCGGATTTTTTTTTCTTTCATCATCATTTTTTTTTAAAACATTCCCCTTTGAACTCTAAAACTGCACCGTACCTACCTCCTCCCCCATGCTTAGATGTTGCTCGTCCTCGAGCAAAGAGGCGAAAAATAAGGTAGGTACCGGAATATTTTTCCTTGGAGAGATACTTGAAATCTTCAACGTTGGCACCGTCTTGCGATCTTCCTTGAATTGATGATCCATTCTCAACGATAGGTTGTGGTCAAGGAGGTAATCACAAAAAATGATATTTGGTTTAAGGGTGGATATCCGGCGAAGTTTGTGAGATCACCGATGCGGGGATACACAATGCACGGATAAAAGGCTAGCAAAAAGATAGATACGCAAAAATGGAATGACCAGCTTCTTAGTCTCGGGCCGCAGAAATCATGGCCTGCAATAACTCACTCAAAAATAAATCTTGTACACTAAGGTTTATGCACTCGAATATATAAAAGGCTTTGGATAGGTTGAGCAACACACAAGTGGTATTTGTGACAAGGTTAGCAATATTTTTGAGCATAAAAGACATCTTTAATCTATTCATAACTTGAGAGCACATAAAACACTATGGGTCTTTATTTTAATCATAACCTCCGCTGAAAATTAAGCTAGCATTTAAATAAATTCAGATTTGTATTTTTAAGAGAGCACTAGCTTAAACATGCATAAATCAATTACAAAGATGAACAAAGCTGCAATTTTAATCATATATCATCATGGCACGAATTTTGTAACTTTTCCAATGATAAAATCAAGGTGGTGTCTTTATTAATGGTGACATCAAGTTGAAATACAATCTGAAAATAAACTAACATGCTTGCTGAATTTTAAATAAAAAAACAGAAAATACTACGCAAACACACATAAGCAAAAGCTGAAAATTACAGAGAAAAAGAAAAAAAAAGAAAAATAAGTTCCTAAATCTTCTAGTCCTCCGCCGGTGGTTGATGTTGATAGTCTTGATAATAATACCCTTGCTCATAATATGGTTGGACGCTTCCTCCGTCGAATTGATTTGGCTCCACAAGGTGAAGGCGTCCAAGTTCAAAGGCAATATTTGCATTGCCTTCACCGAGTTGGGCTGCGTTAGATTGGATGGCTGCGATGTTTTGAGCATTTCTTGCAGCATGCCCTCCAATAATGGCCATGCTTTGTTGTGGTTGGGGATGATGAGCGTAGGACTCCGCGAAGTTAGCGTTGGGCACAACATAATTTTGTGGGGGTACCGGTGCACCACCCCCCCCCATGCTTGTCCTTGTGTCCCTCCGTAATAACTTGGCGGAGGAGGGACTCCGCCGAATGGTTGCACATTGGGTTGTGCTCCACTCGCTTGTGCGGAGGATGTTCCCTCCTCTACGATTCTTCCTCTTTTGTTCTTCCTTGCAGGGACAAGTAGTCCCTCTTCCAACCAATCTTCCCTTCCTTCGGTGAAAAGCCTAAGCCTCTCATTTGGAAGGGGTAGGTTTACAATGGCCAATCGATAACCTCCTCTCTCATCTCCACTAATGTATTTGCCTTGCCGCAAATACTCAAAACCGAGAGAGGTACCACGCAAAAGGTGAGCGGGGTTTCTTGCGATCCCCGGCCGCAAGGAAAAGGCCAACATGGAGAGGTAACACCCCGAACCAATATTACCCGCCCCCGATGTTGCTTCACAACACCAACGGTTGATCATGAGGTAGGAGGGGTCAATTGGCTGCTCGGCGATTAAAGCCGAGTATAGCCAATTCAACTCCGTGTCGGTCACCTTTGTTTCCTTCATCCTCCCCAATACCCTCTTGCACATCCAAGAGTGAAATATCCGGATAATGGGGTTACGGATGCAATTGCGTTGTTGATGGGCTTCTCCGGAGATCATGTTCCAAAATCCCGCCAACATGCCGGTGGCACGTCAACTTTCTCCGAGCTCCCTTGTTGAATCCGAGCAGCTCCCTAACGTGCTCGTAGGGAACCACTTGCTCGATTCCCTCCAACCGGAATGACAAGCTTTGCACCCCATCATCATCAACGATGGGTGCAATAGTCATCAAGATCTCCAAGGCGTAACCCAAATGGGTGTCCACCGATATTCCGTTGGAGAACCGCACCCATCCGAGGTGCCCCAACATATAGTATATGTCGGTGCAAAAACCCAAGGTGTAGAGTGCTTGGTCGTCGAACTCGACGTTTGGCACAAGCCTCTTCTCAAGATTGGCGAGCCTCTCCTCCTCCTCCGCCGACAAGATGATGAAGCCGTACGAAGATTGTGTCGGGGTGTAAGGAGGTGGTGCGGTTGAGCGGGTCGATCGTCGTGGTGGCGCGGGCTGCTCCTCCGTGTGCCCACGAGGTTTGGTGGACCTCATGGAAGTGCTTCTCGCAGCTCTCATACCACCAAGGAGGAGAGCGTCGTTCCTCCTCGGTGGTGCCGTGTCCGTCTCCATGCTCCGGGGAGACTCGGAAACCGAGTGCCTCCTCGAAGACGTGGTTGATGACGGCTTGGACGACGACGAACTCTTCTTCTTGGAGAAGAGACTTGTGGTCTTCTTCCACATGGTTGCTGCACTCTTTCTTCAACTAAAATTCCGGGTTGCAACCGGTAAACTAGGCACTTAAACTCTTTGCTTCGGATGTGGACTTTGAGTGGATTAAGGATGTGGATTTTTCTTGAGCTATCAAGCTTGGGATGGTTGGCTAAGTCTACGGAGGTTCTGAGCACACAAACTTGAACACACAAACAAGGGAAGGAGAGGGAAGCTTGCCTGCAGAAAACGGGAGCCGGGGGGCTCCTTAAATAGGGCAGGCCGGCCGGCCTGGGCCGGCCGGCCCGGGGCTCCTCTGGCTCCTCCCCGCCGCGTCTTTCTCCCAGCACGATCATTTCGCCTCTGCAACTTTCCTGCCCGCGTGCTCCACGAGTTGCACCGCCCAAACGCTCTCGTCCACTCCTTTTCTTGAATTATTGGTCCTCCCACTTGATGCTCCATGCTTTGGGTCATGTCCATGCTCCCTAGCTCCACTTGCTTCACATGCCACCATGAAAATCCTGCAAAGTTGATGCTTGCTGCCCACCATGCTTGTCCTTTGCATGTGGAATTGGTGAAAGTTGATAAAAGGGAATCCAATGGTGCATGCATGATTAATTCAAACTTGATTGCCTCCATTTAGGTGTGTTTAAGGTTAAGCACTCCTCTAATTCGAAATTTAAAATATTTTTCAGAGCCATGCAAGAGCTCAAGCATAATTTTAGAGAAGTTTTTAAACCATTAAAAACAAATGTAAGTCGAAAATATTTTTCGACTACGTCGATTTCGGTCTCACCGGTATAGTTTGCTTTCATCGGTTGAGAGCAAACATTTCCCGGCTTGATCATGGGGGCATAGGTTTAGGTTCTAATTTTGGCTAAATAAGAAAGATTTTGAACAGAACAAAATTAGAATAGGCTTAGAAAAATTCTAATCCTAGAGAAACCAAGGATAAAGATTTTTTTAAAACCAACCAAAAGCTTTGATTTCTAGGTTCACGCGAGTCCTACCACGTGCTGAATTTTTATAACACTTGAACATAAATCGTGGCTCTACTCGTGTGGTTTTAGCATGAAAAACAAGTCAACCTCAGCACCATAATGAGGGTGAAAGGTTGAGTTAAGGTTCTGAAATTATTTGGTTGAGGGGTTTCTCGAAAAGAAAAGAATCAAACAAGCACATAGGAGGGTTCATGCAAAGGGTTTATGATAAAGCAAACATTCAATCAAGAATTATGTCTCTAATATTGTTCAACCACTTCTAAGTCTAATGTCTTTGCGTAATAAAACTCAAAAACTAAATTATTAAAAATACTCGAAAAACCCGGAATCGGGTTGTCCTCCCGTAGCTTATTCTTGACTCGACTTGACGAAGCGGGTTGCCTCCCGCCTAGCGCTTCGTTTATAGTCTATAGCTAGACTTCTTCACTTGATCACTCCGGTCAACGCTCTTTGCGGGCGTTGCAATCTTGGTACCCACTTCCGCACCATCTTGGGCGCGGGCATGACTTCCGGCTTAGTTGGCTTAGTCATTTTTTTGGTCTTCACGGCGGCTTCTCTTCCTTTGTCTTGACGGATGCAACACCTTCTTTGATTTTCGTTACGTTCATTTTTTTTCGGCTCCTTCTTCTTTTTCAGCCCCTCCGTTTGTTTTGGTTCTCCCTTTACTCCAATCATGTTGCATGCCTCAATCCTTGGACGGAACTTGAAGGAACTCCTTTCTCCGTTGATATCGAACATGATCTCCCCCTTGCCAACATCAATAGTAGCTCCCACGGTCTTGAGGAACGGCCTCCCTAGGATGAGCGGCGGCTTCTCCCTCTCTCCCATCTCGAGCACAACGAAGTCGACGGGGATGAAGTGGTGTCCAATCTTCACGGGTACATCTTCAGCAATGCCCAAGGGATAGCGAATGGAGTTGTCTCCCAACTCCAAACATATTCCCGTAGGCTCCATCGGTAGGCGTAGCTTCTCGAACACATCCCTCGGCATGACACTCACACTAGCTCCAAGGTTGCATAACGCCTTCTCGAAGTTGAAAGAACCAACTGAACATGGAATTGTAGGGCACCCGGTCTTTTTTGCTTCTCTATCCCATAAGCAATAGCCGCACTACACTCCTCGGACATTTTGACATGATCTACCCCGAGTGTTGCTATCTCATATTTATTTGCAAGTATGTCTTTAAAGTAACGAGAATATGTAGGTACTTGTAGGGCATCTAGTAATGGCATGTTGATGCTAAGTCTACGCACAACTTCCACAAACTTCTCAAAGTGGTTGTCAAGTTTACCTCGGAAGTAGCGTGGCTTGAGTTGCGGTATCCTCGTGTCATCCTCCGGCATCTCGAATTCGGGTTCCTCGGTGACGATCCCCGTAACCTTCTCTTTAGCAGCCCCTTCCACCTCGGTGGATGGTTTAAGCTTCCTTGCTCCCGCGGAATGTTCCGGATCTTCGGTCTCCTTCCCCGAACGTGTTTGAATGGCCTTCGCCGATTCGGGACATTTGGGTTGTCCCGAAGCTTCCCTTCATCATTAGTGAGGCGCCCCGCAAGTTGCCCAACTTGCGTCTCGAGCATCTTCATCATGTTGAGCACTTGATGATTGGAACTTCCGACCTCCGTCACTTTGCTATCGATGTTTTCCAACACCTTGTCTATGGTCTTGAACTTGGTGACGGTGTCCTTGTTTATCTTAGCTTGCTCATCCATGAACTCCTTCAATTGTATCCGAAGCGGAACCGCGTTAGGAATAGATGAGCTTGCATTAAATTGAGGCCTACCTTGCCCGTAGCGGAAGTTCGGCAATTCTCCCTTCCTCATGTAGTCGAGCACTTTGGCTTCCTCCGGACAATCTTTGCGGACATGGCCATACTCTCCACATTCTTCGCATGTGGACCTTGCTTCGGCGGCCTTCAAGTCTTGAGCCTCTTTCTTTTCCATCTCCATCTTCTCCAACCTCCTCATGAGCGAGTCGATCTTGCCTTCAAGTATGTTCTCCTTCTCCACTTGCAAGACTCCTTTGACGTTCCCCACGGGTTGAGCCGGATGTAGGCGCCCGGATGACGCCCACGTGTCATTATCCGCGACCTTCTTGAATAGCGTGAAAGCTTCCGTCGGTGTAAGCTCGATGATAGATCCTCCCGCCGATGCATCGATGATCGTCCTTGATGCCATGGTGAGTCCTTGATAGAACTTTTGCACGAGGTCTTCTTTCGGGAACTTGTGATGTGGAACCGCCCGGTGTACTCGTTGAAGCGCTCGAATGCCTCCGAGATAGTTTCGTAGGATATTGAACAAAGGTGGCAATCTTATTACGCAAGCTTTGAGTTTTACCCGGTGAGTAGTATTCCTTCATGAAAGCCTTCATCAACGTGTTCCAATTTTGCACCGTCTCCGCCGGTTGAGAGTGGAACCATTGCAAAGCCTTCCCGAGTAGTGAAAACGGAAAAAGCCTTGCCCTCATTTGATCTTGAGTCACCCCATCCATGTTGAAAGTCTGACATAGTTGAATGAATGCTTGGAGGTGAAGGTTCGGGTCCTCTTTGCCGGTGAAGGGTGAATGTTGCACCATGCGGATTGTTGAGGTCTTGATCTCGAACGGTCTTCCGATCTCCTCCAGGTTCAAGATTGGTAGGTCGATGATGTCTGGGGTGCATAGCTCCCCAATCTTGCGTTCTTCCGGTGGTTGGTCACCCATTGGTGGAAGTCGATTCTCCCGCGGACTTTGAGGTGGTGAATTCTCCGGAGATTCCTGCGATCCTTTGTCTTCCGACTCCGAATCTACAAAATCCAGCTTTTTAGCTTGATGTGCTTCGCGTCTCCTTAGCCTCGTAAAGTTTTTCGGATCATCCACAAAATTATTGGGTTTGTTGGAGAGGTAGCCGTCCATCTCCTCGTTAGGGTTAGCAATAAACAAAGTATGCAAAAACTAGAAAACAAAACAAATCTATAAAGACTAGAGTTAGACAAACTAGATTAGATGTATTTTGAGGATGATCAAAATTTAGTAGATGCAAAAATAAAACAAAATCAGTACTGAAAATTACAAAAAAAAGCAATAAAAAATCAAATCTTGATCACTTGTTCCCCGGCAACGAGCGCCGGAAAAAAGGGGCTTGTTGACGGTTAATAATTGTATCAAAGTTCGTTCGTGACTCGCAAGCGTACAAGTCTCCCGTCGTAGTCAAGGGACCCTTCTTCCCTCGAGTGGTGAACCCAAGGTATCGAATCCATGGAACAAATGTGTGACGCAAGACTTAATCTATTAAAGCCAAGTAATCTTCAATCTTCGATAAAAGACCTAATGCATCTAAGTAAAAGACACAAAACGAATCTAATCTACTAAAAACCGGAGAAAACAAAGTAAGATTGGGTAGATAAACCGATCTAGAGGGATCGGGGTAAGCCTTTTGTTGAAGTTCCAAGCAAGAGAAGAAGTAGCAAATCGAATCTTAATAAAAGCCTCTTTAAATCGTGGTTTCCCGTCCAAATCCGAAAACACCCGCCTTTCGAGACCCCCGTTCGTCACAACGTATCCCTATTCATGCGGGGAGCTTAGGGCGAGTCAAAAGACAAGTCGAGATTCTTTCGGAAGATCCGGCGTGTACCTCTAGCCACCGCGGCTACAAGAACACCCTATGTAATCTATCTCGAGAATAGAATTGAAATAAGCAAAGCCGATCGAAAAACGAAATCTTCGAGGAAACACTTGATCGCCGGGAAAAGATTCAACTTGATAATTCAACTATAACAATGATACATACACAAGATCACCACCGGATCCTTCCTTGATCTTGCTTCTAGCTCCGGAACTCCGACGTGGTCTTCCGTGCAAGGTTCCCACGTCGGCTAGGGGAACCCTAGTCAACTAGCTCGACCCTCTCCTCTCCTAGATGGTGTCCCTCTCTTCTCTCGCTTCTCGGCGGCCGAAGACGAAATCTTCTCTCGCGTGGCTCTCGGTCGTGGGGGCTATAAATAGCCCGATTGGCGGCTAGGGCAAAAGAGGACGGGTTTGGGCCCTAAATGGGCCTAGGCCGACCGGCCGGGCCGGCCGGCCCGGGCCCATTTAGGCCCGGCCCCGTGGGCTCCTTTGCCCGACGTCGGTTCCCTTGCTTCTCGGATGCTTCCCCCTTCGCATGTGTCGGGGACCGCCCTAGGGGTCCCCTTAAACAACGGGGAATCCTCACTTAATCCCGGTATCAAAACACACTAAGCCTAACCATGCGGTAACTAACCATGCGGGACACGTCCCACACCGGACCCCGACGGCCCACCAAGACGGCCCTCTTAGAAGACCCCTCGAGCGAGGCTCCACCTCGCTCGGGGGCACGCTCCTCCTCGAGCGGGCTCCGCCCCGTTCGAGGGGCAACGCTCCTCCTCGAGCGGGCTCCGCCCCGTTCGAGGGGCAACTCTTCCCTCGAATAGGTCCCGCCCCCGCTCGAGGGCTCGCCCCCCTCGAGCGGGTCTCGTCTCGCTCGAGGGCTCCGCTCCGCCCTCGGCCGGGGCCCGCCACGCTCACGGGCGCGCCCCGCGCGTGCGCCGGCCCCGTACTTGGGCATTTAACGCCCGACACCGCGGGACGGCGTCATCATGCGCCCCGGGCTCACGCCCGGTGCCGCCGCACCAACTCCCCGGGGAGGAGCCCATCCCCGCCACCGTGGAGATGGACCGTGCGGTACGGCCGGTGTCGCCCCGTGACACCGTGCGCCCACTACGATGCGGCTAACGCGCCCGACCCTCGAAAGGGGGCCGGGCGCACCCTCGATCTCACTTTACCGTGACCCTACGGGTTAGGTAGGGGGCGCCGGTGCCGGTGGACGGCCATCCCGGTCCACCGTAACGCGTGCGGCTGCCGTACCCACGCGTGCGGACGCACGCCCGACGCCGCGAGCGCACGCCCGAGCACCTGCGGCAACCACTCCGCCGCCGCGAATGCATTGGGAAGGAACGCCGTTCGCCCGCGCCCGTTCCCCCGTACCGCCCATCATCGACACCTCCCCTCGAAGCCTATCAAAGGACACCACCGCCATCCGCCGCCTTCCTACCCTCGAACCGCCCCCGTTCGGGTACGGGGGTAGGCCATCATGGCCGGATCGCGGCGAAGATCGTCCCGACGGCCGCCCACTCTACACCGTAGCGCGACGTGCTCCCTCACGTAGCTACGTAGCGCGGCGTACATGTAACCCGTCGCCCCCTTGGCCTATAAAAGGGGGAGGCGAGCCCCGACCGCGGGGGACGGTTCGCTTGGACACAACACACCGTGCACTCACTCTCTTATTCTCCCACAACATCTTCGCCCACTCCACCGGGGACTTGGGAGCCACGCTTCCTCTCCCGCCTTGCTTGTATTTTCCCCACTACAAGCACCCCCGTGCCGAGCAATATAGTGCCACGAGCACAACCCCGTCGGACGTACGGCCCCCTCGGCGGGAACCGGGATAAAGCCTTGTGTCATTTGTTGCTTGGCATCGACCATTGAGGGATAGACCTAGGCGCTATCTACTGGTTAGTGTCGGGACCATATTCCGCACCGACAGTTGGCGCCCACCGTGGGGCAAACGAGCGCCTAAGGTCATTTCGCCAACTCCCTCCATGGTGATTCGCACTGAGTACCGTGCTACCCGCTACAACATGGGTAGCTCGGACCCTCTCCCGCCGGGTTCGAGATCCGCTTCGGAGACTTGAACTTCCGGGCCACGGGGAACGGCTATCTCATGCGCCTCACCAATCGTTAGGAGCTTCGCGCGCGCCGCGAGGCCGGGGTCCGCTCTCGGTCTCCGCCGCACGCACGACACCGCGCGGGCGCCGCGGAGCACGGATGCGCGCAGTCCGTCGACGCCGCGACGCCGTCGTCGCTGCGGGGCCGCGCTCACGCCGGGCGCGGTCCGAGCGGCGGCGGGCTCGCCGCGCCGCCACCCAACGCGGTGCGCCCACGGTCCACAACGCCCGCCACCGCCCCGGCGAGACCGCGCGCAGTCTCAGGACCGCGCATCCCCATCGGGCAGCGTGGCGCCACGACGGCCCATAACGCCAACGTGAACACGACGATGCGCCGGGTTCCACCTGGCCGTCACGTCTTCATCGCCAGGGACCCGGGCACCTCAGCAGCAGACGAGTCATCCCTAGGCTCCGTCGACACGATGCCACCCGCCAACCGCCACGGGTACGCGGAGTGGGACTTCTCCGGCGTGCCGGACCCGGGGCCGCGTTCGGGCGCTTCCTCGACGCCACGGACTACTGGTTTGGCTGCTCCGACGACTCCAGCACCGGAAGCTACGACCCCACGCGGGAGTGTTGCGCCGTCATCACCAACGACCCGGCTAACGCCGCCGCCGGTGCGGCGGGTGCCGAGACGGGGGAAGTCACGCCGCCCCGGGGATCGCCACGCGCCCGGCCGCGGGGCCGAGCGCTCTCGCCGGGGCCGACGTCGACCCACGGCTCGGCCCAAGCCCGCGAGCTCGAGGCCAAGCTAGCGGAGGAGTACGGACGAGTGTGGCCGCTCCGCGCCTCGATGGCGGGGGGAGGCCTCCGCGCGCGGCGAACACGCGCGGGAGCCGGGCCGACAAGTCCGTGACCGCCTCAACCCCGTCCCCAACGTCGACAACGCGGATACTCCACCACGGGCGAGCCAAAAGCTCATCGCCGCCGCGACGTTGCCGCGCGCCATGCCGCACCCTCGACCCCGAGGCTCGAGACATGCACCGCGAGGTGCGGACTCTCCTTGAGCAAGCGGCCGTCCGGCGGGCCGAGAGCTCGGCCTCACGCATCCGCCAACGGGGGGACGCACGAGGTGATGACCCCGCACCAGAGGCGAACCCTCGGTGCACGTGGGTCAACCCGCCGACCGGGGGCACACGCCGGCCAAGGAACGGCTCCTCGACACGCGCGGGCGCCGGATGGCGATGCCCGCAACGTCATCAACGCCGGGCGCACCGGCCAGGGCGGACGCGCGAGCGGCTAGGGGTTACCACCCTCGAAGGGGTGGACGCTACGACGGCGGCGAGGATCGCTCCCCGACACCGAGCCCCCGGCACCCGTGTGTTCGGCCGGGGAGATCCGCACGGCGGCGTTCCCCCGCCGCTTCCGTCGGCCCTCGACAATCGTCAAATACAACGGGGAGACAGACCCCCGCGTCTGGCTCAACGACTACCACCTAGCCTCGTCACCGGGTGGGGCCACCAACGACGAAGTGATCATCCGCAACTTGCCCCTGCACCTGGGCGACGCGGCCCGGACATGGCTTGAGCACTTGCCCGCCGGCCCGGATCCATGACTCGGGACGATCTAGTCCACACGTTCGTGGGCAACTTCCGGGGGCACGTACGTGCGCCCGGAACTCCCCGGGACCTCGCGCTCCCGCACGCGTGAAGCCCCGCGAGTCGCCGCGGGACTTCATACGGCGCTTCTCCAAGCGCCGCACGGGCTCCCCGGCGTGGCACGGTCCGAGATTGTGCACGCGTTCCTCGAGGGCACCACGTGCCGGGACCTTGTGCGCGAGCCGGGACGCAGCCCGCCCACGGACTCGAACGAGCCGCTCGACATTGCCACCCGGCTTCGCCTCGGAGAGGAGGCCGTGGGGGCAATCTTCGACGGCAAGAAGGGCAAACGCTCCGAGGACACGCCCGCGGAGGGCGGCGGGTCCAAGGAGCCGCGCCGCAATGACAAGCGGGGCAAGAAGGGGGAAGAAGCCGCGCCGCGAGGCGCGCGAGCAGGGGCGCAACGGCGGCAACGCCGAGGCCCTCGCTGTCGACCCGGCTCGACGGGGCCCTCGACCGGCCCCTCGAGGCCGGGGGTGTTTGACGACATGATGAAAAAGCCATGCCCCTACCACAAGACTCCCGTGAACCACACTCTTGAGCAATGCGACATGCTCAAGAAGTTCTACGGCCGTGCCGCCGCGAAGGAGGCGAGAGGCCAAGAAAGATGGGGGCGATGGCGACGCGGTGGTTTCCCCGCTCGTCGAAAATGTGTTCCTCATCTTTGGGGGGACCTACTGTCGACATGTCGACCCGCAACGCAAGAAGGAGCGGCACGAAGTCCTCGCCGCGAGAGGGGCACCTCCGGCCTTCCTCAACCGGTCGGAGGACGCCATCACTTTTAGCCGGGATGATCACCCAAACCGCATCCCGAACCGGGCCGGTACCACGACCGGTGGTCGATCCCATCATTGGGAACGCCGGTTTTCGAAGGTCCTTATGGACGGAGGCGATAGCCTCAATATCCTCTTCGCGCATACATTGCGCCCGATGGGGATTGGGCCGGACCCGGCTCGCGGCCCGGCCAAACAGCCGTTTCACGGCATCGCGCCGGCAAGCGGGTTCAACCCCTCGGGCGGATCGATGCGCCGTCCGGTTTGGGACCCCCAAGAATTTCCGCAAGGAAACCCTCACCTTCGAGGTGGTGGGATTCAAGGGGCCTACCATGCCATCCTTGGGCGACCATGCTATGCCAAGTTCATGGCGGTCCCCAACTACACGTACCGAAGATGAAGATGCCGGGTCCAAACGGCGTCATCACCGTCGGGTCGTCGATCGAGCACGCATTCGGCTTGCGACGTCGAGTGCGTGGAACATGCGGAGGCACTAGCGCCGGATGAAGCGCCGGTGAACACGGCCGGAGAAGATGGTCAACGACGACCTCGGCCTCCGCCGCCAAGCACGTCGGCACCTTCGAGGCCGCCGAGCAAACCAAAGGGGTCCCCCTCGACCCGTCGGCCCCCGAGGGCGGGCGTTGAGGGTCGGCTCGACCCTCGACCCCAAATAGGAAGCGGTGCTCGTCGACTTCCTCCGCGCCAACGCCGACGTCTTCGCGTGGAGCCCCTCGGACATGCCGGCATCCCGAGGGAGGTCGCCGAGCACTCCCTTGATATCTGCGCTCAACGCTCGCGGCCGTGCGCGGCGGCGGCCGCGCCGCTTCGACGAGGAGCGGCGACGGGCGATCGGAGCGGAGGCTGCGGAAGCTCCTCGAGGCCGGGTTCATCAAGGAAGTGTTCCACCCTACATGGCTAGCTAATCCTGTGCTTGTAAAAAAGAAAAATGGGAAGTGGAGGATGTGCATAGACTACACTAGTCTCAATAAAGCGTGTCCAAAAGTTCCCTTTCCTTTGCCACGAATAGATCAAATCATTGATTCAACAACGGGTGTGAACTACTCTGTTTCCTTGATGCCTATTCGGGATATCACCAAATAAAAATGAAGGAGTCCGACCAGCTCGCGACTTCGTTCATCACACCGTTCGGGACGTTCTGTTACGTCACGATGCCCTTTGGCCTCAGAAACGCGGGCGCAACATATCAGCGCTGCATGCAGCACGTTTTTGGGGACCATATCGGGCGGACGGTCGAGGCTTACGTGGACGACATCGTCGTCAAGACTAGGAAGGCGGACGACCTGGTTAACGACCTTGGCGTCGCGTTCAGTTGCCTACGGGCAAACGGGGTCAAGCTAAACCCTGAAAAATGTGTCTTTGGAGTGCCGCGGGGCATGCTCCTAGGATACATCGTCTCCCGACGGGGAATCGAGGCCAACCCTGAAAAGGTCGCGGCCCTCGAGCGAATGGGACCAATTCGGGACCTCAAAGGGGTGCAGAAGGTGTTGGGGTGCCTCGCCGCCTTAAGCCGCTTCATCTCGAGGCTCGGCGAGAAGGGCCTCCGCCCCTCTACCGAGCCGCTCAAGAAGCACGAGCGCTTCTCTCGGACCGCCGAGGCCTAGGAAGCGCTCGACAAGGCGAAGGCGTCCCCGACGCACGCCCCAATCCTTACGCCGCCACGAGACGGCGAACCCCTCCAACTCTACGTGGCCGCAACCACCCGGGTGGTCGGCGCCGTGATCGTTGTGGAGCGCACGGAGGAGGGACACGCCTTGCCCGTGCGAGGGCCGGTCTACTACATCGGCGAAGTCTGTCGGACACGAAGACGCGCTACCCCCGTGTCCGGAAGGCCGTTGTACGCGGTAGTCCTCGCGCGGCGCAAGCTCCGCCACTACTTCGAGGCCCACCCCGGTTACGGTGGTCTCTTCCTTCCCGCTAGGAGAGATCATCCGCAACCCCGACGCGGCGGCGGGGGTGCCAAGTGGTCCGTGGAGTTGATGGGCGAGAGGCTCGCCTACGCTCCGCGCAAGGCCATCAAGTCGCAAATCCTAGCCGATTTCGTCGGCCGAGTGGACGGACACGCGGCTACCGCCCCCTCGGATTCAAGCGAGTCCTGGACTCTCGTTCTTCGACTGCTCGGTGATGAAGACAGGGAGCGGGCGCGGGCACTCGCTCTTCGTGTCACCCCTCGGAGAACACATGCGCTACGCCGTGCGCCTCCATTTCCCCGCATCCAACAATATGGCGGAATACGAGGCCCTCCTCGCGGCCTCAAAATCGCCATCGAGTTGGGCGTCAAGCGCCTCGACGTGCGCGGGGATTCGCGAGCTCGTGATCGATCAAGTCATGAAGAACGCGAGCTGCCATGACGACAAGATGGAGGCCCTCCTGCAAAGCCGTACGGGCCCTCGAAGACAAGTTCTACGGCATCGAGCTTAATCACGTACCCCGCCGGTACAACGAGGAAGCGGATGAACTTGCCAAGATCGCGTCCGGCGGATCACCGTCCCCCGAACGTTTTCGCGCGCGACATCGCGCGCCCCTCGGTCACCTTCGAGCCCTACCCCCTCGAGCGACGGCGGACCCTCGGGGGCTCCCTCGAATCCGGCGGGTGCGCAACCCATGGAAGAGGACCCCTCGAACGAGGCGTACGTGCTCTCCCTTCTCGAGGGGTACGGCTCCCACGAGGGCCGTCGCGATGGACATCAAGCCGGCTCCCCGTCCGGGCGGGACCGCGGGGAGAAGTACATCGCCCGGATTGCTCGAGGGGAACTTCCCGCGGACGGGGCCGCGGCCGCACGCATCGCCGGGATGGCCAAGTCATTCACCCTCGTCGACGGCGAGGCCGCATAAGCGCGCCGCATCGGGGCATCCTCCCGGCGGTGTATACCCATTCCCGAGGGGCGCGAGCTCCTACGGGACATCCACGCGGGGATCCGTGGCCACCACGCCGCGCCGCGCACCCTCGTTGGCAACGCGTTCCGCCGGGGCTTTTGCGGCCTACCGCGGTCGCGGATGCCGCCGAAATAGTGCGCACCGCGAAGGGTGCCGGTTCTACGCCCGCAAGTCCAATTTGCCCGCTCACGCCCCCGCAAACGATCCCCCGTAACATGGCCGTTCGCCGTGTGGGGGTTGGACATCGTCGGGCCCTCGCGGAAGGCGCCGGGGGCTTCACCCACCCGCTTGTCGCGATTGACAAATTCTCCAAATGGGTGGAGGTGCGCCCCATCACGAATTTGAGGGCTGAGCAGGCGGTCACGTTCTTCACCGACATCGTCTACCGCTTTGGAGTGCCAAACTCCATCATCACGGACAATGGGTCCCGCTCACGGGCCGAAGTTTTTGGAGTTCTCGCGACAAGTTCCACATCCGCGTGGATTGGGCGAGTCGTGGCACACCCACGGACCAACGGCCGGGTGGAGCGTGCCAACGGCATGATTCTCGCAAGGCCTCAAGCCCCCGAATTTTTGACCACTCAACAAATGGGCCGAAAATGGCTCCAAGAACTACCGAGCGGTCGTGTGGAGCCTAAGGACAACCCCGCGCAGCCACCGGTTCACCCCGTTTTTCCTAGTCCATGGCGCGGAGGCCGTCCTCCCCACGGACTCGGAATATGGGTCGCCCGAGATTCGAGGGTACGACGAAGACGCTAACCGGCGAGCCCGCGAGGACTCGCCGGGACCGGCCTAGACGAAGTACGCCTCGTGGCGTTGATGCACTCCGCAAGATATCAACGGTCCCTACGACGTTACCAAGCACGCAAGATACGTCGAGGGATTTCGCCGAAGGGGATCCGGTCCTAAGGCTACGCCAAGACAACCGAGGGCGCCACAAGCTATCGCCCCCATGGGAGGGACCCTATGTCGTGGTGAAAGTGCTCAAGCCGGCACGTACAAGCCGGCCAACGAGGACGGCGAAGAACTCACCAACGCTTGGAACATCCAACAGCTACGTCGCTTCTACCCTTAGCTAGGATTTTCCAAGTACTTTCTGTCGTAAAAACACATGGCCAACGCCCCAGTTGGTGTCAACTATGTAAAAACTTCAAGTCTAATAAAAGGGCAACTTGGCTTTCCCCCCGAAACCCAAGTTACCCTCGGGCTACCGCGGGGGGGCACCCCCCCCCCAAAATGGTCCCATTTTTTCGCGCAAAAAACAAAACAACACGCGCTAAGTTTGTTTCCTACTTCAACCTCGAGCCACGATTCGAACGGGCGCGCGGCGGCACGGTGGAAGGAGCGCGCGAGCCGAGATAGCCTACGCCGCGTGGCTATGGCCCATCTCTCTCGCCTCTAACCCGGCGGGCCCCCTACGAAAATCGAACTTCCCTAACTAGAATCTACTCGGAAGAAGGAGAAACAAAAAGCGTAATTAACGAACAAGATCACTTACAAAGAATCGTTTATGTTCACAAAATAACTTGTCTATTTACAAAGGGCCACGAGGCCGTAATTCCGATACACATAAACAAAAAATGGGCCTAGCGCTCAACGGCTTTCAGCAGGAGGAGCAAAGCAACGATCGGCGGCGTCCGGAAGAGGAATTCTTCGAAGGCCTCGGCGAGCGACCCGGCGGCGCGTCGCCAAGCGCGTCCGCGCGCTCCATGGCCACCTCGTCCTCGACGCCCTCGGCACGATGTAGCCCTCCTCGCCGCCTCGAGGTTGACCTCGTAGTGGGATCGCACCACTCCGAGGGTCTTCCCCGGACGCCTAGGTGCAACGCCCGGCGCATCCGCTCCGTGACGTGGCCGCCTAGGGCGCGCGGCGGCCGGCCGCCGAGCCGCCGGCCCGGGCCTCGCCTTCCTCGACGACGCGGCAGTCTCGAGGGCCGCGCTCGTGCGCCCTCCCGCAGCCTCCCCGCTCGCAGGAGTTGTAGGAAGCCCCGCAGGCCTCGGCCCGCCCGGCCAGCCGTGCCCCAAGGCAAGGCGCAAGCCTCGGAGTCAACAAGACGACAAGAAATCAGAAAGGGAGAAACGAACCCTCTAAAGCAAAAAACCAACAGACAGAGTCAAAAAGTGACTCACCCTCGACTTGCTTCCTCTCCAAATCGAGGTCGCGGCGCGCGGACTCGAGCGCCAACTCGAGACGCTGGACGGTTTCGCCCTCGCCGCGAGGGCCGCCCCCCGGTTGGCGTTGCTGATGCTGAGCACGAGCGCCTCGTCCTCAACTTTGGAGAGCGCGGTGCTCCGCTCCTCCAACGACTTCCGCGTCCCCTCGTGGGCGGCGCGCTCCCCGCTCCGGGGCCGCACGGCATCGACGAGGGCGGCCGCCCCTCGCCGCAGCTCGCTCCTCGCCCCCTTGGCGGGCGGCGCTCTCTTGCGCAGAGCCGCTCCTCGGCGAACGACGAGGGCCGCGGCCTTGGCGTCGAGGGCGGCCTTCGTGTCATCGGCCTCCTTGGCGCGTCGCTCCGCCCGCGCGCCCGCTCCTCGGCCCGGCGGTGCGGCGCCCGCGCCCCCTCGAGCGACGTGCGGAGCTCCCGAGCTTCGGCGCGAGCGGTGGCCACTTCCGCCTCCCGCCTGGGCGGCCAACGTCCGCGCCTTCTCCGTGTCCGCGCGCGCGTTCCACGCCGCCTCGTCACGGTCGACGAGGGCCGCACGAACCCGCTCGAGGCTCGAACGCCGCGGGGGCGTCCCGTCCCGAGCTCTCCGGGAGCTCGTCGCACCATGCCGCCGCCCGCACGCCGCCCGGCCGTCCGGCGTCCTAAGAGCGTCCGCAAGCGCGTCGAAAGCGCCGCATTGCTCCCGAGCCGCCGGGCTTCGGCGTTCACCCGGCGAAGGCGTCGTTCTTGTCATGGGCACGACGCTCGAGCTCCCGACAATTACGGAATCGAAGCCCGTAAGCGCCAAGACTTGAATGCGATACGAGAACGAAAGGGAAAAAGAGCGAGCGATCGTGGCCTACCCGGAAGACGAGCCGTGCCGGCCGCCATGGACCCGCGCGCCCTCGTTCGGCGCGCGGTTAAGCGTGGCGCCATGGCTCGTGAGCTCGCCCCGCAGCTCTCGCTCCCCCCCCGGCGTCGCCGAACGCAGGGGGATCCTCCACGGCCCCCCCCCACCCCGGGCGGGGCGGCCGGCGTGGGAGGGCGAGGCCTCGGCACCGTGTCCTCGCCCCCCACCACCATGTGACCCTCGTGCCGCCTCACGAGGGCCCCCTCCTCCGGGGCTCGGGGGAAGTTCGTGGGCCGCCTAGCCCACCGATTCCACCCGGGCGGCGGGGAGTCGTCCGAGAGCTCCACCACCTCCGCCCGCAAATCGCCGGCGGGCGCGGCCGCTTGCGCCGCCTCCGCCGCACCTCCACCCGCGCCTCCGCGGCCACGGGCGCCGCCGCGCCGCCGTGGCCGCCACCTCCTCGCCGTACCGCCGCATCCACGGCGCTCCCGCAGTTGCGCCCGCTCCCACCTCCTCCGCAAGTGGCGGCCACCGCGGGCTCCACCACCACCGCCGCCGCCGCCGCGGCCCGTGTTTCCGTGACGACCGGCGTCGGCCGGCCCCCGGCGACCGCGGTCGCGCCGCGGCGGGCTGATCCGCCGGCCGGGCCTCGAGGCCCCGGCCCGGCCTTGCGAGCTAGTGCCCGCCGCCACGCTTGTCCCAGGGCGTGACCCCCTCGACGAGCGCCGCCGGTGGGGATCGATGCGTCCGTCCTCGCCACCTTGGCCGGTGCAAGAGGAGGAACGGTTGGCACCGCCCGCGCGGACATAAACGGAGGGTTAGAGCGCCCGATCACCGGCAAATCAAACCAAACAAAGGAGGACAAGCTCCTTACCTCGCAGAGGAAAAGGCCCGTTTCCTTTTCCTCGAGGCCTCTCGCGAAGAGGCCGGCGCGCCGGCCGCGCCGCCGCAGCGCGCCTCCCCGACGGCGCCGCCGCACGCACGGGCACGCCCGCCCCGTGCGCGGGCGCGCCCGATGCCGCACCCCCCCGAAGAAGCCACCGCGCGCGGGGGCACGCTTGCCCCGCGCGCGCGCACGCCCCCGCCGACGCGCCCCTTGACGACGACGCCGCGCGCGCGGACACGCTCCCTCCGCGCGCGGGCACGCTCGACGCGCGCACGCGCGTCCGCCGCGCGTACCTCCGCGGCACGCGCCGGCACCCTCCGCGCGCGCGCCGCCCCCGATGACGAGTGCCCGGCGGCGGGCGCCGTGCGCCCGCCCCGCACGAAGCCACCCCCCGACGCCGCACGGGCTCCGGCGACGGGGGCGCGGGCTACCACCCGTCCGAAGGGCCCTCCCCCCTCGGACTCCTCCTCCTCGTCTCGCTCCGAGGACGAGGGCTCCCTCGATATCCGGGGAGGAGAGCCCCGCCTCCTCGCGCCGCCGTGCTCCGCGGACCGTTGGTCACGCGCGCTTGGCGACGCCCGGCGTGCTCCCTCTTGCGCGCCGCCCGCTCCCTGCTCCCCGCCGCGCCGCCCCGCCGAGCGCACGGGAGTCGGGGGGTGGGTGGAACGGACTTGGCGATGTTGAACTCCACCGGTCGCGCACAAGAGTGACAATGGCGGATCGGAGACGAAAGCAAGACCAAGAACTAAAACGAAATCGGGAACCCAACTCACCCGCGGGCCCGTAGGGAGCATCTCGATGTCCCACGGGGGTCCGACCCGCGGTGGCGGCGTCCGGTGTCGACGGCGCTCCGCGCCCGGGTGAGCGCGTACGGGCGCTCCGGCGGCGTCGGGAGCATCCGCGACCTCGCCGTGTCGACGGGGTTGGCCGCCTCCGTCATCTCGAAGATGCGAGCGGCCTCTCCATCAACGGCACGATCCGCCGGTGATGAAGGAAGGCGAGGACGCCCATCGCGTTCGGCCCCGTCCCTCGCCGCCCGCCGGCAGGGCGGTGAGGACGGACTCTGTCGCGCCCCGATGCCGGGGTGTGGGCACCCCGTAGCCCCGGGAGGCCGGCCTCTCCTTGAACACCCGGCCGGTGTAGGGGGGAAGGCCGGGCTCGGCGTTGCGCGGATAAAACCATCCCCGCTCCCGGCCGGCGTTGTTCGTCGTCATGGTGCGGGGGGATGTAGACGTTCTTGAATTGCCCCCGCAGGCAAGCGACATCCCGCCGGCGCGCACCGCACGACGGGTCCTTGGCTCCGTCGTAGGCTGCGTGAAGAGCTCCCCGCGGAAGAGGTGTACCCGCAGCTCCCACTAACCGGATCCCTAGGTGCCCCTCGCGTACGCCCACGAATGTGGCCGCCTGCGAGATTGCGTTGGGGGCGAAGTTATGCAACTCCACCCCGTAGTAGTGGCACATTGCCCGCATGAATGTGCTCGCCGGCGCGTTGAAGCCACGCTCGTGGTAGCGGAGGAAGCTCACCACGTAGCCCTCCGGCGGGTTGGGCTCGCGGTCCGCAGCCGGCGGCACGATCCATTCCGCCGGGCGCCCATCTTCGTTGGCCGCCAACAGGCCGGCGGCGACCGGCCGCCCAAGGCGAGCCGGGTCACCGTGGACCTCTCCCCGTGCGTACGGCTCCAAGATCCTAAGGGGAGGGCCGAGGCGGCGCCATGGAAAGGACGAAGGCGAACGAGGGCGAAGGACAAGGAGCGAAGGAAAGGGCGCTAGCGGCGAGCTCCGCACGACAGCGAAAGCAAGGCGAAGGCGAAGGGGCGGGGACTGAAAACGGTGAGAAACCAAGGTAAAAAAACCGCCGTCCCTTCCTCCCCGCGGTTTTATAGGCCGACGGGCGAGCTCTTCGGAGCGGACGCCCCCGCCGCACTAACTTGGCAGAATCTTTCCATCGCGTCGACGGGCGGGCCCCACCACGACCGCAGCGGCTCTAACACCGGGCGCGGGTCATCATTACGGCGAGGAACGGCCGCGACCGAGGCAAAACCGTCACGTCCGCCCCGCCGCGCCGCCCACTACGCGCGCGCGCGCGGCCGCGCGCCTAAAAAGACGCGCCCGCGTCGCAAAACCGCGGCCACGACCGCAAGGCAATTAAATGCCCGGGTCCCTTGCCAAGCAAGGAGAGCCCTCGAGCGAGGCGAACCCTCGGCTCGAAACAAAGGCGACCCTCGATGGGATATCCGCGTGAGAAGGTCGCCCGGGACCTGCTCGGCGTAGAGTAGGCAACCGCGGGCACCCATGCCACGTAGAACCCTCGAGCGGCATGACCCTCGACTCGAAACAAAGGCGACCCTCGACGGGATACCCGCGTGAGAAGGTCGCCCGGGACCTGCTCGATGTAGAGCAGTAACCGCGGCACCCATGCCACGTGAAGCCCTCGAGCGGCATGACCCTCCGGCTCGAGACAATGTCAACCCTCTAAAAAAAAGGCACGCGCGTAAGAGGATCGCCCAGGTCACGCTTGAAATAGAGCGGCACCGAAAGCACTCATGCCGCGCCGTGCTGCCAACAAGCACCTCGAGGGTCGGCACGCCCAGACCCCTCGACGGCCGCAAACGTAAAAAGACGGGGCTGTCCGGCACGGCCCCGCACGGCCTTACTGATCAGAGGTTCGAAGCCTGACCCTCGACGGGTTCGAACGGCGCCCCGCATCACGCAGTTAGGGACGACGAGGGCACACGCATACGAGCCGTTCCTCGAGCCCGTCGGCTCGAGGGTGCCCCACATGTCGTGTTCGAGAGCCAGCGAGGGCAGCTAGCCGGGGGGATCCCACCGAGGGAGAGCTTCCGCGCCCTCGGTCCCTAGCGAACGGGACCGAGCCCCACCTAGCAAACCCACGCAAGCGCTTCCATGGACGCGTCTCCGGACCGCGCAGCCTACCCTTATCGAACGGGGCATGGGCGTCCACTTGAACCACCCGCTAGCAGCTCGACGAGGAATCCGCGATTCGCGACCCGCTCGATGGGAGTCGTGGAGACCTCACCCTCCGTCCCGCGGAGGGACGGCGAGGGCGCGTTAAAAAACAAGTCGTCAGGCTCGACCCGATCGCCTCGAACGGGCCAAGGCTCGGGGGCTTGACGCGCGGCTACACCTCCTTGAAATTGCACCCGCCGGAGAGACAAAGGACAGGGGGAGCGTGCACCCCCCGAAGCCGGGCCGAAACATCGCCGAGCCGGTTGGCATATGTGCCACGCCTTTCGTCCAAAGTTCTCACGCGTCAACCCCCGCAGGGAGAACCCACACTTCGCAGGGCTTCGGGGCTAGACCCGCGGGTCCGCCGACGCGGCCCCACGGAAAGCGTTCGCAAACAAGGAGGGAAGAACGTCCTATCGGTAGGTTCCGGCATGCCGCGGGAGCCTCAATGGCAAACCCGCGGATGCTCGGGGGCTACCGTCGGGGACCGCCCTAGGGGTCCCCTTAAACAACGGGGAATCCTCACTTAATCCCGGTATCAAAACACACTAAGCCTAACCATGCGGGTAACTAACCATGCGGGAGACACGTCCCACACGGGACCCCGACGGCCCACCAAGACGGCCCTCTTAGAAGACCCCTCGAGCGAGGCTCCGCCTCGCTCGGGGGCACGCTCCTCCTCGAGCGGGCTCCGCCCCGTTCGAGGGGCAACGCTCCTCCTCGAGCGGGCTCCGCCCCGTTCGAGGGGCAACTCTTCCCTCGAATAGGTCCCGCCCCGCTCGAGGGCTCGCCCCCCTCGAGCGGGTCTCGTCTCGCTCGAGGGCTCGCTCCGCCCTCGGCCGGGGCCCGCCACGCTCACGGGCGCGCGCGCGCGCGCGTGCGGCGGCCCCGTACTTGGGCATTTAACGCCCGACACCGCAGGACGGCGTCATCATGCGCCCCGGGCTCACGCCCCCGTGCCGCCGCACCAACTCCCCGGGGAGGAGCCCATCCCCGCCACCGTGGAGATGGACCGTGCGGTACGGCCGGTGTCGCCCCGTGACACCGTGCGCCCACTACAAGACGGCTAACGCGCCCGACCCTCGAAAGGGGGCGGGCGCACCCCTCGATCTCACTTTTCCGTGACCCTACGGAGTTAGGTAGGGGGCGCCGGGCCGGTGGACGGCCATCCCGGCCACCGTAACGGTGCGGGCCGCCGTACCCACGCGTGCGGACGCACGCCCGACGCCGCGAGCGCACGCCCGAGCACCGCAAAGAACCACTCCGCCGCCGCGGAACGCATTGGGAAGGAACGCCGTTCGCCCGCGCCCGTTCCCCGTACCGGCCATCATCGGCACCTCCCTCGAAGCCTATCAAAGGACACCACCGCCATCCGCCGCCTTCCTACCCTCGAACCGCCACCGTTCGGGTACGGGGTAGGCCATCATGGCCGGATCGCGGTGAAGATCGTCCGAACGGCCGCCCACTCTACACCGTAGCGCGACGTGCTCCCTCACGTAGCTAGGTAGCGCGGCGTACATGTAACCCGTCGCCCCCTTGGCCTATAAAAGGGGGAGGCGAGCCCCCGCCCGCGGGGGACGGTTCGGTTGGACACAACACACCGTGCACTCACTCTCTTATTCTCCCACAACATCTTCGGCCACTCCACCCGGTACTTGGGAGCCACGCTTCCTCTCCCGCCTTGCTTGTATTTGCCCCACTACAAGCACCCCCCGTGCCGAGCAATATAGTGCCACGAGCACAACCCCCGTCGGACGTACGGCCCCCTCGGCCGAACCAAGATAAAGCCTTGTGTCATTTGTTGCTTGGCATCGACCATTGAGGGATAGACCTAGGCGCTATCTATCGGTTAGTGTCGGGACCATATTCCGCACCGACAAAGATGTAGGTCCATGTCGTCGGTTTCTCTCCGAATTGGACTCAACTCCTTGTCTTGCAAGATTCAAGCACTTTTCCGGTCGGTCCCCGGAGTCCGTCGTCTTCTCGGATCAAGTCCCCGGCTTCTTGGAGTTAATTTTGCTTCATTGCATGACTTGTTCGGGGCTTCAAGGTCTTGTCATGAGGTGCTTGATGAACTTATCCCGAAAGTCTTGCATTCAACACTAAAACCCCGCATAAACATTAAACTCCAAAACCGACATGCACACGTGAACTTGTTATACCACGGGGGTTAGTACCAATGGATAAAGTATAAAATTCATGCCAACACCGAAGGTAAACTCATGGCTAGGTTGACGGATTTTCACCGTCAACAGAGAGATCCAAGTCCCACTCCCAAAAGCACCCAAGAACTCTTTCACACCAAAGCCCAACCACCTTTGCAACAAGCTTGACACAACCCAAGATCCACCAAAATTCCCACCTAAGACAAATGATTTCCAGAAACCGGTGAAGTTTGTGGGTGAGAAGGGTGAGAAGCCTAGAGAGAAGCCGAGCCAAAACCAAAACCCATCCCCTTCGGTGTGAGCATTGTGGCAAGGAGAGACATCTTGCGAGTTTTGCTACAAGAGGAAGAGGGATGAGAGGCTTGCTAGGGAGCAAGCAAACCGGGACGGGTATCGCCGGCCTCATGGTATTCCCCGAGCCTAGAGTGCCACTTCCACGGGGTGTGGGAAGTGTGAAGAGTGTTGGTAGAGCCGGGAGCTCGCAGTGGCAGGTTTGTGAGGAGAGATGATGGTGTGCGTCTTGGTGAGAGGTTTGGTTGGGCTCGTGGTGGTTTTGTCGGACGTCCCCCTACTCGTCCTCGCTACGGGTTCGGGGAGATGATCGCGGCTTTGGATTCCGGAGGGAACTACGGACCACGTTTTCCCCCTCGTGGTGCTCGTACTCCTCCCATGGGACATGGGAAGTTTGGTGGCAAGGGAGTGATGTTTGCTAACCTCTCTTTTGAGCAGATGGCTCGACACTGGTTTAACTTTCTTTGTGCTAACCCCGGTGTCGAGTCGCTAGCTCATTCTCGTTCTTGTTTCGAATGCGGGCGGGGAGGCTTAGAGGACATTTGGTTGATCGACTCCGGTGTTCTCGACACATGACCGGAGATAAGAAGTGGTTCTCCGGCCTCACCCCGTTGAAGGAAAAGATGTACATCACATTTGGGGACAATGGACGAGGAAGGGTCTTTGTCTCGAGGGTGTTGTGCATGTAAGTGACAAGGTAACGTTGAAGAGAGTTGCTCTTGTGAAGTCTTTGGGTTTCAATTTGCTTTCGGTTTCTCAGTTGCTTGATGAGGGTTTTGAGGTGCGTTTCAAGTCCGGCGAGTCTCGTTTGCTTGATTCTCGAGGTGATCTTGTCTGTATGATCATCCCCGAGGGTCGATTTTCGTGGTCGATTTCTCTCGTTCTTTGGGTCCTGCTCGCCGTTTGATGGCCGGTCCTTCTTCTCGATTTGTGGAAATGGCATAGGCGGTTGGGACACTTGAGCTTTGATTTGGTTTCCCGCTTGAGTGGTCTTGACCTTGTCCGAGGATTGCCGAGGTTGAAGCTTGAGAAGGATTTGGTCTCGTGCTCCTTGTAGGCATGGTAAGATGGTAGCCACTCCCCATCCACCCCCGACCGATGTCATGACCGAGCGTCCGACGAGCTGTTGCATATGGACCTTGTTGGGCCAGCTCGAGTTCGCTCGGTGGGTGGGAAGTGGTATGTCCTTGTTGTGGTGGACGATTCCTCTCGCTATGCCTGGGTGTTCTTCTTGGAGGATAAGAGTGAGACATTTGGTTTTGTTCGAGATCTGATCATGAGGTTGAAAAACGAGAGGCATGGGAATGCTATTCGAGCTATCCGCAGTGATAATGTGTTGACGGATAAAAGACGTATCCCTCTACGATCCGCAAGCGTACGGACCCCACACCTTTTTCACCACGGGATTCCCAAGGTTCTTGTCAATCCGCGGAGCAAGGGGATTACAAGCGTTTGATCAACAATGACACACTAACTACTAAAACCCTAACTACTATTATACTAGAAAACAACTAAACTACACTAGAGAGAATGATAAACGATCAAGGTAGAAGACACTCGCCCACGGGTCTACGATACTAGAGCATGCAATCGCTTAAAGACATGAAAAACCAATCTAATCTATCGGGGTTGTGACCACGGTTTCGCCCTTTCCCTCCTCTCGTACTGTCACTACGCGAAGGTATTCATGACTAGACCTTTGATGGACACGGCGTATTGAATGGATCCAAGGAAGCATCGGAGCTCTACTCCCTTTACGGCATGGTAGCTAACCTTAAGCATGAAAGTATATTCAACACAAGATGATAGATAGATAATCCGACAAAGTGCGATTACATCTCAATATCGATTACAACCCATGGACGAATGAGAAGATTACCCCATCAAGGTGCTGATCATGGCACCGTTGATCATGGTTTCCCTTCCGCCAGTGTCTTCCTTCTTCTCCACGAGAGGGTGCTTCCTTCGAGGTGGTTGATCTCCCGTCGGAGATCCTCCTCCTCTCTCTCTAGATTGTGGATTGCCTTCTGGTGCGAATGACTCCTCTCTTCGGTGTTGGCGGCGCGTCGGGGGTTTTAGGGTCGAAGATCCTTCGAGGGCAAGGAAGACGGGACCGAACCGGTGCCCGAAGTGGGCCGGGCCGGCCCGCCCGGGCCAGCCCGGCCCAGCCCAATTTCGGCCCGGTTCGGTCCCCTTTTTGCTCTGTGGGTCCTCGTGCACTTATCTACTTTGCCCCCTCCACTTGCATGATTTTGACGCCGTTATCCTCGCGATCAAGATGGAGGCTCTCTTTGCATGAAGTTTGATCTTTTTCGCTTCAATCCTCGTGGGTATTCCTCATAGCACTTTGGTCCTCGCCACCATTGGAAGTGATTTCAGCAAGCTCATGAACACGAACAAGACTCCATGAATGCTCCTTTGAACTTGTTGCGAATCCGTCCTTTATGTCCATGTTTTCCTACATAAACACAACACTTCCAAATGCATGCACAAAGATGAACTTGTCATATGATTAGTGTGCCTAGTGGCGGGTTAGCTCCGGAATCAAATCCAAACCAAAGTGTAATGAACATGCTAGGTGCACTAAAATACACCGTCAACATCTCCCCCACACTTAGCTCTTGCTCGTCCTCGAGCAAGTACTCGTAAAAGAACTTCGTCCAAGGAGTGTAATCGTGTACCACTTATCCTTCTTCACAAGTTAGTCAATCCCTTCATCTTTAATACATAAACACAAAGTAATGGTAATCAAACATAAACATGGGCGTTTAGAATTTTTACCACGTCAAGATTCACCCCACAACTCAAACTCTTCACTCGAAGCTTTCAATTTCAGCCATACTTACTTCTTTGCTTCCATCGGAGGGTTTTTATGATTTTCAAAACAAAAATTCCTGCAACAAGTATTAGACAAAAACCTTTCTCCAAGCTCTCTCAAGTCACTCATATGAAGTGGCTATCCTGACCAAATTTTATAAAACTCTCACCTCCCATTAATCTCTCATATATCATGTAAAAGTGGAGCTATAGGTAGGGCTAGCGCAACCAACACAAGTATTGTCAAACTAAGAACTTCCTCTAATGGTTGTCTACCTTTCAAAGCCAATGATCATGAGAATTAACCATATGTAGGGATATCAAGGATGAGAAGATTTAGAATGGTGGACATGTGCAAGGGCAAAAGAAAATTGTGACTACAAGGCACCAATGATGTCCTCGTTGTCGGATTGCACATGGTTGGAAATAGAGTAAAAGTTTCGTCTCATAATCAACGTGACATCCTTCCTTACACTTTATTTTTTTTCTTTTCTTTCACTTGATCCATCCCTCTCATATCTTCATTGCTAACTCATCTTTCTCTTTTTTTTTCTTCTTTCATTCACATATGATTTTTCTTTCTTTCTTTTCCATACACATACTTTTTCTCTTTATTTTTCTCTCTCTTGACAACTTTTCAAAGCTTTCAATTCTCTCTTTCCTCGCATGCATACAATCTGAATTTTTAAATAAGTCATGCTAGAGACGAGACGAAACTTTGAAAATAGGTTGTGTTCAAGGAATACGATGTACAAAAAAGAGATGTATAAGGTTGGGTATGGAATCCAGCGATACTCATGACTTTCGTTGTGAAAGTCATGGACTGAATATATGACGAGGCTAGCAACAAAAGATAAGCACAAGGACATGATCATTGCTTGAAATTAAAACTCACCAAGAGAGAAGGGTCCTAGCCTAACTCATCGTGCTAATCACACTTATGGTGGAGCGAAAAAAATAAACTTGGCTTTGGATAGGAATTTTTTTCTTACTCTCAACTTGGAAAAAGAGGTTTTGCTAACCTTTATTACATGGGTTTTAAGATAATTTTCAGAACTGAAATCCTCCAATTTTTAGCATCGAACATAGCACAACTAGCATGTGAAGCTCAAGATCGAAGTGCGGTATGGGTACTTTAAGTAGTAGCGATTCCACTAAGCACCACGGTAAACGTTTTCAAACCACATACTTGTGTTCATATATCAAGAATCGAAGATTAAACAAACAAGTAAGTAAAGATAAGCAATACATAAAACACAAAGATATATATAAAGACTCTTTTTATTTGATTTTCTTGACTCAACACTAATTTAAGACACTTGCAAAAATTTTAAAACAGACTCAAAAACTAAAGACTCATTAAAACGCTAAGACTCTCACACGAAGATTAAACCGAACCTAAACTTGAAGTTCAAAAGCTAAGGCTAGCGAGCTAGCTCTCCCCCACACTTAAAACATACGACGTCCTCGTCGTATCTTACAAAAATCCTAAGGGGAAAACTAGATCTAGTGGTACTTCAAGCAAGTTTTGCACCACTTGCCTCTCATGTTTCCAACCATGCCGAAAAGTTTGCGCACGTTGCGGTTAAGGAACTTGTAGTCATCTTCAACTACGCGCTCCAAGTCCTCCATACGCCGCTTCATCGCTTCCATGGCTTGGAGACATTCGTCGGCCGACGTGTAGAGATCCGCGATGGATTGACGGCAAACTCGACAGCACACCGGATGCAATCCGAAGGGGTCGTCGTCGCCATAATCTCCACCGTTGTCACCACCGTCGTCGCCACCTCCATTGTCGTTGCCTTCGCCACCGCCGTTGCCGTCGCCGTTGGGGCCTTCGGGAGTCCATTCATTGGGCTGCTCATCCCAATCATCGTCATCTCTATCGGCAGCCGCCCACGAGCTCGGGCTACGATCGTCGGAGTAGTCGCTATCCCCATAATCCTTAGGCTTCGGCGACACCTCCTTGTAATCCTTGCGCTTGATGCCTTGGAGGCGTGCCGACCTTCGAACGGGTGTAGGGACCTTCTCTCCTTCGACGGGGTTGCGAGATGCAAGAGCTCCGGTCGGGACACGTCCTCCGCAACGGATACGTGCGGTCCTCTTGACGGGTAGCTTGACCTTGCATCGCATCGCCTCCTCCATCGATGGCTTCTTGGCTTCTAGCTTCAACTCTAAGCTTTTTGGAGGCTCAATGGTCGCTACAAGGGTGCAACACATTGCTTGAAAGGTTTGATTCACGAGCTCCCAATTCGGCCAAATAAATAGTCCCGAGAGGAAAGCTCGGAAACCTTATTTTCCTTTTTTACACTTCCCTTAAAATTTTCGACCAAACAAGGAAGTCAAAAAGGAGCAGTTCGGGCGAAATTCGGGGTCATCGGGCGTCGGGCCACCCCCGGGCCGGTCCGCCCGGGCCGGCCAGCCCACCCCGCCTCGGGGGCGGGCCGGTCCGGTTTTTGCACACCGCCCTATTTTTTTCTTCCTCGCCCATGGGAAAAAGTTGGCCCGGTAAATCTTCGCGAAAAATTCCAGAAAACTAAAAGAAAAATTATTTACGAGAAGTTGATGCCTTGTTTTTCGTCCTAGGCGGGACGTTCGGGCTCTTCCTCCATGGTGAAGACGTCAACATGGTGAAGGGGCACGACATCGGGTTCGTAGTAAACCTTAAGCCGCCGACCATTCACCACAAATTGATCGCCGTTTATATCCATAATGGTTACCGCTCCGTTGGAGAACACCGAATGCACAACATAAGGTCCGTCCCACTTGCTTTGCAATTTCCCCTTTCCGAAGGTTTTAAACCTCGAATTGTAGAGGAGGACCTTATCTCCTTCTTTAAATTCTTTTTTCTTCAATCTTTTATCATACCACCTTTTGATTCTCTCTTTGTATATGCTTGCGTTTTCATAAGCTTTCAACCTCAACTCCTCTAGCTCGCTTATTTGAATCCTTCGTTTCACCACCGCGGCATCGAGATCAAGGTTCATCTCTTTTATCGCCCAATAGGCTTTATGTTCCAACTCAACCGGAAGGTGGCAAGCTTTTCCATAGACGAATTGATAAGGGGTCATACCTATCGGTGTTTTAAACGCCGTTCGATAAGCCCATAAAGCTCCGTCTAATTTCTTTGACCAATCCTTGCCTCCCCTTCTCTATGGTTTTGTTGAGTATGCTTTTTAATTGCCTATTTGACGTCTCCGCTTGTCCGTTGGTTTGTGGGTGATAGGCCGTGGAGACTCTATGCTCAATTCCCAACTTGGACAAGCACCTTTTGAAGTTCTTCCGGTGAAATGAGTTCCTCCATCACTTATCAAGATTCTCGGTGTACCGAAACGGGGAAAAATCACGTTCTTGATCATAGTGATGGACTCCTCCGTGGAAGCTTTACGACATGGTATAGCCTCTACCCACTTGGATACATAATCAACCATAACAAGTATATATTCGAATCCAAATGAGTTTTTAAAAGGCCCCATGAAGTCTATGCCCCATACATCGAATATGTCGATTTGCAAGTTGTATTTCAAAGGCATAGAATTTCTTTGAGAGATTTTTCCGGTTCTTTGGCATTCGGGGCATGACGCAACATATCTTTTAGTATCTTCATGCATCTCCGGCCAATAGAATCCGCTCGACCATACTTTTGCTTCGGTTCGAAAATGGCTATAGTGCCCACCGTACTCCGCCGAGTGGCACTTCCTTAGAATCTCAACCCTCTCTTCCCTTGGCACACATCTTCTCATTACTCCATCATTGCCAAGTTTGAAGAGGTATGGTGCATCCCAAAAATATTTCCTACTTTCAGAGATTATCTTCCTTTGAGTGTTTTTGTCTAGATGATCAAGGGGCATCTTTCGAATTGCTCGAATGATGTCGATCATCCAAGTATCTTTATCAAGCACTCTATAGAGGTGGTCATCTCTCATCTTATCTTCTATGGGCTCTTTATCATCTTGTCCACGATTCATCCTAGACAAATGATCGGCCACAACATTTTCCACCCCCTTTTTATCACGAATTTCAACATCAAACTCTTGGAGAAGAAGGATCCAACGAATCAAACGTGGTTTAGCTTCCTTCTTAGCCAAGAGATACTTGATGGCTGCGTGATCGGTGTAAACAATGACTTTCGAGTTCACGATGTAAGATCTGAATTTTTCGAAAGCGAATACCACCGCTAGCAACTCTTTTTCCGTAGTGGCGTAATTTAATTGTGCCCCACTAAGAGTTTTGCTAGCGTAGTAAACGGCGTGAACTCGGCCTTCCTTTCTTTGACCCAAGACCGCGCCTACGGCGTAGTCACTTGCGTCACACATGATCTCGAAAGGTTGGCTCCAATCCGGAGGTTGGATGATGGGAGCACTCACCAACGCATTTTTCAAGGTCCGGAATGCCGCTAGGCACTTCTCGTCAAAGTCGAAAGCCACATCCTTTTGAAGAAGGTGCGTTAAAGGCTTAGTGATCTTCGAGAAGTCCTTTATAAATCTTCTATAGAATTTGGCATGGCCTAGAAAGCTCCTTAAGGACTTAACATCCGTAGGAGGTGGGAGTTGCTCAACCGTCTCTACCTTAGCCTTGTCCACTTCGATTCTCGTCTCGGATATAACATGTCCGAGCACTATGCCTTGCTTAACCATGAAGTGGCACTTTTCCCAATTTAAAACCAAATCAACCTCTGCACACCTTGTAAGGACCTTTTCTAAGTTTGCTAAGCAATCCATGAATGTCTTCCCGTAAACGGAAAAATCATCCATAAACACTTCAACAATTTCTTCGATGAATTCCGAGAAACGGCCATCATGCAATGTTGAAAAGAGGCCGGAGCGTTGCATAGGCCGAAGGGCATCCTCCTATATGCAAACATTCCGTAAGGACACGTAAACGTTGTCTTATGTTGATCTTCCGGGTGAATAGGAATTTGCATGAACCCCGAGTATCCGTCGAGAAAGCAAAAATAAGCATGGTTCGCTAACCTCTCGAGCATTTCGTCTATGAACGGTAAGGGGAAGTGATCTTTCTTCGTCGCTTTGTTAAGCTTACGGTAATCGATACACATCCGCCACCCGGTCACGGTTCTTTGCGGTATCAACTCGTTCTTCTCATTCTTCACCACGGTCAAACCTCCTTTCTTCGGCACACAATGTACCGGGCTCACCCATTCGCTATGTGGAACCGGGTAGATGATTCCGGCATCAAGTAACTTGATAACCTCTTTCTTTACTACCTCTCGCATGGCGTGGGTTAGCCTCCTTTGGTGGTCCACTACAGGCTTACATTGGTCTTCCATTGGTATACGATGAGTGCAAAAGGCTGGGCTAATACCTTTGAGATCATTAATTGAATATCCAATCACCTTCCTATGTTTTTTTTAATAAAATCAGCAACGCTTCATTTTCTTCGGGACTCAACTCGTCGCTCACAATGACCGGATAAGTTTTGTCCGGGCCCAAAAATTCATATTTTAATCCCTTGGGCAAAGGTTTAAGGTCTACTTCGGGCACTTGCGGCTCCTCGGGTTTGATTTCTCCTATGTCTTCGAACTTCTCTTCCTCCACGCTACCGTCATGCGGCTCTAAGCCTTTTGTCGCTTCCTCTAGTTCTTCATCTTGTTGATTACTAATTTGATTTTCCATCGCTCTTTGCAGCAGGTCTCTAAGGGTTTCAACAAAACAAAGACTATCTATCTCTTCTACTTCTTCATCTTCGGGAGGAAAAGGTGTAAGGTGTTTAGAAGCACGAAGAAAGTTATATGTGTACTTTGTTCCATTAAGGTTCATTGTTACTTTGCCTTCTCCGGCATCTAACACGACATCAACCAACTTAAGAAAAGGCCTACCTAAGATTATATGATCAGAATTACTATGGTAAGCATCAATAACAAAGAAATCGGTTGGTATATAGTTTCTAGAGATTTTTACTTTCATGTTGCAAGCAATACCTAGAGGTTTGATAGTTCCACCATCTCCCATAATTAATTTCGTTGATGTTGGAGCTAAGTCTAGGTTGTGGTATTGAACTTTATCGTAAATTTTAGAAGATAGAACACTTACTTGGGCTCCGATGTCGCATAAAGCTTTGCATTGAACTCCGTTGATCTCGCAACTCAAGTGCGGCGTCATCTTCTCTTCTTCTTCGGATCCTATCGAATAAATTTCAGCGAGGCGAGCGTATGGTGATGCTTCGGGCTTGATCCCCATGATTCTCTTCATCTCGGCAATATGTTCCGGATCCACCACGTCATCTCCAAAGAGCTTTTCAAAAATTTCACCGGTGGATTCGAGGTCGTATGAATTTTCAGCTTTCTTCTCCGGTGGGAAATCCACTTCCAATGCTCTTGCCATTCCCTTTTGATTAGGGAACGGTCTTCTCTTGTCGAATACTTCTCCGTAATCAATAGGAACCCAATCCATTGGCTCGAACTCCCTTAGTGGCTTCGCGCTTGACATGCTTCTCTTGTTCGTCTCATTTGGTGCGGCGAAGTCGACGTTTGGTGTAGTTCTTGACTTGATGTGTTCTTGTTCAAGCTTTTCCATGATTGGCTCCTCTTTTGTGACTTCCGGGTTGCCTCTTTAGAAAAATAAGCAAGCTTTTTCTTTCTTGAATTGAATTCCGGCTCTTCCGCAAGTCTTGTTTCCCAATCTCTTCGCATGGCAGCCGCTTTACTAACTTTTTGTAGAAGTTGGGCGGCTTCCGTGAGTGTTTTCTCCATGAGATCCCCACCTGCACACATTTCGACGTGTCGCATGCAACTAGGGGTTAGGGAAAAGAAAAATGTATGCAAGAGTACGTCACCGGTGAAGCCGAGTTTTGGTCCTTGTTCGATTAATTCATTAAACCTATCCCGGGCTTGGTCTATCCCTTCCTCTTCTCCTTGCATGAAAGTGATCACTTGCCTCCTTAGATGTTGAACCTTGCTAATTGGAAAGAACTTCTCGCAAAACTTCTTTGTCAACTTGTTCCAATTGCCTTCAACTTCAAAGGACGCAACCGAATACCATGTCTTTGCTTTGCCGGCAAGTGAGTAGGGAAAGAGATTCCATTTGAACCATTCATCGGGAACTCCTTCTTGATGCACCGTGTTGCATATTGTCGTGAAATCCCTTATGTGTCTATATGGGTTCTCCGTAACCATCCCTTCAAATGGGTTTTCCGCCACCATCTTGATGATCTTGGATTTAATTTCATACTTGGTCGCTTCGAGCTTCGAATCCGACTCTTGTACCTTTATGTCTTCACATCGAGGGCTAGCGTAATCCCTTAATGATTTCTCCGGTTCTTCCACGGGTTGATTAACGAACTCCATCTAGACAATAAGATAAAAACAAAAACAAAAAAGAAACAAGTGTTTTTCTGGATAATATATGTTAGATATAGCAAATAAAAGATAAACTAAAATATAAAACTAAGTTAGATGCAAATCAAACGATGTAAACTAACTTGCTCCCCAAGCAACGGCGCCAGAAAAAGGGGCTTGTTGACGGATAAAAGACGTATCCCTCTACGATCCGCAAGCGTACGGACCCCACACCTTTTTCACCACGGGATTCCCAAGGTTCTTGTCAATCCGCGGAGCAAGGGGATTACAAGCGTTTGATCAACAATGACACACTAACTACTAAAACCCTAACTACTATTATACTAGAAAACAACTAAACTACACTAGAGAGAATGATAAACGATCAAGGTAGAAGACACTCGCCCACGGGTCTACGATACTAGAGCATGCAATCGCTTAAAGACATGAAAAACCAATCTAATCTATCGGGGTTGTGACCACGGTTTCGCCCTTTCCCTCCTCTCGTCACCGTCACCGCGCGAAGGTATTCATGACTAGACCTTTGATGGACACGGCGTATTGAATGGATCCAAGGAAGCATCGGAGCTCTACTCCCTTTACGGCATGGTAGCTAACCTTAAGCATGAAAGTATATTCAACACAAGATGATAGATAGATAATCCGACAAAGTGCGATTACATCTCAATATCGATTACAACCCATGGACGAATGAGAAGATTACCCCATCAAGGTGCTGATCATGGCACCGTTGATCATGGTTTCCCTTCCGCCGGTGTCTTCCTTCTTCTCCACGAGAGGGTGCTTCCTTCGAGGTGGTTGATCTCCCGCCGGAGATCCTCCTCTCTCTCTAGCTTGTGGATGGCCTTCTGGTGCGAATAACTCCTCTCTTCGGTGTTGGCGGCGCGTCGGGGGTTTTAGGGTCGAAGATCCTTCGAGGGCAAGGAAGACGGGACCGAACCGGTGCCCGAAGTGGGGCCGGGCCGGCCCGCCCGGGCCGGCCGGCCCGTGCCCAATTTCGGCCGGTTCGGTCGCCCTTTTTGCTCCGTGGGTCCTCGTGCACTTATCTACTTTGCCCCCTCCACTTGCATGATTTTGACGCCGTTATCCTCGCGATCAAGATGGAGGCTCTCTTTGCATGAAGTTTGATCTTTCACGCTTCAATCCCCGTGGGTGTTCCTCGTAGCACTTCGGTCCTCGCCACCATTGGAAGTGATTTCAGCAAGCTCATGAACACGAACAAGACTCCATGAATGCTCCTTTGAACTTGTTGCGAATCCGTCCTTTATGTCCATGTTTTCCTACATAAACACAACACTTCCAAATGCATGCACAAAGATGAACTTGTCATATGATTAGTGTGCCTAGTGGCGGGTTAGCTCCATAATCAAATCCAAACCGAAGTGTAATTAACATGCTAGGTGCACCAAAATACACCGTCAACATAATGGCTCTGAGTTCAAGAACTCTCGTTTTGATGCCTTTTGTCGTGATCTAGGTCTTGAACATCAGTATTCGACCCCTTATGTGCCCCCTCAAAATGGAGTCGTGGAAAGGAAAAATCGGACTCTTTGTGAGATGGCTAGGACGATGCTCGATGAGCACAGGACTCCTAGGAGGTATTGGGCTGAGGCGGTCAATACGGCTTGTCATGTTTCCAACGGGATTTTATTGCGAGCTTTCAAGAAGAAGACTCGTTATGAGCCGATGCATGGTCGGGCACCCAAGGTGAGTCATTTCCGAGTTTTTGGCTGCAAGTGCTTTATTCTTAAGAAGGGAAAACTCGACAAGTTTGAGGCTAGGTCTAGTGATGGTATTTTCTTTGGATATGCTAACCATTCTAGAGCCTATAGGGTGCTTAACCTTGAGACTAACAAAATCATGGAGACTTGCGAGGTAACCTTCGACGAGACAATGCCATGTACCTCTCTTGGCTTTGAATGTGTAGGTGATGAAGAGATGGCCGAGGACCTCTTTGAAGAGGAGAAGGATGAAGTTGGAGATGATGATGGGGAGAACCATGCGCCAGAAGCTGAGTGTGTACCCACTACTTCCCCTACGACCACTAAGGAGCGTGGACCGTCTACTTCATGGACAACGACGGTGCAACAAGAAGATCAGGCGAGAGAAGCTGAAGTTGAGGGGGAGGTAGTCTCGAGGCGTGAGGCTCCCCGGCGGATTCAAGAAGTGCATCCCCTGTCGAAGATCATTGGAAACATCGATGAACGCACTACACGGTCGAGGTCCGGGCATTCCTCTCATTTTGCTCATGCTTGCTTTTGTTGCCACTTTTGAGCCCAAGGACATTGGACATGCTTTATCCGATGCAAACTGGGTCAATTCTATGCATGAGGAGTTGGAAAACTTTGAGAGGAACGAGGTGTGGGAGTTAGTTGAACCACCTCCAAATTGCCATCCCATAGGAACCAAGTGGGTTTGGAAGAACAAAGAGGGAGAGAATGGGATGGTTGTGAGGAACAAGTCCAGACTTGTTGCTCAGGGGTTTAGTCAGAAGGAGGGGATCGACTATGAGGAGACCTTTGCTCCTGTGGCCCGTCTTGAGGCAATTCGGATCCTTCTAGCCTTTGTCGTGGCTAAAGGGTTCAAGTTGTTTCAGATGGACGTGAAGAGTGCTTTTCTGGAATGGGGTCATAGAGGAGGAGGTGTATGTGAAGCGACCACAGGGTTTGAGAGCGAACCGTACCCACACGGGGTATACGAGGTTGAAAAGGGCTCGTATGGGTTGAAACGGGCGCCCCGTGCTTGGTATGGGAGATTGAGAGGTTTTACGTTGAGCGAGAGGGTTTGTGATGGGTACCGTGGATAGGACTTTGTTTCTCCTCAAGCATGGAAATGACTTGTTGATTGTTCGGATATACGTGGATGATATTGTCTTTGGTGGCTCGTCACATAACCTTGTTGCCAAGTTTGCGGATGAGATGAGCGGGGAGTTCGAGATGAGCATGATGGGCGAGTTGCGGTATTTTCTCGGGCGCGAGATCAAGCAAGTGAAGGATGGAACATTTGTGCACCGGACCAAGTACACGAAAGACCTGCTGAGGAAGTTCCAGATGCAAGATGTGAAGCCGATGTCGACTCCCATGGGGAGTACGGCCACTTTGGATGCGGATGAGGATGGAGAACTAGTGGACCAGCAGGAGTACAGGAGCATGATCTGCTCCCTCCTCTACTTGACGACGACGAGGCCAGACATACAGTTCAGCGTGTGTCTGTGCGCTCATTTTCAGGCTTCGCCGAGGACATCACATCGACAGGCCGTCAAGAGAATTTTCAGGTACCTACGGTCCGCCCTCGGTCTTGGCCTTTGGTATTCTTCCTCCTCGACTCTTTCTCTTCATGGTTTTTCCGATGCGGATTTTTCCGGTTGTCGAGTCGAGAGGAAGTCTACTTCGGTACTTGCCGGATTCTTGGTTCTTCGTTGGTCTCATGGTCTTCCCGCAAGCGAGTCTAGTGTAGCTCGGTCTACCACCGAGGCGGAGTATGTTGCTTTGCCGCGAGTTGTTGCTCCCACTGTTGTGGATTTCATACACTTTGAGAGACTTTGGTGAGGAGTGCACCCGCATCCCACTTCTTTGTGATAGCACCGGTGCCATAAGCGTAGCCAAAAACCCGGTGCTTCACTCCCGAACTAAACACATAGAGGTGAGGTATCATTTCTTGAGGGACAATGTGGAGAAAGGAACCATTGTGTTGAGCCATGTCCCTACCCAAGATCAGCTAGCCGACATCTTTACAAAGCCTCTCGACCAAGCTACATTTGTGCGCTTGCGGGGGGAACTTGGGGTTTGTTGCCCTTTCTAGTTGATTCTTGGGGGATTTTCTTTCTGTACCATTTGTATCATATCATGTTTTACTTTGATGTATATACATGCTTTGCTTGATGTATAAACCATGGTAGGATAGCCATCTTGTCATATATCATGTTGCATTTGTATCATATTGCATTTTAGGATGATGAGCTTCTTTCATATGCCATATTTGAGTCTCTTTGGCTATTTGTGAGATTTTGGTCATATGTGTGGAGAAATGGTGATGTGAGGCTATGCTCTTGAAATATTTGAGATATATGTGTGGTGAGATAGCCCTTTTTGAAATAAATGCTAATCTTGACTAATTTTTGATGAAATATGCTCCACTCATGTGTAGTTGTGTATCCATGTCACAGTGTGGTCTAAATGTGCTTTTCATGCTTAGTTTGTGCTTGGATGCCTTGTTCTTGCATTTGGGTCAAAGGCCGAATATCATTGTGAATGTTTAGCCTATGTTGCATTCATGGGGGAGCATAAGCTTCTTTTTGCCGCAAAGGCACTTCATGTACCATGAAATGATTTAATCTTGAAAAGAAGTGTATAATGCTTGAAAAATGCTTCATCCATCATGTCTATGTTTAAAATGTCTTATCTTTCACATATGGGTGCAAAACATGTTGCATGATGTTCACCAGTGGAGAAGTCTCCCCGAAGTGGACACATGGCTCATGAGCTTTGACATGACATGCTTTGCTTTATGGGTGTTTGCCATGATCTTTTGCTGAGAATTTGATATCCTTGTATGATCTTTGAGTGATATGCATGTTTGTGGCTCAAGTGTGACATGGATAGGCTTTTACATGTGAAGCGAGCCTTTTTTTTGGGTAAATTGCTTAAATCTGAAAATTTTGCTTTGTCACATGCTTGTATTTTCATATATTACTTGTGGCGATGCTTTGACTATGCTATGATTCATATGTGTGATCTTTGTCTCATTTTTAGCCTTTGACACTAGATTTGGCCTATTTGAGAAGCTCATGTAGATGTTTATATGCTTTGTTTTGCTTTTCTGCATTTTCACCTTGATTCATACATTGTCAACAAGGGGGAGAAGAGGTGAGCTTAATGAAAATTCGAAGAGGTGAGCTGAAATTTGGAAGTTTGCATCCACATGTTCGGGGGAGCTTGCATTTGTTCGGGGGGAGCTTTCTTCTTGCCGTTTTCGGTGTGGAGTTTGTGCTTTGCTTGGCTTGTGACCTTTCTTCGCCTTTCTTTGGTTTTGGTCATGAGTTGAGCTTCTTTGTTTTTCTTTCTTCTTCCTTTCTTTCATTCTCTGAATTTCATTTCGTGTTGTGTGTTGTCAATGCACTCATCAAGGGGGAGATTGAGGACCAGGAGCGTCCCAGTGGTCGATGGATGACCGCTCCTCAGTGATGAGTGATTGACAACGGGTGTTGGACTGACTCTTGGCTTAGTGCACGGGTGTAGGCCGCGGCCTAGTTCGTGTTGTTGCGGGTGAAGAACGGGCGCGAAAGGTCTTCGCCTTGAGGGGCCTCCCGGGAGATGGAGAGACAAGTAGGCTCGGTTCGAGGGACCGGTGGACGGCGGGGCCGGGTGCCGGCCACATGGTGGCGACACAAGCAAGACGAAGTCATGGACGACGAGCGGTGCACGGTGGCGGCCGAGTCAAGTGGTTTGGCGGGAGGCGGGACCGAGCACGCGGGGTTTGGTGGTTTGCCCACAAAACCATCGACGGACGGTTTCTTGGTTTGGGCCTCAAAACCAAGTCCGAGGGCCCAACACGACGGAGACGGGATCCGGCGTGTCGGGAAGCTTCGAGGCGGAGGACACGCGGCGGGATCGCATGGCTTGCGTCGGGAGGACGCGGGGTGCGGCAAAGGCGTGGCCGTCCGATGGCAAGACCCACAAACATTACCTAAATGCCCCTACGTGGGTTGTATCGCCGGTAGTTAAGTTAGGGGTAGTCGAGTCATTTACCACTCCGGCGGGACCTGATATATAAGCCATGAGTGTGGGTGGATGGCTCCCTCTCTCCGCGACTTAGGGGTTTCATTTCCTCCCTCCTCTTTTTCATTTTCGTAGCTATTTTTCTTCCATTTTCTCTAGGCTAGCATGAGAGCTTCATGAGAGATTTGTTGAGAGGGATGGATGCTAGGGCGGCATGCTAGACCTTGTGAATCTTTCTCCGGTTTGTATAGAAGATTCGGGGTTGTGTTTTTCGTGGCCTTTTTGTGCTTGTTTTCGTGCCTTTGTTCCGGTTTGATTCCGCGGATTTGAGTGGGTTTCTCCCCGGATTTCTTTGAGGGATACATGGATAGATGTCTCGTGCATCTTTGTGATTGATCTTGTGCCCTCAAACGCCGGGAAACCACTTGGATTTGAAGTTTTTCGTTCGGTGCTCTAGTTTTCGGCGGTGCTCAAAGGATTCGCGATTCCCGGTGATTTAGGGAGTTAGGAGGCAAGATTTTTGGGCTATAGCATCCTTGTGTGACGCTTTTCAAGTCCCCAAACCCTTGTCTCCATAGCTTCAACCGTTTGGGAAATCCGATGATGATTTGGGAGAGTTGACTTTCGGGGGTCGGGTGTCGTTTCTCGCTCTGTCCGCACTCTGGCGGACGACCGCGGGGTGCCGGCGGACGGTCCGCGCGGCTAGGGTTCGTTGCGTGTTCGTCGTGTTCTTGTGCGCCTTTGTTTTCGATCCGGTTTGGCTTTTGGTTTTGGTTGCAGCCAGTTTGCGGACGGTCCGGCTTGAGTAGCGGACGGTCCGCGGGTGGCGCGGACGGTCCGCCGGCCTCGGCGGACGGTCCGTTTTTCTCGGGTCGCTTCTAGTGTTCCGTATGCTTTAACGGATGGTCCGCGGTGTTGGGCCGGACGGTCCGCGATCTTGTTGCGGACGGTCCGCGACCTCGGATCGGACGGTCGACGAGGCTCGCGCGGACGGTCCGCCCCTCCCGGCCGGGACGGTCCGCCGCAGCTTCGTGTTCTTTGCTTCTTGGCTCGATTCCTCCCTTCCCTTCTAGTGCTTCCGCGTGTGCTTCAAGGAATCGTTCCTAAGACTAGAGGTTGATCCATAACCTCGTGGTCTTGGCGATTGGTGTGTGATTCGATCCATCGCTCGTGTGTGACCGGGGTTTGACTAGGGTATAGGCCGGGTTCTTTTGGAAGAATTTTTATCGGCTCCTATTCACTCCCCCCCCCTCTCTAGTTGCCATCTGATCCTTCAGGTCGCCGGGCATCCGTCCGATGGAGAAAATCTGAAGACTTCCAAAACCGCCATTGAGGGGCTTGTATCCCTAGTTGTTAAGTAAGGGTATTTTAGACACTAGGCTTGCCTCCATATAACCCAAGAGGTGAGATGGCAGCCATCTCTTGAAACCCTAGCTCATTTAGTTTTACTATTTTCCCTTTCTATTTTCCCTAGGATTTCTATAGGACTAGCTTGAGAGCTTCATGGTGAGATCTTGTGAGAGGGAAGGATGATCGGGCGGCAAGCTAGACCTTGTATGAACCTCTTTGGTATGTATAGATGATTCGGCGTGGTTCCTCAAGGCTTGGATGTGTCTTTCCCATTTTTCCTTTTTGGTGATTTTCGGAGCCTTTTCTTGGGTTTTTCGTTTGTCGCTCGATTCGTCAATTTGAGGGCGTTTCTCTCCAGATTTCTTTGACAGGATCATGGGTGAGTGCCTTGTGCCTCTTTGTGGATGATCTTGACCCCTCAAACGCCGGATTTGGCCTTCGATTTGTTGACTTTTGGATGAACCCTAGGTCATAGTGTTCTTGGCAAGGATTTGCGATTCCGGGAGTTGTAAGGAGTGAGACCGTAATTTTTGGGGCATAACCTCTCCTTGGGGTGTTCATCATCTCCCCAAAATTTCGTCTTAAGACTCCAAGTGGTTTGGGAGATCCTTTGATCGAAAGTTTGGGGCGAATTCGTGGGCAGTTTTCTGGGCTGTCCCGGGTGATCCGGTCACCTGTGTGTGACGCCCCAGGGTTTTAATTACCGTCATTAACGCTAATGACCGAATCAGCTGAGTCAAACCGGTCAAACACCGGTCAAACCTAGGTCAACCTGGGTCATCACCCCGAAAACCTCGCCATTGAACCCTATTGAACCCCTTGACCAAGCCTACACACACCCGTGGTCAACCCGTGGTCCAAGACACGGTCAAACCCCGCTTAACCGTTGACGTCAGCGAGTGTCGTCCGGAACTTTTGTTCTCCACAATTCACCTAAACACTTCAAAATCTACCTTTATGAAAGTTTCCCATCTTGTTGAGGGACACAACTTTCATGTAGATTGGCATTTCAAATTTTGGGTGGAAATTGGTGAAAAACTAAATCGACTGACAGTACCTATTGTTTCCCAGAACAGGCCGGCATTCGAAGTTGGCATGACGTTCCTGCAAAATCCGTTGAGAAAAACACTAGACGGCCTTTACGAAAGTTGTAGGGGGTAGTGAGATCTACAACTTTCCTATTCATTGCTCAGTGCACTTTAGTTGCAAAATTTCGAGATAAACTACGTTCAAGTCGGCTAGTCCGTGCTGTGCTGGGTGTGTCGCGCCACGACGTCACACTGCGTTCCGGAGCGCACCGCGCCGGCCACGCCGCGTCGAGCCGCGCCGGTCGCGCCGAGCCGCGCTCGCGTCGTAACGAGGCCCGCGCCCCGGTGCGCTCCTTCCGAGGCCGCGTGCCCCGAGACCGCACGCCCCGAGGTCACGTACCCGAGGCCCGCGCCCCGTGGCCGCGCGCCCCAAGGCCCCGCGCCCGAGGGTCCTTGCGCCCGTGCCGCCCGGCGCCGCGCCGTGGCACCCGCGTGCTCGCGCCGGTCGCTCCCGAGCAGTGCGCCGCCCGCGCGCCCAGAAGCCGCCGCCTATAAAGAGTTGCCGCCCGGTGTTTCGCGCGTCGAGCCGTCGGCCATACGCCCTCCGCCGACCTTCCACCGCACACCGCCCGCTCTCCGCCGGCGCCGCCGGAGGGCCGCCGCGGCCAGCAAGCCGCGCCGCCGCCTGGCTGAGCCGCGGAGCGCCCTCTGCCGTCCACCCTTCTCCTCCAACCAAACCACAAATCAGTCGTCGGTGAGGTCCTGAACCTTTTCCCCCACCTCTCCCCACCAACCCCGGCCGCCACCTCGCCGGATTTTGGCCCTAACCGCCGCCGGCCATGGCGAGGGACCCAATTACGGGCACCCAACTCTTTCCGGGGAGATTTTCATAAACCAGGGGCGTATTCGCGAGAATCTAAAACTTTCCAAGGGCCTGCATGCGAAGGGGTTCTTAAATAGTAAGAGTGCTTTGGCTGAAAGTTGTAAAATCCGTAGAAAATCACAGAAAAATCAGAAAATGTAAAACCAATTTTGTTGGATCCGTTGTGAATTATCCTACAACTTTTGTTATTCTGGCCTAAGCTAATTCCTGTTAGTTTTTGCATGAAAAATACAAATGTGAAAACCCTAGATCTGCAATAACTCAAAAACTATAAATCCTCTGTGTCCAATTTTTTGATATGTTGTGTGTTAGGTCATGACTAGCTCCTGAGACAAAAATTGCACAAAGTTATGATGTAAATGGTTTTATAAAAATGTTTTTCCATCTCTGCCAGATCTGCTTAAATAATTTTTCTGGCTAAAAATAATTAGGTTTTTGCAACCAACTTTTGCATACTGTCTTTGAATTCCAAAACGCACCTCTGGTGAATCAATCACAATTTTATAATTACCAAAAATATTTATTCTTGAATTATGCTTGATTTTCTTTGAAAATACATAACTCAAGTTTTATAATAGTTCTAGGTGTATGTGCTACACCACTAGGCTAGTTTTGAACCATATAACATGTGAGAGAAAGTTTGGATCATTTTGGTTGAGTATTTATTTTTGTGTGCTTTTACTTTGTCCATCTAGTTAGCTTGTTATTTTCAAAAAGAATTAATTTCTAGTTGTCCAAAGCATGCATGTGTGTCCAATAGCTTGTTATAGGTGTTTAGGGTGTAACACGCCCTTCCACTGAATTTTATTAATTAATTTCATGAATGAAAGCTATGTGGGTCAATAAGGGCTTAATAGTCATTAATTGGGAAAAATCACCAAACCACCCTTGCTAACTCGTGTGTGGTTGTAAATCGATTTAAAAAGCTAAATGCACTCACCCACTGCTGTTTGTGAATTTAAATTAAATTATTTGCATATATATGTACACAGTCACTATCAAAAAGAATTTTTAATAAAGAATTGCATATTGTTCCTTTTTGGAAGAGTATGCTAAATGTATTCTTAGGTAGGTGAATGTGTCCAACTAATGCACCCTATGGTTGTCATTTATTGTTTGTGATTAATTAAATTAAAATCATCAAATAAATCTTGCATTTGCATCCTCGTGTAGATCTCCCGAACGGTAGCTGTACGCGTGTGCCAGACGGAGGAGACGGAGGAGCTGACGGAGACGTGCACCACGTCGTTGTAGAGCAAGACCTGCACCAAGTCCAGAAGGGCCCAAGGCCAACCTTGCCATCGAAGGCAAGCCCCGGATCATTAACCCTGTTTTCGAAATTTATGTAATTATCGTTGCTATGATTGTGCATTTACGTTTCAGGAGTTGAATGAAACCCTAGATGCATGATCCCTAGGTACCTATGTTCTTTTACTAGTATGCTAGGTCGATAGCTGCTATGCTATAGGACCCGGTAGAAGTCAAGTGATGTTCGTCACTCGCGAGAATAGGTTCTTATGTTGGAATCATAAGATCTTTATAAATGGATTGCTCATGTGGTAAGAGCATGGGATTGGGCTCCGGTCCAGTGGCTTTTGTGGGCTAAGCTTTTGAACGTACTAAACATATGTCGGGTATGGGACTGGTAAGCCTAGTACCCGATTGACGCAGTAAGGGAACCTTTCCCTACTAAACCTGGGGCACTTGTGTCCCCCTGCTTGCAACAGTGTGGTACCCGCGTGAGTCTGGACGTTCGTGTGAGAGCGATCCAGTGAACCTTGTACCAAGGAATGTAGGTTCCGCTCCCGAGCTGAAGATCGACGGGAACCGCAGGGTCGGTGTATACCCTGGGGGTATGCATTCTTCCGTGTGTTTAGATCCACCTTGCAAGGTTTAAATCAATCGATTGTCGGCCTCTGACCGTTATCCGAGACTGCTTAATCAACTGGCCATGATATCCCATAATGATGGAACTCGAGGAATATTGTTGTATGAATTAATTACTTGCCCGATTCTTGATTGAATTAGATGGCACATTTAGAAATGGTAATCAACTAGAACTTGTGCTAAAAGATTGAAAATAAGGATCTACTCTTAGTAGTTGTTCAGCAAAAGAAACTCCACCGACCAAAAACCTTTCATGTCTAGAGTTTGGTGATGTAGTTATCACCCGACAGTTAAGTCTTGCTGAGTATTAGTATACTCATCCTTGCTTAAAAATTGTTGTTGCAGGTGTGATTGACCGGATGGGTGATGACAAGTAAGGACATCACGGATGGCCTCCTGTGATGTTCACCGTTGCGTTAGTTTAAATTATTTCCGCTGTATTTTCAAACTCTGAACCTTTACTCCATGTCATGAACAATGGTTTGTAATAAATTATGTTATCTCGTGTTGTACTCTGGACTCGCCTTCGCGTGAGTTTTAATGCATATGTCGATCCTCTGTTTGAATTCTGTTGACGGTTAATAATTGTATCAAAGTTCGTTTGTGACTTGCAAGCGGACAAGTCTCCCGTTGTAGTCAAGGGACCCTTCTTCCCTCGAGTGGTGAACCCAAGGTATCGAATCCGTGGAACAAATGTGTGACACAAGAGTTGATCTAGTAAAGCCAAGTAACTTCAATCTTTGGTAAAAGAAACCCTAATGCATCTAGGTAAAGGACACAAAACGAATCTAATCTACTAAAGACCGGAGAAAACAAAGTAAGATTGGGTAGATAAACCGATCTAGAGGGATCGGGGTAAGCCTTTTGTTGAAGTTCCAAGCAAGAGAAGAAGTAGCAAATCGAATCTTAATAGAAGCCTCTTTAAATCGTGGTTTCCCGTCCAAATCCGAAAACATCCGCCTTTCGAGACCCCCGTTCGTCACAACGTATCCCTATTCATGCGGGGAGCTTAGGGCGAGTCAAAAGACAAGTCGAGATTCTTTCGGAAGATCGGCGTGTACCTCTAGCCACCGCGGCTACAAGAACACCCTATGTAATCTATCACGCGAATAGAATTGGAATAAGCAAAGCCGATCGAAAAACGAAATCTTCGAGGAAACACTTGATCGCTAGGAAAAGATTCAACTTGATAATTCAACTATAACAATGATACATACACAAGATCACCACCGGGTCCTTCCTTGATCTTGCTTCTAGCTCGGGAACTCCGACGTGGTCTTCCGTGCAAGGTTCCCACGTCGGCTAGGGGAACCCTAGTCAACTAGCTCGACCCTCTCCTCTCCGAGATGGTGTCCCTCTCTTCTCTCGCTCCTCGGCGGCCGATGACGAATTCTTCTCGCGAGGCTCTCGGTCGGGGGGCTATAAATAGCCCGATTGGCGGCTAGGGCAAAGGAGGGGGCGTTTGGGCCCTAAATGGGCTCCGGGCCGACCGGACCGGGCCGGTCGGCCCGGGCCCATTTAGGCCCGGCCCCCGAGGGCTCCTTCGCCCCGAGGTGGGTTCCCTTGCTTCCGGATGTTTCCCCCTTCGCATGTAGGTCCATGTCGTCGGTTTCTCTCCGAATTGGACTCAACTCCTTGTCTTGCAAGATTCAGGCACTTTTACGGTCGGGTCCCCGGAGTCCGTCGTCTTCTCGGATCAAGTCCCCGGCTTCTTGGAGTTAAGTTTGCTTCATTGCATGACTTGTACGGGGCTTCAAGGTCTTGTCATGAGGTGCTTGATGAACTTATCCCGAAAGTCTTGCATTCAACACTAAAACCCCGCAAAAACATTAAACTCCAAAACCGACATGCACACGTGAACTTGTTATACCACGGGGGTTAGTACCAATGGATAAGGTATAAAACTCATGCCAACACCGAAGGTAAACTCATGGCTAGGTTGACGGATTTTCACCGTCAACATCTCCCCCATGCTTAAACCTTGCTCGTCCTCGAGTAAGCCTTCGATGGATATCATCATTGCCAAACAATGTTTAAACTTTGCATTTGATCACACATGAGAAAACATAATGCTCTCAAAATTTTAATTCATTAAAGTTCCATAATGTACTAGCCTTCATCTCTACGGAGGGTAGATTCTTATTAAGCTTATCCCACAAGTATTAACATGCTCACAAAGTTTTAAATAGATCTCAGAATTTTTGAAATAAAGAACGAGATAAAGAAAAGCCAAACCAAGTTCACAAATTTAAATCATCTCGTATATTGCTAATGAACTCTCATCTCACTTGTCTCTCAAGCCTATATATTCTACTCCTTTCCCTCTCATACATATGTGGTAGGCTTTATATGGAGCTTTGGGAAAGTTTAGTCCTAACAAGATTTTATAAATGAGGTGTTGTCAAAACAAGACAAGCTTCTCATGGTCTTACCGAGACTCGTCAAAAAGGTCATTGGAAAATAATGTTAAATCAAGGAGGGGAAAGAGAAAAATACACACACTTTTAGATGAGTGGACATGTGCAAATGGCAAATAGTGATCCCGAGGCACAAAGGAAGTCCTCGTTATCGGATTGCACATGGTTGGAAAATGAGAATGGATCTTTTTAACTTGAAGCCTTGAATGCACTCTTAGAGAACCGGGGAGTTTACTTTACGCACATATATTTTTTTCTCTTTCTCATATTTCTCATTCTTTTCTTTCTTTCTTTCTTTCTTTATATATATTTTTTTTCTTTCTGCACCTTGAAAGTCACGCATATCGCCGAATTTTTTTCTTTCATCATTATTTCATTATATATATATTTTTAAAAAAATACTCCCTTTTTGAACTCTAAAACTGCACCGTACCTACCTCCTCCCCCATGCTTAGACGTTGCTCGTCCTCGAGCAAAGAGGCGAAAAATAAGGTAGGTACCGGAAATATTCTTCCTTGGAGAGATACTTGAAATCTTCAATGTTGGCACCGTCTTGCGATCTTCCTTGAATTGATGATCCATTCTCAACGATAGGTTGTGGTCAAGGAGGTAATCACAAAAAATGATATTTGGTTTAAGGGTGGATATCCGGCGAAGTTTGTGAGATCTCCGATGCGGGGATACACAATGCACGGATAAGAGGCTAGCAAAAAGATAGATACGCAAAAATGGAATGACCAGCTTCTTAGTCTCGGGCCAGAGAAATCATGGCCTGCAATAACTCACTCAAAAATAAATCTTGTACACTAAGGTTTACGCACTCAAATATAAATAAGGCTTTGGATAGGTTGAGCAACACACAAGTGATATTTGTGACAAGGTTAGCGATATTTTTGAGCATGAAAGACATCTTTAATCTATTCATAACTTGAGAGCACATAAAACACTATGGGTCTTTATTTTAATCATAACCTCCGCTGAAAATTAAGCTAGCATTTAAATAAATTCAGATTTGTATTTTTAAGAGAGCACTAGCTTAAACATGCATAAATCAATTACAAAGATGAACAAAGCTGCAATTATAATCATATATCATCATGGCACGAATTTTGTAACTTTTCCAATGATATAATCAAGGTGGTGTCTTTATTAATGATGACATCAAGTTGAAATACATACTGAAAATAAACAAACATGCTTGCTGAAATTTAAATAAAAACAGAAAATACTACGCAAACACACATAAGCAAAAGCTGAAAATTACGAGAGAAAAAGAAAAGAAAAGAAAACTAAAGTTCCTAAATCTTCTAGTCCTCCGCCGGTGGTTGATGTTGATGATCTTGATAATAATACCCTTGCTCATAATATGATTGGACATTCCCTCCGACGAATTGATTTGGCTCCACGAGGTGAAGGCGTCCGAGCTCGAAGGCAATATTAGCATTTCCTTCACCAAGTTGAGCTGCGTTAGATTGGATGGCTGCGATGTTTTGAGCATTTCTTGCAGCATACCCTCCAATTATGGCCATGCTTTGTTGTGGTTGGGGATGATGAGCGTAGGACTCCGCGAAGTTAGCGTTGGGCACAACATAATTTGGTGGGGGTACCGGTGCACCACCCCCCCATGCTTGCTCTTGTGGCCCTCCGTAATAACTTGGCGGAGGAGGGATCCCGCCGAATGGTTGCACATTGGGTTGTGCTCCACTCGCTTGTGCGGAGGATGTTCCCTCCTCTACGATTCTTCCTCTTTTGTTCTTCCTTGCAGGGACAAGTAGTCCCTCTTCCAACCAATCTTCCCTCCCTTCGGTGAAAAGCCTAAGCCTCTCATTCGGAAGGGGTAGGTTCACTATGGCCAACCGATAACCTCCTCTCTCATCCCCACTAATGTATTTGCCTTGCCGCAAATACTCAATGCCGAGAGAGGTACCACGCAAAAGGTGGTCGGGGTTTCTTGCGATCCCCGGCCGCAAGGAAAAGGCCAACATGGAGAGGTAACACCCCGAACCAATATTACCCGCCCCCGATGTTGCTTCACAACACCAATGGTTGATCATGAGGTAAGAGGGGTCTATTGGCTGCCTGGCAATTAAAGCCGAGTATAGCCAATTCAACTCCGTGTCGGTCACCTTTGTCTCCTTCATCCTCCCCAATACCCTCTTGCACATCCAAGAGTGAAATATCCGGATAATGGGGTTGCGGATGCGATTGCGTTGTTGATGGGCTTCTCCGGAGATCATATTCCAAAATCCCGCCAACATGCGGGTGGCACGTCAACTTTCTCCGGAGCTCCCTTGTGGAATCCAAGCAGCTCCCTCACGTGCTCGTAGGGAACCACTTGTTGGACTCCCTCCAAACGGAATGACAAGCTTTGCACCCCATCATCATCAACGATGGGTGCAATAGTCATCAAAATTTCCAAGGCGAACCCCAAATGGGTGTCCACCGATACTCCGTTGGAGAACCGCACCCATCCAAGGTGCCCCAACATATAGTATATGTCGGTGCCAAAACCCAAGGTGTAGAGTGCTTGGTCGTCGAACTCGACGTTGGGCACAAGCCTCTTCTCAAGATTAGTAAGCCTATCCTCCTCCTCCGCCGACAAGATGATGAAGCCGTACGAAGAGTATGTCGGGGTGTAAGGAGGTGGCGCGGTGGAGCGAGTCGATCGTCGTGGTGGCGCGGGCTGCTCCTCCGTGTGCCCACGAGGTTCGGTGAACCTCATGGAAGTGCTTCTTGCAGCCCTCATACCACCAAGGAGGAGAGCATCGTTCCTCCTCGGTGGTGTCGTATCCGTCTCCATGCTCCGGGGAGACTCGGAAACCGAGTGCCTCCTCGAAGACGTGGTTGATGACGGCTTGGACGACGACGAACTCTTCTTCTTGGAGAAGAGACTTGTGGTCTTCTTCCACATGGTTGCTGCACTCTTTTCTTCAACTAAAACTCCGGGTTGCAACCGGTAACTAGGCACTTAAACTCTTTGCTTCGGATGTGGACTTCGAGTGGATTAAGGATGTGGATTTTTTTCTTGAGCTATCAAGCTTAGGATGGTTGGCTATGTCTACGGAGGTTTTGAGCACACAAACTTGAACACACAAACAAGGGAAGGAGAGGGAAGCTTGCTGCAGAAAACGGGAGCCGGGGGGCTCCTTAAGTAGGTGAGGCCGGCCGGCCTGGGCCGGCCGGCCCGGGGGCCTCCCGGCTCCTCCCCGCCGCGTCTTTCTTCCAGCACGATCATTTCGCCTCTGCAACTTTCCTGCCCGCGTTCTCCACGAGTTGCACCGCCCAAACGCTCTCGTCCACTCCTTTTCTTGCATTATTGGTCCTTCCACTTGATGCTCCATGCTTTGGGTCATGTCCATGCTCCCTAGCTCCACTTGCTTCACATGCCACCATGAAATTCCTGCAAAGTTGATGCTTGCTGCCCACCATGCTTGTCCTTTGCATGTGGAATTGGTGAAAGTTGATAAAAGGGAATCCAATGGTGCATGCATGATTAATTCAAACTAGATTGCCTCCATTTAGGTGTGTTTAAGGTTAAGCACTCCTCTAATTCGAAATTTAAAATATTTTTCAGAGCCATGCAAGAGCTCAAACATAATTTTAGAGAAGTTTTTAAACCATTAAAAACAAATGTAAGTCGAAAATATTTTTCGACTACGTCGATTTCGGTCTCACCGGTATAGTTTGCCTTCATCGGTTGAGAGCAAACATTTCCCGGCTTGATCATGGGGGCATAGGTTTAGGTTCTAATTTTGGCTAAATAAGAAAGATTTTGAATGAAGCAAAATTAGAATAGGCTTAGAAAAATTCTAATCCTAGAGAAACCGAGGATAAAGATTTTTAAAACCAACCAAAAGCTTTGATTTCTAGGTTCACGCGAGTCCTACCACGTGCTGAATTTTATTAACACTTAAATATAAATCGTGGCTCTACTCGTGTGATTTTAGCACGAAAAATAAGTCAACCTCAGCACCATAATGAGGGTGAAAGGTTGAGCTAGGTTCTGAAATTATTTGGTTGAGGTTTCTCGAAAATTAAAGAATCAAACAAGTACATAGGAGGGTTCATGCTAAGGGTTTATGATAAAGCAAACATTCAATCAAGAATTATGTCTCTAATATTGTTCAACCACTTCTAAGTCTAATGTCTTTGCGTAATAAAACTCAAAAACTAAATTATTAAAAATACTCGAAAAACCTGGAATCGGGTTGTCCTCCCGTAGCTTATTCTTGACTCGACGAAACGGGTTGCCTCCCGCCTAGCGCTTCGTTTATAGTCTATAGCTAGACTTCTTCACTTGATCACTCCGGATCAACGCTCTTTGCGGGCGTTGCAATCTTGGGTACCCACTTCCGCACCATCTTAGGCGCGGGCTTGTCTTCCGGCTTAGTTGGCTAAGTCATTTTTTTGGTCTTCACGGGCGGCTTCTCTTCCTTTGTCTTGACGGATGCAACACCTTCTTTGATTTTCTTTACGTTCATTTTTTTCGGCTCCTTCTTCTTTTTCAGCCCCTCCGTTTGTTTTGGTTCTCCCTTCACTCCAATCATGTTGCATGCCTCAATCCTTGGACGGAACTTGAAGGAACTCCTTTCTCTCGTTGATATCGAACATGATCTCCCCCTTGCCAACATCAATAGTAGCTCCCACGGTCTTGAGGAACGGCCTCCCTAGGATGAGCGGCGGCTTCTCCCTCGCTCCCATCTCGAGCACAACGAAGTCGACGGGGACGAAGTGGTGTCCAATCTTCACGGGTACATCTTCGGCAATGCCTAAGGGATAGCGAATGGAGTTGTCTCCCAACTCCAAACATATTCCCGTAGGCTCCATTGGTAGGCGTAGCTTCTCGAACACATCCCTCGGCATGACGCTTACACTAGCTCCAAGGTCGCATAACGCCTTCTCGAAGTTGAAAGAACCAACCGAACATGGAATTGTGGGGCACCGGGGCTTTTTGCTTCTCCGGCCCATTAGCAATAGCCGCACTACACTCCTCGGACATCTTGACATGATCTACCCCGAGTGTTGCTATCTCATATTTATTTGCAAGTATGTCTTTAAAGTAACGAGAATATGTAGGTACTTGTAGGGCATCTAGTAATGGCATGTTGATGCTAAGTCTACGCACAACTTCCACAAACTTCTCAAAGTGGTTGTCAAGTTTACCTCGGAAGTAGCGTGGCTTGAGTTGCGGTATCCTCGTGTCATCCTCCGGCATCTCAAATTCGGGTTCCTCGGTGACGATCCCCGTAACCTTCTCTTTAGCAACTCCTTCCACCTCGGTGGATGGTTTAAGCTTCCTTGCTCCCGCGGAACGTTCCGGATCTTCGGTCTCCTTCCCCGAACGCGTTTGAATGGCCTTCGCCGATTCGGGACATTTGGGTTGTCCCGGAAGCTTCCCTTCATCATTAGTGAGGCGCCCCGCAAGTTGTCCCACTTGCGTCTCGAGCATCTTCATCATGTTGAGCACTTGATGATTGGAACTTCCGACCTCCGTCACTTTGCTATCGATGTTCTCCAACACCTTGTCTATGGTCTTGAACTTGGTGACGGTGTCCTTGTTGATCTTAGCTTGCTCATCCATGAACTCCTTCAATTGTATACGAAGCGGAACCGCGTTAGGAATATATGAGCTTGCATTAAATTGAGGCCTACCTTGCCCGTAGCGGAAGTTCGGCAATTCTCCCTTCCTCATGTAGTCGAGCACTTTGGCTTCCTCCGGACAATCTTTGCGGACATGGCCATACTCTCCACATTCTTCGCATGTGGACCTTGCTTCGGCGGCCTTCAAGTCTTGAGCCTCTTTCTTTTCCATCTACATCTTCTCCAACATCCTCATGAGCGAGTCGACCTTGCCTTCAAGTATGTTCTCCTTCTCCACTTGCAAGACTCCTTTTACGTTCCCCGTGGGTTGAACCGGATGTAGGCGCCCGGACGACGCCCACGTGTCATTATCTGCGACCTTCTTGAATAGCGTGAAAGCTTCCATCGGTGTAAGCTCGATGATAGATCCTCCCGCCGATGCATCGATGATCGTCCTTGACGCCATGGTGAGTCCTTGATAGAACTTTTGCACGAGGTCTTCTTTCGGGAACTTGTGATGTGGAACCGCCCGGTGTACTCGTTGAAGCGCTCGAATGCCTCCGAGATAGTTTCGTAGGATATTGAACAAAGTTGGCAATCTTATTACACAAGCTTTGAGTTTTACCCGGTGAGTAGTATTCCTTCATGAAAGCCTTCATCAACGTGTTCCAATTTTGCACCGTCTCCGCCGGTTGAGAGTGGAACCATTGCAAAGCCTTCCCGAGTAGTGAGAACGAGAAAAAGCCTTGCCCTCATTTGATCTTGAGTCACCCCATCCATGTTGAAAGTCTGACATAGTTGAATGAATGCTTGGAGGTGAAGGTTCGGATCCTCTTTGCGGTGAAGGGTGAATGTTGCACCATGCGGATGGTTGAGGTCTTGATCTCGAACGGTCTTCCGATCTCCTCGAGGTTCAAGATTGGTAGGTCGATGATGTCTGGGGTGCATAGCTCCCCAATCTTGCGTTCTTGCGGTGGTTGGTCACCCATTGGTGGAAGTCGATTCTCCCGCGGACTTTGAGGTGGTGAATTCTCCGGGAGATTCCTGCGATCCTTTGTCCTGCCGACTCCGAATCTACAAAATCCGGCTTTTTAGCTTGATGTGCTTCGCATCTCCTTAGCTCGTAAAGTTTTTCCGGATCATCCACAAAATTATTGGGTTTGTTGGAGAGGTAGCCGTCCATCTCCGTTAGGGTTAGCAATAAACAAAGTATGCAAAAAACTAGAAAGTAAAAACAAATCTATAAAAACTAGAGTTAGACAAACTAGATTAGATGTATTTTGAGGATGATCAAAATTTAGTAGATGCAAAAATAAAAACAAAAAGAAAACTGAAAATTACGAAAAGGCAATAAAAAAAAATCAAATCTTGATCACTTGTTCCCCGGCAACGGCGCCAGAAAAAGGGGCTTGTTGACGGTTAATAATTGTATCAAAGTTCGTTTGTGACTTGCAAGCGGACAAGTCTCCCGTTGTAGTCAAGGGACCCTTCTTCCCTCGAGTGGTGAACCCAAGGTATCGAATCCCTGGAACAAATGTGTGACACAAGAGTTGATCTAGTAAAGCCAAGTAACTTCAATCTTTGGTAAAAGAAACCCTAATGCATCTAGGTAAAGGACACGAAACGAATCTAATCTACTAAAGACCGGAGAAAACAAAGTAAGATTGGGTAGATAAACCGATCTAGAGGGATCGGGGTAAGCCTTTTGTTGAAGTTCCAAGCAAGAGAAGAAGTAGCAAATCGAATCTTAATAGAAGCCTCTTTAAATCGTGGTTTCCCGTCCAAATCCGAAAACATCCGCCTTTCGAGACCCCCGTTCGTCACAACGTATCCCTATTCATGCGGGGAGCTTAGGGCGAGTCAAAAGACAAGTCGAGATTCTTTCGGAAGATCCGGCGTGTACCTCTAGCCACCGCGGCTACAAGAACACCCTATGTAATCTATCGCGCGAATAGAATTGGAATAAGCAAAGCCGATCGAAAAACGAAATCTTCGAGGAAACACTTGATCGCTAGGAAAAGATTCAACTTCATAATTCAACTATAACAATGATACATACACAAGATCACCACCGGGATCCTTCCTTGATCTTGCTTCTAGCTCCGGGAACTCCGACGTGGTCTTCCGTGCAAGGTTCCCACGTCGGCTAGGGGAACCCTAGTCAACTAGCTCGACCCTCTCCTCTCCGAGATGGTGTCCCTCTCTTCTCTGCTCCTCGGCGGCCGATGACGAATTCTTCTCTGCGAGGCTCTCGGTCAGGGGGCTATAAATAGCCCGATTGGCGGCTAGGGCAAAGGAGGGGGCGTTTGGGCCCTAAATGGGCACGGGGGCCGACCGGATCGGGCCGGCCGGCCTGGGCCCATTTAGGCCCATCCCGAGGGCTCCTTCGCCCCGTGTCGGTTCCCTTGCTTCCTGGATGTTTCCCCCTTCGCATGTAGGTCCATGTCGTCGGTTTCTCTCCGAATTGGACTCAACTCCTTGTCTTGCAAGATTCAGGCACTTTTACGGTCGGGTCCCCGGAGTCCGTCGTCTTCTCGGATCAAGTCCCCGGCTTCTTGGAGTTAAGTTTGCTTCATTGCATGACTTGTACGGGGCTTCAAGGTCTTGTCATGAGGTGCTTGATGAACTTATCCCGAAAGTCTTGCATTCAACACTAAAACCCTGCAAAAACATTAAACTCCAAAACCGACATGCACACGTGAACTTGTTATACCACGGGGGTTAGTACCAATGGATAAGGTATAAAACTCATGCCAACACCGAAGGTAAACTCATGGCTAGGTTGACGGATTTTCACCGTCAACAAATTCCAAGTGATTTACCGGGCGTTAACCCGGCAACTAACGACAGGATGATACTTTACTATTACTTAATGGCCAAAGTGGATCGGTCTTAGGCGATAGTACGGTATTTTCCTAGGCGGGTTGTCACACTGTGCCGGGTGACCCGAAGGGGGTAGGTTGATACAGTCACTTGTGCCCGGGTGACCCGGTGCGGCTCTGTAAGGCTTAGGGTGACCCGGTCACTTGTGCCGGTTGACCCGGTAGGTCTCAGCCTTCTTCGTTGATTGCTCAAGTTCTTTCGTGTTTGCTTCCGCTTTGCTTCCTAGCCTTTCAAGCTTTGTTCCTAAGGTATCAAGAGAGGTTTGTGTGTGCTTCCGCTTGTTTGTGTGTGACTCGGAGTTGCGATTGGGATATAGGCCGAGTTCTTTGGAGAAAGAATTTTTATCGGCTCCCATTCACTCCCCCCCTCTTTGGTTCACCATTTCGGTCCTTCAAGTGGTATCAGAGCCGGTTACGGGTCTTGATTGACTCTAACCAGTCTAAGATCCAAGGATGGCGTACCAGGAATGAGGTTCAGGTCCTCCACACTTCGATGGCAAGAACTACTAGATGTGGAGTAAGCTCATGGTGGCGTTCCTCCGCGGAAAGGGTCAGATCCTTTGGGATGTCACAGTGGACACAGGCTATGTCCAGCCGATGAACTTCCTTGCTCCAGGATCGAGGGACATGTTCGACGCCAACAACAAGGCGGTCGACTACTTGTTTCGTGCTTTGTGTCAGCCTGAATTCGATCGGGTGCACACCGAGCACTTGGCTTGTAGAATCTGGTCGGTGTTGAAGGAAGCTCATGTTGGGAATGCCCAGGTTCAGGCTCGGATGTATGCGACTTACCGGAGAGAGTACGAGAACTTCACTCATCTCCCCGGCGAGTCCATCGATGCCTTGTTTCAGAGGTTCACGGTGGTTGTGAACAACATGAGGGCCAATGTGGACGTGCTCCCGTACGATGATCATGATAGAGTCGTCAAGCTCTTACACTCTTTGGATCATACGGTTTGGGGTGGAAAGTTCGAGGCCATTATTGAGTCGGAGAAGTATGACACTCTGACCGTGAACAAGCTGTTCTCGAAGCTCAAGTCGGCTGAGGTGGATAGGGGCATGACAGCCAAGATCGAGGACCCGACTGACGCTCATAGTCTCGCCCTCGTCGGTTGTTCGAAAAGAAAGGCTAACACTAACCCATCCACCAGGATGTTCTCTTTGTCCTCTTTGATGTCTATGCCAGATGAGGAGTTCGACATGATTGGATAGGACGAGCTGGCGTTGCTGACGAGGAGATTCGAGAGGCTGCACGAGAACCGGGTGAACATGAGGAGGAACACGAGGACATGTTTCCAGTGCGGCAAGCCGAGACACTTCGTCGCCGACTACCCGGAGAAGGTCGAGAACAAGGATGCCTACAAGCACAAGTCAAGGACGGATGGCAAGTACCGGTCGAGGCGTGACCACAAGAGCAAGCACAAGAACAAGCACAAGGACGAGCGACGATCGAGGAAGAAGGAGAGCCGAGGCAAGGCCCGAGCGATGGTTGGAGCGAGCGACGTCGACTCTAGTTCCACGTACTCCACCTCGAGCTCAAGCAGCAGTGAAGATGAAGGTGATCGTCGCAAGAGCAAGAAGTCGTCCAAGAACCTGAGCGGGCTGAGCTGCTTTGCAAGAGACGGCTTCTGCACCATGGCTCTGAGTTCCGGCAGTAAGAAGAGCACACAGAGCGACTCGGACTCTGACTCCGATGACGAGGTGCGTGATGAACTTCCCTTCTTGCGTCAGGGAATGAACGACTTGGCTTGTTGCTTGATAATTGTGATGACATGCTTAGAGAGGCTAAGAAAATGAGGAAAGAGCTTAGGGCTTCACTCGAGGATGCTAGGACTAGAGTGGCTGAGCTAGAAACACAGAATTTAGATGCTAACCTTGAAATTGACTCTCTAAAAGCTTCACCTGTTGTTTCTGATGAAGTTGAATGTGCTGATTGTTCTATTTTCCTTGCCGATCTTGCCTTGTTTAAGGAAAAGCATGCCTCCAAGTGTGAGGAACTACATGTGCTTAGGGTTGAAGTGGCTGAGCTTAAGTCTAGACCTGCTTTGCTAGGTGCTTGCACTTCTTACCCCGTCTTGCATGGTAAAATTGATGAAATGCATGCTTACACTGTTTCTCTTGAGGATAAGTTGAAAGAACCAATTCCTACATCTTGCTCTACCTGTGAAATGCATGCTTTGAAGAATTTGGAACTTGCACATTATGTTGATCGTTTGCAGGATGAGAATGATGAGCTGAGAAAGTTGATGGGTTGGTTGTCTGGTCATGAGCCTCAGTTGAGGATAATGATCGAGACATTCAAGAGGCAGAATGGTGAGGGACTTGGGGAAAACAAGGTTGGTGAGGGAAGTGGAGAAAACATTCCAGAGCCACCAAAAACCCACCACAAAAATGATTTCCCTCCTAAACCTAACCATCTTAGGAACCGACTAGACACAACCTCAGCTCCACCCGTGTTTCCCCCACAAACAAATGATTTACAAAAGCCTATCAAGTTTGTGAGCACTTCGGGGAAAGTATTTGTTGGGAAAGAGAGTGAGAAGGCTAGTGAGGAGAAATCAGTGGAGAAGCCGAGTGGAGAGAAACCAAGTGAGCAGCCCAAAACCAAGACTAAGCCTAAGCTTGTGAGGTTCCATTGTGGCTATTGTAGGAGAAATGGCCATAAGGATGAGTTTTGCTTCAAGAGGAAGCGAGGGAGAGAATGGCGAAGGAGTGGGCGAACAAGGACAAGTACCACCCTTCCAATGGTGTACTTGAGCCTCGTGTGCAGATGCCCAGGGCCAAGGCTAGTGTGAGGACAGTTCCGACTTGGGGAGAGCAAAAGGCTATTGGAGGCGCTGCTGGACGGGCCACACCGGTCAGACCGGTGAGGGGCACCGGTCAGACCGGTGCAGGCCTGGACAGGAAGCAGTTCGGGTTTCGTGCTCATACATGTGCGAGGTTTGTTTCTGGAGGTCGTGGTTCTGGTGGTTGGGCTGGAGAGTTTGCAGGAGGTCAGTTTGCTAGGCGTTCTCCCCCTCGTGCTCAATACGGGGATGGGAAGGGTCGTAGCTTTGAAATGGAGAGGAGGGTTGGTCAACGTTTTCCTTTTGTGGTTTTGGTCCTCTTTCAGTTAGAGAGGGATGGTTCCCTCATAGTGGTTACCGTGGTGGTGCTCGTGGAGGTAGCGTTGGTAGGAAAGATGGTTTGGAGTGTGCTAACCCCACTTTTGAGCAAATGGCTCGGCACTGATTTTACTCTTTTGGTACTAACCCCAGTGCTGAGTCGTTTGTTCGCTCACGTGCTCGTTTTTGAATTTTAGTGGGAGACTTGAAGAACATTTGGTTGATTGACTCCGGTTGCTCGAGGCATATGACCGGAGACAAGGGGTGGTTCTCAAGTCTCGTCCCGGTGGTGACAAGGAGGTACATCACTTTTGGGGACAATGGGCAAGGGCGTGTGCTTTCAGAAGGTGAGATTAAGGTGAGTGACAAGATCACTCTCAGGCGTGTTGCCCTTGTTCAGTTGCTTGGGTACAACTTGCTTTCTGTGTCCCAACTGTTGGACGAGGGTTTTGAGGTGTTGTTTCGGCCTGGTTGTTCTCGGATTTTGGACTCTCGAGGGGACCTTGTCTGTATGGTCGTTCCAGAGGGTTAGGTGTTTCGAGCTGATTTTTCTCAGTCTTCTGGTATGGAGCGTTGTTTCTTGGCTGGTTCTTCGAGTGAGTTGTGGAAGTGGCATAGGAAGTTGGGTCACTTGAGCTTTGACCTTTTGTCTCGCTTGAGTAAACTCAATTTGGTCCGAGGATTGCCATGGTTGAGGCTTGAGAAAGAGTTGGTTTGTGAGTTGTGTAGGCATGCCAAGATGGTAGCCTCTTCTCACCCGCCTCTCACCGATGTGATGACTGAGCGTCCATGCGAACTGCTCCATATGGATCTTGTTGGCCCAACTCGTGTGCGATCTGCGGGTGGGAAGTGGTACGTCCTTGTTGTGGTGGACGACTACTCTCGGTATGCGTGGGTGTTCTTTCTCAAGGATAAGGGAGAGACGTTTGGTTTTGTTTGAGATCTTGTCTTGAGGTTGAGGAACGAGAGGCACGGAGATGCCATACGAGCAATCCGTGGTGACAATGGCTCAGAATTCAGAAACTCTCGTTTTGAAACCTTTTGTCATGACTTGGGTCTTGAACATCAGTTTTCAAGTCCGTATACGCCTCCCTAGAATGGTGTTGTGGAAAGGAAGAACAGAACCTTGTGTGAGATGGCTCGGATGATGCTTGATGAGCATAGGACTCTGAGAAGGTTACTGAGGCGGTGAATACCGCGTGCTATGTGTCGAACAGGATCTACCTCAGAGTGCATAAGAAGAAAACCTGCTATGAGTTGATGCACGGTCGCACACCCAAGGTGAGTCACTTCCATGTCTTTGGTTGCAAGTGCTTTATCCTTAAGAAAGGGAAGAAGTTGGATAAGTTTGAGGCTAGGTCGGTCGATGGTATTTTCTTTGGATATGCATCTCACTCTAGAGCATATCGTGTGCTCAATCTTGAAACTAACCAAGTCGTGGAGACTTGTGAGGTAACCTTCGACGAGACACAGCCACGTAGTCAGCTTGTCTTTGAGTGTGCAGGTGATGATGAGCATGGCGAGGAGATCTTTCAGGAGGAGGAGCATGAACTTGGAGATGATGAAGATGGTGGTGCGGTGCCCCCGGCTAAACATATACCTACTACTTCGACTACAGTGGTGGACAGCCCCTCTCCCACACCTACGACGACAAACCAAGATCGAGGAGAAGTTGTTGTTGAGGGGGAGGTAGCATCAAGACGAGAACCTCCCCGGCGAGAACAAGTGGGTCACCCAGCTTCAAGGATCATCGGCGACATGAATGAACGTACTACACGGTCGAGGGTTCGGAACAATTCTCATTTCGCTTATGCTGCATTTGTTGCCACCTTTGAGCCCAAAGACATTGGACACACACTATCTAATCATAATTGGGTTAATTTGATGTATGAGGAGTTGGAGAACTTTGAGAGGAATCAAGTTTGGGAATTGGTTGACCCTCCCCAGGGTGTAAGCCGATTGGGACAAAATGGGTGTGGAAGAACAAAGAGGGAGAGAAAGGTGAAGTGGTGAGGAACAAGTCAAGGCTTGTTGCTCAAGGGTTCAGTCAGAAGGAGGGGATTGGCTACGAGGAGACCTTTGCTCCCATAGCCCGTTTGGAGGCGATAAGGATCCTTCTAGCCTTTTCCGTGGCTAAAGGGTTCAAGTTGCACCAAATGGATGTGAAGAGTGCTTTCCTGAATGGTGTGTTGGAGGAAGAAGTGTATGTGAGGCAACCACCGGGGTTTGAGAGTGAGAAGTACCCCCACCGGGTGTACAAGTTGAGGAAGGCGTTGTATGGGTTGAAGCAGGCGCCTAGAGCTTGGTATGGTAGGTTGAGGGGGTTCTTGTTTGAGAGAGGTTTTGAGATGGGGAAGGTTGATCAGACCTTGTTTCTACTTAGGCAGGGCAGAGATATCCTGATTGTGCAGGTGTACGTGGATGATATTGTCTTTGGTGGCTCATCTAACTCTCTTGTTGCAAGGTTTGCAGAGGATATGAGCAGGGAATTTGAGATGAGCATGATGGGCGAGTTGCAGTTCTTCCTCAGGCTACAAATCAAGCAATCAAAGGAAGAAACATTTGTGCATCAAGCTAAGTACACCAAGGACATTGTGCGGAAGTTCAAGATGGAGGACTCCAAGGCTATGACGATGCCTTTGAGTACGACTATAGCTCTTGATGCGGACGAGGAAGGTGAACACGTGGACCAGAAGGAGTACCGGAGCATGATCGAGTCACTCCTCTACTTGACGGCGACGAGGCTGAACATCCAGTTCTCGATATGTCTGTGCGCTCGTTTTCAAGCATCTCCGAGGACTTCGCATCGGCAAGCGGTGAAGCGAATTTTCAGGTACTTGCATCACACCCCTGACTTCGGCCTTTGGTACTCCTCGTCCTCTTCTTTGGCGCTTCATGGTTTTTCGAATGCGGATTTTGTCGGGTGTCGGTTGGATAGAAAGTCCACTTCTGGGACTTGCCAGTTTTTTGGTTCTTCTTTGGTGTCTTGGTCTTCTCGCAAACAGTCGAGTGTTGCTCAATCCACTACTGAGGTAGAGTACGTTGTCGCTGCTAGTTGTTGCTCTCAGCTCCTTTGGATCACATACACCATGAGTGACTTTGGTGAGGAATATACCTATGTCCCACTTCAATGTGATAGCACTAGTGCCATAAATGTTGCATAGAACCCAGTGATCCATTCCAAAACCAAGCACATAGAAGTGAGGTATCATTTTCTGAGAGACAATGTAGAGAAAGGGAGGATAACCTTGATCTATGTACCCACACATGACCAACTAGCCGATATTTTCACCAAACCCCTAGATCAAGCAACTTTCACTCATTTGCGGGGGGAGCTTGGTGTGTGTTTGATTTCTTGAGTTGGGTGTGTGGGAGCTCCTTTGTAGCATATGTATAGCTTTCCTTTGTGCATTTCTTGCATTTGGCATGGCTATGTAACATGATGTATAGGCATCCTTGTATCTTAGATTGCATGCATTTTGTATCATATGCATTGGATAGGAAAAGTTTCTCTTATATACATTGTTCACCATGGAATGATATTTATGTCTTTGTGAGCTTGTTTGGTATGCTATGGTTAGTTTGGCTTAGCTCTTGATAATCTTGATTTATATCCATGGTTGATGGCTATGTTTTTTTTAAAATGTCACATATATGCTCTCTCATGTGTAAATGCCTTTATATGATTTTGACATGTTTTAGTGGCTTGGTTATGCTTAATTTGCGGTTGGATAGCTAGTTTATTGATCATATGGGGCCAAAGGCTCATTTGCCACCATGAATGTTTAACCCTCTTGCTTTATCTTGTGGAGGGGCATAAGTTCCTTTTTGTCGCAAAGACATTTCATGTACCAAGTATGAATCTGAAAATGAAGTGTAAAATGCTTGGAAAATGTGCTCCCATGTCATATGTGCTTAATTTAATTTATTTTGGGTGCTAAACCGTTGCATGATGCCTACCATTGAGAAGTCTCATATATAGAAGTAGGCGCATGGCTCGGTGGCTTTGACATGACATGAGGTGCTTGTCGGTGTTTGTGATGGTCTTTTGATTAGAATGGTTGTCCTAGCATGAAGTTTGTGTGGCTTTGCCATTTTAACATGTTTTGATCATGTTCAAGACTTTGCTCATGAGAGGTAAATTTTTCGCCAAATCCATCTTAGCTTCGTCCAATGGTTGTGAAACTTGGTAATCTTGTAGTTGATGTCAATACGAAGCTATAGAGTATCTAACTTGCTCATTTGGACATGTGTAGCATCCTATGTTGAATTTTGTCTATTTGAGAAGCTCTAGGTTGAAAGTTTTGCATTTTTGGCTTGATTCATGCATTGTCAACAAGGGGGAGAAGTGTGAGCTTGAAATGGTTTATTGCACGCTTTTAGAAGGTTTCCAAGTGGTTTCGAGCTATTTTTGAGCTCTGGCAGTTTCCCAGGTGGCATCGGCCTGATCGGTGAAGGGCACCGGTCTGACCGGTGTGGTTCCCAGGTGCTGGGCGATCTTGTCCACCGGTCTAACCGGTGAGGTGACCGGTCTAACCGGTCAGAGCTGAGCTGATGCAACTGCTCTGTTTTCTTCAAGTGGTTGGCATGCATTCGTCCAGGGGGAGTTGCATTGGTTTAGGGGGAGCTTGCATGTGTGTAGGGGGATCTCTTTGTGGTTTTCGAGCTTTGGTTTGGTGGTTTGCGCTCTTTGCTTGAGCTTTTGTTTTGTCTCGGATGTGTCGAGCCGTTGCCCTTGCCTAAGGGGTTCGAGACTTGTCTTCTTAAATTGATCTTGCTCTTTGCCTTTCTATGGCTTTCGATCGCTTGTTGGAGTTTCTTTTTATTCGTTTCTTTTCTTTTTCTTTTCTCTTGTGTTACTATTTGTGGGTGTTGTCAATGCACTCATCAAGGGGGAGATTGAGGACCTTGTGTGGTTCGAGGACCGGTGGATGGTCGCTTCCTGGTGTGATGAGTGATTGACAACGTTGTGTGGATTGATTCTTGGCTAAGTATTGCAGGTGCAAGTTGTGGCTTGACTGGTGTTGGTGTTGGTGTTAGTGAAGAACAAGCGCGAAAGGTCGTTGCCGGTGAGGCCTCCTGGTGTGGAGAAGACAAGTAGGCTTCGTTCGAGGGACCCGGTGGCCTGCGGAGTCAAGTGCGGGCCGCCTGGTGGCATGAACAGCAAGATGAAGTCATGGACGGTTTCTTGGTTGAGCCTCAAAACCAAGGTCGAGCCGGAACTACGTGCGAGCCGAGTCATGAGTGGCGATTGGCAGAGGCTACACCGAGTTCGTGGGGTTTCCAGTGGTTCACCAGAAAACCACTAGGTTCCTTGGTTGATCCACAAAGCCAAGACCGAAGAACCGAAGATGGTGCTGCAGCAGCTCCAGACCGGTCTAACCGGTGGGTCTGACCGGCCTGACCGGTGGGTACCGGTCTGACCGGTGAGGAGCACCGGTCTGACCGGTGTGCGACGATGCAGTCCGGAGACTTCGAAGCGGAGGACACGCGTCGGGATCGCATGGCTTGCGTCGAGGCTAAGCAGGGTGCGGTCGCCGGGCATCCGCCCGATGGAGAAAATCTGAAGACCTCCAAAACCGCCCTTGAGGGGTTTGTATCCCTAGTTGTTAAGTAAGGGTATTTTAGACTTTAGGCTTGCCTCCATATAACCCAAGAGGTGAGAGGATGGCAGTCATCTTTTGGAATCCTAGCTCATTTAGTTTTCCTATTTTCCCTTCCTATTTCCCTAGGATTTCTATAGGACTAGCTTGAGAGCTTCATGGTGAGATCTTGTGAGAGGGAAGGATGATCGAGCGGCAAGCTAGACCTTGTATGAACCTCTTTGGTATGTATAGATGATTCGGCGTGATTCCTCAAGGCTTGGATGTGTCTTTCCCGTTTTTCCTTTTTGGTGATTTTCGGAGCCTTTTCTTGGGTTTTTCGTTCGTCACTCGATTCGTCGATTTGAGGGTGTTTCTCTCCAGATTTCTTTGACGGGATCATGGGTGAGTGACTTGTGCCTCTTTGTGGATGATCTTGACCCCTCAAACGCCGGATTTGGCCTTCGATTCGTTGACTTTTGGATGAACCCTAGGTCATAGTGTTCTTGGCAAGGATTTGTGATTCCGGGAGTTGTAGGGAGTTTGAGACCGTAATTTTTGGGGCATAACCTCTCCTTGGCGTGTTCATCATCTCCCCAAAATTTCGTCTCAAGACTCTAAGTGGTTTGGAAGATCCTTTGATCGAAAGTTTGGGGCGAATTCGTGGGCAGTTTTCTAGGTTGTCCCGGGTGATCCGATCACCTGTGTCGGGTGACCCGAAGGGGGTAGGTTGATCTGGTCACTTGTGCTCGGGTGACCCGGTGCGGCTCTGTAAGGCTGAGGGTGACCTGGTCACTTGTGTCGGTTGACCCGGTAGGTCTCAGCCTTCTTCGTTGATTGCTCAAGTTCTTTCGTGTTTGCTTCCGCTTTGCTTCCTAGCCTTTCAGACTTTGTTCCTAAGGTATCAAGAGAGGTTTGCGTGTGCTTCCGCTTGTTTGTGTGTGACTCGGAGTTGTGATTGGGATATAGGCCGAGTTATTTTGAGAAAGAATTTTTATCGGCTCCCATCCCCTTCTGGTTCGCCGTTTCGGTCCTTCACTCCCTCGCGGGCACAACTTTCTAGCGACATTTTAACAGATGGGGACAGAGGGTGTGGGACGGAATGATTTCATCCCAATTTTTTTATCGGAAATTTTCATTCCATTAACTCAAAGACGTAGTGATGTCACTAGTCACTAGCTCGTTTGCACCCGCAGGTACACCGTCCCACAGCCGGACAGAATCACAAAGACACTTACAACCTTGCGCCGCCAAAGCGTGTGCCGGTTACAAACTTTAGGACAATAGGAAACCGAACATGAAGCAAAGTACATATTAATGAGGTTCTTGATCTCAAATACAATTCCTCCTGTTGCCGCGAGCTCGAACGTATTGCTATCCAAGGCCAACTTCAACAACATAGAATTTGTCTCCACCTGCACCTTTGTTATACCCATCTCCGATGTAGCTTTCACTCCCATCAAGCATGCCAACATTTTAGAGTGGAGAGCATCCATCAGGAAGTCACGCCTCCCTACGCCTGCCTTGACCACAGCAACTTGGTCATTTCTGTTCACAAAGCCCCAACCTCCTTCGCCTGATGTTGCTACAGACGCGCCATCTGAATTTATCTTGAGTACATCCTGGCCTGGGCGCCGCCAATGTTCTCTGCTGCTATGGCGAATGATCCACCACCTTTTTTCCTATCATCGAAAACTCCGTTGCCTGGTTAGAGATTAGTGCAGCCAAGCTTGATACATCTCTCCTCTTTTCCCCTTCTACTCGGTTTCTTTCAGCCACCAATTGTATAATAAGGTGATTACCAATGTCTGCACTTTCTCCTCCATATCTAGTATGCATCTTATTACTTCCTTCGCTGACTGCTTGCCTACCAATAGGCTTCTAAGTTGTTCCTCTTGAACTTCCTGCCAAACATATTTAACATATTTGCATTCGAAAAAAGGGGGGCTGCCATTTTCAAACAGTCTGATGCACATAACACACTTCGTGTCTAGCTCCATGCCCTTCTTTGCAGCCCCATTCGCAGCGTCAGATAGTCATGAGCAAAGTGCTAAAGAAAGTGCTTAATTTTCCCTAGACAGTTTAGTTTCCATAGTCTCTTCCATTGCTCATTATCTAAATCATTCCCCCTTGATGATGAGGCATTCCCTCTCCTGCTCTCCCTCTTTTCTTGTTCCGACCAGCGGAGCCGCGGATGGCGCTAGTCGAACTCCACCAAGCCTCCCTCCATGTGCATCGGTCCTCAACTCCGCGCGGGTGCACCTCCCAGAGCTCAACGGATGCGGGCTTTTCTTTCTGGTGGCGGGCGCAGACGGAGGCCATGGAAGCATGCAGGAGGGAGCGGAGGCGGAAGCGTGTGGCGGGCATGAGCAGGTTAGAGCGAAGAGCGACGGAGAGAGGACGACGCATTTATGAATTATGAGGAACCATTCGCTCCAGGTCCAACGCAACCCGCCGCTATCCATCCAAACACTCCAAAACGGGTTGAACCCATCCACAACACTTTCGACCGATTTCAGGATGTTTGGTTACATGCATCACATGGTGTATGTTGGATGATCCAGGATAAGATGGTTCAACCATTTTGGTTTTATCATGATCGAGTTGATAGAATTCACCCAACCAAAAGAAAAACATTATTAATCTAAACTATTTCATACATGAATCAAATAACACACCCAATCAAACACACTCTTGGAGGACAAGGCCATCCCGAATCTCGCCGAATATTCTTCACCGAAACCAAACACACACAGATGTAGGATAATGACATACACAGAAATAGGATGGGAACGGCTTCAGTCCACGCTATACAACCAAACACGCTACTTTCATGTTTGGGCGCGGCGACCTTTCAAATATTCTTACTGCTAAAATAAAATTTAAGCTATTAAAGAATGCCCGTAAAACCTGATACTCCCTCTATTCTTTTTTATTTGACGTCCATTAGCTTTGATTTGAACTAGTCAGCGACAAGTAAATCAGTACTAGTCAGCGAAACAGAGGTAGTAATTCTCGTGAAATTACCGACATTATTGTACTAAAAAAATTCAAAAGACATATCGATTCTGTAATCAGCTTTCTAATGCTTTTTTATCTTGTGTATATGAGCTCAGCAGTTAGTCCTAATAGACAATATACAGGTAAGGTCAATATGCTATCCAATGCGGATGAGAATGTGCTCCTTTCATGTGTTCATATAATACATGTACAATCACTATATCTAAGTCTGCATCAGCTTCAATCCTGAATGGCATGTCATAATTTCTTCAAGGCCTCCAGAACTTCAACTGCAAGATACCTTCCTTTGTTTATTCACTCTTGCCAAGTTCTCTGAAACTGCCCTAGTCAAATTTTGATCCTCGAGACTAGCATCTAGATTGAACCTGAGAAAAATTGCCCATGGTATTGATTAGAAACGGCATAGACTACCAGTCTTACTCCATCCATCAATGTAAGCTATATTTTGATAGTGCAAAATCTTTCAAAGTAGTTTTACTATTGCTGCACTTTTACCAAACATGAATATAATTCAGTTAATTGCCGGCCAAAACTCCTTCTAAAGTATGGGTTCCATCTAGTCAAAACACCAAAAGACACTAATGCTCCAGAATTAATTCAACAGTCAGTCAGTGGGCAGAATAGAAACAGGCATCAGGGCACATACTTGGGATCCAGGGTTATTCTCTGGATTTCTCTGACAGCTGAACTTGCTGCATATAAAGAGATCTTTTTTACCTGTATCATTAATGAAAAAGGCCTTAATTTTCACTGACGATGATTAGCATTATTGAATTGCCTAGTAGTTCAGCAGATCACAACGTACCTCAAGCATCTTCAGTTTTGCAACATGACCATTCGGCAAGCAACGGATCTCTTGGGCCATCCGCACTGACTCTGGTAAACTCTCCGGAGACAAAAAATTGAGAGCCAATTGAACCGTGGACTGATCGTGTCAATAGACCAAAAAAATAATGTAAATTATATCCACAAATAAAGTATGTAGCTAGTTCAAACAATCACAGAAAAAGTATTTAACCAGTTCAAACAATCACAGAAGTCTGTAGGATAATGTCACACCAGCAAATCACATATGTAACAGCCACATTCAGTATAGCTGTCCAAAGGCAGTACAAAACTAGTTCCAACAATCAAACGCAAGTATAGTCTATAGAAGATAACATCAAAATAGGGAATCATTAGAGCAGCTAAAGCTTAAGTTCAAGCGCAACAAACAAGAGCGAACAAGTCAAATTCAATCTGTATCAAAAAAAAAACAGCTCACATGATTCACAGCGTCAACTGGAAGCAAGTTTGAATGTGAAAATACAGCTTTAATATATGATTTTTTTAAAACAACCCAGGTGGAAAGCCGCTGAGTATATTAAAAAAAAGAATGTGCCCAGATTGGGTGCAACAACAAACAAACAAACAACACCAGCCGGTTCGATTAGGACATCAACACGGCCGCACAACGCAACTCAACTCCACTAGTGCTTCAAGATATGATGATGGACAATAACTCTCTGGCTATTATGTATCAGAGCACCCCTGCTAGTAGTGCTTCTGTTTTGAGCCCTCTAGTATGTTCACACATGTGAATCTTGCCTAAATTAAAACAAGAAATGTGCCACGACATGAAAGTCACACAGTTTCATTCTGCTCTATAGAGTAAATGTCAAAAGCTTTGTTAACATAGAAAATGGAAGTATCAGCATGCAAGCAGTGTTTAGAACACAATGAATTCCTGGAAACCCAAGAAGGCGATTTATACCTAATATTAATACACATAATTAAGGCTGAACATTTTGAATCATGACTTCACATGAAAATAAAAGCGGGAGACTTTGAGCACGAGAAAGGGTAAATACGAAGGGAAGATGCATCACCTGGAGGTTTTTCACTTGGAAAGGACAGCCAGCTGGAATGAATACAGCCTCACCTATATGTTGGTGGAATGTGCAGGGTTCAATTCCTATAGTAACATCCAAGCAGAAGTTACACAAATATGATATGATGGATCTCAATTACAAAGTTCACTTCTAAGATTAGCAGCTTTAAACTCATGGGCATTGATTAGGTGGCCCTGGATCCACGCAGCACATTCATGCAATGCCTGACAGCAGCACGACAAGGGCAGGGATAGAGAAGGGAACTGGGACTATCAATTGACGACTAGCTCATACATTTTTACAGAGTTCCTAACAATATTGAACTAACTACTGCATATTATATCAAACAGATTGTTATGGGCATGGCAGGCTGGCAGCTAGGGTCCAAGGTGCTACACGGCAGGCACCAGCCAGCCAGTCACCCGCCATTCGTATGCCAGTTCCTTAGATAAGATAGGATTACTGTTAGTTTGTTAGACCTATTGTTAGGAGTGTGTGCTTGGGAACAGGACTTAGTTCTACAAAGGCAGCATATGGTATTGTGTCAAGCAAGCAATGAAGAAGAATTCATCTCATGTCCCCGGATAGTCCAGTCTCCCTCCAAGGCCTGACAGTGTAAGAGAAACTAACTCCACCTGGCTATCTTTAAAAAAGAAAAACACTATCATCCCAGCTATCTTCCTAGTGGTGTTTACCCCTAAGGAACTAGGGTTCAACACAGATAATAATTTGAATCAAACAAAATACATCAAAGTAAACTACTCCATCCGTCCTTAGTTGAGTGAGGGATGGAGAGGCCAATTCAGTTGTTTCATTCAGACAGCTGGGGTACAATACATGGCGTGACAGTGTAAGAGAAACTAAACCATGTCGATTGGCCAAAATGGCATGGAAGCAACGCAGCTGGTATTTTTAGTGGCAAATAGTTGGAAGTCAAAGTTTACCAGTAGCGATTTGTGAAGTCTAAAGTTTGGAGTAACAATTTGTGAAGCCTAGAGCTTGGATGGCAAATTGTCAAATTTATATAATCTGCTTGCTGAAGTTTGCAAAGCACCACTTAAACTAAGTTAGAGACGGCAGTGAAGAGGCTAAATGAAATAAGATACTATAGTGCCATAGCAGTCAGCAAGTCCACAATCTAATACGTCATACATCAACCTTTTGGAAGTGAAAAATACTCCCTCTGTTCCAAAATGTAGGTCATTTTGACTTCTCTAGATACATAGGCTTTGTTACGTATCTAGACATAACTCTATACTTAGGTGCGTAGCAAAATCTATTTATCTGGAAAAAGCTAAATGACCTACATTTTGGAACGGTGGGAGTATGATAAAAATTTTAATAGTACTTACCATATTGATCCTTCAATGTCTTCTTATGATAATTGTTGAGATACACAGTTTGATCATAAATAGGATACTTAACCTGCATTGGAGACCTATCATGAAACACCTTTCAGAATGTATTAAACTAATTTGATGCAGAAGAAAGTAGTTATTACAGAGGGCACAGCCTGACAACTAGCTCCAAATTCTTCCTGATGAGCAGCCAAATATTCATTAAGCTTCGGAAGATCCTGCCTGCGGAATACATCCCAGATAGCACCAGCCTGAGATTCTTCTAAATTGTTAGCTTTTACCTCCTCACAATGTGAAATTGTATGTTTACGTTCTTGCTCCCCCACATCCAGATCCAAATCTGGAACAGGAGAGTGGTCATTTACATGTGCACCAGTTCCATTAGCAATCCTTTCAGATCCATTAGATAGTAGCCTCTTGGAACATTGGTTATGCATTTCAGCTGCATGCATTAACATGTGAACCTGCAGAAGAAGACTGGTAGCATTAGTCATATGACATTTTAAACTTCTGTCGGTTACAATATTCAAGTTATTCAGCAAACCAACATTCATGAAAAACAAATGCACACATCTAATAGATGACCAGAACTTTCAAGTAGAAATTGAGTAAGACCAAACATACCACATCATCCATGTTAATCGTTAGATTCATCACTGGATCACCTTGACCAAGTTCTTGACGACTTCCATATGCAATTAGTAGCTTCATCCCTACTTCAGGCTGTAAGGCATCTTGGGGTAACTTGGCAGTAAGATTTAGGAGACCCCATCTAGGATGAATAAAATCAACAAGAGGAAAATTGACAATAAATTCTGGTCTGTGGCACAACAGAAACTCCTCTAGGACACTAGGTCGGGGCCACTCTTTCAATTTCAGCATCAACAAGCGGCCATCAGCCCCCTTGTTACCATCTGAGTAACCCTTGATAAACTGTTTGAGCTCGATATCCACCTGAACAGGAGTAACAAAACAAGTTTTTTGTTAGGATAGTGGTACCAAGAAAAAAAATTAGGATTTCTAACAGACAACAACATTTTGTACAACAGATAAAGCAGCAACTAGCACTGCTTTCCTACCTCTGATCGGTTTGAGCAGTCCACAGCTTTGACTATTACATCTTCATCCATCTCTTCATCCATGATCTCCTGGATACCTCTCCAAATACTTAAGGGGTCCCAGATTGACGATAGAGAAGACTCAAATGCTTTCCTTATGATAATAGGCTCCGCCTTTATCCAATGCTTACGAAAATGCATGATGCCTTCATGTTTTAAGTCCTCCAGTACAGGAGAGTACACAGAATTCCCACTAATGTCATCCCTGTTTGAGCATTTTGGGATGCCAAGGTTTTGCTCACCAATTAAGTCTAACCGTCTGACATCATAGTGAGACAAACATCCATCCTGCAGATCATGTACCTTGCAACCATTGACCATTTCTTCAGAACTTTTTACAAGTTTAGCAATCCAATTAATTTTGAATATTCTCCTTAACACCAGCTTCGAGGAACCACAGCCACCAGCCTCATGAGGCCCACAAGTAAGGCTGCCATCGTTGCTGACTCTCCATGTAGGAACTAAAGATCTAATGTCAATATTATTTAGATCCATTTGCTGAGAGCATGACTTGTCATTTACACTTTCTGTAGATGGTTCTAATCTTGCTCTTTTACTTAAAGAAACTCTACTTTTATCTTCAACGTGATCTTCATTATCTTCTCCTCTTGCAATAGTGGCCCGAGAACGCCGTATGTCTTGACAACAATCAAGGCATAAATCATACAAACATTTTGGGCAGTGGCGGTGATAATCGAAAACTGGCACTTTGCAAAAATCACTGCAAGATGAAGGAGAGGTTTTAAGGCACCATTCCACGAAGTAAGAAACAAACAAAACAACACAAAGCTATACACCCATACCAGCACATTTGTTCATCAGAATTCATTTTCGCTCTGACGATATCTGTCTTCGGTCCTATCGCAAATAATAGTGTCAGAGGAGTGCTAAGTTTCAGATGAGAACATCACAAGGGAAGATGAGAGGGATATTGGTACCAGAAGATCTTGTTTCAACACCTATTTCAAAGCATTGGTCAGAATAAATCTGCTTCAGTACTGGAAGAACATACGCCAAAAGGCAATGAAGATATCTCAACTTATCAACAACTGGTATTTCTTGCACCCTAGCCTTTAAAGTATAAAAAAACATTGTTACATTTAGGACAAGTTAGTACAGCATAAAGTCTATATGGTAACGAAATGGGAGGAAAAAATCATCAGATGCTGTGTACCTTTATTAAGTTGTCTCCTTGTAAGCAAACTCTGCAATTACAGATGCCACGGCATGCAGGACAAACCTTTCTAACATCATCTATTGGAATGTCAGAGTACCTGTATTACATTTGTGTTAACTTAGTCAAAACAATAAAAGGTGTGGAGGAGTCTCCAAACCAAAGTATACTGGGATCACCAGTTTGTATTGAGCTGTATTTAAAAGTATTGTCAAGGTAACTTTCCCCCAACAAATTTAGTCATATCTTCACATGATCAATCTAAATTATAAACGGTCAAAACGTAAGAAGATATTAGTGGTTAAAACTCAAAACTACTGACAAGGAACCATAAAAAAGCCTTGCAGTTTTGCACCACAAGATCATCTTCAACTCAAGCTATCAAAAGATGAAGTTCTTGAGATCATCCTGGTTAAATCGAAACAACATACCACTAATTTTATGACTCAGAAGTTCTACTATGTTATAAGAAGATGACAACCGTTGCACCTGAAGTTCTGAGTTGTTGCTTTTGCATCTGACGGTTTGGAATGGACTGACGCCAAATTTTGCCTTTAAGAGGCCAACCCAGAGGCTACGCTACTGAAATGGATAAGACAACAAGTAGTTAAATATCCTTGCATTTTGGACACATGTTGCAATAACGATGCCCTAAGATGGTTTATGTTTTCTGGAAGTTTGATTCACGGGTGCTTAAGATGGCATATGTTTTCTAAAAGCCTCATACACAGGTTCTTTTGATTTGAAGGTGGTTTGGGCAGAACTGCAATGCCACGCCCAGAAGTGATCATTGCAATGTCTGGTGTACACCTAGTGGACACTGCTTCAATTTCCTAACAATAGTATAAAATGGCCAACCCCAAAACGTGAGGTACTTTATATGCACTAACTCACTATGAGCTCTAGTTAGTAGCTGATTCCTGACAGACAATGGCGCAACATACCATCTCGAGATGCAGGCGGTGCAGTAGCCTCTCCTGTCACAGCTGGAACACCAATGGACGCCCCCGGCCTTGCGGCACTGATGGCAAGTCCTCGTCCCCGCCGGGCTGGTGTCGGCCAACCACCCCGCGCCTCTCCCAACCAGCTCCTGCAATCACCGGCGCGCAATCAGCACAGCAGACGTGACTGAGAGCGGGTAACGCAGCACGAGGCAGCAGCCGAACTCACCGCGGCGGTGCGCGCGCCTGCAGCATTGCCCAGGGGCAGCCCTTCGTAGGCGACCTCCCCCCTCGCCGGCGCCGGCGCCGGAGTCGGCACGGGCTCCGCCACGTACACCGCCTCCCCGGCGACCCTGGCGTAGAGGGGGCCTCGCGACCGCCATCGGCAGCGGCGCGGGCCGGCCCTCGTCGCGGAGGCGAGCCGCGGCGGTGGCGGAGGAGGAGGAGGAGCGGCGGAGCGAGGCGCGGAGCGCGGAGGAGGCGGAGCGCCTCTTGGCCTGGACGTAGTGCTTCTCGCAGACGGTCTTGTCGGGCATGGAGGGCGCGCTGCAGCGCCACTGCTTGCCGTCGGAGCGCTTGCACCGGAGGTCCTCCGGCACGGCCGCCATCCCCTCCCCCGCCGCCGCCGTCGCCAACGCGCCGGGTCACCGCGGCGCCACCACCGCGGCGAAGGGGATCTAGGGTTTGGGGGTGTTCGGGGCGGGGAGGGGCCTAAAGCGTAACGGTGGTGGTGGCGGTGGTGGTGGTGGTCGCGGGTTTAAGTGGTGGTTGGGCTTGCTCCTGCGGGGTCGTCTGTAATTTGGGGAGGGAGCCGTGCGTGCGGCGCGGGGGTGGGCTGCGCTGCAAGTCTCCATCCATTCCCTCTCTCTTTCTCTCTCTCTCTCCTCTCTTCCTGCTGCAGCAGTGCGTGTGCTGTGGTGGTGTGCGATGGCGCGATGCTAGCTAGCTCAGCAGCAGGCCTTGTTGCCGAGTAACTTCCTTTCCAATTTGGTGGCTGCCCTGCGTGAGCGAGCAAACGCTGCGCGGGCGCGGCAGGTCTGCAGCGGCAGCACGGGGAGGCGAGGGGGGAGAGGGAGAAAGCCAATGGGCGACGCGGCGCGGAGTTTACCGGGCTGCCCACGGAGAGGCAGAGGGGTGTTTGGGGATTCGAGCAGAGCTCGAGGCGAGAGGAGGCCAGGAGGAGGAGGGGCCCGGCCCAGGCGGAAGGAGAAGATGACCGCGCTGGCCAATCCGAGACCGACATTTTCGCAAGGTTTCGGCTTACTTACTCTTCACATCCAATTTTTAGACAGTAATTAATAATATTAAATGTGAACTAATGATAAAATTTACTTAATAAACACAGGTAAAATCCCGAGATGAATATATTAAGTACAATTATCCTATGATTTAACAACATCGTGCTACATTAAACAATCTCTGATAATATATTAATTTGGTTTAATATATTCATCTTGCGATTTCCAGACAATTATGTGATTAATTTTTTATTAATATCCAAATACCCCTTCTGACATCTCATTTTCAATTCTCGAAGTCTTTTCACCGCGCGAACTAAACAAGACTCAAGTTATCAGCCTGTTCGTTTGCTTTATCGCCCACCAAACAACAAAGATTTTTTCTACCGTAACAAACTAACCACCACCAAACAAACAGGCTGTATGTTTGATCCTATATAAATAATGAGAATTTGATTCTAAGTAATAAAAAATAACTTGGATTATTTGGATCATTGGGTTGCAATGTTGATTATGTTATTGGTTGCGAAGGCAAAAGACTCCAAGCTCGTGATGATATTCAAATAGCTAGGTTGAATGGGATTGCAGATTATGGGTTCAGATTAGTAAAATCCATGCTAGGATTCAAGGTGTTTTGGGATTGTTCTTTTTACATTGCCTAATCTCAAGTAGATCCAAACGGCTGCATAGTCGACGGTTCCACTCCTCTCCTTTATCTCTCGCTGTTTGCATGTCTCTGTCCTCCCGTCCTTTGAGCAGGCGATCTCTTGGTGGTGTTTGCATGTCTCTGTCCTCGCGTCTTCAAATGGGGCAGAACCTTAGCCATCCTTAAAGTTCTACCTCATTTAAATTGAAAAAAAATGGCTCTGCCGCGTTCATTCGTTCACCTGAAGATAAATTATAGGTTAGCTTCTTGTCCAATCTTCCAATTCCAAGCTGCCTGAGAGGATCTTGTAGGTAATTGAGTTGGTCCACACACATGACTCTTACAATATATTTTGTTGTTATTTATCTTTTTAATATAATAAATTGGGAGTGTTATTTCAACATTTGTAATGTACCATTTCAAATTATGGATGTACTAGTTCAACATCATCAAATAATATTTTGAACATTGAATCTATTATTTCAAAATGTTTAATATGCTAGCATCAATCATACATTCATACATATGTTTTTTTAGTTAATTTCATCCACCATACAACTACTTGTCTGTTGGGTGCAGATTGGTCCAAGAATTTGCAAAATACCTAATTTAATACAATAACTTAAGAGGTGGATGCGCATCAATCAAAGAACTGGTAAAATTCTCAATTTAATTAGTGCCATAACTTGGAAAATTGGTGCAGGCATATTATTTGAATGTCAATATTCATGCCGCAATGACAATGTATATGGAATATTTAACTTCCTATAAATTTTGATAGATTCACATTCACTATTTTTACATGTTTGATTATATGCATTTTTTTGTTCAACTAAAAATACCAACATATTTTGTTTTTAGAAAAAACTTATATTAATACATGTTAAATATTTTAATAGTCCAATATGCTTTTAGAATATTGACATAAATATTTTTTTTTGTAATAGCTCATGTACTTATTTACAAAAATAAAATAAAATAACATAAGCAAACATCCTTCTCTACAATTGTTGAATACTTGAGCAAAACCACAGAAAAATATTAATGTTACAATGTCTTTCATATAAAGTGTAGTCTTTTGCAATACCAATGGATTAATTCAAAGAACAAATAAGTTCTGTCCACTTGCATGGTCACAGATAATAACTTTTATTGACAAACATAAGAATTGTTTATTGCAAGAAAATTGACATGTCCATCTACTTTGTTTAATATGTTGTCGTTGACGTCAAGTTTTTGTACCAGATTGAGCATTTTGTAAGTTATTGGATCAATATGCACCCCTCTCCAAGTTGTTGTATGGTGGGTGCAATATTATTTTTATTTTTTTTATTTTTTATTTTTTTGAAAACTTTGCTCGGCTCTGGGCCGCGTGCTATGTTGCTTGTGTGTGTGTATTCGTTCGGAGTCTGCCCCCAACCTGCCTTGCTCTTCGTTGTTGGGCCCCCTCCCTTTGTTGGGCTTGGGCCGTTCGATTCAATAACTTCGGCCCGCAAAGACGAAGGAACAGAGAAGGCGGGCATCGGCGCATCGCGCCCACGTCGAGCCCGGCCGGCAGACCGTCGATTCGGTACTTCGGTTAGGCGCGCCGCGCGCGCATCCTCGTCCTGGTCACCCGTCCGCTGCGGAGAAAGCGCCGGCACATCATACCGTCCCGGGGTTGAGTCCCGAAGTATGCCTGCTAAACTGCTTATTGCTGAGCTGGAGCGAGTTCGCGAGCAGCGAGTTTTGCGTCCACCCGTAATGCTGATGCGCAGAGCGCCGAATAGCAACAGACCGCGGGCGGCCGGGAGCGTCGTTGCGTCTGCCCGGAGAGGTCAGAGTTTGGTTCGTACCGGGGCTCTGCTTTGAACGGTGTGCATGCGTACAGCTGTAGTCGCCCGCAGCATGCTCGGAGTAAGCTGGTCGCCGTCGATGTCACATTGCCACAGCCCACAGGCATATGCTCCTTGTTGCATTCAGCGACGACTGACAACATAAGGTGGTTATTTCCTTCTTTTCTTTCTGAAACAAAATCAGTACACAAACCCCTCGAGAATTTAGACTTCACTTCGCGAGATTTTCAAGATTTGACACTCGCATGTATCGGTCACCCAAAATGATCCCCGTTACTCACTCAGTATCGAAATATTTGTCGCTGGTGACTTTTTTCTGCAAATTTGATCATTCATTTTATTTAAAAAATTATTACAACTTTGATCATTTGTCTTATTTAAAAACTATTACAAATATGTAAAAGGATAAGTCGAACTTAAAATACCTACAATGAAAAAGCATCTGTCAAACAAAATAGATGCTATTTGCATAATTTTCTAATAAGACGAATGGTCAAAATCGTAAAAGAAAAGTAAGATGGATAGTCAAAATTGTAAAAGAAAAAGTCAATGACGACAAATATTTTGATAAGGGGAGTATATTATATGAGTGTCAAATTCCTTTTAAAGAACGTGAGTGTTAAATTCTGAGTAATTTGCTAATTGAGAGCTACTATGTCTGAAACTTGATCCTCCATCACCAAGCTCGACCTGGCTCCGTTGGTGGTGTCTGGTGTGGTACCGTGCAGTGGTTCCTTTCACCTCGCCCGCCTCCTTTCCGCGGCACCCAACAGGGTTGTCCATCATCCTGCCCGTAGCCGTTACCTCGTGCCCACTTCAACCGCCCGGCTAGTTCTGTGTGCCCTACCGCTGCCCTAGCACCTGAAAACGGCAAATCTTGCCGCCAGCCATTGTGAACTCGCGTTCACATGATCGCCGTTACTGTCTCAGTGAATCGCCGTTTTCAGACATCCTCTCCGAGTGGCTGCGTGGGGGAAAAAAGTTAGGAGTTACTAGGACTTAGGAAGATGATGTGGCCGCCTCATCAGGGGCATCAAGAGCCAGTCTTGTTGAGACCTGCCCAGACCTAGCTCCGTGCCATCGGATTGCATTTTGTTGTCACCCCCTCTAGCGGAAGCGGCTACACACTCTAGGAAATCAGAGCTGACGACACGATTCAGATGGGACATACAAACACCATGCATCTGTGGCCAAGAAAAAACAACTTGCCGTGCAACAGCGAGCTAACGAAGCTAGCAATAGCACGATCAGGCGGCCTAGGCCGTCACCTCATCAGGTCATGCATCAGATCATATATAGGACTACAGGAGGGCAAGTGCTGGGTTTCCCACCCGTGCAACAATGATAATCTTTTATTTTTATCGTCAAACCCTAAGGCACGTAGGGCGTTGTTGTTAGCGCACCTAATTTGCTTATCCTAAACAGCTGGGCGAGATCAACGAGATACATGTGTCGACAAAAAGCAGCCGGCAGAGACAAATGGGGGGAGGTCTGATCCTGGTCAACTCGATCGCCCGCGCCCTCTTTTCGCCTAACACTCATTCTTCGCACGCCAGAGATTTTTTTTAAAAAAAAATTGAGGACAAAACGAAGAGCAAATAAAAAGAACACAACGCCGGCCCGTACGTGGTGGTCAGCCTGATCTCCGTCCATTTTGGTTTAGGTCGTCTCTCCTCACCCACTCCCAGTACACTTCCCAAGCTAAGTCTATAGTACTGCTATAGCAAGTGAGGTCGTCGATGCTCAGGCTGTGTCTAGCCGACGCTATCAGCCGTGAGCTAGCATGTGACGTCCGCAGAGGCTGGAAACCTGAGAAACCGAGCTATGGACATCACGGTCTCGGTGCACTAGCTAGCGTCGTCAATGGCCGCCGCAATCTGTGTGGCGAGCGATCTCCTCCTCTTTTTCTCTAGATCCCGGGCGCGGCGGTTTCGCTGCCTGACGTCGCCGTGGAATGCGAAACAGTCGGGGCCATCGCGTCGTCACTGCCGGTGTCAGATCACCATGTCGATCTTGGCCTACAGGCCTAGCAGCATTTTCCCCAGGTGGATGCTGATTGGGTTAGGGTTAGTATTTGGGATCGATCTTGTCGCAGGGGAAAGATGAAATGATTAGCATCGAGACCGGTCGATCCGGGCCGGGTGTCGGAGGACAAACTTGTCGCCATTGCTTCAGGTTGCGTGCTACTACGTGCCTCCACCTCTGACAAGTGACAGCGGTGACCATACTGACGGCAGCAACAGTGAGAAAAAAACTGACGGTGTCTGTCAAGCACGTACGTGAAGTATGCAGGTTTTAGGATAGCATCAACGGATCAGCAGCAATCATCGATCATGCATACTCCCTACTCATCATACACGCCTGCATGGGGGTTCTCTTTCCTCTGTTGATGATGCCTGAGGCCAAGTCAAGAAGGCCGGCGATGCCGCCCATGCTGCATAGGCATGGCGATGACGCGGCGTCGACGACGTGGCGCCACCGGCAAGTTTTCGCATGTCGCGCGCACCGCCGAAACCGCAATCTATGTGGCCGCCATGCGTGCGTGCTCGCGCAGACGACAAGCGGGCGCCGCCGCCGGCGGAGGTCACAGAGGTTGTTGTTGAACGCTGGCGGCGGCGGGGGCGCGCGCGGGGCAGTTACGCCGTGGGCGGGTCAGAGAGAACGCCCAACGCCGGCATCAATCCATCATACACCACGTGCGGACGAGAACGTCGGGTGAACGTGAATCCCAGACGTCGAGTGCTCCCGGCCGCGCACGGTTACTATCTACTGTCTGGATTCTGGATAGGCTACAGGCCACGGGAAACAGTACTACAGAGTTCCCTCCGAGTCATGCGCCAATGCAAGAAGTCACTGTCGTCGTTAGTCGTTTGGGCGACTCGGCGAGAGACGACCGCTCCGTCTCGAACGCGCGGCTCTGCGCGCGTCGCGCATCATGCGGCACTAGTAGATACTAGTAGCGTCAGAGTCAGACGCCGCAATCTGTGGCGACCAATCTCTCTTCTCTGAGATTCTTTTTCCCTACTAGAGCTGAAACATTTTTAAGGCGAAACAGTTGAGGCGATTGGGGTCAAGCGCCCGCCCACGAATGGTTGATGGTGGATTGCTTGTCGTCTTGGCCTGTCCGATCCGCTGGGTCGATTCGCGCGCCCAGGTGCCACCTGACCCTATGAGTTCCTGACAGGCTAGCGGAGATTTGATATCAATCAGGGCCGCCGGGGATCAACCGAAAGAAAGATTAGGATGGAGTGGACGATATCGATGGTGTTCAGGGGGCAACGGACAAGGTTATATGATTCGACCGGTGCGGCAAGTTGCGTAAGTATACGTGGTGCCTGATCGAGGCCGCGGCAATGCCAGGGGTTACGTGATAAGTGTGCGCCGGCGGCCGTCGTGCTTTACAGATGGCTGCTGGTGATCAGAGTTGGGATGAGTGCATCCTGATTGTACCATCAGTTGTGCAGGGCGTAGTATGATATATACACAACATATATCGGTCGATCGATGAAGACAAGTCTCTATTATATATATGGAAGTATATATATTCTTCTTCGAAAGACCCCGGCCTGAAACGACTTGTCCGGCCGTGACGGGTCCCAGAATTCCGCATTGTATTAGTCCGTTTTGTTTGGTCTGCGCACGGATATGATAGCACACCACTACTGCATGATTAGATTGTGCTATCATCAGATAGAAAAGGGAGAATTCTAAAAAAATGATAGAAAATGGAACATTGTTTCTCCGTTTCTCGTATGAGAAATTGAGAATAGGAAGTCAAGGCGGAGGCGGACGAGGCGGCACGGGCGCACTGCTAGGGTGCTAGCTGGCCCATGATGCGCCGCTGTACGGGTATGGAGATGATGCGGCACTGACGCCGCAGCCAACACCGTACCCTGGCCTCAAGAGCCTCACATGGCCACCAGCCTTCGCATGACATGCCTCATGCATGCATGCGCACGCAGTAGCGTCGCCAGCATGCACCGATGAGGCGATGACCACGGAGCCACAGCGGCGGCGGCGCGGCGACGACGGGAATTCCCCGCAGGCCACCGGGAGGCGGCGGTCTGTCTCCATCTCCTCCGGATGCAATATTCCAAGGCCGGACGGGGGGGGGGGGGGGGGGGGGGGGGGGGGGGCGGGCCGGCCGGACCGGACCGGACGAGGCTTGGTCGATCGAACAACCGCCCTCCCTTCCCGTACGTAGGCGCCGCCTCTCTCGGCCGTTGTTTCCACACGGCTAGTCTGTCTGGCGGTGTGCAAGAGTGCAAACCCGATCACTCCAAAACTAGCGCCTAAAATCTTCAAGCACCAGAGAAAATGTCAAAACTAGCGGTATAATTAACAAGGAACGTACGAACCACGCACCGCGAAGGCGCGTGACGCCGGCCGGCGATGAGCGGCCGCCGCCGTCCGGAACGCACGCAGCTCCCACGCTGCCTGGCCCGGTCGCCGGAGACAAACCCGAACCCACTCCCCCCTAGCGGCCTCCGATCGGGACCGTCACCGAGAGTCTTGAGACGGCCGCCGCACGCGGGCGATGCATGCATGGCGCGGCGGGTCGGTCCCCGGGTGGCGGGTGCCCGTGCCATCACGTACTGCTTGTCCACCGTCACCGTGTACCGTACCTCTACGTCCACGGCACACGCACGGGCGCACGGCCGTCCTTCGGTTCGTTCCCTCTGATTTCCCACACCCCATCGACGCCGCCCAATGCGTAGTCGATGTGACGGATACCTATACCACCGCGCCGCTCGCTGCCGGCTCTGCTTTCCGTCGGTGATCATCAGATCATGCACACGCTGCACACGACCGTACCGCGTCGATCTCGGATAGGCGAGGCCCAAACACAACGGCCGCCCCACCACGGCACGTGCAGTCCGCTCGACTGCTTCTAGCACTTGACGACGCCGCGATGAGCGCCACGCCGCATCGGGCGAGCGATTGCAGTCCCGCTGGTTCGCTCAGAACCGCCGGCACTTCTCTCCCGTATATAGCTACCACTACACTGCTACATGCTACAGTGCTACTAATCTGCTAGAGCGCTCTACATACTGCTCCCTCCTCCTGGATGATGGCAGTGGCAGAGCAACCACCACCAGCAAGAGAGAGCAAGCTAGCGAGGACAACACGCCAGCGGCTCGTCCTCATCAATGCGCGCCGCGACGAGGAGCAATGCATCGAAGAGGGAGAGGCGTGCCCGCCGCTGCCTCCCGCTTCGCTCCCCCCTGCCCCGCGCCGCGACGAGCGAAACCTAACCCCCGTGCGTCCACAGACGCGCTCGCAGCCGAGCCGAGCTTTGCTTTCGCCGCACTCCAAGAGGCCTCCCTCCCTCCTTTACAAACCAGACTCTGTCCCTCCCTCCGGTTCGTGAATGAGTCAAGCGCGCGCCGCGCCGAGTGGCCGACGATCCACGGAGACGTACGCGCGCGCGCGCACACACACACGCCCATCGGTGCCACGAAAACGACGAGAAGAAGAGCTCCAAGGTGCGCGCGCGCGCAGCAAGCTGACGAGCGCTTCGGACAAGTACGCAAACATCTCGATTTCATTACGCTGCGCGGTAGCGGGCGCGGCGCGAGTCGCGCGACACGTCGTCGTCGATCCAGGCGGCCAAGAGAAAAGAAACGGCCGGACACCCCCCGTTTTTATCCGGTGACGGTAGGTTCCCGGACGATAAACCGCCTGCGCGCGGGTGGAAAATGAAACGAAAACAAGCGGCTGCGGGACGAGCGCTGGCTGCCGCCCTCCGCTCCCGTCGTTCCCGCCATCCCCGATGCCGATCCACAGGACACGGGACCGCGACCTCGCACAACGATGCGGCGAGGAAAAGCCACGCGAGGGAGCTATCTGATGAATTCTGACCCCGCCTCCCAAGTCCCAATCTCCCCCCTTTCTATCTCCTGCACGAGCGGTAGTATTGCCGAGCACTGCACTGCGCCGCACCTGAGCTCGAGCCTTATCGAGATACCGAGATAGGCCGCGGGGGCCAAGGAAAAGGCGGCAATAATGGGTGGCGGGGTCGCCGGGCGGCTTTCCGAGCTGCAGACCTGCAGTCTAGCCAGCGTGCCATCGAGCTCGAAAACTGCAGATTTGCAGTGGAGTGAAGAGGGCTGCTGTGCTGAGGCTTGCCTCGCCGCCGGCCGGCCGGGCGAGGTGCAGTCCAGCGTGCCATCATGATCCGTAGCCATCGCTCCACCGGACGTCCGTCCGGGCGGAGCAAAAGTTGGCGATGGCGTCAGCCTCGTCGTCCTGCCCGACATGGACAGGCGGGTCCCCGCGCACCAGCGCGCTGATGATGTAATCGCCCGGCTCCACGGGTGGAGGTGGAGCCCCGGCCGTGTGCGTTCCGCCCGGTGGAGCCGTCGAGTGGTGTTGGAGTACGGAGCTACAGATGTCACATGAATCGGTTGCTCGTACGTAGTAGATAGTTTCGAAGAAAAAAAGGCTCAATCGTGTGCCACATGATCAACATGTAGCCAGAAATATCTCGTTCTGTTTTTTCAAATAAGAATATCTCGTTCTGTCACGCCCACAAATGCAAACCATGCCATTAAGAATACACGAGACCCATGAGCATAGTGTTTCCTTTTTTTTAGCATGTGTTTGATGGTTTTGAAATTAAATTCAAATTCGTGAAATTGTCAGGAAATGCACCTTTGCGAAGTACCTCGGAATTTTACCACGTAACAAAATGGAGGGATAAATTCATTAGAACAGAACATTACAAGTGAATTGATGAATTTACAATCCGATACTGCAAAAAGATTCAATTGTAGGGTCAAATAACTAATTTAATTGTGCTTCATTCCTAACTTGTTCCTACCTACCTACCCATGAACAATATTGTAGGTGAATGGCTTGTCAAGTTGAGACAAGGTGACATAAATAGTAACACGCATAATAAAGACCTCTCACAAACAAACATCATGAAAGTTGTAGATGAGAACTTGTTTCACAGTCGATTTTTTTTTTAAAAAAATTGTGCACCTCGATCATGAACCACACATTGTAATGTTGGTGATCTCGAAAGACAAAAGATGACAATATCCCCAACAGTCAACACGTACATTAATATTGGGAGCTATAGATCAATTTTGTTTTCCTCGTGTCCATTATTCTCAGATACGATACAAGAAGATAATAACTATCCAATACTAGCTTTGCAATCTCTTTGTTTTTATCTTCGAAACAGTCAACCATGTATATGCATAGATCAACATTAACATTGTAACCCATACTCTTTGTAGTAATCACGTAGAAATTGGTTTGATAATTATGAAAACTACCAATTAACTGGTTTCCAACATTACATATTTAAAATAGATATAGTACATTTTAAGAGAGATAATTCTGACTAACGAAAAGATATGATTTGATTTTGTCATTGTGAAGATACTGTGCTCGTTGATTTTTACCAGTGCACCGCAAATAAGTGAATTTGTGTGAAGAAGACATCATATCGTAGAGCTCCGACCACCTTTTCCTTTCTACAAATCTGTACAATGTGCTTGTGGTCGGAGGACCTGTTTGATCTGCGGCCATAGCAAACCACGCCGCAAGCTTAGGAGCTCAGCGTCGCAACCGCCACAAACCTATGGCGCCCAATATCAGCAGCACAGCAGCCACAGCTCAAGGCGTGGCGAGATGTGGCCGTCAGCCAAGCACGTTCGAAAAATCCCTAGAAACAACAATTCAAACTGATTTTTTGTTTTTGTTCTTGTTTTCCCCGTTTCACCTTCTCCACGTTTAGTCTACAGCTCGGATTTAAGAAGTGCTGGATGGACTATTATCTATCAAGCCCGCAGGCCGGCGGCTAACTGGAGGCCCGCTAAAGCTAAACAACCGCAGCCCTGTCCTTTAAGCTCGCTGCATCGCAGTCGAACCCATTTAAACTGGTGGACCCACGTGTCAGTCACCCAGTACCTTTTGCCCCGTCTGTTCCTCATCCGGCTATAAGATGTGCGCCCCGGTTGCCGCCTCCCCTCCCAACGGTGCCGAAGCCACAAAGCCGAGTTCCTCTGCTCCCCGAGCAGCCGAACAGACCGACCACTATCCAGAGTGCTCCCGATGGCGTCAGGAGCTGCCGCGGCCCCTGCCGTTCAGGTGAGCGGCGGCGTGCCTTTTCCTCCCTACCCAAGAACTCGAATGCTCTTTGATCTCAATTTGGTTGCTAGCTCTGGCTGAATGCTAACGCTCTCGATCCCTTCTGCCCTTTCCAGACCGTGGTGCTGAGGGTGTCCATCCACTGCCATGGCTGCAAGAAGAAGGTCCGGAAGGTGCTCAGGAGCATCGAAGGTACGCGTGCCTGCCTTGCTGAATACGCAGATGTCTTCTCGAGCGAGTCCGGTTCGCATGCATTTCCGGGGTGTTTTGGCTGAATCGCGGTGGTTTTTTTGGTTTGGTTTTCAGGTGTGCAGAGCGTGACGGTGGACGCCGCGCAGCACAAGGTGACGGTGACGGGGACCGTGGACGCCAGCACGCTGGTTCAGAGGCTGCACAAGTCCGGCAAGAAGGGAGTGCCCTGGAATTGCCACCCGCCCGCCAACAAGACCGAGGCCGCACCCGCGCCTGCTCCGGCGGCGAAGCCTGCCGCTGCTGATGACGGCGGCAAGGATGCTGCTCCTGCTGTTGCGGCGGCGGCGGCGGACAAGAAGCCGGAGGAGGCGGTGAAGGAGGCGAAGGTCGAGAGCCCCGAGAAGAAGAAGCCAGAGGAGGCGGTGAAGGAGGCGAAAACCGAGAGCCCCGAGAAGAAGAAGCCAGAGGAGGCGAAGGCCGAGAGCCCTGAGAAGAAGAAGCCAGACGAGGCGGTGAAGGAGCCGAAGGCCGAGAGCCCCGAGAAGAAGAAGCCAGAGGAGACGGTGAAGGAGCCGAAGGCCGAGAGCCCCGAGAAGAAGAAGCCGGAAGCAGAGTCAAAGGCGGAGAAGAAAGTGGAGGCGAAGAAGGAGGGCGGTGATGGCGAGGCAGCTGAGCCCAAGGCCAAGGCCGCCGAGCCGGCAAAGGAAGAAGCGAAGAAGGAGGCCGTCGCCGCCGCTACCAAGGTCGAGGACGAGGCAAAGAAGGCGGCGAAGGACGACAAACCCAAAGACGCCGTCAAGGCCGAGCCCGCCGCCGTGACGACGGAGAGGTCCCTGTCCGCGCCGCCACCGCCGGCGCCCAAGCACGCGTACTACGAGGAGGAGTACCGCTACCCCTACTACCCGACGCCGCAGCCGGTGATGAGCTACCACGCTTCGCAGCCGAGCGCGAGCGTGTCCTACTTCGCGCCGCACCCGCAGCAGGCGGCGTACTCCATGCAGCAGCCGCAGCCTCAGGCGGCGTACTCGACGCACCAGCCGCCGCCGCCGCAAATGCAGCAGTGGTCGCCGTCGTACCTGTACCTCCCGTACCCGCACTCGGCGCCGGAGCCGTACCACCACCAGGACTACTACAGCCCGCCGGGGATGCACGTGTCGCCGCCGCCGATGCAGGACTCGTACCGCATCTTCGACGACGAGAACCCCAACTCCTGCAGCGTCATGTGAGAGTCGAGACCGGCGCGCCCGCACGTCCGTCCCGGCCGCCGGCCGCCGTGCCGTGGACAAGTAGTTGGGGAGGCGGCACCGCAACCGCAATTGAGACCTCTCTGTGGTTGTAGGTAGAGTAGCCTGTTACTCTCTACCACAGAGGTCAAACCTCTCTCCATGACAGAGCCTCTCCTCTTTCTCCATTTTCTTTATTATCTTTTTACTGTCCTAATCGCGTAATTATAGAGCATGTAAATTGTAATGAGATACGCCCCTTTACTTGTAGCTACTAATTCCACTACGTCTCTGCCGGCTGCTAATACAGAGTACGTCAGATTATACTAGTATACAGATTTCTATGTAGAGAAAGAAATGCAAAGGCGTCTTCTCTAGAGATGGAGAATATTCTTGCTGATCTAGCTCGTCAGTTGAGACATCAGGCTTTTGGACCTGCCGTAAGCTGGAGAATTTTTTTTAGAAGTCTAGTGTTTGTGGTCTGTTTCCAAGTCCCACTTCTCTTTCAGGAAAGGGCGAAAATTGTAGCCCCCTTTAGATAGAGGTATAGAGCTATGGAGTATATTCAGGACGTGCATGGTCTTCTCAAGCATATTCTATTAGGAATCAAACATGTAACATCCCATGCAAACCGTGGATAAGAACATTCAGATAGAAAAACTTATAATAAACTTGAACCAAACCACAAGAATTTTCCGAACAATCCCTCCCATCCAAACACCCGTGGTCGTAAGTCACCCACAAGCCGTAACCCTTACGCTCTAAGCGAGACCGGTATGTCACGAGAGACGTGACACGAGCAGGAGTCCCAAAGACCTCGCTACCTCTCTAGCATGCGCAATTTATTTAATCGGGTGATGCTAACCCTTCTTCTCTTGGCTGATCCATGACGCCAGCACGATAATGGTGATTAATTAATCTCTCAGCGGGCGGAGTTTAAACTTTTAAGCCTTCCTTCCTCAGGCCACCAAAGCTGGCCGGTTTGTTTGGAGGCCTTTGAAAACACCAGGTGGGGCTTGTCCACATGCCAATGATTCACCCCTGCGTGCCTCAGCCAGGCGCATCACAAGGTTATATTAAGTGTCCGGTCACTAATCACACCCCTCGAAATCTAATCTAATCTAATTATTGTGGGTCGAGGGGCATGATGAGAGCAGAGTGGAGGGCAAATCAGTGGGAGTGGGGCCCGCGCGGGGCAGTACCGGATATTAGTAGAGAATCAGTGGCCCCAAAACCGGTGCTTAGTTGTTAATTGGGCACTTGGGGCGTGAGGAGACAATGGGATGGAATGGAAGTAGGGCAACCCTCCACTGGGAAATCATGAAATGTGCTTAGGTAGATGAGGTGACATTCTCTCTTGGTTTTTGGTGGTTTGTTTGTGCCTGTCAGTGACTCAAAAGCATATGAGTCCTTGTGTTTTTGGTGCTGGCTTTGGCTGGGCTCCTTGTGTTTGGCCTCTATCTATGTGCAATGCAACTACTACTCTCTTCTCTTCTCTTCCTCGCTTGACAACTCTCGTGTCCACTATTCAAACCGAGCACACGGGACAAAGGTTGCTGTCCGTCCTGACTTCTAACAGCATGCAGGTGCTTCTATTTATATTTAATTTCTTCCCTTCTTCAGCGTACGTGTGGCGACGACCAGTGATTAGTGTTTGGTTATCGCTACTGTACCTGAAAAAACTGCTAGCTGTGTACGCTTCCTTTCGGTGCAACAGAGGCGGCACATGGCATGCCATGCACCAAACAGCAAAAAGATTCGGCGGTTTCGCTGCTGAGATGTTTTCTTGGGTTGGGATCGAACAAAGTTCCTTGGCTACAGGACAAGAACTCTCAGGAATATATCATTGCGTTTGCCAGCAATGGCGCCAATATACGGCCTGTTCGCTGGCTTATCGCCCAGCAACAAGAAGATTTTTTCTCCGAGCGAAGCAAGCCCACCAAAGAATCACCAGAATCCAACCAAAGAAGATTTTCTCTCGAACAAACCAAGACTACCATCGACCACCAGCCAACCGAACAGGCTGATAATTGCCGGAACGCCGAGTACCTAACACTGCGTGCCCAGTGTTGGAACGAAAATGCCTTGTTGCTGTTGCTAATGACCTCACCGTCAGTCAGTCGTCGATTTTGAGCTGCAGACAATGACCAATTCACCGAAAAAGCTTGAACCGAATACCCCACTCTCTCTCTCTCATCACTACATATATATATCTTCCAGGACAGTACGACCCGTCTGCGTGTAAAGTTTGGCACTTGGTCAGTACGTGCCAATGCCGGATTTCCACTGCGCGCGCGTACGCATTCGGGCAATGTTTTGCTCGATCCCGTTTTGAGATTTCTGTGCGCTGCGCACGCACAGCTGATGATTCAGCACCAACAGCGACAGCATTTCCGTTGACACGCACCACGCCGGCGCTGGGCGAGGCCTAATTCCGGGGGGGAGCACGTACTGGAGCAGGGGACAGAGGAGATAGGGATTGTAACAGCCCAAAATGTAATTTCAATGTTAGTCTTGTATCATGAGCATAATGGTTTTGCTAAGATAAAATTCTTAGGTTTGTTTAAATGACCTTGTATTTTTAATTAATTTATTGAATAAACTGAATATGCATCCTTAGGAAGCAACTTAGATTTTGACCATAGAACCTATGTTGTGTGATGACTTGATTAATTAGTACTTCTTCCAACATGAATTTAGGTATCTGTTTCGAAATTTTAGAGATCATCTTAATGTCAAACAGCTTACCCGAAATTTCAAAAGTATCATTCCGGGAAGAATTTTCTTTTCAATTCTATAATAGCTATGATTCCAATTTCAAGCAAAATGGGTTGCCCATGATCTCTTCTATTAACACAAATTTTTGTGGAATTTTTGGAGGCTTGGAAGATAAAGTTTAGGATTTAGAGAAAGGAGAGATGTTTCTGTCCGGAACGGACGGACAGTCCGTACCTCCCTCGCGGACGGTCCGTGCGTGCCGCCGCCGCGTGTCGTGCGCGCAGAGAAGCCGCGCCACGCGCCCCCGTTGGGTCCCACCGACCATCCACCTCACCCGGCCGTCCTCCCCCTCTCCTTCCTCTCCTTAGACACTCCAGAGCCCCTCCCTCTCTTGTTTTCTCCTCCACCCAAGCCATGGAGGAAGGAACTCCTTCATCTCCATCAAATCCACCATATCTCGCCGGGAGATCGTCGGAGGATCACCGGAGGACGTCACCGACGAGCTTCTCCACTACCCCATCTACCTCTTCCTCGCGGGAGACCAAGGAGAAGGCCATCCCTAAGCTTCTTCATCTTCTTCCCCAAGCACCATGGATGAACTCGGCCCGATTTACTCCAATTCCGCCCTACACCAACAAGCGGCCTATTGCTCATGCTCTACTCATCACCGGTGAGCTTCCCTCGCCCTCACCATCTCCCTTTCACCCTTGTGCAACTCCATAGCCTATCCATGGATCCCTTTTGAGTTTCATCACCATTGATGACGTAGAGCTCAAAATACCTTATGCATGTCAAATCTATCACTTGGAATCAACTCTATACACTCTCAGAACCCATAGAAACAAACCCCACCCAAACCCGAGGCCGGAGCCGCCGACGGCGAGCTCGACGGTGAGCCACGGCCCAGGGGCGGACAGTCCGACCTTAGGGGACGGACGGTCCGTAAACCGCACAAAAAACCTCCGGAGACGTTGTTTTCTCGCCTCCAGGGTCGGACGGTCCGTCAGTTGACCACGGACGGTCCGCGGTTACTATTCATCTCTCGTATACCATCTTGTATAATTCATATAAAATTGTATATAGCTCAGAAAAATGTGAAATAAATTTTGTTGGTTTTCTAATGATGTCAAGAACCTATTAAAAATGAGTTTGACTCCAAATTAAATAATTATTTTATCCTAATTAATTATGTGAGTGTTTATCTTGTTAATCACATAGTTAATTCTCTATTAGTCCAAAAATTATGAACCAATTTTGCTAATTCACTTATGATGTGTAGGATCTAATGTAAGTACTTGTTTGCATTAACTATGTGTAGATTGGTACAGTTTAAGATATCTTCTAACCTAATTAATTAGTATATGTATAATGTCTTCATATGTGCTTCTAAAATTATGAATCTAACTTGTTAGCTTCCATTGATCATGATATAACTCTCATGGTTAAGGCTTTATGTTATAACAATTGAATTATGTGATACCTCATATGAAACTAAAATAGGACAACTAATGTTTATTGCCTTCTCATGTTATAATTTGACTTAGAAGGTTATATGCACTTGTGTGAATAATTAATTGTTTGCACACTTTCACCTAAGCAATTGTTTGTGCACTTTAATTCCAAATCTTTGATTGCTTGCTTGATGACCTTGAATCATGTTATCTTTTGCTTCTCATAAGCCATTGCATCTCATGTTGCATATGCATTCATGCCATCCTTTCTAATTCATGCATTCATCTAATCTCGTAGATGACGTTCCGGAGTGTTACGTTCTTGGAGCACCGATCTCAGGCAGGCACCTATGTATCTCACTCTATTTTCTAAATGTGAAATGCTATTACTTATTAATGATTGTGCATGGGCTTAGCTCTATCTAGACATATGCAATGTGTAGAACCTATTAGACATATCAACTCTTGGAATTAGCTCAACTTATTTAGTGAAAGCATGCATGTTAGAAATATCGTTATAATTGCTTAGTCATGCTTAGTTGTCGGTAGAAGTCGAGAGGTGGCAAGGTCACCACCACTCGCGAGTTATAGTATGCTTTCTTAATTAATACTTGAGTAGTCATGAATGGATAAAATTTGAGCCCTATGAATATGATTCGAGACTTGAGCAAGTGTGCTAGGGCCATGTTGGGAATGAATCCAAGTGGTATAGGCTTGCTTGAGTCGATTAAGGCCTGATCGTTATCGCTGTGATACTTGAGCACTATTCCGTACAAACCACATGCTCATAATGGGTCGGTAAGCTAAGTAGCATAAGTCGCACCGTACCTTGACCGGATTCGGTGCGGGGGTGGGATGAGGTGTGATCGGCCGTGTCCCGTACATCTATACACTTTCGGCCGTTCGCTCATAGTAGGGTGCGGGTATGTGAAAGGTCGAGGGCATGAATTAACACTTATCCTAGGCCGAGGATATGGTCGTTGGTCTTGCGTCTCGTGTGGGAAAAGTTGTACACCCCCTGCAGGTTATAATCTATTGCAATAGCCTCGCTCCAGTCACGGAGCACGCTCATGTACTTGGACTTTAACGTAGAGTTTCGTGAAGGGCTTATGGAAGATTGAGCTCGTGAACACTTGGTCACTTTATTTATGCAATTGTATTGATGTTTGATATAGAAAATAGGTGCTATGTCTTTTGCTTATTCACTTGATAAATTATGCTCGCATTTTATTATCAAATGTTAAAAACTTGACAAGCCTCATGCATCCACCAAATATATAGTATTGTGGATAAGTCCCGCAAGTACGCAATGTACTTACGGTGCCGCCGTTAAGTTGTTTTGCGGTGTTTCTTCTTGTGGGTGATTGTCACATTCATCCCGCCGGAGTTGGCAATGTGGATGTATGGTGGAAGTTGCTCCAAGCTAGTGCGGTGGTGTCTTATGGGCAAGGACATCATCGTTGCACCATATATCTTTGTTTTTTTTTGCTGCGTTTTAACTCTCAACCTAGGAAAAACATGTTAGGATATCCACCTAGACTTAGGGTACATCTAGGATGGTTAATCATTTTCTTACAAACAATGAAACTCGGATATTCTAGGTGCTTACATTGTATAGTTATAATTTCGAAATTTTTGTAATATGATCAAGACTTGTAAACTAAATTTTAAAATTTGCTCTCACGTGTATCCTTGTGATGGTTGCCATGATGTAAATACGGTATGCGTGTTGTTCCCGGGAATACTTGAGACGCGTACGGGGACTACCGGGGTTATCTCGATTAAGCCGGTGGATCATTGGACGATAACTCGGTTTAGTCGAGGTAATTTGGGCGGTTCCTTACGGGGATATGGTTGGTGCAATAGCCCTTGGCACGATGGATGTTGGCTTCCATTTCCCCATCGTTTTCCTAGCAAAAACTCTCCATTCTCCAGTTTTCACACAGTTTCAGCGTGGGCCGTGTTGGGGGAGTCGGTCTTCGGAAGCATCGCCCTCGTCCGCCCACGCTAAAAACCTTCGGCGTGCGCACGGCTTCGGTCTCGCGGGGAGACCCTTCGGCGCAGAGCACTAACGAAACACTAATGCCGCCCCCCGCTTTATAAGTTTTGTTGTGCGGGGGAGATCCATCATCGCCGCGCTCACCTTCGGCGCCGAAGGCGCCAAGACAACGGTGCTTCGGTAATGAAGGCCCAAGGGAAGCGAGGGGCCGAGAGCGCCGGCCCGGGACGTCGCGTCCGGGGGCGGCGGCGGCGCGCGTACGTGGCGCCCGAAGAGGCCCGACGACCCCCGCCCGGGGTCGCTACTTCGGCTCCGAAGGGGCCGACGACCCCGGACACGTGGCCACCGCCGACGTGTAAAGTGGGCTCCGGTCGGGGCGGAGACAAGGGCGGCCGCGTGTAAAGGCATTTCGGCCGTACGAAGACACGCCGGAGGCCCGTACGACGCGGGGGACTTACCGTTATACCCTTGTAAAGTGTTTAAAGTGGATTGTCGGGAACGGAAAAGGTGTAATTGAGGCAAATGACTATACCCGGGGGTCTCCTATAAATAGTGAACCCCTTGTAATGAAACGGACACCCCGTAATGAGAAGAGAGCACCGAAGGCCTTTGCCGCTTCTTCGGTCTTCGGTCGCGGAGTACTTTCCTTGTTCCGTCTTCGTAAGTTTCCGCGTTTCCTTTCCTCGCCCGAGTAGAAGTAGGAACCTCGCAAGAAAGGGCGAGAGTAGGGAGTGAGTTCGGGGGGGCGTTGTGTCGGCGTCCACCCTTCGGCCCGATTTCCACCAACGCTTGGCGCCCACCTCGTGGAAGATCTCGGGACCACATGGCTAGGACACGTTCGGCGAGGCGCCGAAGCCGCGACGGCTCGGGCGGCGACCACTCCACTCGTGTCGGAGCCCGCCAACCCATCCCCTTCGGCCGTCCGGCCTCTCGGCGGAACCGCCGCCGGCCAAGCGCGCCCGAGGTAGAGCACACCGCTCCGGGGGTGTTCGAAGTCGCCTCGAGGGGCCGGGGGCTTCGGCGCAGACATCGAGGCCCTCCGAAGGATTCGGCCCTCATCGCCGGCAAGTCCGTGCCGGCTCGCCCCCGAGCAGGAGACGCGCCCACCCTCCTCGCGGATGCGGCCATCCCGGCACCGAGGATGCGGCTCCACCACACATCGCTTCCGACGCCATCGACTTCAACATCGGGGGCCGAGCGCTACCTCGCCATGCCGCAAAGCCGGATCGCGGCGCGCGACGCCGCCACGGCAAGTCGCTCCGACGCCGCCCGCACCGCCACCGACACCCGCCGCGCACGCCGCGCCGGCGGCCCAAGAACAAGCTCCGGCTCACCCCCGCAGCCATGCGGTGCTCGGGCCCGGATCGGTGGAGGCGCAAAAGGACGCCTCCGAAGGACAAAGCATAGGGCACCGCCAAGACGAGGGGGGGGTGCACGAGCACCTCGCTCCCGACGACGCCCCACTTCGCAACGTGGTCCCGGTGTCCCCGCTCTCGGTTGAGCTGGAGAGTGCGCCGTGGCCTCGTAGGTTCAACGCCAACACCCTGCCCCAGTACGACGGGGACTATGATCCCAAGGAGTTTTTGATGAAGTTTGAAGCAGCGGTTGAGTCCAACGGAGGTGACGCCACAACAAAGGCAAAGGCCCTCGTGCTCGCGCTCAAGGGAGAAGTCCAGTACTGGTATGCCAACATACCGAAGGGGTACATCACATCATGGTTCCAGCTGCGGAACAAGCTGCTGTCCAGCTTCAAGGGCATGCAGGTCGAAGAGTTAGACTCCAACGACCTCGTCAACATGTGCGTCCAAGGGGACCGTGAGTCACCGCAAGAGTACATGCACGGGGTTGTCAAACCGACAAAGACGCGCACCCAACGTGTCCGAAAGCGAAGCATCATCGACGCTATCGTCGGTGGCCTCGGCGGTTGGAAACCGCCAAGATGTACTCGACAGGTCAAGCCGAAGTCCGTGCAAGAATTGTTCGAAGTCATGCAAGAATACTGCAAGTCGGACAAAGGCCGCCGCCGAAGGCTCGATCGGGCAAACGCGGCAAAGAAGCGAAACAACGGGGCCGGTGGGACCACCGAAGGGATGGCAAAACCAGCCGCCGAAGGTGCGAACCGCCGCATCAACAACGTGTCCGCACCCCCCCGACCAAAACCAGAGCAGGGGCGGTGGGCACAAGGGCGGATACAAACATACCAAGGGGCCGAAGCCGCAGAGAAGATAACCAGGCAGAGGCCCGAGGCGAGCGTTTTTCCGCCGGCTCCACGGGATCGATGCCCAGCACCACACGCACCGGTGCCCTTCGGCGGTCAAGATGAAGATGGAGTGGGAGGCGGAGGAGAAGGCAAAGGCACCGGCATGGCCGTGAACCATGTCATGAAGTACCGGAGTGCGGGTCGGTTCAAGGCCCCGCCACCACCCTACCGCCACCGCCCTTACCAACCTTCGGCACCGACGCATGCTTTCCACCCACCACGCCCATACGCACCTCCCGCGCCGCGGCCCGCTTCCACCTCCTCCCCGCTCGCGCAACAACCTTCGGTGTTCGTGCCGTCGTGGCCGAACCCGCCCGCCCACCACCAAGTGCATTACACCCACACCCAACCACCGCCCCCGCCACCACCAAAGCAAGAGGTCCCCGACTCAAGCGACTCGGGGATGACGGGCATGCTCAACATCATTAATGCGATCTCCGGCGGATCAAATGAGCCGACCCATGAAACAAAGAGGCGGCGCCAAGACTACTACCGAAGCGTATCACACATTTGCTCCGCAAGTACTTTCACCTACCATGGTCCCATGTCCCAATAACCTTCACGGCGGCTCGACATCCGGTTGCAAAGACTACCCCCACAATGACCCGCTCGTCATAAGAGCCAACATTGGCAAGAACACGAAGTACTACTTCGGCAACGACGTAGGGAGGATCCTCGTCGATAATGGCAGCTCGGCGGACATTTTGACCTGGCAATGTTTCACCAGCATGGGGTTCAAGAAGGAAGACCTGAAGAAGGCAGAGCACCCGCTGTACGGCTTCGGCAATAAGAAAATCGAAGCCCTGGGCAAAATTGATGTCAATGTATCCTTCGGCCAAGATGCCACAATGAGAACTGAGATCATAACATTTGATGTTGTGGACTTCGCATACCCGTACAATGCCATATTCGGCCGCAACACCATCAACAAGTTCGCCGCGGTGATCCACCAAGGGTATCTGCTGATGAAGATACCGACGGCGGCAGGAGTAATATCAGTCTACGGCAGCCAGGAGGAGGCCCGAAGAGCCGAGCGCAACACTTCGGTCCACAACAGACAAGTCCATGTCATCAATGAGGACGAGAGCAACGAAGCTACAGCGGCCGAAGAGCACAAGGCCGAAGCCCGATGAGGCGGTCCATGAAGGGGGCCGAAGCCGAACGCATGAAGGCCGTCGATGTCACAAAGACAGGCCCCTTATGTGCGGATGTGCCAAGCGTAACCGTGATGATAGGCGCCGAGGTCGGCGCGAAGACGAAGGCCGACTCCCTGCAGCTTCCTTCGTAACAACCAAGATGTCTTCGCATGGTCCAAGTCCGACCCGACAGGGCGTTCACCGCTCGGTCATAGAGCATGCACTCAATACCGATCCGAGAGTCAAACCGAAGCCGCAGAGGCGGCGGCCCATGTCGGCGGATAGAGTCAAGGCCGCGGAGGCCGAAGTGCAAAAGTCGCTCGACGCAAGAATTATCGAGAAGTGCAATACCCCATCCGGGTGGCAAATGTGGTCATGGTACCGAAGAAAAACGGCAATATGAGAATGTGCATTGACTTCACTGAACTCAACAAGGCATGCCCGAAGGACCCTTTTCCTCTGCCAAGGATCGACGTCATCATTGATCAGGCCGCCGGCTGCGACATGTTGAGCCTCTTAGATTGCTTCTCCGGCTATCACCAAGTGTGGATGCGAAGGGAAGACGAAGCAAAAAGCGGGTTTACAACCCCCTTCGGTGTCTTCGCTTCGTCGAATGCCCGAAGGCTTGCGCAACGCCGGTCCACCTTCAACCGCATGATGAAGCCGATCCCGGGCGGCCCACCGGGGGCGCAACGCCTCGCCGTACGTCGACGACATCGTCATCATGAGCGAGAAAGAGCAAGATCACATCGCGGATCTAACCGAAACCTTCGACAACATGAGGCAAAACGGCCTCAAGCTTAACCCGGAGAAATGCATCTTCGGCATTCGGAGAGGGCAACCGTTGGGCCGCATGGTCTCCAAGCGGGGCATCCGGGCGAACCCCCAAAAGATCGAGGCCCTACGAAGGATGCGGCCTCCGACCACTCGAAAGGAAGTCCAAAGGCTCAGCGGCGAATCGCCTCGTTGAACCGGTTTATCTCAAGAGCCGCAGAGCGAAGCCTCGCCCTTCTTCAAGGTTCTCCGAGCAAACTCGGCTTTTCGGTGGGGCCCGGAGCAAGAAGCAAGCCTTCGACGAACTCAAGAAATATCTTGAAGATGCCGCAATCATGACCAAGCCGTCACCGAAGGCCGACCCGTCGTTGTACATTGCAAAGCAACCGACACAAGAAGCTAGTGCGGTGCTCGTGGAAGAGCGCGAGGGAGGCGGATGCCCCGAGGCAATTTCCAGTATACTATGTCTCCGAAGCTCCGAGCGGCTCAAAGTCGCTCTACTCCGAAATGGAAAAGATGGCATATGCGGTTGTGATGGCAAAAAGGAAGCTTCGGCACTACTTCCGTAGCCACAATGTCTCGGTACCCACACGCCTTCCCCCCTCGGGACATGTTCGAGAACAAGGAGTCAACGAGCGAGGATGGGCAAGTGGGCCTCGGAATTGGCGGAGCACGTCATAAGCTTCGTCGCCGCAGCCGCAATAAAATCTCAAGTCCTCGCCGACTTTGTAGCCGATTGGACGCCTTCGGCGCCGAAGGGGGAACCAGTAGTCACAGAGCCAGTATGGGAAGTCCGGTGTGCAGACGGCGCCACCGCCACCTCGGTTCGGCGGCGGCAGCTAGCCTTAAAATCCCCTTCGGGCATCAAACTCCGATACGCTCTGCGGCTCAACTACGACAACTGTACAAACAATGTGGCAGAGTATGAAGGCCTGTTGCTCGCCCTTCGGAAGGCCGTGGCCGTAGGTGCCAGGAGGCTCGTCATCTTGACGGACTCTGAGCTTGTCGCTTGCCATATTGGGAAAACCTACAAGGCAAAGAACCCAGATATGATGAAGTACCTGCAAGCCGTCCGAAGCATGGAAAAATTCTTCATTGGCATCACAAGACGAAGTTTCCCCGTAAATCACAACAAGGAGGCCGATGCTATTGCGAAGGCAAACCGCACTACTTGAAGCCTTGCCGCCGCATGTTTTTTATGAGACAATCACCTCGAGGTCCGCCGCCGACGAAGCGGCACCCCCCCAAATTTGTGAACGCAATTCGAGCGAGGACCGGCGTGCCCCAATAGTGGCGGCGCTCAAAGGATATTATGAGGCCGAAGATGGAGTCACCGCCAAAAGGGCGGCAATCGTGGCGAGGAACTATCACCCGATCGACGACAACTTGTACCGAAGAGGGGTGTGCGCTCCATTATTAAAGTGCATATCGCTCACCGAGGGGAAGCAACATCGCACGAAATCCACGGCGGCATGTGCTCACACCACCTCGGCACCGCAGCTTTGGTGCGAAAGCTTTCCGTCGGGTTTCTATTGGCCTTCGGCGAGCGGCGCACGCCCACGACATTGTGCGCCACCGTCCCGAGTGCCGCCGCCACGCGCCCTACAGGCAAGTTTGCCTCCAACGAGATACGGTTGCTACCACCGGTGTGGCCCTTCGCAAGATGGGGTGTTGATATCGTCGGCCCGCTACCCACGGCACCGGAAACTACACCCACGCAGGTTGTGGCGGTTGAATATTTCTCCAAGTGGGTTGAAGCGAAGCCGTTGCTAAGCATCACCTCGGCAACCATTCGAAGTTCTTCCGGCAAAACATAGTGTGCCGCTTCGGTGTTCCTCACGAGGTCACGGTCGACAATGGCAAGCAATTTGACATGACACGAGTTCAAGGAATTCCGCGCATACCCGGGAACGAAGTTGTGCTTCGCTTCGGCCTATCACCCACGGTCCAACGGGGCCGTCGAGCGAGCCAACGGAATCATCTTCGCCGTATCAAGAGGAACATCACCGATTTGCCCAAGAGCAAGTGGGCCGAAGAGCTTCCGAGGGTAATTTGGTCCCACAACACCACCACTTCCGTAACTACCCGCGTTTTCCCCCTTCAAGCCGTCGTACGGAGAGGAAGCCATGCCGCCCGAAGAACCGTGCTCCGGGCACTTGGAGGAGTACACCCTCCGGAGACGAAGACCTCAAGGCTTCGGTTCGTAACATCGAGGAGGTCCGCCTACAGTACCGAAAACCTCTTGGCCTACCAAGACGAGACCCGAGGTGGAAAAACAAGAAAATCAAACCGAAGCTCATTCGGTCGGGGGATCTAGTGCTACGCAAGGTGCCGAAGGGCAAATTAAAGGGCAAGATGCACGGGAAATGGGAAGGCCCATTCATAGCAACGGCCACCGCAAACGAAGCGGCATTCAAACCGCGTCGGTGTCGGGCGACGAAGAGCCGTACACCGGAATGTGGATATGCTTCGTAAATACTTCGTGTGAAGCAACTACGAGTTCTTAGCATAGTCTCTCGACTCTTCTTAGTTTCTCTTTCCTTTAGACCAAGATTTTTGGCCTTGTATCCTATGTACATTAAAGTAGTGGGGGGCGTACTCTTTTCCTCACGGGGGAAGCTTCGTGGTTCCCCTCCGACCCACGAAGTGTGAGGTTTTTAATGAGGCGGCCCTTTGTATCCCTTCGACTTCGACATGTAATATAAGTCGGTTCTCCCCCATCTCTTTCGTGTGCGTTTGCATTTCTTTCCAAAGAATGTTTTCGAAGCTAGGCCACCGCCTCCGGGGGCCTAGTCTCCGAAGTGGCCTTCGGCGCGGTAAGTAACGACCTTGGTGCGGGATGCCTTGGGGGCACGCGCACCACCCCGTCACTTATTGGCGTGACCGAAGAGAAAACCGCTCGAAGCGGATCGGGGCCATGATTCGGCCGAAGTAAGCGCACGCCCGGAGCGATGCGTCGGCCGCGAGTTGACCGTCGGTCTCGAGTTGACCGAAGAGAAAACCGCTCGAAGCGGATCGGGGCCATGATTCGGCCGAAGTAAGCGCACGCCGGGAGCGATGCGTCGGCCGCGAGTTGACCGTCGGTCTCGAGTTGACCGAAGAGAAAACCGCTCGAAGCGGGTCGGGGCCACGATTCGGCCGAAGTAAGCGCACGCCTCGAGCGATGCGTCGTTCGTGAGTTGACCGAAGAGTAAACCGATGCGGAACAAGTCCACAATACGACCGGGGAAACGCACGTTAACGGCGGCGTACAAAACGAGGCCGCGTCCGGGGCCGAAGTGCGCGTACACTCAAAGCCAAGACATCGTGCGTTAATTCTAAAGACGAAGCGCGATGCCGCTTCGTCCAACGAACGTAGGGTGTTTTCACGAAAAGTCGGGCAAAAACACCCCTTGTCCACACTTTCAGCTTACAACATCCATCATGGAAAGCAACATAACTTTATAAAATGAACAACAGTGTAGTTACAACACATATTGCCTCGAACAATAGTTCTACAAAGTCGCACTTAAACATTGGCTTCGGCCCGCCGCGAACACTTCCGGGGGGAGTTCCGAAGTCCTATGCTTCAAGTCTTCGCGCCGGCCCCGCGCCCACGTTTAACGATCAATCCTCGTTTAGTACTTCTTCACGGATCTCGTCGATCGCCCGAAGATGTGCCATGTCTATGATCTCCAAAGCCATCTCCCGAAGCTCGGCTGTCGGTAGGCATCCGCCCCGCGCCGAAGTCCGGGTCGATTCTATACGAAGGAGATCCCTCCGTTTCCACCTTCACCGCCGCGAAGCTTTCCGACGAGGTGTCAGGAATTAAGTATACATACTCGGGCGGCCCAAGGACCCCCTCTTCAATTGGCTCCGTTTTCGGAACGACCCCTTCGGCCACGAAGGGGTCCACTAACCTACGCTTGGCCGCCCTACGGCGGCCCGCTCTCTAAGAATGGCATCCCGCGTGCGGGGTCCCTCGAAAACTCAGCGAAAAAGCGCTTAGCCGCTTCGTTGTGAAGGCGATAGCGCTCCGCTCGGTACGACAAAAACTCCGCGTATGAGACATTAGGATGCCGAATGCTAAACTTCGTCCATACGTTAGGCGCGACAAAAAGTGATTCAAGGGGCAAAGTTGAGTTGCTCGCACCTTCGGCCCCTCGCGCGCAGAACCACCGAAGGAACCCGCGCAGACACCGTGCGTCGCTCACATTACAAGAATTCCATCCCTTCGGAAGGGAGAATAGTTCACTCCGTCACAAAGTTCGCGGCGATGCGTTTTTCACACCTCGGCACCCTCGGTGACGACGGCGGCTTCATCCACAACGGCGCTCGCTTCGGTGGCCTCGACAACCGCTTCGGCCGGCGTTCCCCGCCGTAGAGAGCCGGCGGCCCAACAAGGTAGCTTCAAGTTCCGCCGCGTGCGCCGCGTCCGAAGCCTCCACCGTGGCGTCTCCGGCGGGGCCCCTTGCCCCCCTCGGCGTCTCCGGCTTCGGGTGCGACCCCCTCCCTCGGAGCCGGGAGCAACTTCGGGGACGGCGGGAGCCGAAGTGGCGGCCTCGGTGGGCGTTTCGGCGCGCTCTTCCTCGGTGGCGGGCCCCGTCGCATCTTCGTGCCTTCCCTCGGCGTCGGGTGCCATCGCGCCTTCGGCAACGCCGGCTTCGCCCCCCGCAGCGGTGCCGGCGGCCGCCCCCTCCTCCGGTGCCGCGGCTCCCGGCTCGCGGCGGTGATAAGGGGAACGCCGGCATGGCGATCCGGCCTCCATCCATCATGAACCGGGGCAAGGGCGGAACACGACCATACCGAGCCACAAGCCGGCGTAAATACGTTCCCGCACTGCGATCTCCTATCCGCAAAAGCGTCAAGGGAAGTGTGTCAAAATACCGACGATGACGTTTTCTCACCGAGGTGTAAGCAAAGGGGAGGAAGCGGCCCGCGTACTCGGGGCGCCGAGGCGAGCCGATTCGTCCAAGGTAAGCCGATAGCCGCGCCGGCGAAGAAGGTGTTCATAAAGTTCTTTGCGAGATTCTTCGGCAAAGCACGGGAAGCCGTCCAACCTCTAGCTCCGCGTCGCTAGGCCACTCGAAGTTTTCCTTCGTAAGCCGACGAAGATCGCCCTTGCCGATTGTCTTCTCCGAAGAGGGGCGATCCGACGGCACCCGCCGAGCACACCGCATACGCCGGGTACGAACCCCCACCGCAGCCCCCAAGCTCCCCGAAGATCTTTACGTTCGTCGAGATGACGTCAAAGCGTGCGTTCACCCATTCGTAAAATGACTCAACGGTGGGCCGAGGAAGCGGGGGACAGAGGAGCATCCAAGTTGCATTGCTCCAAAGAATCGCAGTATGTTGTCGCGGAGGGCTTCGGCGCCACGGATGTGGTCCGTGCGGCATCGGTCCGGCGTTGCGCTCGGCCCGCCTAACCTCGTGTCGCGCTTCGGCCGCCTTGACCTCTTTGTCGGCAAGCTGAGCGCGCATGTCTTCTTTGGCACTGCTAAGGACCTCCACATCGCGCCGCAGTGTGCTGAGGACAGCTTCGGAGGATCTCGTGGCATTTTCTTTCTCCCGTTGCGGCTTCCGGGAGCGCTCTCGCTCCGCGCCCGGACGCCCCTCCGGCCTCCGCCACTCGCTCTCAAGCGAAGAGACGGAGGCTACCGATTTCTCCTTCGCCTCCTTGCTCTCCCTCGCTCCAACCTTCGCGAGAGACACCGAGAGGCGATGAAGGCCTTCAAGGATAGGTCCCCGCACGCCGTCGTGAGCTCCGCGGCGGTCGCCTTCCCGAAGTACTCCTCTTCGTGAGGTATCGCGAAGCTTGCCCCGCCTCTTCCAAACCGGCGCTCATGACCGCCGCTCGTCGGCCCCAAGGAAGCGATTGTCTTCCCGCCAATCAACTTGGTTTCGGCGGGGATCCGGAGACGAACGGCGGCGGCCGGGGCTCTTCGGCGTCACCCGGTAGCTACTGCTTTCGGGACCCTCATCTTCTTCCTCCTCCTCTTCGGGGACGACATCATGCTTCTCGGAGGTTGGGGCCGAAGGGGAGGCGGATTGCTCGGTGCCATCAGAGGATGTGTCCGACGAGCTGCTGGAGGTGGAGCTGGAACTGCCTTTGTCTTGGGGGGCTTCGGCGCCGAAGGCGACAGGGGCTTGGCTTGCGTGGCGCATCGCCAACGGAGGACACGATGCGTACATCACCGTCATCGTCGCTATCCTTCTCCCGGCGGCCGAGGGGAACAAGCGCCGGCCGGTGGCCCCCGCGCCCGCCCTCGCCGGAGCCGCGCCGGAGGGTACATCCGAAGGCGCGCGCGCGCGCGCGCGCGCACGGCGGCTATCACGTCCGCAACAAGGCTCGTTTCCACGTCCACGACGCGGGTCCTCTTAGGGGACGGGGGTGAATCCGCAGCCGCCCGCCCCCGCTTCTTCCGTGCCTTCCCCTCGGCGGCCGCAGAGAGCCGCGGCCGGGTGCGCCCTTCGGCCGGCTCTCGGCGGAGCGGCGCGCGGCGACGTCGCCGTCTCCTCTCGCATCCGCTTCGGCGGCCGCGACCGCCGCGGCTTTCTTCTCGGCCGCCTCGCGGTGTTTGGCGAAGCCGACGCGTTCGTGCGGCGTGACCTTGAAGAACTCAAAAATACGGTTCGTCCGGACCCGTTCGCCTCCGCAACGGTGTCCTTGTACTCCTTCGGCGAGACGGGGCCGAGGATGAAGTCCCCGTGCGCCTCCACCTTCCTCTTCCTCAAAACTCGCGAAAAACTGCCAAATCCGTTAGCCTCTCGTTCACTAGATACATGGCCGAGGCGATTCTATTCAAGGTTGCGTAGTAACTTACGATCGGCCGTGAAGCCGAAGACCTTCGTCCAATCGGGGCAAGGGATGCCGCCGATGTCTTCCGCCCACTCGTCTTCGGCCACGGACCGGCCCGTCGACCGGCGGGCACACGGGGATGCCGCGGTACTCCTCTACGATGTCGCGAGTACCGTATCGTCGCGCGAACCGACGCAAGATCATAACGAACTCGTCCCCCCTCCGACACGAAGGGTTCTTCGCATAAGACTCGTGCGGGGGCGGGAGCTCCTTCGTTGCCGGCCGGTGAGTGCCTCCGGATGAAGGCGGACTCAAGGCGTAGTAGAACCGCGTCCGTTGCCAATCCGAAGGCCACTTGTTCCCGTACGCGGTGACCAGGGCTCACTATGCCGCCCTTATAAGAGAAATTGAGGCAGCCAAACCGACGGTCCTTCTCCACGGACCGGTCCCCTTCCTCCTCGAATACCGTCCGCCGTTGGTGATGCACCCGATGCGCCGAGGCGAATCCTTCGGCGGAGGGCTTGATCTTCGTCGTCCGCATATCCACATATATACCGACGCACCGAAGGATGGCATTAGGGGTAAGCCGATGAAGGTAGATGTCGAAGTACCGCAATATGTCGATGACAAGCGGGGTGAAGCGGGAACCGAAGCCCCGCGTACGTAAGATCCCGAAGATGACAACCTCGTTGTCTCGCGGCCGCGGCACGGCCTCACGGCCGGGGGCTCCGGCCGGCCCCGACCATACGGTTCTTCACCAACGCCTCCACGTCGGTCTTGTCAATCCGGCTTCGACCGAATGTATAGGTCTTCGCGATCTCCCTCGCGACGCATCGCGTCTACGCTTCGGCGCCATAAACGCTAGCTATGCACGAAGAAAAGGCGAGGAGCAAGGGGGCCGGAGCAAGTCTTACAAAGAGGCCTTCGGAGCTCTTGCGCGTCGTAAGTTCCGAGCCGAAGCCGCCGGGTGGGGTAACCCAAAGGACGGCCCCCCCCTTATATAGTAACGAGTCCCGATAATCGCGCCGCCTCAATCAAAATTACCTTTTTACCCGATGACGGCCCCTCTCAACGGTAAAATTGTCCAAGCGGCGCGCAGGTCTTTTTCGGGGCGCCTTGTCGGCCGTGAGCCGTCCGGGGGAGTTCCGAAGACCGGCCTTCACCCGATTTAAGGTCGATCGTAAGTTCGGCCCCCGCGCGGTGCCGGGGACGGCCCTCACCGACGAGGGGCTACCGTTGGGGGAGTCGGTCTTCGGAAGCATCGCCCTCGTCCGCCCACGCTAAAACCTTCGGCGTGCGCACGGCTTCGGTCTCGCAGGGAGACCCTTCGCCGCAGAGCACTAACGAAACACTAATGCCGCCCTCGCTTTATAAGTTTTGTTGTGCGGGGGAGATCCATCATCGCCGCGCTCACCTTCGCGCCGAAGGCGCCAAAGAACGCGTGCTTCGGTAATGAAGGCCCAAGGGAAGCAGTGGGCCGAGAGCGCCGGCCCGGGACGTCGCGTCCGGGGGCGGCGGCGCGCGTACGTGGCGCCCGAAGAGGCCCGACGACCCCGGCCCGGGGGTCGCTACTTCGGCTCCGAAGGGGCCGACGACCCCGGACACGTGGCCACCGCCGACGTGTAAAGTGGGCTCCGGTCGGGGCGGAGACAAGGGCGGCCGCGTGTAAAGGCATTTCGGCCGTACGAAGACACGCCGGGAGGCCCGTACGACGCGGGGACTTCATCGTTATACCCTTGTAAAGTGTTTAAAGTGGATTGTCGGGGAACGGAAAAGGTGTAATTGAGGCAAATGACTATACCCGGGGGTCTCCTATAAATAGTGAACCCCTTGTAATGAAACGGACACCCCGTAATGAGAAGAGAGCACCGAAGGCCTTTGCCAGTTCTTCGGTCTTCGGTCTGCAGAGTATTTTCCTTGTTCCGTCTTCGTAAGTTTCCGCGTTTCCTTTCCTCGCCCGAGTAGAAGTAGGAACCTCGCAAGAAAGGGCGAGAGTAGGGAGTGAGTTCAGGGGGCTGTTGTGTCGGCGTCCACCCTTCGCCCGATTTCCACCAACAGGCCGCCGCCGGCGCCGATCCACATCCACCGGAGATGGGTGGGATCCTCTCCTACTACTCCAGTGGCGCCGGTCGCTGTCGCCGGTGGGAGAGAGAGGCGATCGATGCAGGACAGCAGGAGGCGTCGTCGTCGTCGGATTCCTCGGGACGAACGGGGCCGGCCATGAGGCCCCAAACGTGTCCGGCTCAGGTCAAATTCGCCCAAGATCGCCAGAGATCTGGTGGAGCCTTGGAGGTTGCCGAGATGTGTTCGTCAGTCATGGGCAATCTGTTCTGGCACTTTGCCTTTAGCAACGCAAAGTGTTCGTGGCAACTATTTTTTTCCCCGGTTAACTATGATGGCAGGTCTATGCTGCAACTAATCTTACTAGCTAGATGGAGTACAAGAAATACGGGGGCGGAAGAATATCTGTGGAAGCATGGCCGCCGCCGCCTTCTAGCTTTTCATGGTCGATGCTGGTAGATGTTGCAAAGTAAACCACCGGCATCACACGCTGGACCTGCATCAAAAGGTAACTTTTGAGTCATCCATTGGTCCTCTCATGCATGCTGCATGCTCAGCTCAGATTTCACTTTGCTGTTTGCGTGATAGGGAATGCGAGGTCGTCACACGGCAATGGGTTTCGGTTGGCAATTTTAGCATGGTCCAACTGCTATCCTCACAGTGCTGTTAGATGGCGCACACCCTTTTCGCGGCCTGTAACCACTTGGTCAAGGTTTGTGTCAGGTCACTGTAAGGAGCTAGTAGTGAAAAATTAACTCTCAAGTGTCAAGTCGGACGGAAACACTTGAAGCTCAAGCCTATGCTTTTCCACCGTACCGGAGCAAGATCTTTCTCTAGATTCAGCGAACCATCTTCGCCTTTCATATTTTATTTTTTCAACAGATAGGGCTAGAATTGTAACCAGAGAAAACTCAAAATATGACTTGCAAACCGTATCGGACGAACAGCTACAGCTGACCAACACATGAAAACCACCTCGTTTCAAAATGTGCGCTTGTCTAATTCCCATCAAGGAAAAATAGCAACAACAAAAATTAGTGCCTTGGGACAAAATGGCATAAATGATTTCCCATGTACTCAACCAAATTGGTCCCTACCAAAGTCTATATGTATCTATCCAGGGAAAAACTTTTTCCGTACTTTTCAAAGCTTGAAGCATCTCAATCTTCCCGTGACCTAAAATTTCCTGTAGCGTCCATGTTACAAGCTGCGATCGCCTTGGGCAGCTCAACTTTTTTTTTTTTGCCTACATTTACCATGGTGGTGAATTGTTCATTTCCCAGTACGCAACTCATAGTGTGGTTCATTGTCATCTTGCTTTCTACATTGCTAGTGATATTATCTTCGAATTTTGTGGCTCAAAATATGAAAACTACCTCGTTTCAAAATTTCGCTTGTCTAGTGCCCATAAAAAAACACCAACAACAAAAATAGTGCAAAGGGACAAAATGCCAGAATGATTTTCCATGTACTCAACCAATTGGTCCCTACCAAAACGTACATGTACCTATCTGGAAAAACTTTTTTGTACTAACTTAAGCTATTTACAATTTCCCCAAAGCTTGAAACATCTCAAACTCCCCATGAGCTAAAATTGCCTAGGGCTTTCACGTAACGAACCAACCGTCACCTTGTGCAGCTCGATTTTTTTGTCTGCGTTTACGATGGTGGTGCATTGTTCATTTTCAGTACACAATTCATAGTGTGGTTCTTAGTTGTCTAACTTTCTTAATTGTTAGTGATGTTTCCTAGAAAAATTGTGTCTCAAAATATGAAAACCACCTCATTTCCAAATGTGCACTTGTCTAATGCACATATACAAAAACTCCAGCAAAATTAGTACGTACAGACAAAGTGGCCGAATGATTTCTTATGTACTCAACCAACTGCGTCCTGTTCGCTTGGCTTATCAACCACCAGCCAGCAGTAATTTTCTCTCAGAACAAACCAACCAAGAAGAATCACCAACAAGATTTTCTCTCGTAACAAACCAAGACTCAAATTTATCATCCCAGTGCCCATCCGAACAGGCTGTGGTCCTACCCAAATGCACATGTACCTATCCGGAAAAACCCTTTCTACTAAGTAAAGCAATTTGTAATGTCCCCAATGCTTGAAACATCTCGATTTTTCCATGACCTTAAAATTGCTTGTAGCGTCCACGTTGCGAGCCGCCATCGCCTCGCGCAGCTCGATTTTTTTTTGCTTGCATTACTGTGCTGGTAAATGGTTCATTTCTCAGTATGCAACTCGTAGTGTGGTTCATGGTCGATCGTCTTGCTTTCTAAATTGTTTCCTTAAAAAATCGTGGCTTAATAAAATATGAAAATCATCTCATTTCAAAATGTGTGCTTGTCTAATGAACATAAGGAAAAACAACAGTATTCCCTCGGCGCCAAATATCGCAATGATTTCTCATGTACTCAACTATTGGTTCCTACCAAAGTACATATCAAGAAAAGTTTTTTTCACACTAATTAATAAACCGCTTGTATTTCACCAAAGCTCGAAATATCTCGATCTTCCCATGACCTAAAATTGCAAGGAGCGTCCATGTTGTGAGGCTTATTTTGCCTGCATTTACAGTGGTGGTGAATGGTTCAATTTTCAGTATCCAACTCATAGTCCGATTCTTATTTGCCGTGCTTTCTAAAAAGTCGTGGCTCAAAATATGAAAACCACCTCGTTCCGATCAAAAAAAAACCACCAAAAACAAAAACTACGGCATAGGGACAAGGGGATCCTATGTCTCCTATCTTATTTAACATCGTCGCTGACATGCTAGCCCTGTTAATTAATAGAGCCAAAACAGATGGGCAGATTAGAGGGGTGATTCCCCATCTAGTTGATAATGGTTTGTCTATCTTACAATACGCAGACGACACCATAATCTTTCTAAACCATGACCTTGAGAAAGCTAAAAATCTTAAGCTCCTTTTATGTGCTTTTGAGCAGCTTTCGGGACTGAAGATTAACTTACACAAGAGTGAAGTCTTCTGTTATGGTGCGGCCAGAGAGATGAAAGCTTCATATACTTCTCTCTTTGGTTGTAATTTGGGAGAGTACCCTTTCAGATATTTAGGTATTCCGATGCACCATAGACAACTCCTAAATTCCGAATGGAGTAAAGTCGAAGAACGCTTTCAGCAAAAGCTCTCGTGTTGGAAAGCAAAATATCTATCCTATGGGGGGAGGTTGGTTCTGCTGAATTCAGTGTTAAGTAGCCTACCCATGTTCATGATGTCCTTCTTTGAAGTTCCTAAGGGAGTTCTTAAAAACCTGGATCATTTCAGATCCAGATTTTTTTGGCAAGGCTCTGCTATTAAACATAAGTATAGGCTTGCCAAATGGGACATCTTGTGTTGCCCCAAAGATCAGGGTGGCCTTGGGATTTTGAACTTACAGCTACAAAACAAATGTCTGTCGGCTAAGTGGTTAGTGAACCTTTTGAACACTAAAGGGACCTGGCAATCTTTGCTAAGGAACAAGTACTTGAGAACCAAAACCCTCACGCAAGTATCATCAAAACCCAATGACTCTCACTTTTGGAGAGGACTCATGCGTATTAAAGATGAGGTCTTGTCTAACGGTTCTTTTGTTATTAAAGATGGAACCAACACGAGATTTTGGGATGATACGTGGATAGGTGATAAACCGCTCAAGGATACATACCCATCCTTATACCATATTGCGCGGGATAAGCATGTCACGGTTTCTAAGGTTTTGTCCTCCAGGCCCCTTAACATTTCTTTCAGGCGATCTTTGGTGGGTAACAACCTGATCCTTTGGCTTCACCTAGTAGCTCAGGTCTCTAATGTTGTTCTGGTGGATGATAAAGACTATTTTAAATGGAGGCTGGCAAAAAGTGGTGTTTTCACTGTTCGGTCACTGTATTTACATGACATAGATACTCATCCACCTTTTCAGCATAGAAAGATCTGGAAGTGGAAAATTCCTCTAAAGATCAAAATTTTTCTTTGGTTTCTTCAGAAGGGTGTCGTTTTGACAAAAGATAACCTTGCTAAGAAAAATTGGAAAAGGAGCCAGCAATGTGTCTGCTGTAATTCTAATGAGACCATTCAACACCTGTTTTTAGATTGCCCTCCCGCAAAAATGATTTGGATGATTATTTTCTATGCTACTAATTTGTCCCAGCCTAGATCTATTAGCCATATGTTTGGTACGTGGCTTAATAATCAACATAAATTCTATAAGCCCCTTATCTGGGTTGGTGTCGCTGCCATTTGCTGGGCTATTTGGAAATGCCGGAACGATATTATTTTTAAAGTTTAATTCACTTTTGCAGGTTATTTTCAGGGGAGCTTACTGGCTACGCTTTTTGGCCCAGCTGCAGCATAAGGAGCAGGCTAAGGATACCCTCATCAACATGAGCAGAAATGTAGAAGCCGTTGCTCTTCAGATTGCTAATAGAGGATGGAACAATTTTTATCGTTTACCTTAGTCAGGGCTTTTTGCCCGTTACTGCTTTTTCACCCTTGTGTGGACGGTTCCTTTAAACTCTGTATTATTGGGCTGTGTACATCTTTTCGGATGTAGAGGCCGGATTTAAATATCCAATTTCTAAAAAATAGGGACATAATGCTAGAATGATTTCTCATGTACTCAACCAATTGGTCCCTACCAAAGCGTACATGTAACTATCCGAATTTTTTCCGTACTGATTAAAGTGGCTTGTGATTTTCTCAAAGCTTAAAACATCTCAATCTTCCCATGACCTAAATTAAATTGCCTGAATGTAGCGCGTCCACGTCACCGAGCAGCAATCGCCGCATGCAGCTTTGATTTTTTGTTTCTCGCATTTACCATCACTCTGAATTGTTCATTTCTCAGTATACAACTCACAGTGTGGTTCTTCGTTGTCTTGCTTTCTAAATTGTCAGTGACGCTTCCTTAAAAAAATTGCTAGCGATGTTGAGAACACCGCACCATTCGGCAATGAGTGTAGTTTTCAGGCTCATTAGGCGGTCGACAATGCGTGTCCAGGAAACTTTGTGTCATTTCAGGAAAGGAAACTTGTGGCTAAGACTAAGAGGAAAGTATACGGGGGGCCTTTGCACGAATGGTTGTGCTGCATTTTCCTGTCCAATATTTTGGTGCCTCTCTCGACCCTACTACGTACGGAACAGATGAGTATACTCTACAGTCTACACATTTCAAAGCAGAGGGCTGACGGCCGGAAACCGTGAGCTAGCGGTGTTGATTTTACTACTTGAATAGTAATCGTATGAAAACTGTGGTTATTCTTGGATAGGGTTTGGAGATCCGATGAAGACACTGTGCGTTTTGACCGACACATTTTCTGTCCGCATCGTGTACATTATCTGGCTTTTATTTGACTGGAACTGGACGAACGACAGCACTTGTTGGAAACAATGCGTGCTGTCTCCCTTCGCGAGCAAATTCTCCGAAGAATGATTAGTAAATTGCTGAACTTCTGTTCCATAAGCCTCTGAAAACATTTTTCTGACCCACCTAATCCATGATCCCCGAATAAAAAACTGAGTTCGTGAGCTCGACACAGGCTGGAGAGAGATCGAGCCGACGGGAGAGAGAACCTTTTCGGTAGGCGAGGGAGATCCTTTCAGCGCTGAATCGGACGGATGGGCACGCACATTCCAGAGCGAGAGGGAGTGGCAGGTTGGTGGCGACTTTGCGTTGCAAGCAGCCAGGGAGCTGACATGGATCTGCGTAGGCGGTGAAAGCGCCGGGGGGGGGGGGGGGGGGGGGGGGGGGGGGCATGCACGCAGCTACTACCAGCTAGAGCTAGCTAGGTAGCAGTCGTCTTCAACCTCGCTACCTCGCTACAATTCCATTCCAGAAAGGCGCTTTCGAGAAAAAGGGGGATCTTGCCGGGCATGGGCATTGGCTACAGCCCTGGGTTTTTGAGTCGGATCAAATCATCCTGCAGTGTGTCCCAGGGAGTCTTAGCCCAGAAGCAAGATCGGAGTTCCACCAAAAAGATGGTAGTTTCACGAGTAAACTAATCAGACCCCGGTTCTAATTTCCTCGCAGAAATGATCATCGCGCGCTCGGTGCATTCTGATGCAGGGCCATGGCCTACACAGCTAAAAAGGCTCCGGCCCCCCGGCGGGTTTGCTCGTGAGAATGTGAGATTGCTCGACCAGCTGTTGCGTGCACGGCTCAGCGCACGCGCGCTGGGCCGGGTCAACGTCAGTGACCATGGCTGGGCTCCGCCGGGAGCAGGCAGGCAGCAGGCCTCGCCGGCAGGGGGTAGAACCGTAGAACGAATTGAAGCTTCTTGCCTTCTTCCCGGGGGTGGAGAGAGGCGGCGACCTTTCCAGCCGCAAACCGCCGGCGGCGGCGGCGCGTTTGACGTGTCAAAAACGTCTGGGACCGGTGAGCGCGGCGTCTCGTGTATCTTACTGCGGTGTTTACCGGGGAGATAACGTAGTTAACGCGCGAGTTCACCAATGAGGGGAGCAGGTTTCTTGGCGCTGGATGAACAATCCGTGCTGCTGCCTGCTGCGCATTGTGCTAAGCCTGGCGTCGGTGTCATATGCGCTCATTGCCAGTAGACCACGGTGTTTTGGAGTATTTTTTGTGCCGGTGGACGACGGTTCAATTGAACGACCCAACATTTTCATTTGGGGCATGTTGGAAATGTATTTGATTTTTTTTTTCAATTGGAGTTCGTGCCCCGCAGGAAGCCCCCGTGCGGGTTCGGACTTTGAAAAGGCGCGCGAAGTGGGTGCTGGCATTTGATCGTCCGGAGAAAACCGGACGTGGAGTCGTGGAGGGAAAGCGATGGGGCTGTACGTGCTGTCTGCAGGAGCCAGGACCAGGAGGAGCATCGTGCTTGGAGTCGGAGCTCTGCAGGTGAAAGTTGTGCCGGCATCAGGTTCACGGGTCAGGCAGTGCATTTGCGTGATTTGTGTGTGGTGGCCTGGTGGCGCTCTTGTACGTCGTACGTGCTGCTGGGCCGCCGTTTCTGCACGTCGTATGTGTCGTCTGTGCCGGCATGTGAAGTTGTGAAACCACGTCACGTCTCTGCTTTTTTTTTGAAAATTTACGTCTCTGCTTTCAGCTGGTAATTTTCCGGCAGAAAAGTACAGTGCAATGATGCATATTCCCTCGGTCCTGACTGGTTTTTCTACTATAAATTTGACCGGATTTATAGAAAATACGCAGAATAATCAGATCTTGAAATAAATTTTATAAAAAACTAAATTCAAATATCTATCTAATGATATTAATTTTGTACCATGAATATTAATATATATATTTATATATTTAGTTAATATTGTTTCTGTGGAAGCGAAAACGCCACTTCGTTTGGGGGAAACGGAGGGAATATACGGAGGCTACTGCCGGCAGTTGTCCTATATGCATTACAGATGCAGGCAGGCCAAACCTGAATGTGTATCACATGATGATACTATTCCGTGACTGCCTCGCTTTTTTTCTTCAGTGACCTCACGCACTGATTAGCAGCTAGCTAGCGTCCCACTCTTGGCAAGAGCGACCCAGGAAGACGTCGATCGCCGGATCAAAGCCGGCCGTCGGCGTCGCCGCATTTCCTCCGCACCTCCCCAATAATTCGCAATAATTCATTCCCCTGTTCCCCGGCGGGCCATGTCGCCGCGACGGCAGCGGCTGCGGCGGCGCGCGAGACGTCCACCTCGTCGCATTGAACGCGCAGTTGATGAGTGTTTCCGCTCTTCCTCTTCGTCGCGGCAGCTAATATCAGCTAGTGACGCCTTCAGCCTCGGTGACGACGGTGCACGCACCACTACTGCACCAGGTCAGGCCGACGGACGGAGCGCCGCCGCGGGGGCGGGCGCGCGCGCTGGTGCGCTGGTGCGGTGTGTGATGCGAAGACAGCAAGAGTAAATGCGTTTCGCTGTGCAGAAAGTCGACGGTTTCGCCAACCTAATTAGGGCAACCTGCAATAATTTTTTCCATCGCTTTTGCATTTGCGGAGAAGATGAAGAAGATCGCGGGAGGTCGCAGTCCCTCAGATATAGACATTCTCAGATACATCTAATTTTACATTCAGAACGTATAATTAATTACATATAATAAGGGTTGTCAAACTTACAGGTTATCCAGCCAGCAGATTCTCTTGATACCGGATTCTTAGGAAATCCACATTACCAAAGAATTGATTCTCAGATAAGCTCAAACAAATCGGTTCTAATTTCTCCCCTCGCTCGTACCGTTTTTTTTTGGATTGAATCGCTTACTCCTCTTCTCGTAGCAAGAAAACAAAAAGGACAAGCTCTCGCAGATTGCAAGAAAACGAAAAGAAACAGACAGAAGTCGGTTTTCCCAAATTTTCTTAGGCAAATAGCATAACCTTTTTTTTGAGAAGCAAAAAGCTTAATTTGGGATAGCCCAGTTTTGACGCGGGCTCACCCTCCACGTAATTGGGCTGATCGCAACATTGTAGCCCATTTGCTAATTTCACCAGCTCAACCCACGCGCCACGTGTTTGCTCGCGTGTACCTACTCGGGGCCGGCTCCTCGGCTGGCCAGCCAAAACCTGGCGAAAACGGGCCATCCTTCCGTGTTTGGCAGGCAAGGGGCTCGGCTACATCCAGATCGTTTTTGGCAATGCATGTACAGATGAATGTCGTGACCATGTATGTACTCAGGATGTGGTAGCATTACCACCTTTTCAATTCTTACTGGAACGATTGCGCGCGTTGCGCGCACTATCGTGCCAACAATCAAATATAAGTGAATACAAGTAATAAAAAGTCACAATATCATCACAATCAAATCTGATTAAAATCAAAAAAACCCAACAGACTAAAACAATGCAAATGCAATACAAAGCGATTACTAATGGGAGTGATACATCAACACTCCAATTATTGACCTCTTCACTATTAACATTTGAAGTCTAAATATGTATTACTATTAACAAAAAAATAACCATTCACAAAACTATCATCCCAAGTTTATCTAACAGATAAGTTAACTACACCAAATGAATTATTCTAATGCTGCACTACAACATTTAGAATCAACTGTGCATTGGTTCCTCCGACACCTGTGAACCTACAATAACAAAAATAGTATGTTCAATTTAAATAAGATCATTGTTGTCACTTAAGAGAATATAACTTGCGCTTGTAGTATATTCCATATTTATGTCTCATGCTTTTATAAGTAAGGAAATACATGGTAACAAATACTAAGGCAACATATTATGCATGCAGGTTTATCTTCCAGATTATAGTAAGGCTATATGAGGCAAGGAAGGTAAACCTACCTTGAAATGTGATGTAGTCATGTACATTAAGTTCCACTTGGCAGCACTGAAACTTCAGTTCTTCCTAAATGACAAAGCGATATTACATAAGTAAATAGCAAACTCAAATCTAAGCTGACTGGTAAATCAGAAGGCAGAAGCAATCCTTAGGTATTCCCAAAAGGTTAGCACATACCTCCATTTGAACCATTTGTTTTGCTAACCCAAACAACAATGTGGAAAAATAACAAGTTCAGCATAGCACAATTCCACTTAGTTCCGGCATTTTACTGAAGATACCTTCACACAAGCACATGAAGCCTCCTACTCAAGCCCATTAACACTGACTCACTGTTTGAGATATCCTACTGGCATCAAATAGAATACTTCTAGCAACCCATATCCCTTCAGATATGATATTTGCTCCTAGCACACTTCATTTGTATGGAAGCCGTTAATGATTAGTACACGGTTCATTCTAAATTAGAATACCTACATACCACATGCTAATATTGGGAAAAACAGAATGCAGCTATATGTGCATAGCTCATGCTACTGCACATGGAACAGAATCATGGATGAAGCATCATGCCTTTGAGCTTAATCAATGCAAAATGAAAATCTCACTGCCTAAAAATGCAATGATAAATCTTATCAATGATCCCCACTATTATCAATCAAAGATAACACATATACTCACATGCAGGGGCAAGTCTCAGGAATTATCCTCACTATTATCCCAAATAAACAATGACACATTGACAAGATCTATGCGCAGCAGGTTTCCACTAGATAGACAACTTTTGATGTTTATCTTTAGTCCCGCCGTACTGTCAAACAATACTGATTTTCCTTGTAAGCTAACTATATAATATAGCCTTTTTAACAAACATTAGTCAAGTGTGTTACTAAGTTGAAGAAAAAACTGGATAAAATTTGATAGCAATGCAACTCACCAATTCTCTCCAGACCGAACATGATGATTGCCTCGTGCTAGAAAATATTATTTGCATTTCTGCTGCTGCCTTCAATGAATCCTTCTTAACGGCTAGTTTCTCTGAAAAACAACACAAACCAAGTGAAAGCGGTTGTGAGTGGATGGAAAATCCAATAAATGGCGACCATATGGTTTTATAGGACAACACTAAGCCACTGCCATGAAGAAAAGAAAGCAATAGTAATCATCATTTTGTATATGCCTTCATCATCCTGTCTAGATCCATTCACATGGTCACAGACAAATTATGCATAAGAATCATGGAACATAATACTGGTACAGTAGAAAGTTTGGGAACATTCAGAATGTAAACATTCAGAGCATAGCAAACTAAAGTAAGACAACTCAATATTGCAGTAATTTAGCTATTGATCCATGCATTGCTATGTAGCAGTAATATTAATGAGCAAACGAAATGCCACATTTACGAAGAAATAATAATTTTATTTATCCAAGAACTGGCAAACAATTGAGAAGAGAAAGAGATAAGGGAGAACAAGGCGTACCTGGCAATGGAGGAAGAGGATCAGAGTAGAGGAAGAGGGCATCCAGCCGGTGGATGAGTAGAGAAGCACACGAGAATCCTCGTAGGTGCCCCTGCAGTAGATCTCGAAGGTAGTGCCCTTGCAGAAAATCTCGAAGGCGCCGGAGATGGAGGTGCTGCCATCGTACCGCGCTGACATGCCCGCGCTCGCCTGAAATAGCAGCTCATCAAAAAGTGCATATGGGAACCGGATCTGAGATGCGTGGAAAAAAGGGAGGGGAGAGTAGGACCCGGTGATTCCACGCACCAGGCGAAGGTCGATTCGCCTCCCATAGAGGGAGGGGCGCTGGAGCTACTGCGGCGGCCATGCTAAAGCGGAAGCACGTGCTGAGAGGCGACAGCGATGGAGAGAGGAGAGCCGCAGCGGCGCGGGGGATCCGAGGCAGGCGGAGGGGCGGCGTAGGGAGGCCGGATCCGCCTCCGCACACACATAGAGGCGAGCACGGGGCGGGGCGACGACGGGGAGCATACGGTGCGGGGAGATGACATGAGAGGAGAGGGTGGCGGCGGGGAGGAGGAGAGAGGAACGGGTCGGGCGACTGGTGAGGGGGCGAGTTAGGGTTCGGGGGGTATTAGGTGGGGAGGTAGGGTGGTGGGAGGGTTTTTTTGTAAAAGTGTCGCGGGGGTATTTGTAAATCTACCATTCCTGCTTCTTTTTGTAGAGATAAATTTTAGATCGAGGGCTTGCCCGCAAAACATTTGAACGCGGTTACTGTGCGGTATGAACTTTTTGGGTCGTTTCACGATTTCTAACAAAGCGGAGGGCTTTTTCGCAAAATTTTCGAATTCGCAGTTGCGCGCCACGTACACCCGGGAATCACTCCGGTGCGAGCAAAGGGCGGTAGCCTTTAAGAAAAGAGTTTGGCATTTCATCGTACACCTAGGTGGCGTACTTTACCGCGGCCATGGCTGCCACTGAGCTCAAGCTCGAGCTCGAGCTCGCGCCATGGATGAAGGGGACCGCGATGATGGGCCTCAAACATGAACTTCGACTACACCTGCTGGTCGCCTTGCCGCCACCGCCGTTCGCGTTCGTCCTCCACCGACAGAGGTGGAGGCGCCGTCCTCCGCGTCGGGGCAGTGACTTTCACGCAGCTTCTCGCCTACTCCCTCGCGCCGCCTCCGCAACACCAGTAGCAACATGAGGCGGATGGGGGCGAGGCGGTGGGGTCGCCAGGGCCGACCAGACGCTCTCGGTGGTGCCGTCACACAGCGGCGACGGGAGGTGGGAGTGCCGGAGTGGACTCCGGCTACGACGCGGCGGAGCACAAGGTCGTCGACGTGTCCCGACCGAGCCGGAGACGGATGGGGAGGAAGATATGCGGCGGCGTTGGCGGATGACGACGACACGAGCACGAGGTGAGAGACGTGAAGGTCCTTATTTGGTTTTGGTAATTGAGTGACAACTTAGGTGGACTAATATGTGTTTGAGTGAAATACACAGGTGATTAGTCCACAGGTGATTATGTGTTGAAGGAGCTCATTGCATATGAGACATGACATGGAGTCATGTGACTAGATGGAGAAGATCAAGACAAGACTTGGCTTGACGGATTGGTTGCAAGTGTGAAGAGCAAGTCAGAGGCTAGGTGCTGGACCGCGTTGCGGGATGCTTGAGTAATGACTTGGCGCCGATGGACCAATGCAACGGTGAAGAGCAAGTGAAGTCAAGATCGATGAACCAACACGTCGCATGATGATATGAAGTGGATCATATTATTTGTGATGGTGTTGATGGATATTAGAGAAGATGGAATGGAATGCGCAAGGCAAAGGTATATCCAATAGGAATTTCATTTCACCAGTCATATGTGTGTAGAGAAGTATATGACCGGGTTTAGGATAGATGGCCGTACTATCAAGAGGGGCAAACTTGTTTGCATATCGGTCATCTAGTGCCACTTGAGCGATCTAACATTGTGATGTTGCTAGGATCGAGTGGCGTGGTGAAGAGAGTGAAAATCCCTTTGAAAAATGTTTGTGAAAATGCTAACTCACTCACACTTAAGGTGGTACACGCATGGGGTTGTGAAAGGATCTTGATGTCGCCTAGAGGGGGGGGGGGGGTGAATAGGCGAATCCGCACACTTAAAAATATTCAACCCATTGTCGATCGAAATCGGTCGACCGGTTTCCAAAACCGGTCGGACCGGTCGGACCGGTTTTACACGGACGTACGTAACCAACAATAAGTAAAACCCCTCTACGAGTTCTAGCACAAACCAAACTTGGTGTGGACTTCCACGAGGGACTTCCAAGAGTACCAACAAGCTCCCCGCACACACGGTACAAGCACACCAAAGTAGATCGAAGCGGAAGCACAAGATATATGCTAGAAAGAGAGATAAACCAACAAGCAAGATATATATGAAGTAAAAACGCAATTGACACAAGGATTTATCCCGTGGTTCGCCTCGCCACAAAGGCTTGCTTACGTCCACGTTGTTGAGGTATCCACACAAGGATAGACTCGCCACACAAGGCTTGCCCTTTCCCTCGACCTCAAGTCAAGAGAACAATCTCTTGAGATGAGAGGTTTTCCACTAGATTCACGGGGGTAATACAAACTTCTTGGAGCTTCCACAATCTCGGATTGGAGCTTCCAAGCGACCTCTAGCCGTCTAGGAGCAAATGCTCCAAGAGTAAAAGATGCTTCAATGATCTTCAACGGAATCGGCGGGTGCTCAAGTGCGAGATGCTCACAAGGCTTCTCAAAGCTCTCTAAAGCTCTCACACTAGTCACTCTCTTAACCCAACTCAAGGATATGGCACTAGAGGCTTAAATCTCACTTAGAGAGGTTGGGAAGAGCTTTGCTATGGTTCGGGAATGTGTTAGGAGTGAAGAGAACCGGCCACCCCTCAAAGAGGAGCTTATGGGTATAAATACCCACCTCACTCAAAACTAGCCGTTAGTCCGTCGGACAAAACCGGTCGGACCGGTTTTCCAAACCGTCGACCGGTTTACAAACCAACTAGCCGTTGGACGGTGTCGGTGCCCAAACCGGTCGACCGGTTTCCAAAACCGGTCGGGCGGTTTTGGCCGAGAGCTCAACTAAGGTTTTGATCTCACGGGTTAGTCTCTCTAGGCTTCACTTGAGCACTTTTTGATGTTTGTTGTCCAACCAATGATTCATCCCTCTTGATAGTACGACATACCTAAACTCAAGAAAAGATAAATCCTAATAAATCCACTTGAGCTTGAACCTCCAAGGTACGCCGATAAATGATCTTCAATGATTCGAGGGCTTCCAATGACGTGTACCAACTAAGCACATGTTGTAGATGAGCAAACATATGTATGTGCTTGAGCATGTCCACCTTGAGATAGCGACCTAGAATTCTTCCATAGAGTAGAGATCAATCACTTTGAATTCTTAAGCCACTTGAATTTATCAATCATGACGTTAGATGCAATTTATCACTTTCCTCGGTAGGCTTGGATATGATACTTCGAAATCCTTGATGCTCTTAACTTCACCCTAGCCACTTTGCTTATGGTCGCTATCCATAGCCTTAGCTTAGTTCCTTGTTTTAGCCATCTTAATCTCTTCATCACTTATCCTTGCCACAATTGAGTCAAGCCTTGCACCATAGAGATAAAACCATTCGAGATGCCACTCAATTTGTTTGTCCTTTGATTGATATCAATTATCCTTGCTTTTTCAATCTTTCAAATGTAGGTCCAAAGTAATATAGATAGCCAAATGACCTTTGCTAAAATCCAACTCGAAGTCTTGCAAATATCTTCTTTGAACAAGTCAATAATCTTCATGAAGTATAAGAGTGAAAACCATTTGATATTGAACTTTGTAATCTTATTGTCTAGATTATCAAGTTCCATCTTGTAGCAATAGTGAAATCCCTTGATGTTTTTCTTGACAAAGCTCACAACATTGGTCATCAATCTCTATCATATGTCAATGGTGAAATCCCTTGATGCCATATTCATCTTTAATTTAATTCTCCCATTACTATACCACAAGCTTCTCCTTTCTTCAAAATGTACTTTGCCCAACATAGAAAAGCCAACCACTTATCATATATCATCATGCCTTTATATTTGCTTTTCTTTAGCTTAGGATCACTTGTTGTATGCTTTATGTAAGGATCAATGGGAAGAACATCCTTTCTTTATCATGACATTCACTCTTAGTATGCTTATAATCATTACATATACATTGTCATGATCCATTCTTGTCTTAATTGCAATATGAGCCAAAAGCATGAATTTACTCATAAATATCATTTATCAACAATCATTAACCTGCTCACATGCTTCACAAGAGTGTTAGGGATTTAATCAAGTTGTCACTTAATTCACCAAAACCCACTTAAGGCTTGATTGCACTTACAATCTCCCCCTTTTTGGTGATTGATGACAACCTTGATTAAAGCTTACAAAAGATATAAAAATAAAGCTCATAAGGGCTAAGATTTAGGTAAAGCTCCCCCTCAATTCGTGCAAAGAATGGAATTCCAAAATTTTGGCCTAAAAATGCCAATTTGCACGTTTTTCAATAAGGACAAGGAGCTTGTCGGGCATACACCCCGGTACTCATGCAAGGAAGGAAGAATAGTAGAAGACGGACTCCTGGTAGAATTCCCCCGTACTCCTACTAGGACTCGCTCCGTGTACTCCTACTAGGACTCCCGCCTTGTAACCGACTAGGAACCCGCCCCCGGACTATATAAAGGAGGGCGGGTACCTAGCCGCACATCCCCAATCCCTCCGGGGACAACCCAACACCAAGCGCGGGGCGCCATACTTGATCCCTCAAACGAGACGTAGGGCTCGCCACCTTGGCGGTCCCCGAACCCGTATAAATCTTGTGTCCCGTGTCCTTGCGCATACCTTCGAGTTCTCGGTCTCCCGATCACGATCCCCACCGCACAATCTACTACCTCGAGTACCCCCTTGGTAGGTTTGCCGGTCTAAAACACCGACGGTCGGCGCGCCGGTAGGGGTGATCATCACCACCGGCGAGTCGAAGGACCCTCGTCAACAAGATCAATCTACTCGTCGACTCGCCGAGATCCGTTGAAGCAAGTCGCCTTGCTCTTGTCAAAGCGGAATCAATCTTCCTACGCCGCGCTTCCGGTTGCTTCGGCACGTCGCGCGGCTCGTCACGCGGATCGCCGCGCCGCTCGTCGTCGACCACTCCGCCTCGCCCGGGCTCGTCGGCGACTACTTCGTCTTCGCCGCGCGTCGGGTGACTCGGCACGTCGCGCGGCTCGTCACGCGGCTTGTCGCGCCGCTCATCGTCGACTACTCGTCGTCGACTACTTCGTCTTCGCCGCGCGTCGGGGTGCCTCGGCACGTCGCGCGGCTCGTCACGCGGCTTGTCGCGCCGCTCGTCGTCGACTACTCGTCGTCGACTACTTCGTCTTCGCCGCGCGTCGGGGTGCCTCGGCACGTCGCGCGCTCGTCACGCGGCTTGTCGCGCCGCTCGTCGTCGACTACTCCGCCTCGCCCGGGCTCGTCGTCGACTACTTCGTCTTCGCCGCGCGTCGGGGTGACTCGGCACGTCGCGCGGCTCGTCACGCGGCTTGTCGCGCCGCTCGTCGTCGACTACTCGTCGTCGACTACTTCGTCTTCGCCGCGCGTCCCGGGGTGCCTCGGCACGTCGCGCGGCTCGTCACGTGGCTTGTCGCGCCGCTCGTCGTCGACTACTCGTCGTCGACTACTTCGTCTTCGCCGCGCGTCGGGGTGCCTCGGCACGTCGCGCGGCTCGTCACGCGGCTTGTCGCGCCGCTCGTCGTCGACTACTCGTCGTCGACTACTTCGTCTTCGCCGCGCGTCGGGGTGCCTCGGCACGTCGCGCGGCTCGCCACGCGGCTTGTCGCGCCGCTCGTCGTCGACTACTCCGCCTCGCGCGAGCTCGTCGTCGTCGACTACTTCGTCTTCGCCGCGCGTCGGGGTGACTCGGCACGTCGCGCGGCTCGTCACGCGGCTTGTCACGCCACTCGTCGTCGACTACTCGTCGTCGACTACTTCGTCTTCGCCGCGCGTCCGGGTGCCTCGGCACGTCGCGCGCGGCTCGTCTTGCGGCTCGTCGCGCCGCTCATCGTCGACTACTCCGCCTCGCGCGAGCTCATCGTCGTCGACTACTTCGCCTTCGTCGCGCGTTTGGGTGCCTCGGCACGTCGCGCGGCTCGCCACGCGGCTTGTCGCGCCGATCGTCGTCGACTACTTCGCCTCACGCGGGCTCATCATCGACTACTCGTGCGCCGGTACTTCATCTTGTGGCCACACCGGCTTTACTTCGGCCACACCGTACGTGGTGACTACTTGTCTCGCGGCAACACCGTCTCTACTTCGAGTATGTCGCGCGCCGCCACGACGTCATCTTCCCCGGTCGCATCGCGTCGACCTATCATCTCGACTAGTTTTCCAAACTAGTCGAGAACGGCGATCACGCCCCCAACAACTAGTCGGAATCAACTCGACTAGTCGACTTCGGCGACAACCGTCGCGGCTCCATCACCGATCGCCACGGCTTCATCCGCAAGTACGCTCAGCACAACGACTAAGTCATTTATCTAAATGATTGCTTTGTTTTCTTAGCTTGTTCTCCTCATCATGTGGGGCCCGCTTGCCGACTACTCATTTGTGTATGCTTCTCGGTGGGTTTTCACGGGAGCTACACTCGCCGACTACTCTTGGGGCATATCAATCAAGTCGCCGCGAGTCTACTTCATCAACTCGGGGGCTATCCCTAGGAGGCGATTTCTAAAGTCCGCTACGCGCGGCAATCTAAAGTCGACTTCTAAAGTCGCATTCTAAAGTCCGCTCCGTGCGGCATCTTAAAGTCGACTCCGGTCGCATCTTCGCCACGCTTCGGTGGCATACTACGTGTGTAAGCTTCGATGGAACCTAGGCGTAAGCGGCCCTCGGGTCTCGGCGACGATGGAACCTAGCCGCACGTGGTCTTCACGCCCGTACCATGGGTCCAAGTGCCCTAAGTACTCGCGCTCCGTACCTTGGGTCCGAAATCCATGGACCGGGTATGCAAGTCGACTCCGGTCGCACCTTCAAGTCCACCACGGTGGCACCCGTACCTTGGGTCCGAAATCCATGGCCCGTGTACGCAAGTCGACTCCGGTCGCACCTTCAAGCCCGCTGCGGCGGCAATCGTACCTTGGGTCCGAAATCCATGGCTCGGTACTCAAGCCCACTCCGGTGGCACAAGTCGACGCTAACGGTCGCATTCAAGCCCACTCCGGTGGCACAAGTCGACGCTAACGGTCGCATCCAAGCCCACTCCGGTGGCACAAGCCCGCTCCGGCGGCAACTGTACCTTGGGTCCGAAATCCATGGCTCGGTACTTAAGCCCACTACGGTGGCACGAGCCGACTCCGGTCGCAATCTTAAGCCCGCTCCGGCGGCAAAACTACTCGTTTTTTCTGATTTTTTATTCGCTTTGGCTTTCCGGAAAGTGCTTTTCGTTTTTTGCATCTTAAGTCCACCCCGCGTGGCACAAAGTCGACTACTGCAGTCGCACCTAAAGTCCGCTCTATGCGGCAACTAAAGTCGACTTCTAAAGTCGCATATCAAAGTCCGCTCCGCGCGGCACAAAGTCGACTTCGGTTTTCAAGTCGCATCTCAAAGTCCGCTCCGCGCGGCACAAAGTCGACTTCGGTTTTTAAGTCGCATTCTAAAGTCCGCTCGCCGGCATCTAAAGTCGACTTCGGTCGCAACTAAAGTCCGCTCCGACGACACGACTACTTCTCAAGCTCCACGGCTCGACGCCAAACGCGCTACTTGGAATCTCTCCCGGCTCGGGGGCTACTTGAAGATAACTTCGACGCATGCTTCGCTCGCTCTCAAGCTCGGGGGCTCCTCACCAATCACTACTCGACGTGGCTCATACGGCTCTCTTATCTCGGGGGCTACACGCCGCAAGAGTACTCGGATGATGGCTTCGCGAACACCGAAGACCCTTGGATTGATTACGTAATCATTTCAAGGCTCGGGGCGCTATGCTACACCCATCATTCAAATTTTTTCAAGACTGATGAGCTGGACCACCTTCCAGCCTCGCGGCAGTTCAAGTACTATTGAAGGCTTCTCCAAGCAGTACTCGAGGACGCTCAAGGACTACTCGAAGAGGCTTCAAGACTACTCGAACTACTACTCTCGACTCCAACGTGCTCGGGGGCTTGTCGGGCATACACCCCGGGTACTCATGCAAGGAAGGAAGAATAGTAGAAGACGGACTCCGGTAGAATTCCCCCGTACTCCTACTAGGACTCGCTCCGTGTACTCCTACTAGGACTCGCCTTGTAACCGACTAGGAACCCGCCCCCGGACTATATAAAGGAGGGCGGGTACCTAGCCGCACATCCCCAATCCCTCCGGGGACAACCCAACACCAAGCGCGGGCGCCATACTTGATCCCTCAAACGAGACGTAGGGCTCGCCACCTTGGCGGTCCGAACCGTATAAATCTTGTGTCCCGTGTCCTTGCGCATACCTTCGAGTTCTCGGTCTCCCGATCACGATCCCCACCGCACAATCTACTACCTCGGGTACCCCCTTGGTAGGTTTGCCGGTCTAAAACACCGACGAGCTCCCCCTAAATCTCGGCAAAGTGGGGTGCAGCGGGTGTGTGTGTGACAAGATGAAATAAGTGTGTGATGCATATGACAAGAATTAGCACAACCGAGAGGCAAAACACAAAGAAGTGTGTGCTGTCTGGGGCAAAACCGGTCAGACCGGTTTCAAAACCGGTCGGGACCGGTTTCACCCGATCGACCCCACAACACGGGGAAAACAAGGAAACAAAATTCATTCACCATACAATCATGCATCACAAACTACCATTAAGTCGCTTAGAAACATTTAAGGTACATTACACACATTGTAGCACACAATACAAGAGTTCTCAAGTCCAACACATAGATAAGGTTCCACAGATAAATATTACGGATCCAAATCTCTCATTAGGTCTCTAAAAAAAGCTCGGATACATAGGAGCTTGGGATGGCTCAAGACAAAACCGGTCGGACTAGGTTTGTGAAACCGATCGAGCCGGTTTCACCCCTACAAGACAAGACGGATAAGCTTTAATCGTCTATTCTTCTCCCCCTTTGTCATCCATCACTAAAAACTTGGAGAAGAGGTGCTTCGCCGAGCATCACCGACCACCATACTCCGGAGGAGCACGGCCATACGCGGAGGAACACCACCAAGTGGAGGAGGGAAGTCTAAGAGAGAATTTGAATTTTAGAACTTGAGAAAGAATGGTAGATGCTAATGAAAAAGAAAAAGAACCACATCTTACCATCAATGTTGCCGAAGAGGGATTGATAAGCTTGAGATACAATACTTTCTCCGCTAGTAGGAGGTCCCATAGGAGGAGGTGGAGGATTAGGGACTTGATAACCAAAGTGATGAGCATATTGTTGAAAATAACCCTCGGAGCCTAGCTGTGCCACCATGCTGTCCACTGAAGGAATCGCGGGCTCCTCCGTCTCGGGAGAGGGTGGAGATCTAGGAGGCTCAAATCCATGGTGATTGTGCAAAAGCTTGAGAGTGTCCTTCATTTGCTTCCTCTTTCTCCTAGATCTTTCATCTTTCTTTGCTCAACTAACACATCCCTCTCGGCTCTTACACATAGAAGTGAAAAAGTTTAAGAGCTTACGAATGGGAGAGGGTGGCTTGTCCCTTGGTCGGTTCTTGCTACCGGCCCCAAACCGGTCGGGCCGGTTTCCCAAACCGATCGACCGGTTTGGCCCCGACCGAGGCGGCCAGCCGGGCCGATCCTGGCTCGCCGGCCTTCTCCTTCCTCCATCAACTCATCGTATCTTCCAGGTGAAGGTAACCTCATCCTCTTGGGTACGGGGACCTTGAAAGGCTCATGCTTTGAATCCTTTAGATATTTTCTATTAGACGCTTTCTCGATAATAAGCATGATATATGGTGCATATCCACACAACCTCACGGGGGCTCTCGCTAATAGACTTGATTTCCTCCCAAATAAAGTCACTCACGGAAAATGGAAGTCCAGGAGGCCTCATGTGAACGAGCAAGTCCTTAGCATAGTTAGAAATATCTACCGGGTTTCCTCCCCTAGGTGTGAGGGTCAAGCGAAACATACGGTTCGGAAGACACCGTAATAGGAGTAAAGCCTGTTTCGCAAAACCCGCATTTGCTTGCTTGTCCCTAGGATACATGAACTTCATTGCAGACGGCTCCATAGGACGAATGCCTCGGTGAATACAAGGAAGTGACAAATCTGCCGGACTAAGTCCAAGGAATCTAGCAAAGTTAGTGAAAGTGACACTGTATCTAGTCCCCTTGGTCATCCAATGCATTTTCCTAGCACTCTCATGTTCCTCAAAAGCAACAGTGGCATAGAACTGAGCAATTACCTCTGTGTTCCAACTGTGCCTAAAACCCATCAGAGGCTTGATCCTCGCAGTAGTGCAAACACTTATGATATCCCCGAAAACGGCATTGTCCGCCCTCTCCATGTATGCCCAATCTATCCACCGAGCCTCTGCTATAATGCCCTTCTTCTTAGCAATAATGGCGGTGGAATAGAAGTCCTGTCGAAAGAAAGTGTGAAATCGATAATCTATCCCACCGGCCATGTCCTTAGGCTCACCATAGGGCCATTCCCTTCTCTTCCTCCTAGCTGCCTCTGTCTTTCCCATGCCAAGATAGTTCACAACCCAATGAGAGCTGGGATTGATTGGCCTACGGTTCTCAAGCAACACCTCCTCTTCCTCTTCTTCTTCAACACTTCTTTCTCTTCCTCCTAAATCTTCCTCTTCATCATCATCATCGTCGTCATCATGCGGGTCCTTTCCCATGCCTAAACTGCATTTTGTAGTTCTCATCACTCTCATTATCATCACTAGAAGTTTCATGCCCCTCTTCTTCTTCTTCCTCTACGATCTCGTCCACAACGGGTTGAGATGCCCTGGAAGTCCTAGGCCTCAAGATAGGCCCACTGGAGGCACTGGATGCCTCGATCGGACCGGAAACGCCTTCGGGCTCATCAACCCTCTTTTTCTTCTTCGACCGAGTGTAGGTCTTAGAGAAGTCCGACATGTTGTTCCTAACCAAGAAAATGTTGCAAACAATGTATAAGGAACATAGGAATTGATTTGGGACTTGACGAGAAACGAATTTGAAGAGATTAAAGAAAATTAGGGTTTCTGTCCAGGCAAAACCGGTCAGACCGGTTTCGAAACCGATCGGACCGGTTTCGTCATTTGAAACCCTAGATTAAGGAATTTGAAATGTAGCCATCCAAACTGATTCAAAACTTAAAGATAGCTTCCTGGGCATACTAGTTGATGATTGCTCAAAGGAATCCAAGAGATATGCATGGAGCTAAGAGATCGGGCAAAGAGAACTTTTGAATACCTTGAGAGGATGGGAGAAGTTGATTAAACCTTCAAAAACGGTCTCCAATCCGGTTAGGCCGAAGATTAGCACCTCTAGCCCTTAATCCCCAAAGGGAAAAGCTTTTCCTTGGCCCATTCTCAAGATTTCATGGTGGGAGAGTGAGAGAGGAGAGGTAGCACGGGAAAGGGGAGTGTGGCTCGAGCTTGGTCTGGTGAGGATGAAGTGGGGATGGATAGAGAATATTCCAACCGAGATACCCCTTAAAGGGGTGGCCCCGGGGAAAAACCGGTCAGACCGGTTTCGGAAAGCCGGATCGAGCCGATTTCGAAACCGGTCGGAGCCCGGTTTCCCTCGAGAAACCAAAAGATGGTAGAATTTGAGTTATTGAAGCTTGAATTGAGAACCAATAAGAGTGATAGGTTCAAGAGGAGTCCGAGTTACTAGTTCATTTAAAGTAACACCGAAGCTTCAAATCTTTATCCAAAGATCTCCTTTTTCTTAGAGAGAGAGGTGATTAAGAAAAAGATAAGATATTGAAAGAATTTTGTTCTCTTTTTCTTTTAAGACGAATCTAGTGAGCTGGGAAGATTACTAATTAAGCAATAAACTTTGGTCACTAGATAAATCCCTTAGATAGATGTTTCCATTTAGGTTCAAAAGCTTCTTGATACTTCCAAGAAACTTAGAGAGAAAAGGATATGAGGAATATGTTGGACTTAAGAAAATCTCACCACTTGTGACTAGCCATCAATCAAGCACGTTTAACCATAGTCACATGTGGGTCGATCGGGTCATGAGGACCAAACTCCAAATATTTTCAAAGTTCACACATGTCCTATCATGCTAGTTAGGTTTTTCAAAGAACTAACCCTATGTCACTCAAACATGTGGCTAAACATGATTTAGGACCTCATTAGTATATTTAACTCATGCCTCTCACATTACAAGAAGCATTTGACATAAAGTCAATATAAAGGTAGGCATCAATTAAATATCCAATTGAAATCCACAAGAGACCGCGAATAACCACATGCTAAGAAAATGCACACCCTAGCATGAATGAAACCTAGATGGTAAAGGTAGAGAAAGAAATGAGTGTGAATCATACCTTTGCCTCTAGCTTATCACATCTTCACATTGGTGAATTGTGATTTCCCTTGACTTGTGCATTATCAAGTTAGGTCAAAGTTATAGCTCTCATTTGATAGACCTTTATACACAACGTGAGAGAGAGACACTTAAGTAGCACAAGTACTAGTCTCAATCCTTGGTGACCTTTTGGGTTAGAGAGACAAAGAATTCACCAAAAATTGAAATCTCACAATATAGATCAAATTCCCTTTGTTTATGGAGCACATGAATTAATGTAAACAACTAGGGTCACATGCACCATGTTGACAATTAAGTCCAACTTGAGGAATTTAAACTATATTGTGGTGGGTAGCTATGCTTTAAGGTTAGTTCCATAATCCAAAGAAAAAGATTTGCTCAATAATACCCTTTTGAATTCAAGAATCATAGCATACTCCATGGAGAGAGAGACGAGCTCTCAATTTGAGACTACAAGAGATCACTAGATGAAGGCATTAGTCCCAAAACCACAAATTGTAGAGTGATCTCCCCCTAGATAGGTGCATCATGAATTTGAATTGCATGAGATGAGCACTCGGTCAAATTAATGAACTAGGAGAGGTCACTTTACAATTTGCTCTAGCACAAAAGAAAAATAATTTACGAAAATTGAAATTGTGCCAAGAGTACTTACTATCACCAAGATAGTGTGTGTATGATGCTTAATCAGAGGCTGAGGATATATGTTTGAAATTCTTAGGCTAATCTTGAAGTTCAATACAAAGTCAAAGCGCACGGGCCGAAACCGGTCAGACCGGTTTGGCAAACCGGTCAGACCGGTTTTGCCAGTCAGTTCAACCACCATTTCTTCAAGACTCCATCAGCTCCTAATGCAGGCATATCTTCATGAGTGTATGATTTTTGATAATCACCTTGATTCTGGAGACTTTATAGGTCTGAACTTCCAAAAACTCGGAACCTCCGAAGATTTTCCCGGAGGTTGAGTTCCTGCAGCAAACTTCGGAACCTCTGAGGAAATTCTCGGAACCTCCGAGGTCTGTACCACCAGAAACACAGGCAAGTGTGTGGCCTTTGGAGTTTGTGTTAAAGCTTGGGATTTCTCTTCATCTTCTCATATGCTTCAACTTGTTCTAACATCACATACGGCCAAACACTTGATTGACTTACAATTTGCTTCTCATTTGAACCTGCACAAATTAAATCGAAATGCTCTACTAGAGAGCGATTACAAGCATCACATGGAAAGAGGAGCATATTTGTATAACAAAGTACTTAGACAAGCCAAGTGCACAAAACCAAGGCTTTGAGCACAAGAAACCACTTAGGATCAATTGACTAAGATGGAAGATGAAGCTTATGTTACCAAGATGTCATTGGAGTAGAAAAAGAGAGTTTATACTTTATGCTTGGCATTATTTTAGTTTAATGACCTTCTCTTTGAGATTTGCCAAGCCTCCAATGCATCTCCATGCTCCTGCAACTCTAGCAAGCTCTTTTTGGTACCCAAACCATGTTGGGTCCTTTAAGGTTAGTCACAATGGATTTTGGGATCCAAATGGTTCTTATGCTAGTTTGAGGTGAACTAATCACTCTAGTAGCATAAGTATCATTCTTGTTATCCCTAAGTCTTGATAATGCATAATTGACAAGTTTTGACTTAGGAATGTTACCATTTGGACACTTATTACTTTCATGTCCCTTTGACCGACAAGTGTAGCAAAGACGGCCCTTGATCTTTCTTGATGAGGCCTTGCACTTGTTATTGCTCACTTGCCCCTTTTTGATCTGAAGGCTCGCTGTAGAGGCTTGATTGTGCTTGATATGCACTCGAGGCGCCCTTGTTCCCAAAGCCGGTCTAACAGGTTTCCCAAACCGATCGAGCCGGTTTGGTACGAGACAAGACCAGGTTACTTGTGGACAATCACCAATGAAGTGTCCATGTTGCTTGCATTTGTAGCATATCCTTCTCCTTAGCTTCCCTTGCCTTTTCTTGTTGTTTTTGAGGTGAGGAGAGCACATCGATGCATAGTGCCCCTCATTTGAATGCTTGAATGATTGTATGTCATCAAGCTCCTTTTTCTTCATTTCTTGATCCTTGTGATTTTTGCCTCGCTTCTTCGGTCGAAAGGTTGAGCTAGTGCGGTTTGAACCCTTCTCAAGCTTCTTCACCATGTTGTCACGGTTATCTTGACAAGGTTGCACTTGACTCTTTCCCTTCAACTTACTCAAGTCAACTTTAAGCCTTTCGACCTCTTGCATGAGTTGATCATTTTCTTTCGCAATGAGGTCATCACAAGTCTCTACAAATACATGCTCAATACTAGATTGGCTTGCTTGAGAACAACAAGGTTTAGTACAAGGCAATTCAATATTGACATGTGAGCATGTGCATGTGTGTGAGAGAGGTTGAGTGGATTTTACCGACGAGAGAACAACCTCATGAGCCACTTCTAGACAAGAATATGATTCTACAAGCATTTCATGAGAGCATTCAAGCTCTTTGTGACGTGCTTGCAATGCCATATGCTCGCTAGTGAGTTTTTCAAGCCTTTCATTGAGCACCTTCCTTTCTTGCTCCAAAGACGCTACACATGTAGACGTGTTAGTAGCACAAGCAACTTTGTCAAGCAAGATATCATATTTATTATCCAAGGTAGAGTAAGAGAGCTTGAAGGCTTCAAGTTTTTGAGTCAAAGTCTTTATGATGCCAACTTGATCTTCAACTCTCTTTGACATTTGATTGTCCTTGGTTTCCTTGCTCTTCTTGGCCATCAAGAACTTGTGATCATCAACACTGAGAGTTGAGGATCTAGAAACTGTCGGTGTTTTTCTTGATCGCCTTCTTGAACACTTGTTGCTTCTAGTTGCGCTCATCCTGTGAAAACCGGTCAGACCGGTTTTGGGAACCGGTTGGACCGGTTTCACCACAGGGTCACCCGACTTGCCTTTCTTGTCTTGCTGATCCTCGGGTGTGGTTACTGTAGCATCAGTGTGTGCTACAGAGGTAGAGCACCCTTCTGAAGACACATTTGCACCTTGATCCTCACTAGTTGACGGCTTGTCATGCTCAAACCCCAAATTTTCATTTTGGCCTATGATTTCTCTTTTCTCATCACACTTGGATTTGGGCATACCGTAGACATCTTGAAGAATTTCCCAAATGTCATGTGCATCAACTATGTCGTCATAAATCAATTCCTGCACATCACAACTCAAGGTACTACGAATGTAATCAGTAACTTGAGCGTTGAGTTGCCAACATTCTAACTCCTCTCTAGATAAATTCGACAAGTCAAAGTTGTCTACTCTAGTGCAAGGAGGGAGAATACTAGCGACTACAACCTGCTCGGCATGTGGACCAAAGGTCCTAATTTTGTTAAGTACATGAGCAGACCAAGAATCATAATTTGAGCCACCTAGTCTTAATGGCTCAAAAGATACCTCATATGTTGTCGACATCATTTCTCCAAGCGGTTAAGCTCGATTTCGGAGAATCTTGCTGCGATACCAATTGAAAAGATCTTGATGTCGCCTAGAGGGGGGGGGTGAATAGGCGAATCCGCACACTTAAAAATATTCAACCCCTTGTCGATGCTTGAAATCGGTCGGACCGGTTTCCAAAACCGTCGACCGGTTTTACACGAACCAGAACCAACAATAAGTAAAACCCCTCTACGAGTTCTAGCACAAACCAAACTTGGTGTGGACTTCCACAGGGACTTCCAAGAGTACCAACAAGCTCCCTGCACACAGTACAAGCACACCAAAGTAGATCGAAGCGGAAGCACAAGATATATGCTAGAAAGAGAGATAAACCAACAAGCAAGATATATATGAAGTAAAAGCGCAATTGACACAAGGATTTATCCCGTGGTTCGGCTCGCCACAAAGGCTTGCTTACGTCCACGTTGTTGAGGTATCCACACAAGGATAGACTCGCCACACAAGGCTTGCCCTTTCCCTCGATCTCAAGTCAAGAGAACAATCTCTTGAGATGAGAGGTTTTCCACTAGATTCACGGGGGTAATACAAACTTCTTGGAGCTTCCACAATCTCGGATTGGAGCTTCCAAGCGACCTCTAGCGTCTAGGAGCAAATGCTCCAAGAGTAAAAGATGCTTCAATGATCTTCAACGGAATCGGCGAGTGCTCAAGTGCGGGATGCTCACAAGGCTTCTCAAAGCTCTCTAAAGCTCTCACACTAGTCACTCTCTTAACCCAACTCAAGGATATGGCACTAGAGGCTTAAATCTCACTTAGAGAGGTTGGGAAGAGCTTTGCTATGGTTCGGGAATGTGTTAGGAGTGAAGAGAACCGGCCACCCCTCAAAGAGGAGCTTATGGGTATAAATACGCACCTCACTCAAAACTAGCCGTTAGTCTGTCGGACAAAACCGGTCGACCGGTTTGCCAAATCGGTCGGACCGGTTTACAAACCAACTAGCCGTTGGACGGTGTCAGTGCCCAAACCGGTCAGACCGGTTTCCAAAACCGGTCAGGCCGGTTTTGGCCAGAGAGCTCAACTAAGGTTTTGATCTCACGGGTTAGTCTCTCTAGGTTTCACTTGAGCACTTTTTGATGTTTGTTGTCCAACCAATGATTCATCCCTCTTGATAGTACGGCATACCTAAACTCAAGAAAAGATAAATCCTAATAAATCCACTTGAGCTTGAACCTCCAAGGTACGCCGATAAATGATCTTCAATGATTCGAGGGCTTCCAATGACGTGTACCAACTAAGCACATGTTGTAGATGAGCAAACATATGTATGTGCTTGAGCATGTCCACCTTGAGCTAGCGACCTAGAATTCTTCCATAGAGTAGAGATCAATCACTTTGAATTCTTAAGCCACTTGAATTTATCAATCATGACGTTAGATGCAATTTATCACTTTCCTCGGTAGGCTTGGATATGATACTTCGAAATCCTTGATGCTCTTAACTTCACCCTAGCCACTTTGCTTATGGTCGCTATCCATAGCCTTAGCTTAGTTCCTCGTTTTAGCCATCTTAATCTCCTCATCACTTATCCTTGCCACAATTGAGTCAAGCCTTGCACCATAGAGATAAAACCAATCGAGATGCCACTCAATTTGTTTGTCCTTTGATTGATATCAATTATACTTGCTTTTGCAATCTTTCAAATGTAGTTCCTAAGTAATATAGATAGCCAAATGACCTTTGCTAAAATCCAACTCGAAGTCTTGCAAATATCTTCTTTGAACAAGTCAATAATCTTCATGAAGTATAAGAGTGAAAACCATTTGATATTGAACTTTGTAATCTTATTGTCTAGATTATCAAGTTCCATCTTGTAGCAATAGTGAAATCCCTTGATGTTTTTCTTGACAAAGCTCACAACATTGGTCATCAATCTCTATCATATGTCAATGGTGAAATCCCTTGATGCCATATTCATCTTTAATTTAATTCTCCCATTACTATACCACAAGCTTCTCCTTTCTTCAAAATGTACTTTGCCCAACATAGAAAAGCCAACCACTTATCATATATCATCATGCCTTTATATTTGCTTTTCTTTAGCTTAGGATCACTTGTTGTATGCTTTATGTAAGGATCAATGGGAAGAACATCCTTTCTTTATCATGACATTCACTCTTAGTATGCTTATAATCATTACATATACATTGTCATGATCCATTCTTGTCTTTTTTGCAATATGAGCCAAAGGCATGAATTTACTCATAAATATCATTTATCAACAATCATTAACCTGCTCACATGCTTCACAAGAGTGTTAGGGATTTAATCAAGTTGTCACTTAATTCACCAAAACTCACTTAAGGCTTGATTGCACTTACGGGTTGGCACATTTGCAAAGGGGTTGAAGGTTTGGTTGATGGTTTTGGTATGTGGTGGGTCTTGGTTAGCAATTCTGCTTTGATCCAAAGTGTTTTGGGTCAAGCATTCAGTTGGTATGGATAGTTCTCTGAATAAGCTTTCCATAGAGTCCAAGATCACCTAATTCGGACATCGGAGCTAAAAGTTAGAGCCGTTTTACCGAGCCTCAGTTGTGCTAAAAATAGAAGGTCGCGGACAGTCCGCGAGTGATAGACGCACAGTCCGCGAATTGATCGAGTTTTAGACGGATACGAGTTTTTGACCTTCCAGGGGTCGACGGTCCATCTGTAGGTGACAGACAGTCCGTCCTTTGACCTCGGACAGTCCGTCCGGGCCTCACGGACTGTCCGTGGCGCACCAACAGCTAGTTTTTTGAATGACGGACAGTCCGAGAGTGTATCGCGGACAGAGAGCCGTTAGAGCTCGGAAAAAGGGTATAACAACTAGTTTTCTTCCTCCCTCTATAAATAGAAGGGTGCCCGGGTCTTGGAGGGGGTTGAGCACCTTGGGAATGTGTTTCCCATGGTAGTTCTTGGCTTGAGAGCTCACTAACTCACTTGTGCTTGCGATATAGCAAATCAATTGCGAGTGAGTGTGAATCTAGTGCGTTTTTTGTGAGATTGCATCAAGTGGCACTAGGTGTTCGTGTTGCAAGCCGTGAGCTTGTTACTCTTGGAGGTTGCCACCTCCTAGACGGCTTGGTGGATTGTGGCTCCGTTGAAGCACGCAAGGAGATTGTGCGTAGCTCCGGAGAAGGCTTTGTGAGGGGGATTGTGCTCACCCCGCGAGGACCGCGAAGAGCAACTCTAGTGGAGTGTGTCATTGAGCTACCACACTTGCGAGTGGTGTCTTGGTGTGCCCGGAGTGGCCAGTGGCTTGAGAGCCTTGCCCAAGAACCATCGAGGTGTTGGTCGACACAACGAGGACTAGCTTGGTGGCAACCAAGTGAACCTCGGGATAAAAATCACCGTGTCAACATTGTCTACTCGTCTCGGTGGTTTGCACTTCTCGATCACAAGCTTTGTGTTTACATCATTACATATCATTGTGTTTGTGTAGTTGCTCTTGTAATTAGAAGCTTGTGTAGCTTGCTAATTATCTCTTGCTTGTGTATCCAGAAGTAGTGATCTTGTGACTAACTTGTATAGCCTAATTAGTCTCTTTGCTTAGTTTGTGTAGCTAAGTAAATTGAGCTTTTGGATTAGACTTGTGTAGTCTTGTCCATTGTGCATCTAGTGAGCTTAGGTAGGCTTTGTGCTTTTGCTCATTAGAATTGTGTAGGAGCTCCCCGGTGCTTAAAGTACTAGTGGCATAGGTTTGTGTGACCTTGCTCCTAAATTTAGGTGAGCTCATGCTAGGCCATCACCTTATTTGCTTGTTTAGGATCTTTTATAAGGTGCTAGTGAATATAGATAGAGGATTGTAGTCTTGGCTAGACCGATAGTTTTTATTCTGCATTTGTTTCGGTTAGCCAGTGCGTTAAATTTTTAGAAAGGACTATTCACCCCCCTCTAGTCCGCCATCTCGACCCTACAAGACGAGAACGAGTTGGGAGGTACCATGGAGCTCACACGAGCTCCACGAGCGCCCCAATCGGCCAAGCTGAATTACTACGCCAGATTTCAGCATAGCAAAGGAGCCTAGCCCAACATGCTTTAAACAAGGTTACACGAACCGGTCCGGTTCCCACCCCCAAACCGTGCCTAAGTTTTTCTAACCCCAATGAACCGGTTGGTTTCATCGGTTTACCGACCGATTTTTTTGGTTCGTGGGAACCGGTGTTCCCCCGATTTTGGGAACCCTGGCTTTAAATCCCGTGCAGCACGAGCTCTGATGCTAGGCCAGGAAGCCAAATAGGAGATTTGGCCCACGAGGGCGCAAATGGCCGGCTCGGGCCAGGTACCAAACACGCCCTAGGTGTCCACCCCATAATCCCCCGTCCGTCGTACATTTCTTCCATAACCGTTCACTTCAGCTCGAACGGCCTCGCGAGTGGCGCGGTCACGGCGGCCGCCTCCGCGGCCCGGCCCGGCGGCCATGGCCCGGCCACCGGCGCCAATGGAGATACGCGTGGGGACACCTTCCCCTCCTCCGTGCGCCTACAAATCAAATCCCGCTCCGCTGTCGCCCGCCCCAACCACCACCTCAACGACATCCTCCTTGGTGTGCCCCCTACCTTTCCAAGGACACGCGTCACTGTCGCTGTCATCCTCCTCGCCGGCCGTCCCTTTGTCGACACGGCGAGATCCCAACCGCATGCAACGGTGCCTTCCGCACGCCGACAACTGTGATTCTGTGAGTTTTTTTGTCTGCTTACAATTTTCTAATTGCTTCCTCGACTGCTGCCATATGCATCTTAGCTCATTAGGTGATTGAGTTGATGCCCGGAGTTATCGGGGTGTAACAGCCCAAAATCTAATAACCTTGTTTAGAATTGATCATGAGCATCATGATTTGCTAAGATAAAATTCTTGCATTTGATTGAGTGCATTTGCAATTTAAAAATAATTTTGAACATAGTATAAGCACATATCTTGTGAAGAAACTTTCTTTTCCTCTATAAGACACATGTCATCTCATATCATGGTTAAATACTTCTCTCTCAAATATGAATTTTGATGATTTTTCCCAGATTTTAGGACTCCATCTTGAAGCCAAACATCTCATTCAAAAGTCCAAAAATAGCTTTCCGGGAAGAATTTTCTTTCAAATATATCATAGATTTTCTTCTCGATTCAAGAAAAATGGGTTGCCCATGATCTCTTCTATTAACACAAATTTTTGTGGAATTTTTGGAGGCTTGGAAGATCAATTTTGGAATTTAGAGAAAGGAGAGATGTTTCTGTCTGTAACGGACGGACAGTCCGTACCTCCCTCACGGACGGTCCATGCGAAGCCGTGTGTGCGTGTCGTGGATGTGGAGCTGCTGCGCCATGCGCCCCTGCCGGCCCCACCGCCGCCTCCACCTCACCCCGCGATCCTCCCTCCCCTCCCCTCCCCTCCCCTCCCAGTGCCTTCCTCTCCACACATAGAAGCTCTTCCCTCTTCTTCTTCTCCAACTCAACTATGGAGGAGAAACTCATCTTTCCCATCAAATCCACCACCACTCTTGCCGGAGTACGTCGGAGGATCACCGGAGGACATCACCGACGAGCTTCTCCACCATCTCCTTCACCTCTCCCTCGCCGGAGACCAAGGAGAAGGCCATCCCCAAGCTTCTTCATCTCTTCCCCAAGCACCCATGGAGGAACTCAGCTCGATCTACTCCAACGCCGCCCTACGCCAACAAGCGGCCCATTGCTCATGCTCTACACGTCATCGGTGAGCTTTCCTCACCAATCCCGCTCTCCCATTTTGCTCTCAATCAAGCCCCACAAATATCCTTCGAGCCTTTAGGGTTTCTTCACCATTGATGACCTAGAGCTCAAAATACCTTATGCATGTCAAATCTATCACTTGGAATCAACTCTACACACTCCTAGGAACCCATAGAAACAAACTCCACCCAAAACCGAGGTCGGAGCTGCCGCCGGCGAGCTCGATGGTGATTCTCGGCCGAGCCGCAGACGGTCCGCCCAACCAGGTCGGACGGTCTGTTACCCACGGCCAAAAACCTTCAAAAACATGTGTTCTGCTCCCTAGCCTCGCGGACGGTCCGCCCCGTCAGCCCGGACAGCCCGTTTTAACTCAAATCCATACAGAAACATTGTTGGTTCTTCGAGGTCTCGCGGTCGGACTGTCCGGAACCTCCGGGCGGACGGTTCGCCATTTCATCGCGAACGGTCCGCAGTTACTATTCACCCCCTATGTCATCTTGTATAATTCATATAAAAATGTATATAGCTCAGAAAAATGTGAAATAAATTTTGTTGGCTTTATAATGATGTCAAGATCCTGTAAAAAATATGTTTGCACCCAAATTAAATATTTAAGTATCCTAATTAATTATGTGAGTGTTTATCTTGTTAATCACACAGTTAATTCTCTATTAGTCCAAAAATTATGAAACCAATTTTGATAATTCTCTTATTATGTGCATGATCTAATGTAAGTACTTGCTTGCATTAACTATGTGTAGATTGGTACAGTTTAAGATATCTTTTAACCTAATTAATTAGTATATGTATAATGTTTTCACATGTGCTTCTAAAAATATGAATCTAACTTGTTAGCTTCCATTGATCATGATATAACTCTCATGGTTAAGGCTTTATATTATAATAATCTAATTATGTGATACCTCATATGAAACTAAAATAGGACAACTAATGTTTATAGCCTTCTCATGTTATAATTTGACTTAGAATGTTATGTGCACTTGTGTGAATAATTGTTTGCACATTTTTACCCTATGCAATTACTTGTGCACCTTAATTCCAAATCTTTGATTGCTTGCACAATGACCTTGGAGCATGTTATCCTTCATCTGTCATAAGTCTTTGCATCACATATGCATACATTCATGTCATCCTTTCTAATTCATGCATTCATCTAATCTCATAGATGACGTTCCAGAGTGTTGCGTTCTTGGAGCACCGATCTCAGGCAGGCACCAATAATCTCACTGTATTTTCTAGATGTGAAATGCTATTACTTATTAATGATTGTGCACGGACTTAGCTCTATCTAGACATATGCAATGTGTAGAACCTATTAGACATGCCAACTCTTGGAATTAGCTCAACTTATTTAGTGAAAGTATGTATGTTAGAAATATCATTATAATTGCTTAGTCATGCTTAGTTATCGGTAGAAGTCGAGAGGTGGAAAGGTCACCACCACTTGCGAGTTATAGGATGTTTGTTCTTTTAAACATATGGATATATAACTATGAATGACTTAAAATGAACTCCATGAATGATGATACGAGACTTGAGCAAGAATGGTAGGGTCATGTGGAGATTGGAGCTCACTTGACTTAGTCTTGCTTGAGTAGGTTAAGGCCCGACTGTTATTGACTTGTACCTGAGCACTATTCCGTACAAACCACATGCTCATAATGGGTCAGTAAGCTAATTCGCACCGTACCTTGACCGGATTCGGCGCGGGGTGGGATGAGGTGTGATCGTCCGTGTCTGGTACATCTATACACTTCCGGCTGTTCGCTCATAGTAGGGTGTGGGTATGTGAAAGGTCGAGGCATGAATTAACACTCATCCTAGGCCAAAGGGTATGGTCGTTGGTCTTGCGCCTCGTGTGGGAAAAGTTGTACACCCCCGCAGGGTTATAATCTATTGCAATAGCCGCGCTCTCGGTCACTGAGCACGCTCCTGTACTTTCCCTTTAACGTAGAGTTGCGAATGGAGTTCTCGAAAGATTGAGCTCATGATTATGATATCACTTTACTTATTGCAATTACTTGATGTTTGACTTAGAGATCTTAGAATGCCATGTCTTTTGCTTATTCACTTGAGAAATTATGTTCTCATTTTATTATCAAATATTAAAACTTGACAAGCCTCACACATCCACCAAATATATAGTATTGTGGATAAGTCCTGCAAGTACGCAATGTACTTACGGTGCTGCCGTTAAATTGTTTTGCAGGTTTCCTTCTTGTGAGTGATTGCCACGTTCATCCCGCCGGAGCCGGCAATGTGGATGTACAGTGGAAGTTGCTCCAAGCTAGTGCAGGTGGTGTCTTATGGGCAAGGACATCATCGTTGCACCATATATCTTTATTTCTTTCCCGCTGCGATTTAACTCTCAACATAGGAAAAACATGTTAGGATATTCACCTAGACCTAGGCTACATCTAAGATGGTTAATCATTTTCTTACAAACAATGAAACTCTGGTCTTCTAAATGCTTATATGTTATAGTTATAATTTCTGAATTTTTGTAATATGATCAAGACTTGTAAACTAAAATTTAAAACTTTGCTCTCTAGTGTATCCTTGTGATGGTTGCCATGATGATGTAAATACGGTATGCGTGTTGTTCCTGGGCGATGCTCGAGACGCGTACCGGGGACTACCGGGGTTATCTTGATTAAGCCGGGTGGATCATTGGATGATAACTCGGTTTAGTCGAGGTAATTTGGGCGGTTCCTTACAGTTTGATTATGTGACATCCCGGCCCAAGGCTTAATAGGATTGATAAGGATACTCATACCAATAAGTTGCAACTTCTTTTCCGGAAGCCGATCACTAAAAACTTCAAAGTTAAGCGTGCTTGGCTTGGAGTGATGGGTGACCGACCGGGAAGGCCTTCCCGGGTGCGCATGAGTGAGGACAAAGTGCGCGGGGGGGATATTCTTAGGGTCCTAGAGAGTTGGCGGGGTGTAGGTGGGCCCGGCCTCGGGGAGGCGGGTTGTTACAATTGGTATCGAGTCGACTCTCGCGGTTTCACGGGCGCGTGTGGTCATAGTTGCGCGAGCATGGTGTGCATGGCCGGTGTGGACCCCGAGTGGTCACACAACATGGCACATGCGGCCGGCACCGGACCCACGGGCATGGCAAAGAGAGGACGTTCCGGCTTGGGGTTGATTTGCAACTTCTTTTCCGGAAGCCCATCACTAAAAACTTCAAAGTTAAGCGTGCTTGGCTTGGAGCGATGGGTGACCGACCCGAAGTCCTTCCGGGTGCGCATGAGTGAGGACAAAGTGCGCGGGGGAAAGACATGTGTTGGTCCGTGGGGATATTCTTGGGGTCCTAGAGAGCTGCCGGGTGTAGGCGGGCTCGTCGGGGACCGCTCTAGGGGTCCCCTTAAACAATGGGGGAACCCTCACTTAAATCCCCGCATCGAAATGAGGCCGAGCCTAACCATGCGGGGAAAACTAACCATGCAGGACTTGGCCTATGCGGCAGGACTCCGGAGGCCCACCAAGACGGCCCGTCTGGAAGACCCCTCGAGCAGGCTCCGCCTCGCCCGAGAGCACGCTCCTCCTCGAACGGGCTCCGCCCCGTTCGAGGGGCAACCCCCTCCTCGAACGAGCTCCGCTCCGTTCGAGGGGCGACCCCTCCCTCGAGCGGTTCCGCCCCGCTCGAGGGCGCGCTCCCCCTCGAGCGAGTCCCGTCTCGCTCGAGGGTCCGCTCCGCCCTCGGCCGGGGCCCGCCACGCTCACGGGCGCCCCGCACGCGTGCGCCGGCCCCGCACTTGGGCATTTAACGCCCGACGCCGCGGGACGGCGCCATCATGCGCCGGGGCTCACGCCCGGTGCCGCCGCACCAACTCCCCGAGGAGGAGCCCATCCCCGCCCCCGTGGGGTGGAGCGTGCGGTACGGCCGGTGTCGGTCCCGTGACACCGCGCGCACGCTACCGTATGCGGCTAACGCGCCCGACCCTCGAAAGGGGGCCGGGCGCACCCTCGACTCCACTTTCCCGTGACCCCCGCAGTTGGGTGAGGGGCGCTAGGCCGGTGGGTGGCCATCCCCGCCCCGCGCGGCGCGACCGCCGTACCCACGCGTGCGGGCATACCCCCGACTCCGCGGGGCGCACGCCCGAGCACCGCGGCAACCACTCCACCACCGCGAGCTCATTGGGAAGGAACGCCGTTCGCCCGCTCCCGTACCCCGCACCGATCATCATCGCACCTCCCTCGAAGCATATCGAGAGAACGCCATCGCCATCCGCCGCCTCCTACCCTCGAACCGCCACCGTTCGGGTACGAGGTAGGCCATCATGACCGGATCGCGGCGAAGATCGACCGGACGGCCGCCCGCTCTACACCGTAGCACGACGTGCTCCCACACGTAGCTAGGAAGCGCGGCGTGCATGTAACTCGCCGCCCCCTTGGCCTATAAAAGGGGGAAGCGAGCCCCCGCCCCGCGGGGAACGAATTCGGAGGAACACGGCGCACGCGTGCACTCACTCTCTTATTCTCCCACAACATCTCCAGCCACTCACCCAGGGACTTGGAAGCCACCATTCCTCTCCCGCCTTGCTTGTACTTGCCCCACTACAAGCACCCCCGGTGCTGAGCAATATAGTGCCACGAGCACGCCCCTGCTGGACGTACGGCCCCCTCGGCGGGAACCGAGGATAAAATCTTGTGTCATTTGTTGCTTAGCATCGACCATTGAGGGATAGACCTAGGCGTTATCTATCGGTTAGTGTCGGGACCATATTCCGCACCGACGGTTGGCGCCCACCGTGGGGCAAACGAGCGCCTAAGGTCATTTCGCTAACTCCCTCCATGGTGATTCGCCGAGTACCGTAGCACCCGCTACAACATGGGTAGCTCGGACCCTCTTCCGTCGGGTTCGAGATCCGCTTCGGGGACTTAAACTTCCGGCCACGGGGGAACGGCTATCTCATGCGCCTCACCAACCGTGAGGAGCTTCGCGCGCGGCGCGAGGCCGGGTCCGCACGGTCTCCGCCGCACGCACAACACCGGCGCGGTGCCCGCGAGCACGGATGCCGCGGCCCGTCGACGCCGCGACGCCGTCGTCGCTCCGGGCTACGCTCGCGTCGGGGCGCGGTCCGAGCGGCGGCGGCCGAGCGCGCCGCCGCTCGCCGCGATGCACCCACCGTCACGACGGCCGCCACCGCCCCGGCGGAGACCGCGTGCGGTCTCGCGACCACGCATCCCCATCGGGCTACGTGGCGCCACTACGGCCCACAACGCCAACGTCAACACGACAATGCGCGGGGTTCCGCCCGGTCGGCACGTCTTCGTCGCCGGGGATCCCGGCACTTCGGCGGACGGACGAGTCGTCACCGGGCTCCGTCGACACGATGCCACCCGCCAACCGACACGGGCACGCGGAGTGGGGACTTCTCCGGCGTGCCGGACCCGGGTCGCGTTCGGGCGCTTCCTCGACGCCGCGGACTACCGGTTTGGTCGCTCCGACGACTCCGACACGGAGCTACGACCCCACGCGGGAGTGTTGCGCCGTCATCACCAACGACCCGCAAACGCCGCCGGCGGCGGCGGCGCCGAGACGGGGAAGTCACGCCGCCCGGAGGGGGATCGCCACGCGCCCGGCCGCGGGGCCGAGCGCTCCGTTGGGGGCCGACGTCGACGCACACCGGCCCAAGCTCGCGAGCTCGAGGCCAAGCCGGCAGAGGAGCACGGACGGTGCGGCTACTCCGCGCCTCGATGGCGGGGGGGAGGCCTCTCGCGCGCGGCGAACGCGCGCGGGGAGCCGGGCCGACAGTCCGTGACCGCCTCAACCCCGTCCCCAACATCGACAACGCGGATACGCCACCAAGGGCGAGCCAAAAGCTCATCGCCGCCGCGACGTTGCTACGCGCCATGCCGGCACCCTCGACCCCCGAGGCTCGAGACATGCACCGCGAGGTGCGGACTCTCCTTGAGCAAGCGGCCGTCCGGCGGGCCGAGAGCTCGGCCTCACGCATCCGCCAACGGGGGGGGACGCACGGGGCGATGATCCCGCACCGGGAGGCGAACCCTCGGTGCACGTAGGTCAACTTGGCGACCGGGGACGCACGCCGGCCAAGGAACGGCTCCTCGACACGCGCAGGCGCCGGATGGCGATGCCCGCAACGTCATCAACGCCGGGGCGCACCGGCAAGGCGGACGCGCGGGCGGCTAGGGGCTACCACCCTCGAAGGGGTGGACGCTACGACAGCGGTGAGGATCGCTCCCCAACACGGAGCCCCCGGGCACCCGTGTGTTCGGCCGGGAGATCCGCACGGCGGCGTTCCCCCCAGCGCTTCCGTCAACCCTCGACGATCGTCAAATACAACGGGGAGACGGACCCTCGTGTCTGGCTCAACGATTACCGCCCGGCTCCGTCGGTGGGCGGGGCCACCAACGACGAAGTAATCATCCGCAACTTGCCCCCGCATCCGGGCGACGCGGCCGGACATGGCTCGAGCACTTGCCCGCCGGCCCGGATCCATAGCCGGGACGATCCGGTCCACACCTTCGTGGGCAATTTCCGGGGCACGTACGTGCGCCCCCGGAACTCTCGGGATCCGCGCTCCCGCACGCGAGCCGGGCGAGTCGCTACGGGACTTCATACGGCGCTTCTCCAAGCGGCGCACGTAGCTCCCCCGGCGTGGCACAATCCGAGATCGTGCACGCGTTCCTCGAGGGCACCTCGTGCGGGACCTTGTGCGCGAGCCGGGGACGTAGCCCGCCCACGGACTCGAACGAGCCGTTCGACATTGCCACTAGCTTCGCCTCGGGAGAGGAGGCCGTGGGGGCAATCTTCGACGGCAAGAAGGGCAAGCGCTCCGAGGACACGCCGCGGAGGGCGGCGGGTCCAAGGAGCCGCGCCGCAACGACAAGCGGGGCAAGAAGGGGGAAGAAGCCGCGCCGCGGCGCGCGAGCGAGGGCGCAACGGCGGCAACGCCGAGGCCCTCGGCGGTTGACCCGGCCCGACGGGGCCCTCGACCGGCTCCTCGAGGCCCGGGGGTGTTCGACGACATGATGAAGAAGCCATGCCCCTACCACAAGACCCCCGTAAACCACACTCTTGAGCAAGGCGACATGCTCAAGAAGTTCTATGGCCGTGCCGCCGCGAAGGAGGCGAAGCCAAGAAGGATGGGGGCGATGGCGACGCGGGTGGTTTCCCCGCCGTCGAAAATGTCTTCCTCATCTTTGGGGGACCTACCGTCGACATGTCGACCCGGCGCAGCGCAAGAAGGAGCGGCACGAAGTCCTCGCCGCGAGAGAGGGCACCTCCGGCCTTTCTCAACCGGTCGAAGGATGCCATCACCTTTAGCCGGGACGATCACCCAAATCGCATCCCGAACCCGGCCGCACGCCACCGGTGGTCGATCCCATCATTGGCAACGCCGGTTTTCGAAGGTCCTTATGGACGGAGGCGTAGCCTCAATATCCTCTTCGCGCATACATTGCGCCCGATGGGGATTGGGGCGGGACCGGCCGCGGCCCGGCACGAAGCCGTTTCACGGCATCGCGCCGGCAAGCGGGGTTCAACCCCTCGGGCGATCGATCCGCCCGTCCGGTTCGGGACCCCCAAGAATTTCCGCAAGGAAACCCTCACCTTCGAGGTGGTGGGATTCAAAGGGGCCTACCATGCCATCCTTGGGCGACCGTGCTATGCCAAGTTCATGGCGGTCCCCAACTACACGTACCTGAAGATGAAGATGCCGGGTCCAAACGGCGTCATCACCGTCGGGTCGTCGATCGAGCACGTATTCGATCGCGATGTCGAGTGCGTGGAACATGCGGAGGCGCTAGCGCTGGACGAAGCGCTGGTGAACACACTGGAGAAGATGGTCAATGACGACCTCAGCTCCGCCGCCAAGCACGTCGGCACGTTCGAGGCCGCCGAGCAAACCAAAGGGGTCCCCCTCGACCCATCGGCCCCCGAGGGCAAAGCATTGAGGGTCAGCTCGACCCTCGATCCGAAATAGGAAGCAGTGCTCGTCGACTTCCTCCGCGCCAACGCCGACGTCTTCGCGTGGAGCCCCTCGGACATGCCAGGCATCCCGAGGGAGGTCGCCGAGCACTCCCTTGATATCCTGCCTAACGCTCGCGCTGTTCAGCAGCGGCTGCGCCGCTTCGACGAGGAACGGCGACGGGCGATCGGAGCGGAGCTGCGGAAGCTCCTCGAGGCCGGATTCATCAAGGAAGTGTTCCACCCTACGTGGCTAGCTAATCCTGTGCTTGTAAAAAAGAAAAACGGGAAGTGGAGGATGTGTATTGACTACACCAGTCTCAATAAAGCATGTCCAAAGGTTCCTTTTCCTTTGCCACGTATAGATCAAATCGTTGATTCAACAGCCGGGTGCGAACTACTCTCGTTTCCTTGATGCCTATTCGGGATATCATCAAATAAAAATGAAGGAGTCCGACCGGCTCGCGACTTCGTTCATCACACCGTTCGGGACGTTCGTTACGTCACGATGCCTTTTGGCCTCGAAACGCGGGCGCAACATATCGGCGCCGCATGCGGCACGTTTTTGGGGACCATATCGGGCGGACGGTCGAGGCTTACGTGGACGACATCGTCGTCAAGACCGAGAAGGCGGACGACCCGGTCGGCGATCTTGGCATTGCGTTCGGTGCTCGCGGGCCAACGGGGTCAAGCTCAACCCCGAAAAATGTGTCTTCGGAGTGCCGCGGGGCATGCTCCTAGGATACATCGTCTCCCGGCGGGGAATCGAGGCCAACCCCGAAAAGGTCGCGGCCCTCGAGCGAATGGGTCCAATTCGGGACCTCAAAGGGGGTGCGAAGGTGTTGGGGTGCCTTGTCGCCTTGAGCCGCTTCGTCTCGAGGCTCGGTGAGAAGGGTCCGCCCCTCTACCGCCGCTCAAGAAGCACGAACGCTTCTCTTGGACCGCCGAGGCCCAGGAAGCGCTCGACAAGCTGAAGGCGTCTCTGACACATGCCCCAATCCTTACGCCGCCGCGAGACGGAGAACCCCTCCAACTCTACGTGGCCGCAACCACCCAGGTGGTCAGCGCCGTGATCGTTGTGGAGCGCACGGAGGAAAAGCATGCCTTGCCCGTGCAGAGGCCGGTCTACTACATCAGCGAAGTCCTGTCGGACACGAAGACGCGCTACCCCCGGTGTCCGAGTCGTTGTATGCGGTAGTCCTCGCGCGGCGCAAGCTCCGCCACTACTTCGAGGCCCACCCGATTACGGTGGTCTCTTCCTTCCCGTTAGGAGAGATCATTCGCAACCCCGACGCGGCGGGCGGGTGCCAAGTGGTCCGTGGAGTTGATGGGCGAGACGCTCGCCTACACTCCGCGCAAGGCCATCAAATCGCAAATCCTAGCCGATTTCGTCGGCCGAGTGGACGGACACGCAGTGCCGCCCCCTCGGATTCAAGCGAGGCCGGACTGCGTTCTTCGACGGCTCGGTGATGAAGACGAGGAGCGGGCGTGGGCCTGCTCTTCGTGTCACCCCTCGGGGAGCACATGCGCTACGCGGTGCGTCTCCACTTCCCCGCGTCCAACAATATGGCGGAATACGAGGCCCTTCTCTCGCGGCCTCAAAATCGCCATTGAGTTGGGCATCAAGCGCCTCGACGTGCGAGGGGGATTCGCGGCTCGTGATCGACCAAGTCATGAAGAACGCGAGCCGCCACGATGACAAGATGGAGGCCTGCGTAAAGCGCGTGCGGGCCCTCGAAGACAAGTTCTACGGCATCGAGCTTAATCATGTGCCCCGCCGTACAACGAGGAAGCAGATGAACTTGCCAAGATCGCGTCGGGCGGATCACCGTTCCCCCGAACGTTTTCGCGCGCGACATCGCGCGGCCTTCGGTCACCTTCGAGCCTTACCCCTCGAGCGACGGCGGACCCTCGGGGGCTCCCTCGAACCCATCGGGTGCGGAACCCATGGAAGAGGACCCCTCGAACGAGGCGTACGTGCTCTCCCTTCTCGAGGGGTACGGCTCCCACGAGGGCGTCGCGATGGACATCGAGCCGGCTCCGTCCGGGCGGACGGCGGGGAGAAGTACACCGCCCGGATTGCTCGAGGGGAACTCCCCACAGACCGGGCCACGGCCGGGCGCATCGCCGGGGATGGCCAAGTCATTCACCCTCGTCGACGGCGAGCTGTACAAGCGCGCCGCGTCAGGCATCCTCCAGCGGTGTATACCCATTCCCGAGGGGCGCGAGCTCCTACGGGACATCCACGCGGGGATGCGTGGCCACCACGCCGCGCCGCGCACCCTCGTTGGCAATGCGTTCCGCCAAGGCTTCTGCGGCCTACCGCGGTCGCGGATGCCGCCGAAATAGTGCGCACCGCGAAGGGTGCCGGTTCTACGCCCGCAAGACCAACTTGCTAGCTCATGCTCTCGCAAACGATCCCCGTAACATGGCCGTTCGCCGTGTGGGGGTTGGACATCGTCGGGCCCCCGCGGAAGGCGCCGGGGGCTTCACCCACACGCTTGTCGCGATTGACAAATTCTCCAAGTGGGTGGAGGTGCGCCCCATCACGAATTTGAAGGCCGAGCGGGCGGTCACGTTCTTCACCGACATCGTCTACCGCTTTGGAGTGCCAAACTCCATCATCACGGACAACGGGTCCCGGTTCACGGGCGGAAGTTCTTGGAGTTCTGCGACAAGTTCCACATCCGCGTGGATTGGGCGGGCCGTGGCACACCCACGGACCAACGGCCAAGTGGAGCGCGCCAACGGCATGATTCTACGGGGCCTCAAGCCCCGAATTTTTGATCGGCTCAATAAATGCGGCGGAAATGGCTCCAAGAAGCGCCGGCGGTCGTGTGGAGCCTAATGACTACCCCAAGCGAGCCACCGGGTTCACCCCGTTTTTCCTAGTTCATGGCGCGGAGGCCGTCCTCCCCACGGATTTGGAATACGGGTCGCCCAAGGTTCGAGGCTACAACGAAGATGCTAACCAGCGAGCCCGCGAGGACTCACCGGGACCGGCTAGACGAAGTACGCCTCGTAGCGTTGATGCACTCCGCGAGGTATCAACGGTCCCTACGACGCTACCAAGCACGCAAGATACGTCGGAGGGATTTCAGCGAGGGGGATTTGGTCCTAAGGCTACGCCAAGACAACCGAGGGCGCCACAAGCTATCGCCCCCATGGGAGGGACCCTACGTCGTGGTGAAGGTGCTCAAACCGGCACGTACAAGGCGGCCAACGAGGACGGCGAAGAACTCACCAACGCTTGGAACATCCAACAGCTACGTCGCTTCTACCCTTAGCTAGGATTTCCAAGTATTTTTTGTTGTAAAAACGCACGGCCAACGCCCCAGTTGGTGCCACCTATGTAAATACTCCAAATCTAATGAAAGGGCAACTCGGCTTTCCCCTGAAACCCAAGTTACCCTCGGGGGCTACTGCGGGGGGGCACCCCCCCAAATGGTCCCATTTTTTCGCGCAAAAAACGTAACAACACGCGCTAAGTTTGTTTCTTACTTCAACCTCGAGCCACGATTCGAACAGGGCGTAGGCGGCACAGCGGAAGGAGCGCGCGAGCCGAGGACGGCCTACGCCGCGTGGCTATGGCCCGTCTCTCTCGCCTCCAACCCAGCGGGCCCCCTGCGAAAAACGAACTCCCCTAACTAGAATCTACTCAGGAGGAAGGAGAAACAAAAAAGCGTAATAAGAAAACGATTTCACTTACAAGCAACTATCCATGATTCATGAGATGACTTGTTTATTTACAAGAGGCCACGAGGCCGAATTCGATACACATAAACAAAAAACGGGCCCAGCGCCCAGGTGCTTTCAGGCGGATGGAGCGGCAGCATCGGCGGCGTCTGGGAAGAGAAATTCTTCGAAGGCCTCGGCAAGCGACCCGGTGGCGTCAGCAACAAGCGCGTCCGCGCGCTCCATGGCCACCTCGTCCTCGACGCCCTCGGGCACGATGTAGCCTTCCGCTACCGCCTCGAGGTTGACCTCGTAGTGGGATCGCACCACTCCGAGGGCCTTCTGCACGCCTAGGTGCAACGCCGGCGCATCCGCTCCGTGACATGGCCGCCGAGGGCGCGTAGGCGGGCGGCCGGCCGAGGCGCCGGCACGGGCCTCGCCTTCCTCGACGACGCGACGGGTCTCGAGGGCCGCGTCCCGCGCCTCCCCTGCGGCTCCCGCTCGCGGGAGGAGTTGTAGGAAGCTGCAGGGCCTCGGCCCGCCCAGCAGCGTGTCCCAGGGCAGTGCGCAAGCCTGGAATCAACAAGATGACAAGAAATCAGAAAGGGGAAGCGAACCCTCTAAAGCAAAAACCAACAAACAGAGTCGAAAAGTCGCACCCTCGACTTGCTTCTTCTCCAAACCGAGGTCGCGGCGTGCGGACTCGAGCTCCGACTCGAGACGCTGGACGGCCTCGCCTTGCTCACGGAGGGCCAGCTCCTGGCTGGCATTGCTGATGCTGAGCGTGAGCGCTTCATCCTCAACCTTGGAGAATGCGGCGTTCCGCTCCTCCCGGCCGACTTCTCCGCCGTTTCGCGAGCAACGCGCTCCCGTTCCGGCGCCGGGTCGGGCGTCGCCGAGGGCGGCCCCGCTTTGCCGGAGCCGCCCCTCGGCCCCACGGCGGGCGACGCGCTCTCGCCGAAGCCGCTCCTCGCCGACGACGAGGGCCGCGGCCTTGGCATCGAGGGCGGCCTTCGGGTCATCGGCCTCCTTGGCGCGCGGCTCCGGCCCGCGCGCCCGCTCCTCGGCCGGCGGCCGCTGCCCCGCGCCCCCTCCGGCCGACGTGCGGAGCTCCCGGGTCTCGGCGCGAGCGGTGGCCACCTCCGCCTCCCGGGTGGCGGCCGGCGTCCGCGTCTTGTCCGAGTCCTCACACGCGTTCCACGCGCGCCTCGTCGCGATCGACGAGGGCCGCGCGGATCCGCTCGAGGCTCGCGTGACGCGCCGTGCCCCCCCCGAGCTCTCGGGGAGCACGTCGCACCACGCCATCGCCCGGTACACCAGCCAGCTGTCCGGCGTCCTGAGAGCTTCCGCAAGCGCGTCGAAAGCGCTGCATCGCTCCCGGAGCTGGCGGGCCTCAGCGTTCACCTGGTCGAACGCGCTGTACTTCTCATGGGCGCGGCGCTCGAGCTCCTGGCATCCACACATCGAGCCTCGTAAGCGCCAAGTCTTGAATGCAGCACGCGAAAATGAAGAAAGGAAGGGAGAAGAGCAACCGTGGCTCACCTGGAAGACGATCCGGGCCGGCCGCCGTGGACCCGCGGCGCCTCGTTCAACGCGCGGTTGAGCGTGGCGCCGTGGCTCCGGAGCTCGCCCCGCAGCTCTCGCTCCCCCCCGGCGTCGGCAAACGCGGGGGGGATCCTCCACGGCCCCCCCCCCCCCCCCGGGCGGGGGCGGCGGCGTGGGAGGACGAGGCCCCGACCGGGTGCCTCGACCCCCCACCGACGGGTGACCCTCGCGCCGCCTCACGAGGGCCCCCTCCCGGGGCTCGGGGGGAGGTCGTGGGCCGCTCGCCCACCGGTTCCACCCGGGCGGCGGGGAGTCATCCGAGAGCTCCACCACCTCCGCCCCGGAGACCGCCGGGCGCGGGAGGAGCCGCCTCGCTCCACCTCCGCCGGCGCCTCCACCGCGCCTCCGCGGCCACGGGCGCCCGTCGTGGCGCCGTCGCCGCCACCTCCGTCCGTGCCGCCGCATCCGCGGCGCTCCCGCGAGTTGCGCCCGCTCCGCCTCCTCCGCGGTGACCGCCGCCGGCGCGCACCTCCACCGCAGCCACCGCCGCGGCCCGCGCCTCCGTGGCGACCGGCGCCGGCCGCCCCCGGGCGACCCCCGGCCGCGCCGCGGCGGCCGATCCGCCGGCCGGGGCCTCGAGGCCCCGGCCCGGCCTTGCGAGCTCGTGCCCGCCGCCGCACCGCGTCCCCGGGCGCGACCCCCTCGACGAACGCCGCCGGGTGGGGATCGACGCGTCCGTCCTCGGCACCTTGGCCGGTGCAAGAGGGGAGGGACGGTTGGCACCGCCCCCGCGCAAACACGAACGGAGGGTTAGAGCATCTAATAACCAACAAACTAAAGCCAAGCAAAGGAAGAACGGGTTCCTTACCTCGCGGAGGAAAAGGCCCGCTTCCTTTTCCTCGAGGCCTCCGACGAGGCCGGCGCGGCGGCCGCGCCCGACGCGGCGCCTCCCCGATGGCGCCACCGCACGCACGGGCACGCCCGCCCCGCGCGAGGGGCGCGCCCGATGCCGCACCCCCCGACGACGCCGCGGTGCGCGGGGGCACGCTCGCCCGCGCGCGCGGCACGCCTCCCGACGCGCCCCCTCGACGACGACGCCGCGCGCGCGCGCGCGCGCTCCCGCGCGCGCGGGCACGCTGGACGCACGCGCGGCCACGTCGACGCGCGTGCCTCCGCGGCACGCGCCGGCACCTCGCGCGGCGCGTGCCGTCCCCGACGATGATTGCACGGCGGCGGGCGCCGGCGCGCCCGCCCCGGATGAAGCCACCCCCCGACGCCGGCGCGGGTTCGGCGACGGGGGCGCGAGCGCCACCGTCCGAAGGGCCCTCCCCCTTCGGATTCTTCCTCCTCGTCCTCGCTCCGAGGACGAGGGCTCCTCGATGTCCGGGGAGGAGAGCCCCGGCTCCTCCCGCCGCCGGCACTCCGCGGACCGTGCGTCGCGGCGCGCTTGGCGCCGCCTTGCGTGCTCCCTCCCGCGCGCCGCCCGCTCCCGCCTGCCCCCGCGCGCCGCCCGCCGAGCGCACGGGGAGTCGGGGGGTGGGTGGAACGGACTTGGCGGCGTTGAACCGCACCGACCGCGCGCGAGAGCGGCAATGGCGCATCGGGAAACGGAAGCAAGAACAAGGACTAAAACGAATCCAAAAACCACACTCACCAACGGGCCGACGGGGAGCATCTCGATGTCCCACGGGGGTCCGACCCGCGGCGCCGGCGTCGGGTGTCGACGGCGCTCCGCGCCGGGTGAGCGCGTACGGCCGCTCCGGCGGCGTCGGGAGCATCCGCGACCTCGCCGGTCGACGGGGTTGGCCGCCTCCGTCATCTCGAAGATACGGAGGGGCCTCTCCATCAACGGCACGACCCGCCGGTGGTGAAGGAAGGCGAGGACGCCCATCGCGTTGAGCCCCTCCTTCGCCCGGCCGGCGCAGGGCGGCGAGGACGGATTCTTGCCGCGCCCGATGATTGGCCGTAGGCAACCCGTAGCCCCGGGGAGTCCCGGCCTCTCCTTGAACACCCGCCGTGTAGGGAGGGAGGCCGGGCTCGGCGTTGCGCGGATAAAACCATCCCCGCTCCCGGCCGGCGTTGTTCGTCGTCATGGTGCGGGGGGATGTAGAAGTTCTTGAGCTGCCCCCCGCGGGCAAGCGACATCCCGCCGGCGCGCACCGCGCGGCGGGTCCCTCGGCTCCGACGTGGGCGCGTGATGAGCTCCCCGCGGAAGAGGTGTACCCGCAGCTCCCAATTGACCGGGGATCCCCGGGTACCCTTCGCGGACGCCCACGAACGTGGCCGCCGCGAGATAGCGTTGGGGGCGAAATTGTGCGGCTCCACCCCCGTAGTGGTAGCACAATGCCCGCATGAATGTGCTCGCCGGCGTGTTGAAGCCGCGCTCGTGGTAGCGGAGGAAGCTCACCACGTAGCCCTCCGGCGGGTTGGGCTCAAGGTGCGTCGCCGGCGCACGATCCACTCCGCGGGCGCCCTTCTTCATTGGCCGACAACTGGCCGGCGGCGACCAACTCGCCCAGGGCGAGCCGGGTCACGGTCGACCTCTCCCGGGCGTACGGCTCCAGGACCCTGATCGGAAGCTGAGGCGGCGCCATAAGGGGGGACGAACGAGTGCGAAGGCAGAGGACAAGGAAACGAGGAAAAAGCTCTAGCGGGCGAGCCGCGCGCGACGGCAAGAGTGAGGCGAAGACGAAGGGGCGGAGGACTGAAACGGTGAGAAAGCCAAGGTAAAAAACCGCCGTCCCCTCCTCCCCGCAGTTTTATAGGCAACGGGCGAGTTCTCCCGGAGCGGACGCCCCGCCGCGCATTAATCGCGCAGAATCTTTACGTCGCGTCGGCCGGCGGACCCCACCACGACCGCGGCGGCTCTAACACCTGCGGGCGGGTCATCATTACGGCGAGACCGGCGGCAACCGAGACAAAACCGTCACGTCCGCCGGCCACGCCACCCACTACGCGCGCGCGCGCGCGGCCGCGCGCCTAAAAAGGCACGCCCGCGCTGCAAAACCGCGGCCACGACCGCAAGGCAATTAAATGCCCGGGCCCCTTGCCAAGCAAGGAGAGCCCTCGAGCGAGGCGAACCCTCGGCTCGAAACAAAGGCGACCCTCGATGGGATTTCCGCGTGAGAAGGCCGCCCGGGACCTGCTCGATGTAGAGCAGACCACCGCGGGCACCCATGCCACGTAGAACCCTCGAGCGGCATGACCCTCAACTCGAAACGAGGCGACCCTCGATGGGATATCAGCGTGAGAAGGCCGCCCGGGACCTGCTCGATGTAGATCAGACCACCGCGGGCACCCATGCCACGTAGGACCCTCGAGCGGCATGACCCCCAACTCGAGACGATGTCAACCCCCTAAAGAAGGCACGCGCGTAAGAGGATCGCCCAGGTCACGCTTGAAATAGAGCGACACCGAAAGCACTCATACCGCGCCGAGCTGCCAACAAGCACCTCGAGGGCCGGCACGTCCGAGCCCCTCGACGGCCGCAAACGAGAAAAGACGGGGCTAGCCAAGGCACGGCCCCGCACGGCCTTGCGATCGGAGGTTCGAAGCCCGACCCTCGACGGGTTCGAACGGGCGCCCCGGATCACGGCAGTTAGGGACGACGAGGGCACGCGCATTCGAGCCGTTCCTCGAGCCCGTCGGCTCGAGGGTGCCCCACATGTCGTGTTCGAGAGCCGCCGAGGGCGGCTAGGCGGGGGGGAACCCACCGAGGGAGAGCTTTCGCGCCCTCGGTCCCTAGCGAACGGGACCGAGCCCCACCTAGCAAACCCACGCAAGCGCTTCCATGGACGTGTCTCCGACCGCGCGGCCTACCCTTATCGAACGGGGCATGGACGTCCACTTGAACCACCCGCTAGCGGCTCGAAGAGGAATCCGCGATTCGCGACCCGCTCGATGGGAGTCGTGGAAACCTCACCCTCCGACCCGCGGAGGGACGGCGAGGGCGCGATAAAAAACAAGTCGTCGGGCTCGACCCGATCGCCTCGAACGAAGGCCAAGGCTCGGGGGCTTGACGCACGGCTACACCTCCTTGAAATTGCACCCGCCGGAGACGGTGACGAGGGGGGAGCGTGCACCCCCGATGCCGGGCCGAAACACCGCCGATGCCGGTTGGCATATGTGCCACGCCTTTCTGACCGAATTGCTCACGGTTAACCCCCCGCAGGAGAACCCACACCCCTGCGGGGCTTCGGGGGGCTAGACCCGCGGGCCCCGCCGACGCGGCCCCACGGAAAGCGTTCGCAAACAAGGAGGGAAGAACGTCCTATCGGTAGGTTCCGGCATCCGCGGGAGCCTCAATGGCAAACCCGCGGATGCTCGGGGGCTACCTTTCGGGGGACCGCCCTAGGGGTCCCCTTAAACAATGGGGGAACCCTCACTTAAATCCCCGCATCGAAATGAGCCGAGCCTAACCATGCGGAGAAAACTAACCATGCGGGACTTGGCCTATGCGGCGGAGACTCCGAGGCCCACCAAGACGGCCCGCCCGGGAAGACCCCTCGAGCGAGGCTCCGCCTCGCCCGAGAGCACGCTCCTCCTCGAACGGGCTCCGCCCCCGTTCGAGGGGCAACCCCCTCCTCGAACGAGCTCCGCTCCGTTCGAGGGGCGACCCCTCCCTCGAGCGGTTCCGCCCCGCTCGAGGGCGCGCTCCCCCCTCGAGCGAGTCCCGTCTCGCTCGAGGGTCCGCTCCGCCCTCGGCCGGGGCCCGCCACGCTCACGGGCGCCCCGCACGCGTGCGCCGGCCCCGCACTTGGGCATTTAACGCCCCGACGCCGCAGACGGCGCCATCATGCGCCGGGGCTCACGCCCCCGTGCCGCCGCACCAACTCCCCGGGGGAGGAGCCCATCCCCGCCACCGTGGGGTGGACCGTGCGTACGGCCGGTGTCGGTCCCGTGACACCGCGCGCACGCTACCGTACGGCTAACGCGCCCGACCCTCGAAAGGGGGCCGGGCGCACCCTCGACTCCACTTTCCCGTGACCCCGCGAGGTTAGGTGAGGGGCGCTAGGCCGGTGGGTGGCCATCCCCGCCACCGCGCCGCGCGACCGCCGTACCCACGCGTGCGGGCATACCCCCGACTCCGCGGCGCACGCCCGAGCACCGCAAAGCAACCACTCCACCACCGCGAGCTCATTGGGAAGGAACGCCGTTCGCCCGCTCCCGTACCCCCGCACCGATCATCATCGGCACCTCCCTCGAAGCATATCGAGAACGCCATCGCCATCCGCCGCCTCCTACCCTCGAACCGCCACTGTTCAGGTACGAGGTAGGCCATCATGACCGGATCGCAGCGAAGATCGACCGGACGGCCGCCCGCTCTACACCGTAGCACGACGTGCTCCCACACGTAGCTAGGTAGCGCGGCGTGCATGTAACTCGCCGCCCCCTTGGCCTATAAAAGGGGAAGCGAGCCCCCAGCCGCGGGGGAACGAATTCAGAGGAACACAGCGCACCGTGCACTCACTCTCTTATTCTCCCACAACATCTCCAGCCACTCACCCAGGGACTTGGAAGCCACTATTCCTCTCCCGCCTTGCTTGTACTTGCCCCACTACAAGCACCCCGGTGCCGAGCAATATAGTGCCACGAGCACGCCCCTGGCGGACGTACGGCCCCCTCGGCGGGAACCGGGATAAAATCTTGTGTCATTTGTTGCTTAGCATCGACCATTGAGGGATAGACCTAGGCGTTATCTACTGGTTAGTGTCGGGACCATATTCCGCACCGACACTTCCCGGTGCGCATGAGTGAGGACAAAGTGCGCAGGGGGATATTCTTAGGGTCCTAGAGAGTTGGCAGGTGTAGGTGGGCCCGGCCTCGGGGAGGCGGGTTGTTACAATTGGTATCAGAGTCGACTCTCGCGGTTTCACGGGCGCGTGTGGTCATAGTTGCGCGGGCATGGTGTGCATGGCCGGTGTGGACCCCGAGTGGTCACACAACATGGCACATGCGCCGGCACCGGACCCACGGGCATGGCAAAGAGAGGACGTTCCCGGCTTGGGGTTGATTTGCAACTTCTTTTCCGGAAGCCCATCACTAAAAACTCCAAAGTTAAGCGTTCTTGGCTTGGAGCGATGGGTGACCGACCAGGAAGTCCTTCCCGGGTGCGCATGAGTGAGGACAAAGTGCGCAGGAAAGACATGTGTTGGTCTGTGGGGATATTCTTGGGGTCCTAGAGAGCTGCCAGGTGTAGGCGGGCTCGGCCTCAGGGAGGCGGGTCGTTACACGGGGCCTCTTGAAATAGGATCATAATCTAGAGTTTGGGTGAATGGCGGTTGAATCGGGTGCATATGTACTAACTTCCTCGAAAAAAATATATGTACTAACTTGTCCTGATGCCATTAGAAGAAAATTATGGCGTGCTGCATTCCTGCTTGTCACTCATGCAGCTAAGCTGAAACATGTAATCTGATATATGGTAGCATTGAACGAGGAAAAACGTGAAAATGATTTTCACGTTGCCTGTGCTGCATTATTTCAAGAGTGTTGGGCCTGAAAATTCAGTTACCACTCGCAGTTGAAGCAACAGCCATGCTCTTGTTCCTGTAACTCCTTCATGCCTGTGTCAGTTACAGAACACTGGGATGCTTGGGTCTTAGCTGAGTAGAGTGATAGCCATCAATGTGTTTATGATAACATCGGGATCAGGTTACTCATATTACAAGTTTCCAACAAATCCCATCTCCCCTTTTCATATGAAAATTAGAACTCTATATGTGGTTCATTTCACAGAAAGACAAGTTTAGCAAGTGTGTTGGCTATCTTAGTGGCTAGCATTGCAAAACTTGTACGTCGAGATTAGTACATTACCCATTAATGTACAAATGGAGTCTGTTTGTGTCATACCTTTTTCTGTGCCTAACAGAAGTTATATTGAAATTTGACTTGCCTAGATTATATAATTGCATGGAGTGATTTGCACTTATGAACAGAGAGTTAACAAATTGACTTTTCCCAATTGTTCTGTGGTACCATTTATTTCTTCTCTTGATTGCTTTGAGGGCACAATTAAAATAGAACAAGGCGACATGTTAGACTGGAGAGGGGGGAAAGTGGTTTGGTTGTTTATCAGGATGCGACTACACTCCTCAAAACAATTCGTAAAAAAAAAAAGCCGAACTGTTTCAACTAGGAAAGTGTAGCGCCTGTCTCTTTCATGTATCTTGAAAGGTAGACCTTGTGATGAGTCTGGTTTGTGTTAAATTGCGTGCAAATTCTGCTCTCAAGTTAGCTGTTGCAGAACTACCTACATGGTTCTCAGATAACTCAAGAAATCTAATAGAGGAAATGACGATCCCAATGGGAGACTTTAGATAATGAAACCTTGCATTTTCAGGATATCCTGATAGCAATTGATTAATTTCACGGAATAGATGATCCTAGGAATTTTGGGTACGGTATTTGTGCCAACCTGGAGGAGCTACCACTAACAGAACACTAGGATGCTTAGGTCTCAGCGAAGTAGCTGGTTACATGATAGCCATCAATGTATTCGTGCTAATATTTGGATGCCCATGTTAGAAGTCTGCAACATTTTTTTCTTTCTTTCAGCGAAATCTGCCAAGTGTTTTATGGAGGGTCTATTAACAATTCATTGAACTCAAAGTTCTGCAAAGCTCTAGCCAGTAGCCATTGTACAACAAAACAAAATCTAATTTGGTTAACACTTTCAGAAGATTATATATGATGGATAACAATCTTAGAGAGTGACTTGGTTTAATGGCACATATCTCACAGGTGCAACTCACGGAAGGTTCCGATTTTTTTAAATGGAACCTAACCAAGTCAGACTTGTTCACCGTTCGGTCTCTGTATCACCATCTTATTGATACACATCCACCCTTTCGGCATCGGAAAATCTGGAAGATGAGGATCCCACTAAAAATAAAGATTTTTCTCTGATTTCTACAAAGGGGGTTGTTTTAACCAAAGACAATCTGGCTAAGAAAAATTGGAAGGGTAGTCAGAAATGTATCAATTGTAACAGGAATGAGAACATCCAACACCTCTTACTTGACCGCCCCTTTGCTAAAACTTTTGCGTCAATATGGGTACATTATCCATTAAAGTTGATATGCAGTTTGTGTGTGATCATTTCTTTGTTTTTCTCTAACAAAAGATATATATAAATTCACTTGTCTAGATGACTGTTGCACGGAGTGATTTGCACTCACAAGCACAAAGTTAATCAAATTGATGTTTTCAATTATTCAGCCATTAATGTCCTCTCCTGCTTTCTTTCCTGGATGCATGCATGTATGGCTGGACAGAGGAAAAAAAGAAGTGGTTTGGTTGTTTATCGGCATGCCATGATATTTTCATTCTTAAGTTACAAGCATATCATGAATTGATGAATACATTATATTTTTGAACTGTTTCAGGTGGTAAAGTACAGTGCCCGACCTTTTTCACCTAATATTGAAAAGGTGGCCCTCATGATCAGTGTAGTTCCTGTTAAATTGCGTGCGAAGTTGGTTCTCAAGTTAGCTGATGCATGTGGCTGGACTATAGACACGGTTGTCAGATAGGTCAAGGAATCCGATAAAGGAAATGACGATCTCAATGGGAGACCTCAAATAAGGAAAGTTCTGCATTCTCAAGAAATCTTGACAGCAAGCAACCTATCAATTTCAATGTCTAGACTCTAGACCGTCCTAGGAGGTTTAGGTACGGCATTTGGACTTGAACTTGAACGGCTTGCTTTTCAGATACAAGTAACCTGTCACAGTCTTATCTTGCAGGATCAGAAAGACTTTGCAATAATTACTGCTGAGAATGGTAGCTAAGCTGCTCGCCTCAGCCTTCTGCAGAAACAAGAGAAGGATAGCTGCCAGATGACTGGACGTTACGCTTCCCACTATATATCTGGTAAGCAACACGCCGTTTACCCCCAGACAATGCTAAAGCTTCAGCTAAACCATGGCCTCCTATGCTTCCGCTTCGTTCATGCTCCTGCTGCTCCTGCAACTATGGTCTTGCAGTGAGGCATTTCCTGGCGGCCACCCCATCGACCCGACCTGTCCGCCGGAGTGGCCATCAGCTGTGGCCATGTCCTCCGAGTACGGCGAAGCGTCGTGCCAGCCACCAGCGCCACACATCCCGGTGGCCGTGTTCCCCTACGACGTTGATCCGATGCAGTTCGCCATGAACCTGGAGTTCACTGAGGCCGAGTTCTTCCTGCACGGGGCGTACGGCGTGGGGCTCGACAAGATTGCGCCGAAGCTGGCATTGGGCGGCCCGCCGTCGGTCGGCGCCAGGAAGGCCAATCTCGACGAGGTGACATGCACTACCGGAATCGCGGGCTTTGCCTAGAGTTCGATTCTGTGCCGAGAGCGAAATAAAAAACTCTCGGCGAAAGAAGGCTTTGCCGAGAAAGCAAAATAAAAAACTCCCGGCAAAGAAAAAACTCTAGGCGAAGAGGCTTCTTTGCCGAGAGCAAACAAAAAAACTCTAGGCAAAGAAAAAAACACTCGGCACGGATTTCTTTGCCGAGAGCTGAACGGCTAGCTCTCGGCAAAGAAATTTAAAAAAAATCACTTTTTTATCTCCAATTTGTTTCTATCCTCAACATACACTTATACAAGACTTATGCTCAAATTTGGCACAATTTTAACTTTGTTTGCTATATTTAACAATTTTACTTCTTCTAGGTATTTTTTCGTATACGTCCGATATGAACTGCAAGTGCATGAAATTATATAGTAAAGTTGGTAAAAATTTGATATTCATGTCCACGAGACATCTCTAAGACCATGTACATGAAATGAAGCTAGATTTCTGGCATTTGGTTCTATGATCGTGATGAAAACCGTGAGGTAGAAAGGTTTTAAAATTATATAAAATTCAAATGAAGTTTGCAAATCACGAAATTTGGCAAGTACTCATGATATCATATGAGGAGGTTGTGAAAAAAAATTGAGAATATTTTGAACACCTGGACACGTACACTGTTTAGAAATCGGAACATCTCTGAGGAAGTTTCTAAGATTTTGAACTAATGTCACTAGGTTTGGTGTCGAAAAAAAAAATCAAATTTGAGGTTGACCACAAAAGCTTTTTTATAAGTCATATACATCATAACTAGTGACATGTTGAATTTTGGGAAATTTTACCATCTATTTACTATTTAATAATTATGTTTGATTAAAATTGTCTTTGCCTAGAGCTTTGCTCTCGGCACAAGGCTCTTTGCCGAGAGCCAGGCTGACGTGGCTCTCGGCACAGACAGCCCAACATCCCCGCCGGCCCACTTAGCCCAGTTTCGGCCGGCCCACTCTGGCTGCTGGCAACCCTAACTATAAAACACCACCCCCACTGCCTCCCTCATACCGCCGCCGCCTCCCTCATACCGCCGCCGCCTCCCTCTCTCTCTCAGTTCCGATGGCAGCCGCGCCGCCCCCTCCTCCCCCCTCCGCTCGCCCCTCACCTGGTGGCGAGGAGCAGCGGCGGGGCGAGGCGTGGTGGCGGTGGATCCGGCGCCCACCGCCCTCCTCGTCTCCCTCGCCATGGGAGAAGCTCGAGGCCCGACGGCGGCTCCCCCACGGCGAGTCTGGTGGATCCCCCACGGCGCGACCTTCCCGGCGGTCGAGGACGGATCCGGTGGCTCCTCCCCGGCGCGGCGCGACCTTCTCCCTCTTCCAGGTGCGGCGACGGGACCTTCTCCTTTTCTCCCCCCGCTCTCTCTCCGTTTTGGGCAGCGACCGTGGTGGTGTGCACGCGGTGGCGGCGGATATGATGGTGGTGTGTGCTCGGCGGCGGCGGTGTGCGCGTGGCGGTGGTGGCGTCGACGGTGTGGGCGTGGCGGTGGTGGTGGTGCGCGCGCGCTGCGGCGGTGGTGATGTGGTGGTGTGGGCGGCGCGGCCCGGGGTGGTGAGGGCGGGCGTGTCGGGGTGGCGGCGGCGACCGATCGGTGGGGGCGGCGGTGCGGCCGGTGGCCCGCATGGCCGCCGAGATTTTTTTTTATTTGGAAAAAAACCTCCTCGCCGAGAGCCAAGTGGCTCACGGCACACGTGTACCGAGAGCATCCGAGGTGGCTCTCGGCAAAGAGCCCCTGTGCCGGCCCGGCGGTGCCGAGTGGGTCGTGCCGAGAGTTCCCTCTCGGCACGAGCCGTGCCGAGAGTATTCGGGCTTTGTGCCGAGAGGAGCTTGCTCTCGGCACAGCCCCCGCATTCCGGTAGTGATGGCCCATCATCGCCGAGTTTGGCCTCCAAGAAGTAGGCCACCTCAGGTTCGTGAGCATATAATTCACCTTGTACACCTTCGTTTATACTACTTCGACAAAATGTAGCAGCTGATGAAGATGTGTTATTGCTTTCGTTGCAGGTCTATCCAACGCACGGTCGGCGGGATTCCTCGGCCATTGATAGACCTCAGCGCCCACAACTTCGCCAAGGTGATGGACGAGGCGTTTGGGTACAAGCTGGACCCGCCCTTCGATCCCTATACCAACAGCCTCAACTTCCTGCTGGCCTCCTACGTGATCCTTTACCTCGGCCTCAACGGCTACGTCGGCACCAACCCTATCATCGACGGCTACGAGACGAAGAAGGTGACCATCTCAAGAACACATTCCATGATCCATACGTATTATATATGCGTATTTTCATTTCCAGAACGCACATCCACACGGCAGTAGTACACTATTCACGTATGTGTGTGCAAATATGTGTGCAGCTTCTAGCTGGGCTGCTGGGCGTGGAGGCAGGGCAGGACGCGGTGTTCCGGGGGCTCCTCTTCGAGCGTCGTGGCGAGATCGTTGCGCCGTACAACATCACGGTGGCCGAGCTCACGGACCGCGTGTCTGCGCTGCGCAACCGGCTGGGGCGGTGCGGGGTGAAAGACGAGGGGCTCACGGTGCCCCGCGAGCTGGGCGCCGAGGGTGCCCTGTGCACCAACGTGCTCTCCGCAGACAGGGACTCGCTCTCCTACGCCAGGAAGCCCGCCGAGCTTCTCAGGATCCTCTACCTCACCAGCGACGAGCACGTGCCCGGCGGGTTCTTCCCGGAGGGTGCTAACGGGAGGATCGCCAGGTCGTTTCTTGGCAAATAAACCACATCATGCGGTGCCAACGAAGTGCCTAGCTATAATAAGTTGCCAGTACGTGCTTTGGTAGCTTCTTTGTGTCTATGAATTATGAGCTTTGATCTGATCGAGTGAAGTTGGGTAGTGTGCAATTGGTTTGTCTATCTATGTATTGAAGTTCAACATATTGCACGGCTTATGTGTGCAGCTCGAACTAAGATAGTGTTTGGTTGGATGATTTATAACGTACGTAATTACAGTGTTAACCAATTTGCTTCATCAGCTCCGCAATCAAATAAAAAATTCCGTGTGTAATCGAATAGATACCTCTCGATCCGTCGTCTCGACCTGCTGTTGGCTGTTTTTTTAACAAGGGATTACAAAATCCAACCTCTACATCCATGGATGTATGCCAATTATTACAAATCAAACTTGGTGAAAAAATCAAACCATAGTCTTAAAAAGATACAAGGACTAAAGCAAACGATATAAGTGCTTCCACCCTCTATTTGATATCTCTAAAGCAATAATCTCCAATTTCTTACTCAACGGGGTGAGAGTTTCCTTGGCTTGCTCATCACGCTGAAGCTGAGCCTAGGAGCATGACTAGTATGCTCCCCTGAAAATGACCTTTGGATTCGAGGTTCTTCTTTGCCGCCATTAACTCCACCTTGTGTAGGGTGTGCTAGTCCGCAACCGTCGCTACTCTTTTGCTGCGACGTAGGCGTGTTGAAGGTACCACCACCCCCTCAAGAGCTGCTAGATCAGGAGCAAGGTTCTTCTCCCCCATCGGTTCGGCAGCGTCGCGCTCCTCCACCTCCGAGTGGTCCAGCAGCGCCATATCCTCCGCTGGAGTGGGCGAAGGGCCCCCCACCGTGGTCCCCACGGACTCCGTCGATACAGGCAAGACGCCCGACGGTGTGGGCGGAGGCGCCCTCACAGCCTCTCCCCCGATCTCCAATGTAGGTGGAGTCGGCGAAGACGAAGAAGGCGAGGGAGCAAAAGTCGAAGCAGGGCTCTCCGCAAGTGTCATCTGACCGGGGGACAAGAGAGCCTCGCTGGCCTCCTGTTGGTCGGCTGTGGGAGTCCATGTAGCCGAGTACATCGACAAGGAACCCCGGCCGAAAGAGAGTCCCCAAGTGAGGTAGAATCCCCCACACACCGCTGAAGCTTGACGACATCGTCCCTGCTCTGCTGAAAGGAGTTAGCTGAAAAAATATCAACCTGAGGTTCCGGCGAGGGTGGGAAGAACACTGAAGAGGGGTGGATTTTAACAGGAGAATTCACCAGAGCATTATAAGACCCCAACTCTTCCTCAGTCAGAGGGGTAAAAATCTTCGTGGATGTCCCGTCATCAGGCTCAAGCATTACTTTGATATGATCGCATTGAACAGTTTGTCACAAGCTAAATCGAGCGCTTCCCGGAACAGCGAGGCTTGCTTCTGGTTTAAGTTCTAGGGGTGCTGAGGGGGTGGCTGTGACTGATCCGCTGAGGGATTGCCCAACTCCTTCTCTGGATTCGCCTCTCCCATCTCATAGTCAGGGTTATGAAGATCTTTCTCTTTGTTGTTACCATCCTCATCACTCAAGGAATCATCCTCCTCAGATCGGAGCCGTCATGCTGAGCTACTTCATCAGGCTTAAAATAGAGGCGATAAACGTTGCAGCCGACACAAACATCAGCGAACTTTGGGATTTCTTTGACCTCATAAACCGCCACCAAAATTCCCACGCAGATGTATTATGTCAACCTTTTGAGTGGCCCCTATGATGGACCCAACTGCCCACAAAGGAAGGAAAGAACGAAGGGCACGAGGTACTTTGGTGTCAGTCACCTAGACTTGCTCCAACACTTTGATGGGCTGGACATCATCAACAAATTCCTGGAAAGTTATTGTGCCCTCCTTACCCCTAGTGGTGATTGTATGGATTGCCATCATCCTTTCCAGTTCTTCCTTGCTCGGAAACGGTACCATAAAAGATTTATTCCCAAGTTCTTGTACCTCCCAGTTCCAACGAACATGAATAATCCTCGCCAGCTCCAAGCTGATCAGCTGAGCATTAACCTCGCCCGTTTCCACAGTGATCAGGGCAGCAAACGAAACTTGAGCAGGGTTAACAATTTGGTTACTCCTCGCGGCCTAAATCTGGAAGAAACCCATTCCATCCTCTGCAGCACCACAGAAAGCCACACCGGTTTTGGACCCCGGAGTAGCGGGCACTGGTTTGTGTAGTAGTCCTCGGTGCAAATGGTGCACTCCAGCTTCTCCTTGTCCTTCCGCTTCCTCTTCTACTTGCCTTGATCATCGTCGGCTATTACCCCCGAGGGATTCGCAACAAAGGCCGGGTCTGCGGTAGGTCGACCACAACATCTACCATGGTGTCGCTGACTGCCTCCTGCACATTGTGCTCCCGGTTCAAAACTCCGGCTGCGAGCATCAGCTGCACCACGGCCATCTACAACCACAGTAGGGGGTGGCCCTCCGCAACCAACAGTAGCACCAGCAGGGGGCGACCCCCCACGACCACCAGCCTGAGATGCCCCACTGCGATCAGCAGCGATGGGGGCGCCACGACCAGAGCCGGCTGCGTTGCCACTTCGCCCACACACTACGGCGAGCGGGGTTCTTCCCCGGGTGCCAACCGCACTCGGGGAAGGACCCGCTGCACTCGGGGAAGGCTTCCCCGAGTGCAACTCTCGGGGAAGAGGGTCCGGGGAAGAGGCTCACGGGGAAGCCGCCTTCCCCGAGTGCCAACAACTGCACACTCGGGGAAGGCTTCACCGAGTGGCGCAAAAGCACTCGGGGAAGATTTGTGGATTTTTTTAAAAAAATGTAAAAGACGCGCCGCCCGCCGCCCGCCCGCCGCTCCGGCCGCCGCCCGCCCGCCCGCCGCCCGCCGCCGCCCGCCCGCCCGCCCGCGCCGCCCGCCGCCCGCGCCGCCCGCCCGCCCGCCGCCGCCCGCCCGCCCGCCGCCCGCGCCGCCCGCCCGCCGCCCGCGCCGCCCGCGCCGCCCGCCGCCCGCGCCGCCCGCGCGCGCGCGCCGCCCGCCCGCCCGCCGCGCGCCGCGCGCCGCCGCTCCGCCGCCCACCCCCCGCCGCGCGCCGCCGCGCGCCGCCCGCCCGCCGCTCCCGCCGCCCGCACCACGCCGGGGGAGGGAGCTCGCGTGCATGAATCATGGCGGCGGATCCGGAGAGGGGGATCCGGGGAGAGGGGGTGGGGTGCGCGGCGGCCGGGGGAGAGGGGGGGGGCGGCGCGCGGATCCGTGGAGAGGGGGGTGGGTGCGGCGCGCGAGGGGGGAGGAAGGGGCCGCGGCGGGGGGGGGGGGTGGTGGTTTTATACGATTAGGGTTGCGTTTTTGGGCCGGGCGGAATAATTGGGCGGCGAGGAATAAATGGGCCGGCCCCGAGCCTTCCCCGAGAGCCGTTTTCCCGGCACTCGGGGAAGCGTCTCTTCCCCGAGTGCCGCCGGACGGCACTCGGGAAGAATTTTTTTTTCGTTTTTTTGCCTCATTTTTTTTGAAGCCATCCCACATTATTTTAAACTCTTTGCTCAAATTTGGGGTTATTTTGATTTTTTGGGTATATTTTATTAGTTTTTTTTCATTTTGTTGAATTTTTTAGCATACTTCAAATTTGAGCTGCAGTGCATGAAGTGATGAAATTTCTTAATTCAAAAAATGATATTCATTATATTTGGTGTATTTTGAGGCCATATCTAGGAAGCCACATGAAATTTTGAACATCTTTTTTTCCGTAACATGACGAACAACGAGCGGGGAAAAGTGTTTGTAAATTATATAAAATCCAAACGAAGTCCGAAAATCATGAAACTTGTGCGGGTATCATGTTATGGCATGTAGAGGCTGTATGCAAGAATTGAGAAGATTTCGAGTAAGTTGGGACGTCGGATGCCTCAAACCCGGACATCTCCACACATGATATCACTTGAGGCCGATCATGTGTGGAGATGTCCGGGTTTGAGGCATCCGACGTCCCAACTTGCTCGAAATCTTCTCAATTCTTGCATACAGCCTCTACATGCCATAACATGACACCCGGACAAGTTTCATGATTTTCGGACTTCGTTTGGATTTTATATAATTTACAAACACTTTTCCCCGCTCGTTGTTCGTCATGTTACGGAAAAAAGATGTTCAAAATTTCATGTGGCTTCCTAGATATGGCCTCAACATACACCAAATATAATGAATATCATTTTTTAAAATTAAGAAATTTCATTACTTCATGCACCTGCAGTTCAAATTTGAAGTACGCTAAAAAATTCAACAAAATGAAAAAACTAATGAAATATACCAAAAAAATCAAAATAACCCCAAATTTGAGCAAGGAGATTAAAATAATGTGGGATGGCTTCACAAAAAAAATGAGGCAAAAAAAACAAAAACAAAAAAATTCTTCCCCGAGTGCCTCACCCTAGCACTCGGGGAAGAGACCCTTCCCCGAGTGCTAGGATGAGGCACTCGGGGAAGAGGTTGGCTTCCCGAGTGCTAAAAAAATGCACTCGGGGAAGGGTTTCTTCCCCGAGTGCTAGGGTGAGGCACTCGGGGAAGAATTTTTTGTTTTTTGTTTTTTTGCCTCATTTTTTTGTGAAGCCATCCCACATTATTTTAAACTCCTTGCTCAAATTTGGGGTTATTTTGATTTTTTTGGTATATTTCATTAGTTTTTTTCATTTTGTTGAATTTTTTAGCATACTTCAAATTTGAAGCTGCAGTGCATGAAGTAATGAAATTTCTTAATTCAAAAAATGATATTCATTATATTTGGTGTATTTTGAGGCCATATCTAGGAAGCCATATGAAATTTCGAACATCTTTTTTCCGTAACATGACGAACAACGAGCAGGAAAAGTGTTTGTAAATTATATAAAATCCAAACGAAGTCCGAAAATCATGAAACTTGTCCGGGTGTCATGTTATGGCATGTAGAGGTCGTATGCAAGAATTGAGAAGATTTCGAGTAAGTTGGGACGTCGGATGCCTCAAACCCGGACATCTCCACACATGATATCACTTGAGGCCGATCATGTGTGGAGATGTCCGGGTTTGAGGCATCCGACGTCCCAACTTGCTCGAAATCTTCTCAATTCTTGCATACAGCCTCTACATGCCATAACATGACACCCGTACAAGTTTCATGATTTTCGGACTTCGTTTGGATTTTATATAATTTACAAACACTTTTCCCCGCTCGTTGTTCGTCATGTTAGTTTTAAAAAAAAGATGTTCAAAATTTCATGTGGCTTCCTAGATATGGCCTCAAAATACACCAAATATAATGAATATCATTTTTTGAATTAAGAAATTTCATCACTTCATGCACCTGCAGTTCAAATTTGAAGTACGCTAAAAAATTCAACAAAATGAAAAAACTAATGAAATATACCAAAAAAATCAAAATAACCCCAAATTTGAGCAAGGAGATTAAAATAATGTGGGATGGCTTCACAAAAAAAATGAGGCAAAAAAACAAAAAAAAACAAAAAATTCTTCCCCGAGTGCTAGGATGAGGCACTCGGGGAAGAGGTTGGCTTCCCTGAGTGCTAAAAAAATGCACTCGGGGAAGGGTTTCTTCCCCGAGTGCTAGGGTGAGGCACTCGGGGAAGAATTTTTTGTTTTTTTTTTGTTTTTTTGCCTCATTTTTTTTGTGAAGCCATCCCACATTATTTTAAACTCCTTGCTCAAATTTGGGGTTATTTTGATTTTTTTTGTATATTTCATTAGTTTTTTTCATTTTGTTGAATTTTTTAGCATACTTCAAATTTGAACTGCAGTGCATGAAGTAATGAAATTTCTTAATTCAAAAAATGATATTCATTATATTTGGTGTATTTTGAGGCCATATCTAGGAAGCCATATGAAATTTCGAACATCTTTTTTCCGTAACATGACGAACAACGAGCAGGAAAAGTGTTTGTAAATTATATAAAATCCAAACGAAGTCCGAAAATCATGAAACTTGTCGGGTGTCATGTTATGGCATGTAGAGGTTGTATGCAAGAATTGAGAAGATTTCGAGTAAGTTGGGACGTCGGATGCCTCAAACCCGGACATCTCCACACATGATATCACTTGAGGCCGATCATGTGTGGAGATGTCTGGGTTTGAGGCATCCGACGTCCCAACTTGCTCGAAATCTTCTCAATTCTTGCATACAGCCTCTACATGCCATAACATGACACCCAGACAAGTTTCATGATTTTCGGACTTCGTTTGGATTTTATATAATTTACAAACACTTTTCCCCGCTCGTTGTTCGTCATGTTACGGAAAAAAGATGTTCAAAATTTCATGTGGCTTCCTAGATATGGCCTCAAAATACACCAAATATAATGAATATCATTTTTTGAATTAAGAAATTTCATCACTTCATGCACCTGCAGCTCAAATTTGAAGTATGCTAAAAAATTCAACAAAATGAAAAAAACTAATGAAATATACCAAAAAAATCAAAATAACCCCAAATTTGAGCAAGGAGTTTAAAATAATGTGGGATGGCTTCACAAAAAAAAATGAGGCAAAAAAACAAAAAAAAACAAAAAATTCTTCCCCGAGTGCCTCACCCTAAAGCACTCGGGGAAGAAACCCTTCCCCGAGTGCTAGGGTGAGGCACTCGGGGAAGAGGTTGGCTTCCCCGAGTGCTAAAAAAATGCACTCGGGGAAGGGGGTCTTCCCCGAGTGCCTCCCTTCCCCGAGTGCCATGGACTATCAGGCACTCGGGGAAGACCCTTTTCCCCGAGTGCATTTCTTCCCCGAGTGCAACACTCGGGGAAGAGTTTCTTCCCCGAGTGCCCGATATTTGGCACTCGGGAAGCCCGAGGCACTCGGGGAATTTCCACTCTCCCGTAGTGATAGTGGTCCGCCGGTGGGCCGCGGCCAGGACCATGGCGACCCCGAAATCTTCCGCATGATCCCGCCATCAGAGCGTCGCGGTAGGAGAGCGGCGGCGTGAGGAAGAGACTAGGGTTGACGAGCCGGCGTTTTGGATGTCCAGCCAGCGTTGATCGTTGGTTGGAGTTCCACCCGGTTGCGAGACAGCAGGCACCACATCAACCCGAATTGGTCCCCGACCCACTTGGACAGTCGGAGAATTTGAAACCGCGCAGAAAGTGGATCGCGACGTCGAGGGGATCGCGATCCGGAGAGGGCCGGGACGAGGAAGTCTCCGATGGTCGCCGCCGGCGTGATGCGCCTCGGTGGCAGCGGTCCTTTCCAGCAAGACCTCAAGGGCGCCTAAATATGCCTCGGAGATGGTGTGGTCTTCAAGATAGAAGGCGAGAACGACTGGCTCACCGGCGGCAGCTCCGGACCCAGCGCCGGGGAAGCCCTGGACCGTCCCGGCAATGACGGGGTAGGGCTAGGACGCACCACAGCGCATACCTCCGCATCCCGATGGTCTTCACACTCAGAGATGGAGTCCGGCTCCCAAAACCAGCCTTACAGGTGAGGTAGCGGCCAGTGGATGAGCTCCTCATTCAGTCTCTTCATCCGGCCAAGGTCAGGCGGGTGGATTGATTCCCTCGCGGTGACCGATCGTAGCCTCTTTCAAATTGGTGGCGTAAGTGAAAAGGGCATGCTCCATGGACGGGGACGAGGAGCAGCGGTTCCTGATGCAAACCAGTGCTGGGGAGGATTGGGGCGCGGGCCGACGGCGAGAGGGCCGCCGGCGGCAGTGCGCTGAAGGGCGCCGGTGCAACTAGAGTCGCCTCAGGCGATCCTCAGTCGTCCCGTCGCTTTCCCGCCTTTGAATAGGTCTCTCTAGCAACTCCGCTGTTGGCTGTTGTTGTTACTCGGTCTATTACCGTGTTATTACCAGGGCCAACGAAACATATCAGACAATCTCTTACATTGTTTACGGTACCACTCTTTTTCATCAGTTCCCTTTTACGTTTGCGTTTACGTACTCCAACGAAACAGTATTAAGTTCAACAACCGGAGTATACGGTTAGTTGAACTTGCAACATTTACTGCATAATAACGCTGGATGATTATGTACAGATATGCGATTCGTGTGGACGTGTGGTTCATTGTGTAACGAAGCTAGAGAGGCAGGTCAGCTAACCGGCATAAAAAGTAAGGTAAATGGTCTACCGCAGAAGGCACAATGCACAACACGGGAGATGTTTCAAAAAAACACGGGATAACAGATGACCCGTTCTAGTTCACGCTCTGGATCTTGGAAGCTCCGGCGATTAGATTTAGGGGTCAGCAACGCAAGCTTAGGGAAGAATTTATGGCAGAAACACAACACACATGGCCACAAGCAACGGTTCGAGCAACTCCAACAGCTACAAGAAACGAACTTCGCAGATCCATATAATTTTGGCAAAACAAGAAAAAATGACCTCCAACAGTTTGGCAAACCAACTTGACAAAAATAGAAACTTGGCAAAACTCACCTCCCCACGCGCATATATGCGCGCGCGGATCTTGTTTACCATCGTTGTTTCCCTCTAGGTGGGAGGGTGAAAAAGAAATAAAGAATAGAGAAGGATTCGTGATGTAAGTTTTTCAAGAGGTGGAAGGGCACATACATAATTTTGTTTCTCTCGGGATTCGTGATGTAAGTTTTTCAAGAGGTGGAAGGGCACATACATAATTTTGTTTCTCTCGGGATTCCCGATGTAAGTTAGATCCGGATTTGGCAAGTGAATTATGTCAAACTCGTTGGAGATGAATTCTTTTTTTACTTTGCATAGCTTTTTAGAAGTTGCAAGAAAACACGGGATTTGCCAAGTAAATTTTGGCAAACTCTTGGAGATGCTCTTAGATGTACAACAACACATTGCTGAAAGCCGCCGAGGAGTGCATGCATGCAAAAGAAAAAAACAGAATTGATGACATCAGCCACATGCAATATTGGTTGAAACTTAAAAAATCTATAAATCACAAATCAAACATCAAAATTAAATTCCGATCACACCATTGGATTTCTGACAATAAAAACTTCGAAACAAGATCCCACATAACTATATTTTGACAAACTTTTTTATTTGTATTTTAAATTATGGTTATATACTATGTTATCACTAGAACAAAATGAATAAAGTGCCACAACAAATGAACAACTGTCCGAACAAAGTTTATGAACAACAAATGTGGTGTCAGAACAAATCAGAACAAGGGTCAGACATATGTTATTATTATAGACAGAACAAGATATTACTATAGACAGAACAACTTATTATTATAGCTAGAACAAGTATGTATGTCACCTCGAACAAAAAAATGGCAGAACAAATAAGAACAATTGTATTATAGTCGGAACAATTTCGTGTGTCATCTCGAACAAAAACAAATGTAGTGTCAGAACAATTTTGTTATTATAGCCCGAACAAGATACTTATAGTCAGAATAATTTATTATTCTAGCTAGAACAAATTTACATCTCATCTCGAATAATAAAAAAATGTTAACAGAGGGAAAATATTAAAAAGGAAAGAATATAAAAATGAAAATAGAAAAAAATTAAAGTAGCAAGTAAAATAAATAAATGAAAAGAAAAGAGAAATAAGGGAAATATAAGAAATAGAATAAAGAGAAAAAAGAAAAAAGGCACGACACCGTAAGAAAAAATAAAAAACAAAAAAACGAAAAGGAAAAAGCCACGAAGGAAAGAAACGAAACAGTAAAGAAAAAAGAAAAAACGAACCGAAAAGAAATAAACGAAAAGGAAAAAACCAAGAAGGAAAGAAACGAAACACTAAGAAGAAACCGAACCGAAAAAAGAAAAACCCCGAAGGAAAGAAACGAACTGAAAAGGAAAAAACAAAAAGGAAAAAAAACAAAAACACCGCGGACAACCCAACCGAAGGAAGGAAAGAAACCAACTGAAAAGGAAAAAAAACGAAAAGGAAAAAAAAAAACACCGCGGACGGCCCAACCGTAGGAAGATGACTGCGAGCAAAAACGAAAAAAAAACACCGCTGACGCACGTGATGGGGACGGAGCTTCAGCGACATCTCGTCAATTTGTAGCTGAAGCGACACACAATATTTAGCACAAGCAACTTGTTACCTAGCTATTCAGACTAAAAAAAGTCATAGTCACAACTGTCTAGTACTGTATTTAAGAAAACTTGACAAACTGATGAACTCTGAATAAATACCCTGTCTACGCTTCAACCTAGCAGTGGCATAGTCTAAAATTACGAAAATCATGTTGCAATTCCATCGCAATCCACATGACAAATCGAGTATGGGGTGTGCAAAACGCTATTCCTTTTTCATGCACGAAATTAGAGTTTAGTGTATTGCTTTCGATTTCAAGTTTTTGGGTACGTACAACAAGTAACCTCTTGAGTACATTTTGACTTTAATAATAGTTTAATAGATTACTTTTGGGGTACAACAATCACGGAGTACTACGTGTAGTATTTCCAGCTGATATAGCACATCATCTTACAATCAAATATACATAGCAACAATACTAGCTAGTCAGGAACTGCTGCCAATTAACCGCTTGCAATTTTCAATGGAATTCTAAAAGAATCTGGGCTTTGCATTGGGATATTTTTCACTGGCGGTACGTGTTGATGATATAAACTGAAGTCACCAGCATATCAGCAGGAGTTTTGAAGGAAACACAGCTATGTTTAGCAGCCATCTTTTTCTTCATAATTTAAGATGTATTTCGTGTTGGTGATAATTGTTAGGCCGCCGTCCGTTTTGCTGCGCGCAGCCGCCGGACGTCCGATCCAGAGCCAACGGCTTAGTGAAGGCATCTAGGCCCCTAGTTCGTGTTTTGGTAATTAATGACAATCATTATGTACTAACATTTTTATTTGAGTTATAAGAATAGGTTAATCCGGTGAAATGATGAGATCATGCGGTATGAACGAGAAAGTCTTGTATGGCATGTGTTGGAAAGAGCTCAAGACAAAGGTAAAAGATAGAGTTTTATTTTTGCCGGTCACAAGGTGATTAGAGGATGTTAAATGACCGGGTTGATAGGATAGATAGCCGTACTATCAAGAGGGATCAATTTCATTGGTTTGACTTTCCATAGTGCCACTTAGATCAAAAATTTGCATGCATTGCATTTAGATGAGTGGCGATTTCTCTTGGTAAAAGGGTTTCGTTGAAAATCTTAAGAAAAATTAGTTTTCAGGTGTTGGTCCGGGCTCTCGGAGCGGACGGTCCGCGGATTTTTGATATTTATTTAATACCTGAGGTTTTTGGCAAAAGTTTTCGAGAAAAATGTGCTTCCAGGCGGACAGTCCGCGGGCCCTATGCGGATGGTCCGTTATTCTTCTCAAAACCAAATAGAACGGAGTGCAGCTCGGTGGACCGGGCGGATGGTCCGCGCGTGCCCGCTACGGTCCGCGGAGCCCGGTGCGGACAGTCCGCCCGGCCCAACGACCACTTCTGCCAGCCGTTGACTTCACGTTGTTACCGTTGGAATTCAAACACGGACAGTACGCGAGGGCATCGTGGACAGTCCGCGAGGTACGCGTTTTTCTCATAACGGCTAGTAACGGGAAGGGGGAGTATATATAGTCCATGCTTGGGTTTGGAGAGGCTCTCTTGGCACTTTGAAAAGTCCATACTCCCTTGTAGAGCTCTCCCTCTCCTCTCTCTCACTCACTTGGCTTAGTGGTTGCATTCTTTGTGAGATTGAGAGCTTCTAGTGCATTGCATCAAGGTTTTGATCTCTGTGGCACTAGGGAATCATCAAGCAAGTGGTTGATTTGTTACTCTTGGAAGTTGCTGCTTCCTAGACGGCTTGGTGGTGGAAGAATCCGTTGAAGCTCGCAAGAAGATTGTGCGTGGCTCCGGATTTCGTATTGTGAGAGGTATTATGCTCACCTCACCAGAGCGGTAAAGAGTAACTCTAGTGGAATCAAGGTGTGGAGTGGTTTTTTAGTTCTAACCGCCTCAAGATCAAGCGGTGCCTTGATAGAGGAGCGGTTGAACATTGAATCCACCTCAACGTGGATTAGGGTTTGTAAGTGCAATCAAGCTCCTAAGTGGGTTTTGGTGATGCTGACCACTTAATTAAAGGACTAATGAGCTTTGAGTATGTGTGACAGGTTTAAACTTAAATAAAGGAGAAAAAGGAAAGAAAGGTGACCCCTCATTATTTGAAGTGGCTTCCTAGAGCTCAAGACAAGCTTTAATTTCATTTTCTATTTTGAATTTGAGTATAGGACAAGCCGTACTATTAAGAGGGATACTAATAGTGGCATGGATGATACTAAGTGCTTAAAGTCTTCTCTAAAAACCAAAATTATCCCAGCCACAAAATGACCCATCAGCTAGCTAACTTAGTCTTGAAATCTTCTTTCTCGGAACCTCTGAGCTTTTCCCGGAAGTTCTGGGCTGTTCCCAAGTCAACCGACTCGAAGTCACTAGTTCCGGAGGTTCCGGATCCGGCCGGAGGTTCCCGGGTTTCGAAGTAACCGTTGCGGCATCCGGATCCGAGGGTATTTATACCACCTCATCTCCCAACGGTTATCTTCTTCTTCTCCCGCGCCAAACAAGTAGCTTTTGCTCCCCTTCTCTCCCAAGCATTGACTCCCAAGCATTAACATTCAAGTGTGGAGTGATTCCTTGTGAGAAAAAGCAAATCCAAGCCCCTTCTTGTGTTCTTGAGCACTTGGTGGACCCCTAGCTCCTTGGTGGATCTTTTACTCTTGGAGTCTTGCTCCTAGACGGCTAGAGGTTGCTTGGAAGCTCTCCAATCGATTGTGGAAGCTCCAAGAAGTTTGTATTACCCTCACTTGCTTAGTGGAAACCCTCCACCTATTGCTTTGGTGATAGGTGCGAGAGAGGAGTGGATCTAGAGAGATTCCATAGCCTTTGTGGCTAACCTCAACAACGTGGATGTAGGCCAACCTTTGTGGTGAGCTGAACCACGGGATAAATTGTTGTCCCTTGTGCTTAATCTTTACTTGCTATTGTTGGTTAATCTCTTTAGGTTGCTTGCTCACTACATCTATTAGGGTTTGCTTTGTTTCTTGCTATATCTCTAACCCTAATGTTGCTAGTGTGCTTAGTATCTTTCCTTAAGCTCTTGTAACCAATTTTCTGCTATATTGTTGCTCTCTAATCTTGTTTCACACAGCAAATCGTCAGGGGAAAGAATTCCCTAAAGCTCCTGGAAAATACACCGAAGTGCATTTTCCCGGAGGTTCCAGGGAAAAGCCCGGAGGTTCCGGGTCTGGGCAGAAGTTGGCAGAAATTGGTCGAGTTTGTTTTGCATGCCTATTCACCCCCCTCTAGGCCACTTGCATTGATCCTTTCAATTGGTATCGAGCAGCATTATCCTCGATAACACCTAATCGTGTGAGGATATGGCAAGTGATGATGACAAGCAAGAAGAAGAGGAGTTTGAGGACATACCAAGCGAGGTTGAAGGTGATGCCTCGGAAGTGGGCAACACATCAGCCCAAGAGAAGTTCGAGAAGCTCAAAAAGGCTGTGAAGGAAAGCTCCAAGGAAGGAAGGAAGAAAAGCAAGAAAGAGAACAAGAAGAAGGAAGAAGAAGAGAAAAAGAAGAAAGAAGACAACAAGAAAGAAAGAAGAAGAAAGGGAAGAAAGAAGAAAAGAAGAGAAGAAAGAGAACACCTTCGCCATCTCCATCACCATCCTCATCATCCTCATCATCATCTTCATCTAGTGAGAATGGAGATGGGGATGACGAGTACTATGGCACAAGAATTCCCAAGAGAACACTCAAACCCAAGCCAAAGCCCAAGGTTAAGTCCAAGGATGACTATAGAAGCGTATCCTTTAACTATGATTCTTTGGAAACTAAATCTAAAGATGATATCACTATACCCGTTGGCAAGTTACCCCAATTTGATGGAACTAACTTTGCTAAATGGAAGCATATTATGAAAGCCTATCTAACCGGTTTGAGTTTGGAGTTGTGGAACATTGTGTGTGTAGGTTTTAATGATCCCGAAGACTTTGGAAACCTTACTTCACGTGATCGCCGCAACATCAAAAGAAATGATCAAGCTACAAGCATACTTCTTAGTGCCTTGAGTGCTCAAGAGTACAATCGGGTTAATGGGATAGAGATTGCCAAAAAAATTTGGGACACCCTCCTCATTGCTCGTGAGGGTGTTGACAAAGTGAAGAAGTCCAAGATCAACATTTTGATGGCCGAGCTTAATAGGTTCACTATCTTTGATGGAGAGGGCCACAAGAGATGTTTGATAGATTAATGGTCATAGTTGGAAAGATACGTGGTTTAGGTGGTGATGAGTTAGATGATCACTATGTTGTGAAAGTGATGTTGGAGGCCTTTGCTGCAAGGAATCCTACACTAGTCACATTGATTAGAGAGAAGAAGAGATTTGAGGAGTTCTCTCCAAATGATGTTCTTGAGAGAATTCTTACTCACGAGCTAATGGACAAAGAAATACAACATAGAAAGAAAATTGGTGAACTAGAAGCCAAGTTGAACAACTTGAAGGTCAAAGAGGTTGCTCTCCATTCAAACAAGTCAAGCAAGCCCACTACCTCATCCAAGCATTCTACTCCACCCAAGCCCTCCAAGTCAAAATTCAAGAAAGTGGAAGTAGAGAGCTCTACAAAAGACTCAAGTGAAGATGAAGATGAAGGTTCTCATGTTGAGATTGGAGACATGGCTTTGTTCATGAAGACATACAAAAGAGGATTGAAGAAACAAGGGTACAAGTTTGCCAAGAGGAAGTTTCCCAACAAGAAAAAGAACTTGCTATAATTGTGAAAGCACCGATCACTTCATTGCAGATTGCCCAAATGAGAAGAAAGAAAGAAAGTATGACAAGGGCAAGGGAGGTCACAAGAAAGATCAAAGAACATATCACAAGAGAAGGAATTATGGTGGAGAAGCTCACATTGGTCATGAATGGAATTCTGGTGATGAAAGCTCTAGTGAAGAAGAAGGGAAGAAGGTTGCAACCGTGGCTATCAAGAAACTTCCCTCCACATCAAGGTTGTTCAACAACTTGACCGATGATGAAGAGAGCTCATCCATTCATTGCTTCATGGCCAAGGGTGAGAAGGTAAAAACTATCTCTCCTCCTTCTAGTGATGAGTCGGAAATGGACTCTAGTGATGAATCTAGTGATGAGGAAGCAAACCAACTAGTTAATGACATGGATAAACAATCTAGAGATTTTATGGCTAGGTTGATAGTAGAACTAGAAAAGTGCCAAGACACACTTAGATCCGAGATAAGTGAGCTTGAGACTTTGCGTTTGGAAGTGGACCAAGCGGAGAGTGTTATAGCTACTCTCAAGGAAGACCTTGCTGCTTCTCAAGCTCAATGTAATTCTCTCAAGTTGAGGAATGAAGAGCTTGAGGAGCAATATAGTCTCCTTTGGAGTAGCACCTCACATCCTTCGGAGGCTAAGGTTGATCCTAGTGCTTCTACTAGCAAGGGCTGTGATAAATGTTATAACATTGATCTTGAATCTTATGCCACTAACCTTGCTAACATGGAAGCTTTGAAGAAAGAAATTGCTAGGTTGAACTCAACCATAGCTAGAGGATGCATGAGTGAAGGTAACAAGAGAAGAAGGTTGACCAAGAAAGAAAAGTTGGATAGAAGTCATAAGCCAGGTTTTGGATATGTTGAAGGGGGTAAGACAAATGGAAGGAAAGTTATCAAAGAAAAGGAATGCCTTGAATTCAAGAGCACAGGGGTTTCTATTTGCCCGGACCCGGAGGTTCCGAGCTCGAAGCCCGGAGGTTCTGGAGTCTGGAAGCCTCGAACCTCACAGACAGAAGAACCCGAGGTTCCGGGAAAATTCCGGAGGTTCCGGGGTCCGTAAGGACGAGTAACCAAGAAGAAAGGCAAGGTTCAAGCACCAACATGTGTCCAAGACCCCTAACACTCGTCGCAGTGCAAAGCCATCCAATCATGCCTAGAAGGAACTTGTCTCCCAACAAGAACAAGGCTCATGCATCAAGCAACATACCCCCTAGCTATGTATTGAGACGCAACAACCATGGTAAAGTTGTTGCCACGTATGTTGGAAATGAGTCCAACATATATGTGAAAAGATCTCTATGGGTTCCCAAGGTCTTGGTTGCTAACGTGGAAGGCCCCAAGTCAAATTGGGGACCTAAAAGAATGAACTAAACTGTTTTGTAGGCATACTCCTCCGGTGGATCAAGTTGGGTGCTTGATAGCGGATGTACACATCATATGACCAGAGAAAAGAGTATGTTCTCATCCTACCTCCATTTGGAAGGACCAAAAGAAACTATTGCCTATGGAGGGGATACAAAAGGAGAAGTCATCGGTATAGGTTATATTCCTATTTCTCAAAACTATTCAATTACAAATGTCCTTCATGTTAATCCGTTAGGTTACAATCTATTATTGGTTTCAGAACTTAGTGAGATTGGTTTTGATTATCACTTCTCGGATAAGGGTGTGTCCATCATAAGAAGGGAGGATTCCTCTATTGTCCTTACGGGTCGTTTGAGGGGGAAGCTTTACCTTGTTTATCTCAACAAAAGTAAAGTTTTTCCCAAGACTTGCTTAGTGGCAAAATCTAGCATGGGTTGGCTATGGCATCGCCGACTAGCTCATGTTGGCATGAGGAACTTGGCCAAACTTTTGAAAGATGAACACATCCTTGGACTAACAAATGTACATTTTGAGAAAGATAGGATATGCAAAGCATGCCAAGTCGGAAAGCAAATAGGAGCACCTCACCCACCAAATAGCATCCTCACTACATCAAGCCCGTTGGGGCTCAATCACATGGATCTATTTGGACCGGTGGCCTACATAAGCATTGGTGGTAACAAATATGGTTTGGTTATTGTTGATGACTATTCTCGCTTCACGTGGGTGTTCTTTGTGTTTGATAAAAGTGAGGTACAAGGGAAGGTGAAGACCTTCATAAGAAGAGCACAAAGGGAGTTCGAGCTACCTATCAAGAAAGTAAGAAGTGACAATGGCTCGGAGTTCCGGAACACCAATGTTGAAGAATTTCTTGATGAAGAGGGCATCAAGCATGAATTTTCAGCCCCTTATACCCCTCAACAAAATGGGGTGGTTGAGAGGAAGAATCGAACTCTTATTGAGATGGCAAGAACCATGTTGGACGAGTACAAGACTCAAGACATCTTTTGGGCCGAAGCTATCAACACGGCTTGCCATTCCATCAACCGCCTCTATCTTCACAAGTTTCACAAGAAGACTTCCTATGAGCTTATCACCGGCAAAAGGCCTAAGGTGTCCTACTTTAGAGTGTTTGGGTGCAAATGTTTCATTCTCAACAAGAGGCCCCGAACATCTAAGTTTGCACCAAAGGTTGACGAAGATTTTCTTCTTGGCTATGGTCCTAATGAGCATGCATATCGAGTCTTCAATCTAACCACCGGAAGTATTGAAGTCACGGTAGATTTGCGTTTGATGAAACTAATGGCTCTCAAGTGGAGCAAGTTGATCTAAATGTTGTAGGTAATGAGAAGCCATCTTGTGAAGCAATCAAGCAATTGGCCATAGGTGATGTTAGACCGGTTAAAGTACAAGAGGAAGATGAAGAACAACATCAAGCTTCAACACCACTCGAAGGGCCAAAGGTCACCGATTCCACGAAGAGCGGACCCGGAGGTTCCGAAGGATCAGATGGCGACTAGAGAGGGGGGGAGTGAATAGGAGCCGGTAAAAATTCTTCCCAAAGAAACCGGCCTATGTCCTACTCAAATCCCGGTCACACACAAGCGATGGATCGAATCACGCACCAATCGTCAAGACCACGAGGTTATGGATCAACCTCTAGCCTTAGGAACGATTCCTCAAAGCACACGCGGAAGCACTAGAAAGGGGAGGAAGGAATCGAACCAAGAAGCAAAGCACACAGGCTCTGGCGGACCGTCCGCGCAGGAGGGGCGGACCGTCCGCAAGAGCCGCGCGGACCGTCCGGCCGGTATCGCGGACCGTCCGCACCCGAGCCGCGGACCGTCCGGCCTTAGCCGCGGACCGTTTGTTAATTTACACGAACGACCCAAAGACACCCCCGTGCCACGGACCGTCCGCGGGGAGCACGCGGACCGTCCGCCAAGCACCCGCGACCGTCCGCCCGACACCGCGGACCGTCCGAAACTTCGTCCAACCGAAAACCAAAATCACAACGGATCGAAACAAAAAGACGAGCAAGAACACGAAGAACTCGGGACGAACTCAAGCGGCGCGGACCGTCCGCCGGGGAGGGCGCGGACCGTCCGCGAGGCTCGGACGAACGGAAAAATGCCCGAGCTCGAAAGTCAACTCCCCCAAATCATCATGGGATTTCCCAAACGGTTGAAGCCGTGGAGACAAGGGTTTGGGTACTTGAAAAGCGTCACACAAGGATGCTATAGCCCAAAAATCTTGCCTCCTAACTCCCTAAATCACTGGGAATCGCGAATCCTTTGAGCACCACCAAAAGCTAGAGCACCGAACGAAAACTCACGAATCGAAGTGGTTTTCCGGCGTTTGAGGGCACAAGATCAAGCACAAAGATACACAAGACATCTATCCATGTTTCCCTCAAAGAAATCCGGGAAGAAACTCACTCAAATCCGCGGAATCACACCGGGAACAAAGGCACGAAAATAAGCACAAAAAGCCACGAAAAACAACCCCGAATCTTCTATACAAACCAGGAAAGATTCACAAGGTCTAGCATGCCGCCCTAGCATCCATCCCTCTCAACAAATCTCTCATGAAGCTCTCATGCTAGCCTAGAGAAAATAGGAAGAAAAATAGCTACGAAAATGAGAAAGAGAAGGGGGGAAATGAAACCCTAAGTCGCGGAGAGAGCGAGCCATCAACACACACTCCGGGCTTATATATCGGGTCCCGCCGGAGTGGTAAAAGACTCGACTACCCCTAACTACACTACTGGCGATACAACCCACGTAGGGGCATTTTGGTAATGTATGTGGGTCTTGCCATCGGACGGCCACGCCTTTGCCGCACCCCGCGTCCTCCCGACGCAAGCCATGCGATCCCGCCGCGTGTCCTCCGCTTCGAAGCTTCCCGACACGCCGGATCCCGTCTCCGTCGTGTTGGGCCCTCGGACTTGGTTTTGAGGCCCAAACCAAGAAACCGTCCGCCGATGGTTTTGTGGGCAAACCACCAAACCCCGCGTGCCGGTCCGGCCTCCCGCCAAACCACTTGACTTGACCGCCACCGTGCACCGGCTCGGTGTCCATGACTTCGTCTTGCTTGTGTCGCCACCATGTGGCCCGCACCCGGTCCCGCTGTCCACCCGGTCCCTCGAACCGAGCCTACTTGTCTCTCCATCTCCCGGAGGCCCCTCAAGGCCGAAGACCTTTCGCGCACGTTCTTCACCGCAACAACACGAACTAGGCCGCGGCCTACACCCGCGCACTAAGCCAAGAGTCGGTCCAACACCCGTTGTCAATCACTCATCACTAAGGAGCGGTCATCCATCGACCACCGGGACGCTCCCGGTCCACAATCTCCCCCTTGATGAGTGCATTGACAACACACAACGCGAAATGAAATTCAGAGTAAAAGGATAAAGAAAGAAGAAAGAAAAACGAAGAAGCTCAACTCATGACCAAAACCGAAGAAAGGCAAAGAAAGGTCACAAGCCAAGCAAAGCACAAAATCCACACCGAAAACAGCAAGAAAGCTCCCCCTGAACAAATGCCTCCCCCTGAACATGTGGATGCACACTTCCAAATTTCAGCTCACCTTTTTCTGAATTTTCATTAAGCTCACCTTTTCTCCCCCTTGTTGACAATGTATGAATCAAGGTGAAAATGCAGAAATGCAAAGCAAAGCATATAGACAACTACATGAGCTTCTCAAATAGGCCAAATCTAGTGTCAAAGGCTAAAAATGAGACAAAGATCACACACAAAGCATTGCCACAAGTAATATATGAAAATACAAGCATGTGACAAAGTAAAATTTTCGGATTTAAGCAAGCTTTTTTACCAAAAGAAGACTCGCTTCACATGTAAAAGCCTATCCATGTCACACTTGAGCCACAAACATGCATACCATTCAAAGATCATACAAGGTGATCAAATTCTCAGCAAAAGATCATGGCAAACACCCATAAAGCAAAGCATGTCATGTCAAAGCTCATGAGCCATGTGTCCACTTCGGGGAGACTTCTCCACTGGTGAACATCATGCAACATGTTTTGCACCCATATATGAAAGATAAGACATTTTCAGCATAGACATGATGGATGGAGCAATTTTCAAGCATTTTACACTTCTTTTCAAGATTGATTCATTTCATGGTACATGAAGTGCCTTTGCGGCAAAAAGAAGCTTATGCTCCCCCATGAATGCAACATAGGCTAAACATTCACAATGATATCCGGCCTTTGGCCCAAATGCAAGAACAGGGCATCCAAGCACAATCTAAGCATGAAAAGCATATTTAGACCAAACTCGTGACATGGATACACAACTACACAGAGTGGAGCATATTTCATCAAAAATTAGTCAAGTTAAGCATTTATCTCAAAAGGGGCTATCTCACCACACATATATCTCAAATATTCCAAGAGCATAGCCTCACAGCACCATTTCTCCACACATATAACCAATATCTCACAAATAGCCAAAGAGACTCACATATGGCATATGAAAGAAGCTCATCATCCTAAAATGCAATATGACACAAATGCAACATGATATATGACAAGATGGCTATCCTACCATGGTTTATACATCAAGCAAAGCATGTATATACAACAAAGTAAACATGGTATGATACATATGGTACAAAAAAAGAAATCCCCCGAGAATCAACTAGAAAGGGCAACAAACCCCAAGTTCCCCCGCAAGCGCACAAATGTAGCTTGGTCGAGAGGCTTTGTAAAGATGTCGGCTAGCCGATCTTGAGTAGGGACATGGCTCAAAACAATGGTTCCTTTCTCCACATTGTCCCTCGAAAATGATACCTCACTTCTATATGTTTGGTTCCGGAGTGAAGCACTTGGGTTTTTGGCTACGCTTATGGCACCGGTGCTATCACAAAGAAGTGGGATCCGGGTGCACTCCTCACCAAAGTCTCTCAAAGTGTATGAAATCCACAACAACCGGGAGCAACAACTAGCGGCAAGCAACATACTCCGCCTCCGTGGTAGACCGAGCTACACTAGAGCGCTTGCGGGAAGACCATGAGACCAACGAAGAACCAAGAAACCGACAAGTGCCGAAGTAGACTTCCTCTCGACTCGACAACCAAGCAAAATCCGCATCGGAAAAACCATGAAGAGACAGAGTCGAGGAGGAAGAATACCAAAGGCCAAGACCGGGGGCGGATCGTAGGTACCGAAAATCCTCTTGACGGCCCGTCGATGTGATGTCCTCGGCGAAGGCCGAAAACGAGCGCACGGACACACGCCGAACCGTATGTCCGGCCTCGTCGCCGTCAAGTAGAGGAGGGAGCCGATCATGCTCCCGTACTCCCGCCGGTCCACCGGTTCTCCGTCCTCATCCGCATCCAAAGTGGCCGTACTCCCCATGGGAGTCGACATCGGCTTCACATCTTGCATCCGGAACTTCCTCGCATGTCTTTCGTGTACTTGGTCCGGTGCACAAATGTACCGTCCTTCACTTGCTTGATCTGCGCCCCGAGAAAATACCGCAACTCGCCCATCATGCTCATCTCGAACTCCCCGCTCATCTCATCCGCAAACTTGGCAACAAGGTTATGTGACGAGCCACCAAAGACAATATCATCCACGTATATCCGAACAATCGGCAAGTCATTCCTATGCTTGAGGAGAAACAAGGTTCTATCCCCTGTACCCATCACAAACCCTCTCGCTCAAAAGAAAACCTCTCAATCTCCCATACCAAGCACGGGGCGCCCGTTTCAACCCATACGAGCCCTTTTCAACCCGTATACCCCGTGTGGGTACAACTCGCTCTCAAACCCGGTGGTCGCTTCACATACACCTCCTCCTCTATGACCCCATTCAGAAAAGCACTCTTCACGTCCATCTGAAACAACTTGAACCCTTTAGCCACGGCAAAGGCTAGAAGGATCCGAATTGCCTCAAGACGGGCCACAGGAGCAAAGGTCTCCTCATAGTCGATCCCCTCCTTTTGACTAAACCCCTGAGCAACAAGTCTGGACTTGTTCCTCACAACCATCCCATTTTCTCCCTCTTTGTTCTTCCAAACCCACTTGGTTCCTATGGGATGGCAATTTGGAGGTGGTTCAACTAACTCCCACACCCCGGTTCCTCTCAAAATTTTCCAACTCCTCATGCATAGAATTGACCCGGTTTGCATCGGATAAAGCATGTCCAATGTCCTTGGGCTCAAAAGTAGCAACAAAAGCAAGATGAGCAAAATGAGAGGAATTCCTGGACCTCGACCGTGTAGTGCGTTCATTGATGTCTCCAATGATCTTCGACGGGGGATGCACTTCTTGAATCCGCCGGGGAGCCTCACGCCTCGAGACTACCTCCCCCTCAACTTCGGCCCTTCTCTCGCCCGGTCCTCTTGTTGCACCGTCGTTGTCCATGAAGTAGACGGTCCATGCTCCAAAGTAGTCGTAGGGGAAGTAGTGGGTACATGCTCGGCTTCGGGCGCATGGTTCTCCCCATCATCATCTCCGCCTTCATCTTTCTCCTCTTCAAAGAGGTCCTTGGCCATCTCTTCATCACCCGCACATTCAAAGCCAAGAGAGGTACATGGCATTGTCTCGTCGAAGGTCACCTCGCAAGTCTCCATGATTTTGTTAGTCTCAAGGTTAAGCACCCTATAGGCTCTAGAGTGGTTAGCATATCCAAAGAAAATACCATCACTAGACCTAGCCTCAAATTTGTCGAGTTTTCCCTTTTTCAAAATAAAGCACTTGCGGCCAAAAACTCGGAAATGACTCACTTTGGGTGCCCGACCATGCATAAGCTCATAACGGGTCTTCTTCTTGAAAGCTCTTAATAAAATCCGATTGGAAACATGACAAGTCGTATTGACCGCCTCGCCCCAAAACCTCCTAGGAGTCCCGTGCTCATCGAGCATCGTCCTAGCCATCTCACAAAGAGTCCGATTTTTCCTTTCCACGACTCCATTTTGAGGGGGCACATAAGGGGTCGAATACTGATGTTCAAGACCTAGATCACGACAAAAGGCATCAAAACGAGAGTTCTTAAACTCAGAGCCATTATCACTGCGAATAGCTCGAATAGCATTCCCATGCCTCTCGTTTTTCAACCTCACGATCAGATCTCGAACAAAGCCAAAAGTCTCACTCTTATCCTCCAAGAAGAACACCCAGGCATAGCGAGAGTAATCGTCCACCACAACGAGGACATACCACTTCCCACCCACCGAGCGAACTCGAGCTGGCCCAACAAGGTCCATATGCAACGGCTGCGTCGGACGCTCGGTCATGACATCGGTCAGGGGTGGATGGGGAGTGGCTACCATCTTACCATGCCTACAAGGAGCACAAACCAAATCCTTCTCAAACTTCAACTTCGGCAATCCTCGGACCGAGTCAAGACCACTCAAGCGGGAAACCAAATCAAAGCTTAAGTGTCCCAACCGCCTATGCCATTTCCACAAATCGAAGAAGGAACGACCATCAAACGGCGAAAGCGAGGACCCAAAGAACGAGAGAAATCAGCCCCGAAAATCGACCCTCGGGGATGATCATACGGACAAGATCACCTCGAGAATCAAGCAAACGAGACTCGCCAGACTTGAAACGCACCTCAAAACCTTCATCAAGCAACTGAGAAACCGAAAGCAAATTAAAACCCAAAGACTTCACAAGAGCCACTCTCTTCAATGTTACCTTGTCACTCACATGCACAACACCCTCTGAAAGCACCCTACCTCGTCCATTGTCCCCAAATGTAATGTACATCTTTTCCTTCACTGGGGTGAGGCTGGAGAACCACTTCTTATCTCCGGTCATGTGTCGAGAACACCGGAGTCGGTCAACCAAATGTTCTCCAAGCCTCCCGCTCCGCATCGAAACAAGAACGAGAATGAGCTAGCGACTCGACACCGGGGTTAGCACGGAGAAAGTTAAACCAAGTGTCGAGCCATGCGCTCAAAAGAGGGGTTAGCAAACATCACTCCCTTGCCACCAAACTTCCCATGTCCCATGGGAGGAGTACGAGCACCACGAGGGGGAAAACGTGGTCCGTAGTTCCCTCCGGAACCCAAAGCTGCGATCATCTCCCCTAAACCCGTACCGAGGACGAGTAGGAGGACGTCCAAGCAAAACCACCACGAGCCCGACCGAACCTCTCACCAAAGACGCACACCATCATCTCTCCCCGACAAACCTCTCACCACCACCTCTCCGTGGGAACCCGCCAACACTCCTCACACTTCCCACACCCCGTGGAAGTGGCACTCTAGGCTCGGGAATACCGCGAGACCGGTGATACTGCCCCGATTTGCTTGCTCCCTAGCAAGCCTCTCATCCCTCTTCCTCTTGTAGCAAAACTCGCAAGATGCCTCTCCTTGCCACAATACTCACACCGAAGGGGATGGGTTTTGGTTTTGGCTCGGCTTCTCTCTAGGCTTCTCACCCTTCTCACCCACAAACTTCACTCGGTTTCGGAAATCATTTGTCTTAGGTGGGAATTTGGGTGGATCTTGGGTTGTGTCAAGCTTGTTGCAAAGGTGGTTGGGCTTTGGTGTGAAAGAGTTCTTGGGTGCTTTTGGGAGTGGGACTTGGATCTCTCCGATCACCTCGAACTCGGGGTTGGACTCAACACACTTCTCATACACACTCTCCCCGCTGTTCTCTCCCACTTTCTCACCCAACTTTTCAAAACCCAAACCACGACCATCAGCTCTCTTGAACTCCTCAATCATGATTTTCACCGAGGTTCCCGCCGTACAACCAACCCAACACCTTCCTCAAATAGTCATTTTCCTCATAAATGACATCCAAACGGGAAGTAAGTTCAAGATTGCGCAAAGTGACTTCATCACAGCCTAGAACATGCATTTGCAACGGGAGATTTCAAAGATGCTTCCAAAGAGCTAATAGTAGAGCGAGCATCAACAAGCTTAGCATGCATAGTAGGACATGATTTGCAAGCACCAAGCAAAGTAGGTCTAGCCTTAAGCTCATCATGTTCGTCCTAAGAGCATCTAGTTGAGCCAAAACAGAAGCATTCTTCTCATTAAGCGAGTTTAATCTCATTCAACCAAGCATCACATTCAACACATTCAACATCATCGGGGAGGAGTAGGAGCAAGTTTCAAAGAGTCATTCTCAAGTTTCAATTCAAGCAATTTTGACTCTAACTCTCCTACTTTCTCGCTAGCATTCTCAAGTCGAGCCCTAAGATCTTTCCTCATCTTTTTGGCATCTCTCAAGACACTATCACGGTTATCAAGCAAACCATTCAACCTAGTAATCTCGGCAAGCAAAGAGTCGGGGTCACGGTTTACCTCATCCTCCGAGTCGGAGTCGCCGTCTTCCTTCACACTCTTCTTGCTGCTTGAGCTATGGGCCATGCCACAAAAGCCCTCGAGCGCCACACGGCTCGGCCCCGCCGAGGTTCCGCTTGCACTCTTCTTTCCCTTGCGCCTCCCGGCGTCTTCATCTTCGCCGCTTGAGCTTGATCGCTCCTCGCTTGAGCTTGAGTCGACGTCGCTCACACCGGCCACCATCGCTCTTGCCTTGTTCTTCTTGTAGGTGCTCTTGCTCGGTCGCCGCTTGTCCTTGTCCTTGCTCTTGGACTTGTTGAAGTGCTTGCCCTTGGAGGAGTACTTGTCTTCACGCCTCGGGTGCGCCTTGTACTCGTTCACCTTGTACTTGTTCTCCTCCGCTTCGGGCACTCGGCGATGAAGTGGCCACGCTTGCCACACTTGTAGCACGTCCCCGAGCTCCGCCTTGCGTTCCTCCGACTCTCGTGTAGTCGTTCAAATCTTCTTGAGAGCAAGGCCGGCTCCTCCTTGCCCAAGACATCAAACTCCTCATCCGGAATGGACACAAGAGAGGATAAAGAAAAGCGTCGACGGGAAGGGTTAGATTTGCCCTTTGATCCTCCCACAAGAGCAAGACTATGGTCGGTCGAGCCCTCATGCTTGGATAGCATCTTCCGTTGTTGACGGTGTATTTTGGTGCACCTAGCATGTTCATTACACTTTGGTTTGGATTTGATTATTGAACTAACCCGCCACTAGGCACACTAATCATATAACAAGTTCATCTTTGTGCATGCATTTGGAAGTGTTGTATTTATGTAGGAAATCATGGACATAAAGGACGGATTTGCAATAAGTTCAAAGGAGCATTCATGGAGTCTTGTTCGTGTTCATGAGCTCGCTGAAATTACTTCCAATGGTGGTGAGGATCGAAGTGCTACGAGGAACACCCCGGGGATTGAAGCGTAAAAGATCAAACTTCATGCAAAGAGAGTCTCCATCTTGATCGCGAGGATAACGGCGTCAAAATCATCCAAGTGGAGGGGGCGAAGTAGATAAGTGCACGAGGACCCACGGAGCAAAAAGGGCGACCGAACCGGGCCGAAACCGGGCACGGGGCCGGCCGGCCCGGATCGGATCGGCCCCGCCCCCACTTCGGGCACCGGTTCGGTCCCGTCTTCCTTGCCCTCGAAGGATCTTCGACCCTAAAACCCCCCGACGCGCCGCCAACGGACGGAGAGGAGTTTATTCGCACCGAAGGCCATCCACAAGCTAGAGAGAGAGGAGGAGGATCTCCGGGCCGGAGATCAACCACCTCGAAGGAAGCACCCTCTCGTGGAGAAGGAGGAAGACACGGCGGAAGGGAAACCATGATCAACGGTGCCATGATCGGCACCTTGATGGGGTAATCTTCTCATTCGTCCATGGGTTGTAATCGATCGTGAGATGTAATCGCACTTTGTCGGATTATCCGTCTATCATCTTGTGTTGAATATACTTTAATGCTTAAAGGTTAGCTACCATGCCGTAGAGGGAGTACGAGCTCCAATGCTTCCTTGGATCCATTCAATACGCCGTGGCCATCAAAGGTCTAGTCATGAATACCTTCGCGTAGTGACAGTACGAGAGGAGGGAAAGGGCGAAACCGTGGTCACAACCCCGATAGATTAGATTGGTTTTTCATGTCTTTAAGCGATTGCATGCTCTAGTATCATAGACCCGTGGGCGAGTGTCTTCTCTCTTGATCGTTTATCATTCTCTTTAGTGTAGTTTAGTGTTTTCTAGTATAATAGTAGTTAGGGTTTTAGTAGCTAGTGTGTCGTTGTTGATCGAACGCTTGTAATCCCCTTGCTCCGCGGATTGACAAGAACCTTGGGAATCCCGTGGTGAAAAAGGTGTGGGGTCCGTACGCTTGCGGATCGTAGAGGGATACGTCTTTTATCCGTCAACAAGCCCCTTTTTCTGGCGCCGTTGCCGGGGAGCAAGTTAGTTTACATCGTTTGATTTGCATCTAACTTAGTTTTATATTTTAGTTTATCTTTTATTTGCTATATCTAACATATATTATCAGAAAAACACTTGTTTCTTTTTTGTTTTTGTTTTTATCTTATTGTCTAGATGGAGTTCGTTAATCAACCCGTGGAAGAACCGGAGAAATCATTAAGGGATTACGCTAGCCCTCGATGTGAAGACATAAAGGTACAAGAGTCGGATTCGAAGCTCGAAGCGACCAAGTATGAAATTAAATCCAAGATCATGAAGATGGTGGCGGAAAACCCATTTGAAGGGATGGTTACGGAGAACCCATATAGACACATAAGGGATTTCACGACAATATGCAACACGGTGCGTCAAGAAGGAGTTCCCGATGAATGGTTCAAATGGAATCTCTTTCCCTACTCACTTGCCGCAAAGCAAAGACATGGTATTCGGTTGCGTCCTTTGAAGTTGAAGGCAATTGGAACAAGTTGACAAAGAAGTTTTGCGAGAAGTTCTTTCCAATGAGCAAGGTTCAACATCTAAGGAGGCAAGTGATCAATTTTATGCAAGGAGAAGAGGAAGGGATAGACCAAGCCGGGATAGGTTTAATGAATTAATCGAACAAGGACCAAAACTCGGCTTCACCGGTGACGTACTCTTGCATACATTTTTCTTTTCCCTAACCCCTAGTTGCATGCGACACGTCGAAATGTGTGCGGTGGGGATCTCATGGAGAAAACACTCACGGAAGCCGCCCAACTTCTACAAAAAGTTAGTAAAGCGGCCTGCCATGCGAAGAGATTGGGAAACAAGACTTGCGGAAGAGCCGGAATTTAATTCAAGGAAGAAAAAGCTTGCTGATTTTTCTAAAGAGGCAACCCGGAAGTCACAAAAGAGGAGCCAATCATGGAGAAGCTTAAACAAGAACACATCAAGTCAAGAACTACACCAAACGTCGACTTCGCCGCACCAAATGAGACGAATAAGAGAAGCATGTCAAGCGCGAAGCCACTAAGGGAGTTCGAGCCAATGGATTGGGTTCCTATTGATTACGGAGAAGTATTCGACAAGAGAAGACCGTTCCCTAATCAAAAGGGGATGGCAAGAGCATTGGAAGTGGATTTCCCACCGGAGAGGAAAGCTGAAAATTCATACGACCTCGAAACCACCGGTGAGATTTTTGAAAAGCTCTTTGGAGATGATGTGGTGGATCCGGAACATATTGCCGAGGTGAAGAGGATCATGGGGATCAAGCCCGAAGCATCACCATACGCTCGCCTTGCTGAAATTTATTCGATCGGATCCGAAGAAGAAGAGAAGATGACGCCGCACTTGAGTTGCGAGATCAACGGAGTTCAATGCAAAGCCTTATGCGACATCGGAGCCCAAGTAAGTGTTCTATCTTCTAAAATTTACGATAAAGTTCAATACCACAACCTAGACTTAGCTCCAACATCAACGAAATTAATTATGGGAGATGGTAGAACTATCAAACCTCTAGGTATTGCTTGCAACATGAAAGTAAAAATCTCTAGAAACTATATACCAACCGATTTCTTTGTTATTGATGCTTACCATGGTAATTCGATCATATAATCTTAGGTAGGCCTTTTCTTAAGTTGGTTGATGCCGTGTTAGATGCCGGAGAAGGCAAAGTAACAATGAACCTTAATGGAACAAAGTACACATATAACTTTCTTCGCGCTTCTAAGCACCTTACTCCTTTTCCTCCCGAAGGTGAAGAAATAGAAGAGATAGATAGTCTTTGTTTTGTTGAAACCCTTAGAGACCCGCTGCAAAGAGCGATGGAAAATCAAATTAGTAATCAACAAGATGAAGAACTAGAGGAAGCAACAAAAGGCTTAGAGCCGCATGATGGTAGCGTGGAGGAAGAAAAGTTCGAAGACATAGGAGAAATCAAACCCGAGGAGCCACAAGTGCCCGAAGTAGACCTTAAACCTTTGCCCAAGGGATTAAAATATGAATTTTTGGGCCCGGACAAAACTTATCCGGTCATTGTGAGCGACGAGTTGAGCCCCGAAGAAAATGAAGCGTTGCTGATTTTATTAAAAAAACATAGGAAGGTGATTGGATATTCAATTAACGATCTCAAAGGTATTAGCCCAGACCTTTTGCACTCATCGTATACCAATGGAAGACCAATGTAAGCCCGTAGTGGACCACCAAAGGAGGCTAACCCATGCCATGCGAGAGGTAGTAAAGAAAGAGGTTATCAAGTTACTTGATGCCGGAATCATCTATCCGGTTCCACATAGCGAATGGGTGAGCCCGGTACATTGTGTACCGAAGAAAGGAGGTTTGACCGTGGTGAAGAATGAGAAGAACGAATTGATACCGCAAAGAACCGTGACCGGGTGGCGGATGTGTATCGATTACCGTAAGCTTAACAAAGCGACGAAGAAAGATCACTTCCCCTTACCGTTCATAGACGAGATGCTCGAGAGGTTAGCAAACCACGCTTATTTTTGCTTTCTCGATGGATACTCGGGGTTCATGCAAATTCCCATTCACCGGAAGATCAACATAAGACAACATTTACGTGTCCTTACGGAACGTTTGCATATAGGAGGATGCCCTTCGGCCTATGCAACGCTCCGGCCTCTTTTCAACGTTGCATGATGGCCGTGTTTTCGGAATTCATCGAAGAAATTGTTGAAGTGTTCATGGATGATTTTTCCGTTTACGGGAAGACGTTCATGGATTGCTTAGCAAACTTAGAAAAGGTCCTTACGAGGTGTGCGGAGGTAGATTTGGTTTTAAATTGGGAAAAGTGCCACTTCATGGTTAAGCAAGGCATAGTGCTCGGACATGTTATATCCGAGAGAGGAATTGAAGTGGACAAGGCAAAGGTAGAGACGGTTGAGCAACTCCCACCTCCTACGGATATTAAGTCCTTAAGGAGCTTTCTAGGCCATGCCGGATTCTATAGAAGATTTATAAAGGACTTCTCAAAGATCACCAAGCCTTTAACGCACCTTCTTCAAAAAGATGTGGCTTTCGACTTTGATGAGAAGTGTCTAGCGGCATTCGGACCTTGAAAAATGCGTTGGTGAGTGCTCCCATCATCCAACCTCCGGATTGGAGCCAACCTTTCGAGATCATGTGTGACGCAAGTGACTACGCCGTAGGCGCGGTCTTGGGACAAAGAAAGGAAGGCCGAGTTCACGCCGTTTACTACGCTAGCAAAACTCTTAGTGGGGCACAATTAAATTACGCTACTACGGAAAAAGAATTGCTAGCGGTGGTATTCGCTTTCGAAAAATTCAGATCCTACATCGTGAACTCGAAAGTCATTGTTTACACCGATCACGCAGCTATAAAGTATCTCTTGGCTAAGAAGGAAGCTAAACCTCGTTTGATTCGTTGGATCCTTCTTCTCCAAGAGTTCGATGTTGAAATTCGTGATAAAAAGGGGGTGGAGAATGTTGTGGCCGATCATTTGTCTAGGATGAATCGTGGGCAAGATGATAAAGAGCCCATAGAAGACAAGATGAGAGATGACCACCTCTATAGAGTGCTTGATAAAGATACTTGGATGATCGACATCATTCGAGCGATTCGAAAGATGCCCCTCGATCATCTAGACAAAAACACTCAAAGGAAGATAATTTCGAAAGTAAGAAATATTTTTGGGATGCACCATACCTCTTCAAGCTTGGCAATGATGGTGTGATGAGAAGATGTGTGCCAAGGGAAGAGAGGCTTGAGATTCTAAGGAAGTGCCACTCGGCGGAGTACGGTGGGCACTATAGCCATTTTCGAACCGAAGCCAAAGTATGGTCGAGCGGATTCTATTGGCCGGAGATGCATGAAGATACTAAAAGATATGTTGCGTCATGCCCCGAATGCCAAAGAACCGGAAACATCTCTCAAAGAAATTCTATGCCTTTGAAATACAACTTGCAAGTCGACATATTCGATGTATGGGGCATAGACTTCATGGGGCCTTTTAAAAACTCATTTGGATTCGAGTATATACTTGTTATGGTCGATTACGTATCCAAGTGGGTAGAGGCTATACCATGTCGTAAAGCTTCCACGGAGGAGTCCATCACTATGATCAAGAACGTGATTTTTCCCCGTTTCGGTACACCGAGAATCTTGATAAGTGATGGAGGAACTCATTTCACCGGGAAGAACTTCAAAAAGTGCTTGTCCAAGTTGGGAATTGAGCATAGGGTCTCCACGGCCTATCACCCACAAACCAACGGACAAGCGGAGACGTCAAATAGGCAATTAAAAAGCATACTTAACAAGACCATAGAGAAGGGAGGCAAGGATTGGTCAAAGAAATTAGACGGAGCTTTATGGGCTTATCGAACGGCGTTTAAAACACCGATAGGTATGACCCCCTATCAATTCGTCTATGGAAAAGCCCGCCACCTTCCGGTTGAGTTAGAACATAAAGCCTATTGGGCGATTAAAGAGATGAACCTTGATCTCGATGCCGCGGTGGTGAAACGGAGAATTCAAATAAGCGAGCTAGAGGAGTTGAGGTTGAAAGCTTATGAAAACGCAAGCATATACAAGGAGAGAATCAAAAGGTGGTATGATAAAAGATTGAAGAAAAAAGAATTTAAAGAAGGAGATAAGGTCCTCCTCTACAATTCGAGGTTTAAAACCTTCGGAAAGGGGAAATTGCAAAGCAAGTGGGACGGACCTTATGTTGTGCATTCGGTGTTCTCCAACGGAGCGGTAACCATTATGGATATAAACGGCGATCAATTTGTGGTGAATGGACGGCGGCTTAAGGTTTACTACGAACCCGATGTCGTGCCCATTCATCATGTTGACGTCTTTACCATGGAGGAAGAGCCCGAACGTCCCGCCTAGGACGAAAAACAAGGCACCAACTTCGTAAATAATTTTTCTTTTAGCTTTCCGGAGTTTTTCGCGAAGATTAACCGGGCCAACTTTTTCCCACGGGCCGAGGACGAAAAAAATAGGGCGGTGTGCAAAAACCGGACCGGCCCGCCCCCGAGGGGGGTGGGCCGGCCGGCCCGGTAGGATCGGCCCGGGGCGGGGCCCGACGCCCGATGTCCCCGAATTTCGCCCGAATTGCTCCTTTTTGACTTCCTTGTTTGGTCGGAAAATTTTAAGGGAAGTGTAAAAAAGGAAAATAAGGTTCCCGGGGCTTTTCTCTCGGGACTATATATTTGGCCGAATTGGGAGCTCGAGAATCAATCCTTTCAAGCAATGTGTTGCACCCTTGTAGCAGCCATTGAGCCTCCAAAAAGCTTAGAGTTGAAGGTAGAAGCCAAGAAGCCATCGATGGAGGAGGTGATGCGATGCGAGGTCAAGCTACCCGTCAAGAGGACCGCACGTATCCGTTGCGGAGGACGTGTCCCGACCGGAGCTCTTGCATCTCGCAACCCCGTCAAAGGAGAGAAGGTCCCTACACCCGTTCGAAGGTCGGCACGTCTCCAAGGCATCAAGCGTAAGGATTACAAGGAGGTGTCGCCGGAGCCTAAGGAATATGGGGATAGCGACTACTCCGACGATCGTAGCCCGAGCTCGTGGGCGGCCGCCGTAGAGATGATGATGATTGGGGCGAGCGGCCCTACGAAAGGACTCCCGAGGGCCCCAACGGCGACGGCAACGGCGGTGGCGAAGGCGACAACAATGGAGGTAGCGACGACGGTGGTGACAACGGTGGAGATTATGGCGACGACGACCCCTTCGGATTGCATCCGGTGTCTTGTCGAGTTTGCCGTCAATCCATCGCAGCTCTCTACGCGTCGGCCGACGAATGTCTTCAAACCATGGAAGCGATGAAGCGGCGTATGGAGGACTTGGAGCGCGTAGTTGAAGATGACTACAAGTTCCTTAACCGTAACGTGCGCAAACTTTTCGGCATGGTTGGAAACATGAGAGGCAAGTGGTGCAAGGCTTGCTCGAAGTACCATTAGATCTAGTTTTCCCCTTTGGTTTTTGTAAGATACGACGAGGACGTCGTATGTTTTAAGTGTGGGGGAGAGCTAGCTCGCTAGCCTTAGCTTTTGAACTTCAAGATTAGGTTCGGTTTAATCTTCGTGTGAGAGTCTTAGCGTTTTAATGAGTTTTTAGTTTTCGAGTCAGTTTTTAAATTTTTGCAAGAGTCTTAAATTAGTGTTGAGTCAAGAAAACCAAATAAAAAGAGTCTTATATATATCTTTGTGTTTTATATATTGTTTATCTTTATTTACTTGTTTGTCTAATCTTCGATTCTTGATATATGAACACAAGTATGTGGTTTGAAAATCGTTTACCGTGGTGCTTAGTGGAATCGCTACTACTTAAAGTACCCATACCGCACTTCGATCTTGAGCTTCACATGCTAGTTGTGCTATGTTCGATGCTAAAAATTGGAGGATTTCAGTTCTGAAAATTATATTAAAACCCTTGTAATAAAGGTTAGCAAAATCTCTTTTTCCAAGTTGAGAGTATAAAAAATTCCTATCCAAAGCCAAGTTTGTTTTTTTTCGCTCCACTATAAGTGTGATTAGCACGATGAGTTAGGCTAGGACCCTTCTCTCTTGGTGAGTTTTAATTTCGAGCAATGATCATGTCCTTGTACTTATCTTTTGTTGCTAGCCTCGTCATATATTCAGTTCATGACTTTCGCAACGAAAGTCATGCATATCACTGAATTCCATACCTAACCTTATACATCTCTTTTGAACATCGTATTCCTTGAACACAACCTATTTTCAAAGTTTCGTCTCGTCTCTAGCATGGTTTATTTAAAAATTTCAGATTGTGTGCATGCGAGAAAAGGGAGAATTGAAAGCTTTGAAAAGATGTCAAGAGAGAGAAAAATAAAGAGAAAAAGTATGTGTATGGAAAAGAAAAAAAAAAGAAAAAAGAAAAGAAAGAAAAAATCATCATATGTGAATGAAGGAAGAAAAAGAAAAGAGAAAGATGAGTTAGCAATGAAGATATGAGAGGGATGGATCAAGTGAAAGAAAAGAAAAAAAATAATAAAGTGTAAGGAAGGATGTCACGTTGATTGTGAGACGAAACTTTTACTCTATTTCCAACCATGTGCAATCCGACAACGAGGACATCATTGGTGCCTTGAAGTCACAATTTTCTTTTGCCCTTGCACATGTCCACCATTCTAAATCTTCTCATCCTTGATATCCCTACATATGGTTAATTCTCATGATCATTGGCTGCGAAAGGTAGACAACCATTAGAGGAAGTTCTTAGTTTGACAATACTTGTGTTGATTGCGCTAGCCCTACCTATAGCTCCACTTTTACATGATATATGAGAGATTAATGGGAGGTGAGAGTTTTATAAAATTTGGTTAAGATAGACACTTCATATGAGTGACTTGAGAGAGCTTGGAGAAAGGTTTTTGTCTAATACTTGTTGCAGGAATTTTTGTTTTGAAAATCATAAAAACCCTCCGATGGAAGCAAAGAAGTAAGTATGGCTGAAATTGAAAGCTTCGAGTGAAGAGTTTGAGTTGTGGGGTAAATCTTGACGTGGTAAAAATTCTAAACGCCCATGTTTATGTTTGATTATCATTACTTTGTGTTTATGTATTAAAGATGAAGGGATTGACTAACTTGTGAAGAGGGATAAGTGGTACACGATTACACGCCTTGGACGAAGTTCTTTTACGAGTACTTGCTCGAGGACGAGCAAGAGCTAAGTGTGGGGGAGATGTTGACGGTGTATTTTGGTGCACCTAGCATGTTCATTACACTTTGGTTTGGATTTGATTATTGAACTAACCCGCCACTAGGCACACTAATCATATAACAAGTTCATCTTTGTGCATGCATTTGGAAGTGTTGTATTTATGTAGGAAATCATGGACATAAAGGACGGATTTGCAATAAGTTCAAAGGAGCATTCATGGAGTCTTGTTCGTGTTCATGAGCTCGCTGAAATTACTTCCAATGGTGGTGAGGACCGAAGTGCTACGAGGAACACCCCGGGGATTGAAGCGTAAAAGATCAAACTTCATGCAAAGAGAGTCTCCATCTTGATCGCGAGGATAACGGCGTCAAAATCATCCAAGTGGAGGGGGCGAAGTAGATAAGTGCACGAGGACCCACGGAGCAAAAAGGGCGACCGAACCGGCCGAACCGGGCTGGGCCGGCCGGCCCCGGTCGGATCGGCCCGGCCCACTTCGGGCACCGGTTCGGTCCCGTCTTCCTTGCCCTCGAAGGATCTTCGACCCTAAAACCCCCGACGCGCCGCCAACGGACGGAGAGGAGTTTATTCGCACCGAGAAGGCCATCCACAAGCTAGAGAGAGAGGAGGAGGATCTCCGGCTGGAGATCAACCACCTCGAAGGAAGCACCCTCTCGTGGAGAAGGAGGAAGACACGGCGGAAGGGAAACCATGATCAACGGTGCCATGATCGGCACCTTGATGGGGTAATCTTCTCATTCGTCCATGGGTTGTAATCGATCGTGAGATGTAATCGCACTTTGTCGGATTATCCGTCTATCATCTTGTGTTGAATATACTTTAATGCTTAAAGGTTAGCTACCATGCCGTAGAGGGAGTACGAGCTCCAATGCTTCCTTGGATCCATTCAATACGCCGTGGCCATCAAAGGTCTAGTCATGAATACCTTCGCGTAGTGACGAAGTACGAGAGGAGGGAAAGGGCGAAACCGTGGTCACAACCCCGATAGATTAGATTGGTTTTTCATGTCTTTAAGCGATTGCATGCTCTAGTATCATAGACCCGTGGGCGAGTGTCTTCTCTCTTGATCGTTTATCATTCTCTTTAGTGTAGTTTAGTGTTTTCTAGTATAATAGTAGTTAGGGTTTTAGTAGCTAGTGTGTCGTTGTTGATCGAACGCTTGTAATCCCCTTGCTCCGCGGATTGACAAGAACCTTGGGAATCCCGTGGTGAAAAAGGTGTGGGGTCCGTACGCTTGCGGATCGTAGAGGGATACGTCTTTTATCCGTCAACACTGTCAACCTCGGCCGACTTGAGCTTAGAAAAGAGGTCATCCAACTCAATAGTCAAATAATTCCCGGACTCCTTGATGGCCTCAACCTTAGCACCCCAAACATTTGGATCCAAGACATGCAAGAGCTTCAAAGCCCGATCATGCTCGGAATACGGAAAATCCTCAACATTAGCCTTCATGTTGTTCACGATGGCGATGAACCTGCGAAACATCGCATCAATGTCCTCACCGGGAAGTGGAGTGAAATTCTCATATTGCATCCGGTAAGAGACAAAGAGGCGAGCCTTCACATGGTTATCACCACCGTGAGCAACCAACAACTTATCCCAAATTTGCCAAGCAAGATTCAAATGGCGAACACGATCAAACTCTGGATCACACAAGCTCCGGCACAACTGATCAACGGCTTTTGCATTAGCCTCATACTTGGCCTTGGCATCGGCATCGGTCACCATAAGAGTATGGATGTTGACAGGAATAGCATAGGTCTTGTCAAGCACAATAAAATCCAACAGCTTTCCTCGAAGAAAGATCATCATACGAGCCGCCCACTTGTGGTAACCCTTGCCATCGAAGTGCGGCGGACCGCCCCGCTCAACGTACGCCATCGTAGGATTTGAGACTTGTCAAAGTCGCAAAGAATCCGGCACCAAGCTCTGATACCAATTGAAGGATCAGATGGCGACTAGAGAGGGGGGGAGTGAATAGGAGCCGGTAAAAATTCTTCCCAAAGAAACCGGCCTATGTCCTACTCAAATCCCGGTCACACACAAGCGATGGATCGAATCACGCACCAATCGTCAAGACCACGAGGTTATGGATCAACCTCTAGCCTTAGGAACGATTCCTCAAAGCACACGCGGAAGCACTAGAAAGGGGAGGAAGGAATCGAACCAAGAAGCAAAGCACACGGGCTGCGGCGGACCGTCCGCGCGAGAGGGGCGGGACCGTCCGCAAGAGCCGCGCGGACCGTCCGGCCGGGTATCGCGGACCGTCCGCACCCGAGCCGCGGACCGTCCGGCCTTAGCCGCGGACCGTTCGTTAATTTACACGGAACGACCCAAAGACACCCCCGTGCCACGGACCGTCCGCGGGGAGCACGCGGACCGTCCGCCAAGCACCCGCGGACCGTCCGCCCGACACCGCGGACTGTCCGAAACTTCGTCCAACCGAAAACCAAAATCACAACGGATCGAAACAAAAGACGAGCAAGAACACGAAGAACTCGGGACGAACTCAAGCGGCGCGGACCGTCCGCCAGGAGGGCGCGGACCGTCCGCGAGGCTCGGACGCAACGGAAAAAATGCCCGAGCTCGAAAGTCAACTCCCCCAAATCATCATGGGATTTCCCAAACGGTTGAAGTTGTGGAGACAAGGGTTTGGGTACTTGAAAAGCGTCACACAAGGATGCTATAGCCCAAAAATCTTGCCTCCTAACTCCCTAAATCACCGGGAATAGCGAATCCTTTGAGCACCACCAAAAGCTAGAGCACCGAACGAAAACTCACGAATCGAAGTCGTTTCCGGCGTTTGAGGGCACAAGATCAAGCACAAAGATGCACAAGACATCTATCCATGTTTCCCTCAAAGAAATCCGGGAAGAAACTCACTCAAATCCGCGGAATCACACCGGGAACAAAGGCACGAAAATAAGCACAAAAAGCCACGAAAAACAACCCCGAATCTTCTATACAAACCAGGAAAGATTCACAAGGTCTAGCATGCCGCCCTAGCATCCATCCCTCTCAACAAATCTCTCATGAAGCTCTCATGCTAGCCTAGAGAAAATAGGAAGAAAAATAGCTACGAAAATGAGAAAGAGAAGGGGGGAAATGAAACCCTAAGTCGCGGAGAGAGCGAGCCATCAACACACACTCCAGGCTTATATATCAGGTTCCGCCGGAGTGGTAAATGACTCGACTACCCCTAACTACACTACTGGCGATACAACCCACGTAGGGGCATTTTGGTAATGTATGTGGGTCTTGCCATCGGACGGCCACGCCTTTGCCGCACCCCGCGTCCTCCCGACGCAAGCCATGCGATCCCGCCGCGTGTCCTCCGCTTCGAAGCTTCCCGACACGCCCGGATCCCGTCTCCGTCGTGTTGGGCCCTCGGACTTGGTTTTGAGGCCCAAACCAAGAAACCATCCGCCGATGGTTTTGTGGGCAAACCACCAAACCCCCGCGTGCCGGTCCGGCCTCCCGCCAAACCACTTGACTTGACCGCCACCGTGCACCGGCTCCTCGTCCATGACTTCGTCTTGCTTGTGTCGCCACCATGTGGCCCGCACCCGATCCGCTGTCCACCTCGGTCCCTCGAACCGAGCCTACTTGTCTCTCCATCTCCGGAGGCCCCTCAAGGCCGAAGACCTTTCGCGCCCGTTCTTCACCCCCGCAACAACACGAACTAGGCCGCGGCCTACACCCGCGCACTAAGCCAAGAGTCGAGTCCAACACCCGTTGTCAATCACTCATCACTAAGGAGCGGTCATCCATCGACCACTGGGACGCTCCTGGTCCACGAGTTCCAAGGAATTCCCCGAAGGTTCCGGAAATGCTTTGCTGGAAGCCAACCTCCGGAAACACTCCGGAGGTTCCGGGTCCGGAAGTTCGGCACCTCAAGACACCGAGAACCAAGCAAGAAGATCGGCAAAGGGATGCTAGGGCAAGTTCACCTGAACCTCAAGCGGATGAAAATGATGAAGACCAACCTCTACACGAACCTCTTGGACCATCTCACCCCCGTGTACATCAAGTTATACAATGGGATCACCCCATTGACAATACCCTTGGGAGCATAAGGAGAGGGGTAACAACACGATCTCGTCTTAAGAATTTTTGTGCATTTTACTCGTTTGTTTCCTCTCTTGAACCGATCAAGGTGGAACAAGCTCTTGAGGATTCGGATTGGGTGATGGCCATGCAAGAGGAGTTGAACAACTTTGAAAGAAATCAAGTGTGGGAGTTGGTGGAAAGACCAAAGACAAACATAATTGGCACCAAATGGGTCTTTCGAAACAAGCAAGATGAGTTTGGGGTTGTAATTAGGAACAAAGCAAGATTGGTTGCTCAAGGGTTCACTCAAGTTGAAGGACTAGACTTTGGAAAAACTTATGGACCCGTAGCTAGACTTGAAGCAATTCGGTTCTTACTCGCTTTCGCTGCCCATCATGACTTCAAGTTATATCAAATGGATGTCAAGAGTGCATTTCTCAATGGACCACTCTCCGAAGAAGTTTATGTTGAGCAACCACCGGGTTTTGAAGATCCCAAGCGTCCTAATCATGTGTATAAACTCCGTAAGGCGCTCTATGGTCTCAAGCAAGAACTAAGAGCGAGGGTATGAATGCCTTAAGGATTTCTTGCTCAAGCAAGGCTTTGAGATAGGCAAAGCCGATGCTACTCTCTTTACTAGAAAAGTTGATGGTCATATCTTTGTGTGCCAAATATATGTCGATGACGTAATATTTGGTAGTACTAATGAAACTTTTTGTGAAGAGTTTAGTAGGATGATGACAAAGAGGTTTGAAATGTCCATGATGGGTGAGTTCAAGTTCTTTCTCGGATTTCAAATTAAACAAACAAAGGAAGGGACGTTCATATGTCAAACCAAGTACACAAGAGATATGCTTAAGAAGTTTGATATGGATAGGGCAAAGCCCATCAAGACTCCAATGCCTACCAATGGACACTTGGGCCTAAATGAAGAAGGGAAGTCCGTGGACCAAAAGGTATATCGCTCCATGATTGGCTCTCTTCTTTACTTATGTGCATCTAGGCCGGACATTATGCTTAGTGTGTGCATGTGTGCTAGATTTCAAGCTAACCCGAAAGAGTGCCATCTAATGGCCGTAAAGAGAATCTTGAGATATCTAGTGCATACCCCTAACCTTGGCTTGTGGTATCCTAAGGGCTCCACTTTCGATCTACTTGGCTATTCAGATTCCGATTATGCCGGTTGCAAGGTAGATAGAAAGAGCACATCGGGGACTTTCCAATTCCTTGGTAGGTCCCTTGTGTCTTGGAGTTCTAAAAAGCAAAACTCAGTGGCCCTTTCCACCGCCAAGGCCGAGTATGTTGCAGCCGGCGCTTGTTGTGCTCAACTACTTTGGATGAAGCAAACCTTAAAAGATTACGGATGTCACTTTACCCATATCCCGCTTTTGTGTGACAATGAAAGTGCCATAAAGCTTGCAAACAACCCTGTTAGTCACTCTCGTACAAAACATATAGACATTCGTCATCACTTCTTGAGAGACCACGAAACCAAAGGAGATATCGTACTAAGTCATGTGAGCACCGATAAACAACTAGCCGATATCTTCACTGAGCCTCTCGACGAGTCAAGGTTTTGTAGTTTAAGGAATGAGCTAAATATTCTTAATTCTCGTTGCGTGGTTTGAATTTTAGCACATGTTGTTTGGTATATTGCATTGCTGAAAACCTTTTGAAAAATTTTAATATATGTGTTTCAAAATGAACTATATTCCCCAACTTGTTCCAAAAGGCTATAGTTGTGTGTTGATTGTTGTTTTCTAGCCAATTGGAACAAGGAGTCCATGACCTAAGTGTCAAAATCTAGTTAGAGTACCTAATTTCTTAAACAACAGCAAGCTCTCTGTCCTCTGGCATCAGCATCCGGAGGTTCCGGGTTTTCCCCGGAGGTTCCAGACCCTTATCTGTTCAGCCCATCAGCTTCAGCATCAGAAGACAGCGCGGAGGTTCCAGCTTTTCTCCGGAGGTTCCGAACTTGGTCAGTTAACAGGCAAATCAAGAGAGAAAAGGTATCTCGAAAGGAATATTCCGCGGTTCAGATCATTTTACCCCCTTAGGGTAACTCCCCCAGTCAACCCTATCTCTTTCACCGCAGTAGATCTAGATTCACTGCTCTCTTTTCCTCTCGTCTCTCTCGCTCGCGCCGCCTCCATCCTATGTCGTGCACCGTCGCCGCCGTCCCTGCCGCCGGCCATCGGACTCCTCGAGGGGGTGCGACCCACCTCTCTGTGCGGGGCCTAGAACTTGAAGGGGAGGCGCTCGGGTGGCTTCACCGAACTGTTCACTGGTCACTGCCATCCGCAAGAAGTTGTCCAAGATAGGAGTCGCCATTGCTCGTCTGCATCATCTACATCTCATCCTCCTCCTTGTTGCCTCAAAGGATTCTGCCTCTGAAGCAGGAGATCGAGCCATTGCACACCAGACCTGATCTGGTAGGCCGACTCCAGCACCACTAGGTCACTTTGTGACCTAGAGAGGGCCTCTGGGCGTCCTCGGTGTGAAACGCTTCCAGGGCATCTCCTTCCTCTCCATCTTCAATTTCAATTCCAAGGTAAACCCTAACCCTAGATCTGTCGGATCATCTTTGATTCTCATGTTCTAGGAGCCAAATTGTGTATAGAATCTCTTCTAGATGTGTCTTTTGTGCCCTAGGCTTAGATACAGTGTGATAGTACTCATTTGAAAGTTGAATCAGACTTCACAGCTCTGAAACTGTGTGCAGTCCGGAGGCTCCGGGGTTTTCCCAGAGGTTCCGGGCTCTGCAGCAACAGATGCTCTGAAACTGTGTGCAGTCCGGAGGTTCCGAGATTTTCCCAGAGGTTCCGGGCTCTGCAGCATCAGTAACTGTGATGCTGATTCAAAATTCAAATGAGTAATACCACAGTGCTAACTAAGCCATGTTCTCTGCATCTCACAATCATTTCAATCCTTTCAACCTTCTGAGCCTTATTCATTCCATCTCCTATATTCAGATGTTTGGAGACTCATCCGGGAGAAGGGACAAAAGGCATGTTCCCTTTGAGGACATAGAGGGTGAGGAAGCTTTTAACATTGATGTCAGGCAGATTGCTCCCAAAAAGGCTACACCCAAAAGAGGAAGAGGAGCAGGCAGCATATCTGGGGGTAGAGGTTCCCTGACTGGACAGCATGTTGATGACAATGGTGGTCAAGAAGGGAAGACAATTCCCATTGAGGTCAACACAACAGTGAGACTTGGTGAGATAGATTTTTCCTATCTAGTGCACTACTCTCTTTTTCCCAAGAAGAGGCCACCCACCAAGTATGACAGCTCTCTGCAATTGGAATATCAAAGTTATGAAGGGAGTTATGTTCAATTTAAACTTGCCAGGGAAGAAAATCCATATTCTAAGCCCAAACATGCTGGCATTGACAAGAGGTTTTGGTCCCTATTCCATTACTCCTTCTACTCATCTGTGTGTTTGAGCAAGCCTAGGATCAAGAAAATGTAGTGGGTTGACTAGCAGCATTTTGAGAACTTTGACAAGCCTGAGGTGGAAGAAGTTCTGGAGATAGTGGAAAAATTTCAGATGAAGGATTTGATAGGTTTTAAGTATGACTGGAATGCTGAAATTATTGCACAATTTCATGCCACCTTCTTCTTTGACACCTACACAAATCACATTCATTGGATGACAGAGGGTGTTCACTACAAGATCAGCTTTGTGACCTTTGCTAGATTGCTGGGCTTTGGGAAGATAGATAGGGAGAGGGACACAATCAATTTTGAGAACCATCTGAAGAACAATCAGATAGCAGATGCTTATTTCTTGGATGAGATGGCTCAAGGGACTACTTTGGGGCTCAAACCTGTTTATTATGTGCTGAATAACCTACTCAGACAGACCATATACCCCAAGGGAGGCAGTGACTCCACTTCTCTTAGAGGCCTTGCACCAAACCTTATTGCTAGAATGCTTCCTGGTGCTACTCCTTTCTCTGTCAGCAAGTTTATTTGGCATGACCTGATCACAAGCATGGACAATGGTGTGGATAACTTTCCATATTCACCTTATGTTATGTATATCATTGAGCTTGTGACTGGATTCATCTTCAAGAAGGACTGTGAGCATTGCTCCTATCAGGTTAAACAGTGGCAGCACCAAAAGACTAAGGCAGCTGTACAAGCCTGTATTGATTCGGCCAAAAAGTCAGCCAAGAAGCCTGCTGTTCATGAAGAGGAAACTGGTCCAAGTAGGCCCAAGAAGGAGTCCACTCTCAAGAAAATGAAGGAAATCATCAGACACTCTTTCTCCTTGTGCTCCTACGCAACCACTCAGGCTTATGATGCGAGGAAAGACATCAACAGGTTGATGTCTCACCATGGCTTAACCACTCAGTCCATCTCTCCTCCTCCTATCTTCTTTGATGAGTTTACCTCTAGTGAAGAAGAGGCTCCAGCAACCACACAGCACATATCCAGTGAAGATGAGGAGCCCCTCAGTGCTAAGCTTCACAAAATGAAGGGCCAGGCCAAGTCCACACCCACAGGCATCAGAAGGGGTGTTAAGGGGACTGCTAGCCGTGGCAAGCGCCCTCCATCAGATGAAGATGAAGATCTTGGCTCTGAGGATTCTAGTGAAGATTGGAGTGCATCAAGCTGATAAAGTCCAGTTGCTCTTTCTCCTCTCTTCTTCTTCCCTTTTTGTTAACATGTTGACAAAGGGGGGAGAAGGAAGAATGAGATGTACTTGCTTAGGGGCTTAGCTTTTGTGAGTTGAGAGAAGCTGCTGCTGTGCCATTGCTTTAAAATTCTTTCAGCTGAACTCATTTTCTCTGGTCTGTAATATTTGTGGTACTCTTTTGGTGGTTGCCTATGTTGGCAATTTGAACCTGGTTATGGACAAGTAGGGGATCTTAAAACTTTAAAACTTTGTGATGTTGTAGTAGGACTACATGTGCTTGCTATGTTATCTTATGTCTAGTTGCTACTTATGTTATATCTTGCCTGTGTTGACTGTTAAGGCTGGTTGCTTGCCGAGTCCCGGAGGTTACGGGATTTTCCGGAGGTTCGGGGTCCGGACCGGGAACCTCGACGTTCGGACTTGTTCCGGAGGTTTCGGGGGTCCGGGCACAACCACTCTCCGTTTGTTTCGTTATGACATACGCATCACGTTTACATGCTACACCTTTCTTTGCACCCCACGATGAGTTGAATACACTGCAGTCACTTCACATGCTCATAATGTATGCCTATATATCTTAAAAGGATTCTTACTCTCTATTCAAAGTAGAAAGGCATACATTAAGGGGGAGCTTTGTATTCAAGTTATCAAAAGCTCAATCTTTCTAATTAAATGTAAGCTTTAATTAGGTTGTCAACATTTACCAAAAAGGGGGAGATTGTAAGTGCAATCAAGCCCCTAAGTGGGTTTTGGTGATGTTGACCACTTAATTAAAGGACTAATGAGCTTTGAGTATGTGTGACAGGTTTAAACTTAAATAAAGGAGAAAAAGGAAAGAAAGCTGACCCCTCATTATTTGAAGTGGCTTCCTAGAGCTCAAGACAAGCTTTAATTTCATTTTCTATTTTGAATTTGAGTATAGGACAAGACGTACTATTAAGAGGGATCCTAATAGTGCCATGGATGATACCAAGTGCTTAAAGTCTTCTCTAAAAACCAAAATTATCCCGGCCACAAAATGACCCATCGGCTAGGCGACTTAGTCTTGAAATCTTCTTTCTCGGAACCTCCGAGCTTTTCCTAGAAGTTCTGGGCTGTTCCCAAGTCAACCAGCTGAAGTCACCAGTTCCCGGAGCTTCCGGGATCCAGCCCGGAGGTTCCGGGGTTTCGAAGTAACCGTTGCAGATCCAGATCTAAGGGTATTTATACCACCTCATCTCCCAACGGTTATCTTCTTCTTCTCCTGCGCCAAACAGTAGCTTTTGCTCCCCTTCTCTCCCAAGCATTGACTCCCACCAACTTTGCTCCAAATCTAACCCTAACATTCAAGTGTGGAATGATTTCTTGTGAGAAAAAGCAAATCCAAGCCACTTCTTGTGTTCTTGAGCACTTGGTGGACCCTTAGCTTCTTGGTGGATCTTTTACAATTGGAGCCTTGCTCCTAGACGGCTAGAGGTTGCTTGGAAGCTCTCCAATCGATTGTGGAAGCTCCAAGAAGTTTGTATTACCCTCACTTGCTTAGTAGAAACCCTCCACCTATTACTTTGGTGATAGGTGTGAGAGAGGAGTGGATCTAGAGAGATTCCATAGCCTTTGTGGCTAATCTCAACAACGTGGATGTAAGCCAACCTCTGTGGTGAGCTGAACCACAGGATAAATTGTTGTCCCTTGTGCTTAATCTTTACTTGCTGTTGTTGGTTAATCTCTTTAGGTTGCTTGCTCACTAGATCTATTAGGGTTTGCTTTGTTTCTTGCTATATCTCTAACCCTGAGGTTGCTAGTGTGCTTAGTATCTTTTCTTAAGCTCTTGTAACCAATTTTCTGCTATATTGTTGCTCTCTAATCTTGTTTCACACAGTAAATCGTTAGGGGAAAGAATTCCCTGAAGCTCCTGGAAAATACACCAAAGTGCATTTTCCCGGAGGTTCCAGGGAAAAGCCCGGAGGTTCCAGAAGTTGGCAGAAATTGGTCGAGTTTGTTTTGCAGGCCTATTCACCCCCCTCTAGGCCACTTGCATTGATCCTTTCAGGGTTGACCGACAAGTCATCGATACCACAGGATAAAAATTCGTCTCTCGGACTCGGTTATTTCTTTGCTCTTTTTACCTTCAAGTATTTTACTTTGAGCATTTATTTTCTGGAGTTTGAATTATATCTCGTCACCCTAGGACGCAAACCCCCCAACATAGGAATAGAATAGGTAGAGATTTAATCTTCCTTGTGGTTCTAATTAAATTTCTCTAGTGTTGTATTTTTAGATTTTAAACCGCCTATTCACCCCCCCGTCCTAGTCGGTATCCTAGATCCTACACTTAGACAGTCAGACGCAATGTGACCGAGGCCAACCCAGGTGAGTTGTCGCTGTCTTGCATAAAAGCCCTTCCATTTTCCGTTTTATGCTTAGATCCATCTGCAGTTCAAAAGTAAGTAGATCTAAGTCTTTTTCTTTACGTTATTAGCGCCCGAGGTCCAAACTAGTGTTTTTACTCTGCAGCCCTTATGTTTATATAATTAGACTTTTAGCCTCGGTTTTTGCTATTACACCCCTGTAGGTTTAGTTTTCCTCGCATATGAGCCCCAGAACCTTATTTAGTTTTTATCTTCTTCGTTTTAGATCCGTTTTTAGTGTTTTACGTATGCACATCGTCGAAACAAAGTTTATCTTTTTACGCTGTTTTGTTATGTTTCTATCGCCTGATGATTATTTCTTATTTTATTTTATTGTTTGCTTGTATGTGTGTGATGTGATGTGTAAAAGACGATCTGTACGTGGAGTTCGCGGAAGTCAGCAGCAGTAGGAGTTCGTGGAAGGCAAATCCTTGATGCATTTCCGTTTAACCAATACAACATGCATTTTAATTATATTGTTAATTTATTGCTTTGAATAAATGTGATGGGTCCTACTTGAGGTTCGAATAGTTGTTTTATCTTTACACCTTGACCAACCAGGATTTAATTTTATGTTGGGTAGTCCTTGCTAGCGCCTAACTTGGTTATGGTGGATTAATGAAACAACTGTTTAATCTAGATTTACTTTATGTTATACCTTTGTTAATCGGAACATGGAGAACCACCGAGGAAAACAGTACTACCACAAGACATATGGCTCGTCTTGGCCAATTAATTAGAAACTATAAGGTGTGATATGTTTTACCTAAAAGGAGTTGGGAGATGACAGTAGATGGTGTATAGCCCGGGCCTTCAAGCTTCGCAGCTTGAGAGAGGTTTATGCATTGCACTGATCATGTAACCTAGCGAGCAGTAGGATTGTAGGAATCTTCGGAAAGGTTCCGTAGCGTCCCTATGCAATCACAGGAATCTTTGTAAAGGTCTCACATCGTCCCTATGCAATCACACGTCCCTATGCAATCACAGGAATCTTTGTAAAGGTCCCGCAGTGTCCCTATGCAATCGCACTTCAGTAGTGTGGTATGGTGTCTAGCACCACATGGTTGGGTTCAAAGTCCCTAGAACTTTTATGAGACTTGTGGGTAAAGATCTACAACCTCTGTAGAGTGTAAAATTAATTGATTAGCCGTAGCCACGGCCTGGACCCTCACATGATGATGCTTATGTTAATTTTGGGTTGATATAAACTTACATTGGCTAAATAAAACTTGAGCAACTAAAAGGCTGTCTTGTTTTATTTTATATCTTTAGACTTCCACTATAAAGTCTAGCATGTTGTTGTCATACTCTGAGAGGCTTTACAGTGGAAGTCTAAAGGTATAAAACAAGCCAGTTGTTCAAATTTTATTAAACCATTAGATTACTAGCAAATGTAAGTTTATGCCAACCCAAAATTAACATAAGCATCATCATACTCATGTGAGAGTCCAGACCATCCTTGACTGTGGTCATGGCTAATCAATTAGTTTTGCACATTGTAGAGGTTTTACATCTTTACCCACAAGTCGTGGAAAAAGTTCTAGGAATTTAAACCGAACCATGTGATGCTAGCTAGACAACATACCACACTACTGAGGTGTGATTGCATAGAGACGCTACAAGACCTTTACAAATATTCCTTAGAGGGGACTGCTCACTAAGTTATATGATCAGTGCAACACATAGACATCTCTCAAGCTGCTAAGGTACCATGGAGTAGATCAGCTGAAGGCCCGGGCTATCCACCATCTACCGTCATCCCAACCCCTTTCAAGAAAAACATATCACACATTAGAGTTTCTAATTAATTGGGCAAGACAGATCATGTCTTGTGGTAGTACTATTTTCCTCGGTGGTCCTCCATGTTCCGATTAATAAAGGTGGTCTTGTATTAATAAGGGTACAACATAAAATAAATCCAGATTAAAAATTATTCCATTAATCCACCATAACCAAGTTAGGTGCTAGAAAGGACTACCCAACATAAAATTAAATCCCGGTTGGTCAAGGTGTAGGATAAAATAACTATTCGAACCTTAAGTAGGACCCTTAAGTAGAACCCATTAGTAATAAGATAAACAATGTAATTAAAATGTTTGTTGTATTGGGTAAACAGGAATGTATGAAGGACTTGCCTTCCACGAACTCCTGCTGCTGCTCAAACACTTCGTGGTCTTCGGCTTTCGCGAACTCCACATGCAGATCATCTTATATGCATCACATCACACACATACAAACATACGATAAAATAAAAACACAAACAATCAACAAAAAATAGAAACAAAACAAAACAAAATAGAGGTAAAAAGATAAATTTTGCTTCGAAACGAATGTGTGGATATAAATAACACTAAAAACAGAGCTAAAACGAGAAATATATAAACTAAACAAGGTTAAGGGCTTTACTGCGAGAGAAACTAGACCTACAGGGGGCTAACATCAAGAAACTGAGGCTAAAATCTAATTATGTATATAAACAGAAGGGTGGCGATGTAAAACTGGACCTGGGTGATAAAATTAGGAAGCCTAGGGTCTAAAACAAAAAGAAAAGGACATAACCGTAAGGATCTATTAAATGTGGATGTGTCTATCTGTAAAACTAGAAAAACAAGGGGCTTTTCTGCAAAGCGGTGACAAAGCGGTGTGGTTGACTTTGTTGATCGGTATCTGGCTTCAGTCAGATTGGATTTGATCCGTTGGATCGAGATCGAATGGCAGGCGGCCGTGCGGCACCATGCGGCGTTGGGATGCGACGGCGAGCAGCCGCGAACTCGCCGGCGTAGGCTGAACTCGAGCTAGTGTGCTCCGTTTAGAACGCGTTTTGCACCATAGTGAAGTTGGCGATGAAACGAACTCATATAGGGTAGCGGGTAGATCTCCAGGGCGACGAACTCCGGCGAGCTGCGTACGGGCGAAACAGAGCATGAGGACGTCTACGAGCGACACGGGCGGATTCCTCACCTCCTTGAGGCGCTCCTAGTGATATTCTCGACGGCGGGGAGGCGACGACCGAGGAGATCAAAAGCGGCGACATGGCTAGGATCTCGCGGCGGCGGCGCTGGAGCTCGGGGCGGCTAGGGTTTGGGCCTTGTGGTGCAGCGAGGGCGCGAGGCGGCGACCTTATATAGTACCGAGGGCACGAGTGCCTTGCCGTGCGTGCCAAGGGAGGACGCGACGTGGAGAAGGCGTGGCCGGGACTCGAGCTGGAGTCCGACTTGGTCGGAGGTGGGGGTGGCGATCGGGCCCCACCTGGCGGTGACTGCGGTAGAGGGAGGCTAGCGCGGTTGTTGCTGGGCTGCTTGTTGGGCCGGCCTCTGAGCCTAGCACTACAAGAAGAGGGGGAATTTTTCGGTACGATCTACCTACATAATGTTAGTTGTTAATAAGCAGCATAATACTGCAAATTTTGAAGGTAAGGCAGGAAGATCAGATACACGAGCTGTGGAAAAAGAATGGTCGACACTTTGGAATGTGGAAGTGTCATCCAAGATTTTTTTTGGAGACTGGCTAAGGAGTCCTTGCCGACGGCGGATGTCTTGCATCACCGCAATATGAAGACTCATGACTTATGCACTCTATGTGGAGGCTCGGACTCATGGAGACATATATGCCCTATTGGAGTGCAGTATGGCCAAGTGTGTATGGGTGTTGGAACGAGAAGAAATTACGACACATATATGTGAGATTCAGGAAACAGATGTCAGAGGTTGGCTCTCGATGGTGATGAGCTCGATGGAGCAGGTTGATCTCACACTGAGTATTGGTCACAATCTGGGCATGGTACGCAAGGCGAAAAGCGATTTATGAAGAATCTTATCAAACTCCAATGTCAACAAATTGCTTTGTGAATTGGTTTATTCAACACCTGGAGTCTGCTGTCCAGCAGCCGACTGCTAGGGAAAACAAGGTGGCAGCTAGGCCACCACGATGGATTCCTCCACCACTGAGGCCTATGAAAATTAATGATGACGCAACCATGTCGAAGAACACGGGGAAGGCATCATATGCGGCAGTAGCACGAAATCCCTCTGGTCAATTTCTGGGTGCCTGGTCCGTGGTTGTTATGGGGATGTCAGATCCGGAAACGCTGGAGGCTATGGCAGTGAGAGAAGGTTTGGCGCTTGCAAGCGATTTGGCGCTGCAAAGTTTCAGAATTGCATTTGATAACGCAGGAGTAGTGCGGAGCATCTCCGAGTCGGCTTTCGGTCAATACGGCCAGATTATAAAGGAGATAAAAGCATGAGCAACAACCTTTGTGTTAACAGTTTTTGTACATGAAGGAAGATTGTCTAATGGAGATGCACATAGAGTAGCTAGAGGTTCTTTGTTTGAGGATGTAGGAAGACATTTGTGGCTGCTAGGTCCACTTGAGGGTGTTCGTAACTCATACCATGTCGTTGAATAATAAAGTGTGAGATTGCTAAAAAAGAGAGAAGAAAATCTTCCTTAGAGAAAGAAAAGAAAAACAAAAGAGAAGAAAAAGGGATAGGGGTAAAAAGAAAAAGCTTTGAATTTTTGAAAAGAGAACAAACAATTTAATCCAAACACGGTTTTGAATTCAAGCAACAAAAAATAATGCCATGTCAAAGGCTCACCGCACGCTCACCTTGTAGACCATGCCATGTCATGGTCCTAAAAGATACAGTAATTGTGTAGTATTGACTTGGAGGGAGAAGCCGCTTGAAAATTCGATACTGACTCTTCAGTCGATGTCATGGTCCTAAAAGATAAAGTATGTGTAATTGTGTATTGACTTGGAGGGAGAAGCCGCTTGAAAATTCGATAATGACTCTTCAGTCGCCGTTTTGGTACGGTCCAACATTAACAACAGATAAGAATATTAGTGTGTTCCTGCAAGGTGACTGAACGGCTGCGATGTCTATACACACACACACTATAAATTCAGGTAGCCTGCACACTGCTCGACACCTCAACCCCAAGCAGCAGCCAGCGCGCATTTTGCAAGCTGAAGCTTGAGATAGAACATGGCACCGTCACATGGTGCTGCCGCTACATTCATGCTCTTGCTGCTGCTCCAACTATGCTCCCTGGGTTTAGCACTGCCCAGTAAGTTCATCGACCAGACCTGTCCTCCGGAGCGTCTGCCGGCGGCGGCCCTGCTCTCCACCCCCGGCGGATCCTCAGTGTGCAAGCCACCGGCGCCGCGCGTTCCGGTGGCCGTTTTCCCGCACGACGTTGACACGGTGCAGTTCGCGCTGAACCTGGAGTACACCGAGGCCGAGTTCTTCCTCTACGGCGCGTACGGCGCGGGCCTCGACGAGGCCGCGCCGGGGCTCGCGCGGGGCGGCCCGCCGCCGGTGGGCGCCAGGAAGGCCAACCTCGACGAGGAGACGAGGCGCGTCGTCTCGGAGTTTGCCCTCCAGGAAGTTGGGCACCTCAGGTTTGTGAGCGACTGATGAGCGAGGATCGATCTCTGTCCATGATTAATTTGTGAATTACTACCGAACTTGCCATTCGTCAGTTACAGTTAGTGAGCTTTTTCATGGCATGGCAGGGTTATCCAGGAAACAGTAGGTGGGTTCGCTCGGCCGTTGCTAAACCTCAGCGCCGACAACTTCGCCAGGGTGATGGACACGGCGTTTGGGTACCGGCTGAACCCTCCCTTCGACCCCTACGCCAACAGCGTCAACTTCCTGCTGGCCTGCTACGTGATCCCCTACCTCGGCATCAACGGCTACGTCGGCGCCAACTCCATCATCGACGGCTACAAGACCAAGGAGGTAACAGCTGATCAATAATCACCATCGCTCGGCCAATTAATTAATACTCCATCGAAACCTCTACGTACGCATGTACATGTGCAGCTCGTCGCAGGGCTGCTGGGGGTGGAGGCAGGGCAGGACGCGGTGTTCCGGACGCTCCTGTTCCGGCGCCGCGGCGAGGCCGTGCCGCCGTACAACACGACGGTGGCCGAGTTCACGGACCGCGTGTCGGCGCTGCGCAACCGGCTGGGGCGGTGCGGGGTGAAGGACGAGGGGCTCACGGTGCCCCGCGAGCTGGGCGCCGAGGGCGCCATCTGCACCAACGTGCTCTCCGCCGACAGGGACTCGCTCTCGTACGCCCGGACCCCCGCCCAGCTGCTCGGGATCCTCTACCTCACCGGCGACGAGCGCAAACCCGGCGGGTTCTTCCCGGAGGGCGCCAACGGGAGGATCGCCAGGTCGTTCCTTGGCAAATAAACGGGGCAACGAGTCGCCTGAAAGCTAATAAGCGAGCTACCTGATATTATGGCATCTCTCTATGAATATTGAATAATGAACCTTAATTTCAAGTGAACAAGGATCAAGCTTGTATGCGAGCCTATATGTACTGTGAACCTTAATTAATTTCAAGTGGAAAAGGTTGAGCGCTTAATTTCTATACAACTACTATACAAGAAAGGTAATTTGTGCCTACGAGAACTTGTCACGTCGGTGCAAACATTGTCATAAGTTGCACTCTGGATCTCTGCCCCCAACCGGAAATCGCACGCTGCCGGTAAAAATAAAAATGTTCCTCCCTCCGCCTCAAAATAATGTCGTTTTAAGATTGTCCTAAGTCAAAAATTTTAAACTTTGACAAAGAATATAAAATTACATATATTTACTATGAAATAAATATCATTAAATTCATCATAAGACCTATTTTTATAATATATCTTTTTATGTCATAAATATTGACATGTTCTCTTAAAAATGGTCAAAAAATTTGGACTTAGGACAAGTCACTCATTTTTTTCTTCACCTCCATCTTCACCACCCCCACCCCCACCCTCCTCCTCCAACTCCGATAAGGTTAGGGTTCAGGGTATCGAGCGGCGAGGTGCAGTCTACGAGGGCGCTGCCGAATGAACAACAAAGGATGGCGGTTGGGCGAGAATGGAGTGCGAGCGTCGATGGCAACCACGGCAAGGGTCGCACGTCGCAGGCTGCTGCAATGGTAGATTGGTGGTGCAAGGTGGCGACGGAAGCGGCTCGAGGCACGGAGCTCTTATTTTGCCCGTGACCACCACCCTGGTGAGGAATAGACACTTGAAATAGCGATCCGAGTCTACACTCCAACCAGAGATCACAAACCACAATTTCAAAAACATACAGAAACATGCCAAAGTGATTCATTCAAATCCTCTACTATGCATAATTAGAAATGGAAAAAAGTACCAGGAAGTAGGCCAGCCAAACAATGAAAGCAAGTGGCACCGGAACCTGGTCCGGCCCAGGGATTAAAAGAAAAAGAAGCACCGCACGTATCGTAATTTTTATCAATCAGCTGCACGATTGATCATGCAAACGTTTGCAAAGTAGAGTATACGTTTGGATCAAGGATAAGGTCTAGATTGCTGTTAAAACGTTGTGAATTAGGTACTAAACTTGTATGCCAGCCAATAGTGTTCCATCATAAACAAGTATACAGTGCTACCAAGATTTTAAAAATATAACTTGAATCCAAAAGCACCACAATTCTAGATTCTGACCGTACCACAGCACAAGCAAATTAAGATACTTTGATTAGAGAACATTACTACCAAGGCACATCATACTCAAAAGGAACCCAACAAACGATTCAAGTCTTTAGATGTAAGATACCAACTGAAATCACAGCATTGCATCCAAATGGTCTGGAGACATGAAATCAAAACATAGCTAAGCCAGGATCCCTCCAGAGTTGATTCATGGTGACACTACGAGCAAGATCTACTGCTTGATCTCAGCCTTTCTCTTCTGCCACAGCCTGTCCAACGAGCCATCAGCGTCACCCTGTCAAAAGAAAATAAGAAATCAGATCCTAATGCAATGACAGAAAAGTATGGTTACATCAAAAGTATGACAGAAAATAGTTTGGTAGTGTCAAAGACAGTCTCAATCTTCAGTTCTCACCAACAAAATGTTCAACTACAAAGAAAAGAAAAACTAAATATTAAGCTAGCTAACAAGTAACAACACTATCTACAAACACCATAAAAAACTTATGGTGTTTCAGTGTATCACGTACACGTAAAAAACTGTAATCATTACAAATTCTGAATTTGAAGTTATAGCAGAAAATTCAACACTGAACTTAAAACCAATAATAAGAACAAAAAATCAATCATGAAAAGGTCAAAGGGAAGCCGAAATAATCTTTTAAAATTTATATCCATGGCTCCATGCATAGTAGCATCCCCTAACAAGTGACCAAAAATGCGTTTTGAGACTAAGTGATGCAAATTCACAGTAACCAGGCATTACATTCTAAATTCAATTAATTTCACAGACTAAAAGTACTGCAATAAGAACAAGCTGGATTGCAAGGATATGCGACAATCACCTGAGCACGGATGAACCCAGAGAGAGCAAATGTGGTGAAGTTACCATCGTACATGCCATTCTCATCCAAGTGACCAATGTTGATCTGGACAGAGGCATGATCCTTGGCGGTGATGATCCTGTTAGTAGCAGAGCTGCAAGAACAGGAACTTCCAATCTTAGCACATCACATAATCAACAATTAAGAGCAACACCATTTCAATTAGAGGATGAGGCAACCATACCACTTCCTGGGGACGTAGAGGTCCACCGTCTTACCCTCCTCGTTCTGCATGGTGACGGCTTGGGGGCTACTGCAGCAGCGACTACAGAGCACAGAAGTATAGAATCCATCAGGCACTTGAAAGGAACATCACTATGTACTTGCTACATAGAGAATTGGGAAGCAAAAGAGGTTTCCATGATTCCAATTTGATAACGACAAGCTTAAACGTTATTCCAAACTGTGCAAAAACTGCTTTCGCACGGCTCATTTAGGACTACCAAAATCAGATCCGGATAAAGCATTTCTTTGCAATTCGACAAAATGATTGGAACAAGTTCATTCGCGCAGCAAAAGTACCGAGCGTCTCGAGTTCTTCCAACTAAGGGAAGAAACATGGTAGCACCATTCTACTTGAAACGCTAGCAGTAAACATAATCGCAATTCACAAAAAAACCGATTCCTGGCAAACCACCAGAGGTGGAGATCCCAAAGACAACCTTGACTAACAATCAGCGATGTGCGCAAGCACGAAATCTACGAGATTGCACGGCAGATCAATCGATGGGAGAAGAGGTGAGGATGCGCACCTTGATCTCTCGAAGGGGTGGTGCTCGGGAGAACGAAGACAGCTGCGGCGGCGGCGTGAGAGGGTTCGGGGCGTGAGGGCCGGTGTTATTTATATGAGATGGTGGGTCGTAAACCCTAGCGTCTGTCTAGGGGCCCGCCAGCAGCGTCACATACCTATATTGGGCCGTGTATCCGTGTGCCCGCCCTATCTTGGACCGACCAATCACCTGAATAGTATTGGCCAGCCCAAACGCAAAAACGGCCCGGGTCACATTACCTCCTGTTCCGTCGTTTCCCTCTCCCTCCCCTCTGCCCCCAACCAAAGCAGAGCAGGCGGCGGCTGAAGGAGTGAAGGGGAGCAGGCGGCGGCGATTGCGGCCATGGAGCTGTCGATGAGCGGCAGCTCGCTGCGTACGTTCGGCCGGTGCGTGACCTTCCTCGCGCGCGTCGCCTCCGAGCTCGTCCTCCAGGCGCACCCCGGCAAGGTTCGCCGCCTAATCTCGTCGCCTCCCGACCGCCGCTTAACTGATTCTTACGCGTTCTCTTCGTCTGACGTTTCATTAGCTGGACCTGCACACGCTCAACAGCTCGCGGTCGGCGTACGGCTCGGTCTCCCTCGCGCGCGACTTCTTCGACCACTACCACCTCGACGCCGCGGCTTCGGCGCCGTCGTCCACGCCGCTGCAGTGCAGCGTCCTCCTCAAGTCCCTGCTCGCCGTCCTCCGCACGCCGCACGCCGCGCTCGACCGCCTCGCCATCTCCCTCCCAGAACCTGATGCGCCCAAGCTCCAATTCACCCTCCACTGCCTCAACGGTATGCATACAAACCTGTCCTGCTCCTTCGTTCCTATCCGGCTATCCTATCTAGGGTTTTGCGCTAGGAATTTTCTGTGATTGTGGAACATTTCTCCAATTTTGTGAATTCCGTGCTTTTGGCGCGCCGTTCTCTGCATTCCCGCCATTTTTACGGTTTTGGCGGCTGCCCCTTCCACTCGTAGCTGTGGTGAACTATAATTTCTCCCAAATCTTCTTGTCCTGCGTTGATAAGGTGTCAGGAAGACGTACTGGATCGTGTGCAGCGCGGAGCCGGAGGTGCAGTCGCTGGCGCTTGATCGGGGTCGGTTCCCCAGCCGTCTGGCCATCCGGCCACGGGAGCTCGCGCGCCTGCTCTCCAACTTCCAGTCCTCGTTGCAGGAGCTCACAATCATTGCCACAGATCCTGTTGCAGTGCTGCCTGATGCTGGCGGGGACGTTGGGGGCAAGGCCGTTGAGCTCCGGAGCTACAATGACCCTGCCAAAGGTTAGTTCCTTCTGGTGTGGCGTGGCAGTATTGTTCTCTTTTATTCTTCTTGAATTGGTTGTGGCGTTTAGGCTGGTGATTGAATTCTGAATTGAATGGTTTGTGGAATTGCAGATGACTGTGACACGAGACTGCACACACAGCTGTGGATTGACCCTACCGAGGAGTTTGTGGAGTATATCCACGCTGGTGATCCAGTGGATGTAACCTTTGGGGTAAAAGAACTGAAGGTGATCTATGTCTGTCTTTTGCTCTTGTAATGGGAAATGAACTGGAATACAGTGTGCCTTTGATTGAATCCTAGAATAGCTTTATAGAAGCAGCGAGTAGATATGGAAAATATATGTTTGTCTTCATCAGCACATCTGTTACATTTGTGACTCCCTACTATTGTGAATACAAATAAACATAACAGCAAGATAGAACTCCATTTGGTGCCATTCTAAAACTATGGATTTCTCCTTGCTAGAACTTTGCTAATGTTTCTTCATAACTTCATGACTAGTGGGATGCTCAGAAAGTTCAAGCGTTCTATTGTTGATTTGTTTGAGAAAAGATGCATCGTGTTTGGCATCTGTGTGGATAATTGCTTTGCCTTTCCCATCAAGTAATATTAATAGAGTCTTCATATATTTCTTTCTCTGTCTTTTGTTCCATACTAGGCTTTTTTGACATTTTGTGAAGGCTGTGATGTTGAAATTCTCCTATTTTTTGAGAAGACTGGCGAGTAAGTTACCTTTCTTATGGAATTTCTTTATCTTCTTGAATCAGTCAACATGAGTTTTCGTTGAATTGCAGACCTGTTCTTTTGGTTCCAAGATTCGGGTTGGATGATGGATCAGCCTCTGATTTTGAAGCCACTCTAGTTCTGGCCACCATGACTGTATCACAACTGGCTGACAGCAATGATGCCCAACAGCCAGCTACATCAGCACAACACAATGTAGAACCAAGGGCTGCTACCACACCATCAGTCTCGAACCATACTAAAATATGGTCAGAGCTTTCAGGTTTGTATCTTCCTAGTAAAATGTTCTTTTTAAGTTACCAGTGGTATGGTCACACTACATGCATGCGGCATGTCTTCCTGTGTCCAAGTGGGCACCTTTGTGATCTGATGGGAACCACGGCAGGACCAAAGGGCCTGTACAGATCGATAATGGCCACTTTTGGTGCATTGCCACTGTCAGACCAGAGACCACAATGAATGTACTGTGACATGCTTGGTGTAATCAAACTAATTGGTGACCGCAGAACTACTTTCATCTCTGAATCCTAGCACTGTCTTATTGCTAAACCATCGGGCTAGTTAAACATAAGCAAAGCTTTCTTGAACAGGTAATACTCCCAAAAGCTTTGAAGCTAACAGAGAAACAGATGCCCAGAAGAAGACTAATGCAAGCACTAGTATGCTGAATGACACGTCAATGCCCAATGTTGCAAATGCTCCACGCATGCCACCAGTTGCAGATAATGCAAACAATATGTATCCTTTAAGTTGTTTTCACTTAATCCTTGCTAATCTCTATTCAATTTTCTAACTTGTTGCCACCTGAAATTATGGACTCACAATTGTCAGTCTGTTGTATTTCTTTCAAATCCTTCTATTAGTATCAGCATATGTTGTCAAGATAAACCTACCAGTACTTCTATAGCTCACTAGCCACATAAAAAAAGAAATGTTTTTCTCTGTTGTCTGTGTCGTAAGGAAATTGAAAACTTTATACATGCTTTACCTGCGATTATCAGCATCTCTCGGCATGGAACCTTTTTCCCCTGTATTTTAAATATCTTGACAGAGCAAAGCCTAATAATCCATGTGGACATGCCTGCTTTCATCAGAGTAAATGTGTTTATACTAATTCCGCCTTGGCCAGGTAAAGTTATTGTGCACTTCTGGCTTGCAGAACCAAACTTTGTAAACATTTTTGATAGTGCCAAATTTATATGGTTGGTGTGAACTTACAATCATGTTAGTTGTATTTGTATAGTTTCACTGAGTGGTCTAGTTGAAGAAGCTATTCTGATATACAATCTCTGAGTTTGATTAATGGGAAATTTATAGGAAAATGTGTTGATTCCAAAAAACTTGCATACCCAATAACTATGTGGGAAAATATTGGTTACTGTGTTACTGAGAAAAAAATTGTATATCTGTCTCTGGATTCATACATTTGTTTTGATGTTGACAGACTTCATTTTTTTTCATAATCGTAATTTGGTAGCTACAAGATGATGGAATGATATTGTTTGCTTTGTGTTTCCTTAATTAACTTGTACCACAGAATGCAGCCTTCGCAAATGGATCACTTGGAAGAGCAGCCTGGTTAATTATCACAACAAAATCATTCATTACACTATGTCATCTGTTACTGATAGTATTTTGTTAACATGCTTTCATTCTGTTGCAGAAGTTCTCAGTGCTATCCCAAGGTCGCAGCATCACCTGAGCAACTGGGTAGGTGCTGATGATGACGAAGATGATAATGAGGATGAGGAGCTTCTAGTCCAAACAACACCTCACTACATGGACTGAGGGTAAATGCTGATTCTGAAACTTGTTGGCGCATTTCAGCCTAGCCAGTAGTGGATAAACGATTTAGGAACTAAGCCAAAGGCTCTTCAATTGATAGCTCTCTGTATCAAGTAGAGAAACATGGAAGGTGTGGTTTGTTCTGATTCATGGTGGGTGGCTTGTTAACTGTTTCTGATGTGTGCCTGTGTATAAACAACATCTGATTTATTCACAATTTGCCTACACTCCCAATGCTTTTTCGGGTGCGCAACCAGCAGGCATCTACTTGTTCATGTACTGATATGATGTCGGCGTGCCGTGTGAGTGAGCAAGCACGTGCAGCACCCATCATCGCATTGCTGCAAAACCTCAGGGATCAAGGGTTCTGTAGGACTGTAGCAGTGTAGCCGATCCTTTTCCCGTATTCCAACATCTCCGCGGAGTTTGTTTATACAACGGCCAGTCTGTTATGTGTGGCGATTTGGTTTGTTTATGTGGTGTTTTCACTTTAACTGCCCCTTGGGTTGGGAGACGGTGAAGATAAACTGAGATCTGGCATGGAAACTGCTTCCTTTTACTAATGGAAGTTTTGATTCTTCCGAGCATCCTCTCTCCAGGGCATGCTTTTGGTGCAGGCGTGCAGTGCAGCTCGCCTAGCCATCATTGGAACCTGCGTGTTGTCCCGATACGATTTGTACAAAATGAATGGACTCATTTCCTCGTCTTTCATTTGCATTCAGCGATCATGTTATACCTCTCAGTTACAAGTCATCCACACGCTTCGCCAAGTGCGGCGCGTCACAAGTCACAAACTCTGTCAGGATGTTGCTTCGCGGCTTGTGCGAATACATCTGATTGGTCTCTTGAGAAGAGCAAGCTATGCAGCATAGCTCTTAATACTTCTCAGTTTCTGAAAGTCTTTTTTGAGTCGTGTGCTGGCGCTGCAGAAAACGGATGCAGATCTTCACCGTGCGGTTGCCGATCACTGATGGCGCGTCACAAACGAAAAGAAAAGAAAATCGGGGAGAAGATTTCTAGGTCAACCTGCAGCAAGAATCGCGCGGAGCAGCAGAACTGCTAGATGTTTGTGCATTGCCACGCGCCCACGCCGCAGTCTCAGATGCCCGTATCAGAAGCGGGACTCCTCTATATAAATGACATTTTCTTGTGTATATACAGTAGTAATTTAGTAATTTCTACCCTAACGATGATGGAGCAAGGTCAACTAAAGTGCCTCACCATTCACCATATGCTTCTACTACTTACAGATTTTCAGTTTCAGTTTCCAGCATTCCCTCTGGTTTAAAGCCTTTTTTCCCTCCGTTCCCTCCACCGCCCAAACCGCGCTCATCACTCGCCACCAGCTGCCATCGAGCGCCGCGGCCTCGAAGCACTGCCGCGCCCGCGCCCACACCCATGGCCTCACCGTCACGGCAGGCTGTGCCGCTGCGGCTGCTGCTCCTCCTCCTCCTCCTCGCGGCCGTGGCGGCGGCGCTCGTGGGGTCCGCGACGGCAGGCGCAGAGCTGACGACGACGGCCCTGCACGCGCGCATGGCGGCGGAGTGGGCGTGGTCGGCGGCGTCCGACGACGACTCGTGCTGGGGCTCCCCGGAGGAGTGCCCCGTCGTCGTGCACGACGTGGGCGCCGGCGCCGCGGCGAGGGCCCGGCTGCGGCTGCAGGAGACGTCCTACTACGACGCGGACACGGCGGCCACCCTGCTGCCGACGGCGGAGTACATCAGCTACGGCGCGCTGATGCGGGACTCGGTTCCGTGCTCCATCCCCGGCGCGTCCTACTACAACTGCCAGCCGGGCGCCGAGGCCAACCCCTACACGCGCGGCTGCTCCGAGATCACCCAGTGCCGCGGCTAGCTACGACCTGCACCTCCCCCGTCTCTTCCGTGGCTGCGATTGTTTCCAGTGCTCGATATGATATCGATGGTCTCATTGCTTCCAATGGAAGCTGGGAGTGCCTCGGCGGTGATTCACCCCTGCTGCTATGCTTGTTATTTACGCACATGAAAGAAACTAATTAAACGAGATAGATTGGAGGTTCTTTTTTCTGTTCCTTTGTCTGTCCTCGCTGTGTTGTCAGCTCCCTGATTCGATCCCGTTCGTTCGTCACTTGTGGCATACGTTGCGCTGCTTTCTTCTGCTCATGGCCGCTGAGCCTTGTCCATCACCTGCGCCGATCTTAATCAGCAACACAGCATTCGAAATCCCATTTATCTCCACGATTGAACCGCGCAGGAAACGCTACAGAAATGACAGCAGTACAATTTAGCATCGATCTGTTTTCTTTATCAATCTTGCTTGGTTTCCTATTGCGAAAATGCCTACTTCTGTGTGTGTTCGGGGGACATATCAACTCGTATTTTCGGTTGTTGTTTTTTAATTTGGTTCATTTTGCTCCTAATCTAACTGCGAGAACTGAATATTCCCAACCATTTTTTTCCTGGTGGAACAAAGAGCAGCATTGGTTGTGTGTCGCAATATCCGTGGATGAGGGCAACTCCAACCGAACTCTTATAATTAAACTCTTATCCACCCATATGAGGACCTCTTATATGGATTTAAGGCTCCTCTCTTGAGTCCAACTCCAATCCAACTCTCATATAAACTCATATCCCCTTTATTTATTCACTCTTACACGTGGGGGCCCACTCGTCAGTATTTTTTTAACCACCACCGGGTCTCCTCTCATCTCCTACCTCCTTCCTCACTTCTCCTCTCCCCTCATCTCTCACTTCTCTCCCCTCCTCTGTTCCCCACCGCCGCCGACCCCCACAGGCTCGCCCTCCCCTCCTCGAGTGCGGCCGCGGGTTGCGGGGTGGAGCGCCGCCGACCACCACGGGCGCGGCGCGAGGCGCGGCGCCTCCACCCCCTGCCTCGGGTGCGGCCGCGAGATGGGCCCCCGCGGGCTTCCTCGGGCGCGACTCCGGCGAGCGCGACCACGAGCGGATCTCCGTCGGGCTGCCTCGGGTGCGCCCGCGGGGACGAGCCCCGTCGGCCTCCTCGGGCGGGCGCGGGCGGATCTCCGCCGGCCCGCGCGCAACCGACCGCCGCCGCAGGAGATGTCCTCGGGGCACGCGGGAGCAGTGGCCGTTGGCCTCACCGGCGGATGAGGGCTCCCGTCAGGAGCCCCTACAGGTGAGGGTCGAGGGGGGATGAGGGTACCTCATCCGTGGGGGTGCAGCTGAGAGTTGGGTTGGAGAGGTTTTTTTTCATGTGAGCTCTTAAAGATAAGGTGAGGGTGGAGAAAAGGGGCTGGTTGGAGTTGCCCTGATAACATTGAAACTCTAATACTGAAGGTAGGTAACCGAATTATAGGTACCTTTAAGGGCAACTCCAATGGAACCCTTATTTTCGAGCCCTTATACAACCATATAAGGACCTCTCATCTGCATTTGAGAGTCTTGCTTTCCTTCTAACTCCAACCCAACTCTTATATACCCCCTTATCACTCTGGACCCAACTTGTCAGACATATTTTAACCACACCCTCTCCCGTTCCAACCTCCATCTCCCACCCGCTCCCTCCCGACCCTGCTCGCCTCCCTCTCTCGCATAGCGCCCCCCTGCCCAAATCCCATGGATGCGGCCACGGACTGCGAGCCGGAGCCCGAGGTCGCGGCCGCGGGACGGGTGCGCCGACCTCCATGGGCGTGGCCGCCGGACGGGTGCGCCGACCCCCATGGATGCGCCATAGATTGGATCTCCGCCGCCGCCGACTCCCAAGGGCGCGGCGCGAGCGGTTCTCCGCCCGCCCCCATGGGTGCGCACCGGGCGGATCTCCGCCGGCCCCATGGACGAGGAGGCCGCGCGCGCCGCCGCCGCGAGGTCGGTGCGGACGTGGCCGCGGGCGGGTCGTCGCCGCCGCCTTGGCCACGGGTCGTCGCCGCCGCGCCTCGGGAGCGGGTCGTCGCCGACCGCCTACAGGTACAAATTTCCTCTCCCTCTTCGCGGGCGGCGCGAGGAAAATTCCATGGCCGCGCGGGAGAGCCGACCGTTGGCTCCTTCGCCGGATGAGAGCTGGGAAAAGGGGCTCCCACAAGTGAGAGTCCGAGGGGGGGATATGAGTCTGCCTCATCCGTCGGGTGCGGATGAGAGGCGGGTTGGAGACGTTTTTCGTTGTATTCTCCCTTAAAGATGAGGTGAGGGGTTGGGAAAGGGTGCGGTTGGAGTTGCCCTAAGATGATCACATTGAACAGTTTTTTTTTAACCGATCACATTGAAAATTCCGTAGTGCTTTTTTTTTTAGAAAATTCCGTAGTGCCAATAGAGAGCCTCATACTCCCAAAGCCCAGCGGCCCATAAGAATAAGAATGGCACACATTTCCAAAGCCCAAGAGGCCCACGACAAGCAAACGGCAAGCTCTCGACGACAGTCATCTGCGGACCAAAATTATCCACACGCTTCCCACACTCCCCCGAGCTCGCACGCACGCCGCGGCGGAGCACCGCCGCCGCCGCCATGGCCTCCACGTCCACCTTCCTCTCGCTGCGCCTCCCCACCCCATCCCCGTCGCACGCATCCTCTTCTCCTTCCCTCCCGCTGCCCTTGCTCCGGCTGGCGCGTGGCGGCGCCGCGTCCTCAGCTCTGGTGGCACGGGCGGTGCCGGGGGCTCCGTCGCCGCTGTTCAACCTTAGGGGAGACCCTTTCCTGTCCACTCTCGCGGCTGCGTCACCGGAGGACCTAGCGGCCGCCGCTGGTGGCGAGCGCCGCGGCGAGGACCACCTGCCGTTCCTCGAGATCTTCCAGAACGCCAAGCTCATGGCCTCGCCCGCGCAGGTGAGGGTTCCGCGCTTGTTTGAGCTGGGGAAACAAAACTGCTTCTATAATATGATGCAGGTCCCAGCAAAACGAAATAATCGATGGCTCAAGTATGAGACTGATGCTCGTTCGAGTACCCCTAGTCTAGCAGCAAATTAAGAAAGTTTTAGCGTTTCGTTTTCCTAATAAGTTGCTCTATAAGTTTGTAATTGTACATGTGAAGCTCAATATACATCAGCTGTATGCTCAGCTATGGTTCAGCATTAGCTGACATGCTAGGTTTGGTATTTGACACTAGTTCTGTTGAGAAGTATAATCTTATCCACATGAAGATATTAATCTAGTTACAAAGACAGTATGGACGTTACCATTAGTATTTTCATGTGTACCTTTGGTTCTGAAATGGTTGGGATGCACAATCTTTGCTAAATGGGTCTTGATCTTTTGGTATTTGTACCCCATTTTACATAATGATCACTCACCTATGCTATGTAATTGACAGGTGGAACGTTCTAGCAGTTCTTACAGTCAACACAGACCTAGAAGGCCTCCACCAGATTTGCCTTCATTGCTTCTTCATGGTCGAATTGTTTATATTGGGATGCCGGTATGAATTTGGACCATGGTTCTCACTTCTCAGTTGGAACTTTTTGTTCATTTCATTACTTTGCATCTGCTACTTCCAAAGATATCAAACTTTGCGGGGCTCTATTAGGTTGGATAAACAATCTGGTTCAGTGTGAAATTCAGAGCTGTAAAACAATAAAAGCTTGGTTGCACCTGACAGTGCACAATTAAGACCAATGGCAATTTATATTTTGAACTTTATCTTATTCGATAATGGTACAAGCAAGGGAGAGTGTGGTACCATTGGGTTCTGCTGGGACACAAGCCGCTCGCTAGTGATCCTCAACAGTGTTTTGACAACAAGATGCAATTTGTAAAGGAATGTTTATATTGCTTAATTAGGTGCCAAAGGTTCAGGTTGCTACCTGCATTAATCTGAAAGCATGTGAAGAAACCTTTGAGATAGTTTCCTTGCTTGACATTAGAAGACTGGTGTTGTTTGGTTTGTGCTGAAACCAACCCTGCCAAAATTCGGCAAGCCCCAAGAAGTTCAGCAGTTGGCACCTAATTCAATTCTTACCGGTGCCTGCCAAAATTTTGGCAATTCCAATTCCTCGGTCATATCTTGTACATTTTGTTGCCAGACATTGGCCAGGTACGGGCAGCAAAATTCTTAACTGAAATTTTGGCTAGCCAAATTTTGGTAGTGCTAGTTTAGGAGTGCGTATGCAAGTATACAGCTGCACACCTGACCTCTGTTTCTATCTACACCACACAAGTTGCATTGATATCTTGATTTGGTGCTACCTTCTCACTCCTGGTTATTGTTATGCACGTAGGATTAGCTTTCAGTTTGGTGAGATAAGTTTAAGTTAGGACTTAGGAGTCCAGGTTTCAGGGGATAAAGCTGTTAGCTTCGGTTAGGATTTGATTTAATAACAGAAAGATATTCATCTTGTACTTGTGTGTGGGGCAAAAGCCTGGCTCATAAATATGAGAGCCATTGTAATCTGAAACAAGTAATAGAACCAATCTAGTTCCCCAATCTATTCTCTTTATCCCTGCTTCCAGGTTGAGGCGTCGATCACGGCACCCAAGCTGTGGCCTCAAGGTCCAGGGCCACGTTCATCTACCTCTCACGAATTCACCCTACACCATATCCCAGCCATGAATATCCCTTCCCATAACAGTTATAAGCTTGCCACCCACCCTTAAGCATGTATCTCAACACATGAATCAGTTGTGTGCTTATAATAGGATTAATAGTGATCACATGTCCAACATATGTTTATCACTATTCTCCACCAGTGCTTTGTTCATTAGACTGGATACTTATGATTCTGAGTACTTACTGCCTATAGCATATTTGCACCATATTATTTTTACTGGTAAATTGTACAAGGAAACATTTCATTCACATAGTGTACATCGGGTACGTACTTTCAGTTCGATACTTTGCTAAAATGACGCTCTTTAATTTATCTATTGCCACTTTTAACTCAGCTCTAGTTCACAAATCACATCCATTGAATATGCACAGCGTTTTGTGACATTGCAGATGAACTTTGCTTATGTACAAATCAATAGCCAAAGATCACTGATTTTGATGGTTGGACAATTTTTGTTTAGCATAGTATTCGTTTGTTATAAGTTTATAACAGTTATTTTTTCAATATGAAACATAACTAATATAAAGTATGCTAAGAGCTGGATTGATAATTATTAAGCTTATTCCATGACCTCACAAGATTATTCTTTGTTGCTTTCTAGTTGGTGCCAGCAGTGACTGAGCTCGTTGTTGCCCAGTTGATGTACCTTGACTGGATGAACACTAAAGAGCCTGTTTATATATACATCAACTCAACAGGAACAGCTCGTGATGATGGTGAACCGGTAAGTAAAATTGTTCAGTTGGTGGCTTGCTCTCAAGTATCTCTAACATTGTGGTTACGTATCTGTGGAGTGTAGACTACAACTTATCCACGCTAAATTGGATGAACTATGATGTCTCATGTAGCATTTGCGCATTGTTACAAATCTTATGATAACCAAATTGTTCTTTAATGTTATTGTCAACATTTGTCAGGTTGGGATGGAGAGTGAAGGTTTTGCCATCTACGATGCAATGATGCGTATGAAAGCTGAGGTGCTCTACACTCACCATCTGCAGTTCATTAGTTCAATATTAATCATCTTGTACAGAATTAAGTGCAGTAAAATGTTCTTGGAAATGTTTACTGTCTGCAAAGAAGATATAGTTGTTTTCAAAGAATTTTCTTCAACCATTTGTGCAATATAAGAGTCTCGATGTGTCTTGTTTGGTAGAGATTATTAGTGGATAGTGGATTTTTTTACCATATTTTTGAAATGGATGGCGCGTGCAAAGACAAACTGTTCATCTTCACTTTTCTTTATGCATTTTATTTGTTCAACAAAAGAGTGGTCATGAATACCCCTGTTTTTATTTGCAACTGGGAAATGATGTTTTGAACTTGGTGGACTGTTTTTATCAATGCAAGATTAGGATGGGATGCTTGCAGCAAATGAAGTTACAAATGAAGTTACAATGTCTACAGTGTGAATTTTATTCAAACTTCATCTATTTTCTCTATATATAGTTCTGATGAAGTTACTTTTTGCTGTGCAGATCCACACACTCTGTATAGGAGCTGCAGCAGGTCATGCTTGCCTTGTGCTTGCAGCTGGAAAGAAAGGCAAACGCTATATGTTCCCTCATGCTAAAGGTATTGACATGTCAACTTCCACATCTGCTGAGTTTGTTGAGAAATACTCTTTGCTGGTAATTTTCTGCTAATTTTCTTACTTGCATGCTAGCTATGATTCAACAACCTCGTATACCATCATATGGAATGATGCAAGCATCAGATGTTGTTATTCGAGCAAAGGAGGTATCAGCTGTGATTTTTGTTTCTTATTAGCTTGTATTTCATGAATACTATTTTATATCCTGGTTTATGCTAATCATGTATGTATCCCTACTCTCGGTTGTGCACGGTCACTTTTCCTACTTACAGCTTTGTGAAAGGTGAACACATTTTTTTTAATCACGGCCTGATATTTACATTCTTATTTGCTTTGTGTAGGTCGTGCACAACAGGAACACATTGGTCAAGCTTTTAGCAAGGCATACAGGAAATGTATGTTTGTGTATTTCTTATGCTACTCCGTATCTGTATTAATGTATGTTTCTGACAGCTGGGATATAATTATTGTGTATAACAGCCACCGGAGAAAATAGACAAGGTAATGAGAGGACCATTTTACATGGACTCCTTGAAGGCAAAGGAGTTTGGGGTCATTGACAAGGTAATCTTACTTCTTTTTCAGTGATTTTTGTAGCCTTCATCTTTTTCTAGTTTTTGGCACATCTGAAGTGTGGACAGATAGTTGTTACTTATTGTTTAGGCAGCATTATATATACACCTGCATAAGACAATCATGATTCAAATTTGTTCCCTATTAGGAGAGGAACTTTTAGTTGCCTATTAGCGTTGGCCACATATAGACTCTTGGTTTGTCCGAACAGGTAGATTCTTAAGGTTGTGTGTGGTTATCAGATCCTTTGGCGCGGTCAGGAGAAGTACATGGCTGATACACTCTCCCCAGATGAGTGGGACAAGGTTGCTGGAGTCAGAAGCCCTGATATAATGTGATGTATATTGGAACATCAGTACTTAGTAAGATTTTTCACTGCTCGGTAGATGGCATTGTTATACGAGTCTTCATTTCAACACAAATCAAATATCATCACCTGAACTGTTGATATTTATTGACTTCTATTTTGACATTGTGCATGTTAGGCTCAAAGCTTGCAGGGGGCGAAAACAGCTGTCGCTGAACAATAACACTGGGTTGTCAATTGCGACTGCCGGCAAGAGCCAAGGGGAACTTGTCTTGCTAGATCAGCGTAGATTAGAGCACGGGCCATCAAAATATTGTGCATGGTGTCATTAGTTCCATGGAGTCATTGTTGTTCACTTGTTCCTCTCATTAGTTCCTGGCAGGGTTTTGGTATTTACTGTTAGTATATAGTCCACAGATTTGATCGACCCATATGCTGAACTAGACAGTCTCATAGTATTACCATCACGAGATGACGATGGGCGGATGAGGGTTGGGGTATATTACCTTGAAATTTCCATTGCCACATGCCCGTCTGCGATGTACGAGTCATGTGACCTTCAATCATCGGTATCCAGTGCACTTGGATTGTGCTACATTTTTTTGTGCTCTGCTGGAGACCTCTTCTGGTCTAAATTAGATTATATGTGTGCTCCTTGAACCTTTCCAAGCTATACAAGGCCTCACCCGCAGCTGTTTTCTTGACGAGTGACAGGCAACGTCATGGCTTTGCAGCTTGTGTCTTTGTTAAAAAGGAGTCTGTTGTTGATCTGAGTTTCTTTGCATTATTGGCGGTCCAAGGGAGCACGCTTTCACGCGGAGCTACCTGGTGAGCGACCGTGGCTGGCCTTTCGGCATGCGGGAGGGCCTTCCTTTCCTGATCCAAGTTGCAGCAAAATCAGAGACAGATCCAGGCCTAACTCGTGACGCTGACGCAGAGAGACTCGAGAGAGCGAGCTGAGCTAGTGCCCGTTGTGGCTGCTGCTGTAGTGCTGTTGGTGTTGGGTGTGACCGTGTCTTCTGCTTCCGGCAACGCCAGGATCCTCTCCCGGTCTACCCGGTGGACGCTTTTCCGCAACGCCGAGAGCAGAGAAGTGAACTTTTGCGGCTCACGCAGGTATAAATATAAATAAATAGAAATAAATTTTGGCAATGAGGCGTGTGCGATGGGTTATAAATAGAAATATAATTTGTATACGTGTCGAAATGATTGGACGCATTATGCAATTGTGGCCGGTGTACTGTACACAAGGACCTAAATGTTTGGATGTGAGTTTAGCCCGTACTCATTGCTATGTATGCACACGTGTTAACCTCAATTGGAGCTATCTGATCTGGATGCAGGTATGAATGAATGAATAGGCTGAATAGCTTCAAACATATGTTTCTCCCAAACCGTGGGTGGTCCATCTTCATGACTAGTTTTAGTTGTGACGATGCCTGTTGATACGAGTATAAAATGTGTTTATTTTGTCCGGAAAATTTAGTATTCAGATATACTATTTCAGCGATTGAATACATTCCCTCCTGCTCCAAATTGAAGGTCGTTTTAACTTTTCTAAGTTGATAGAAATTATTGTGCACTTAGACATCCATTATATCTATATGCAATATTAACCTAGAAAAGTCAAAACAGTCAACAATTTGGGAGGGATGAAATTGTTTTAAACATTGTATATGTTATTAAATGTGTAAATTATTTTCACAAATTATTGAATTAGCATTATCAGAGGTTGTAAGCAAAGTGGATAAAATGTGAATTGTGCAACATAAGAAAAAGGAATGACAAAAGGAGTAAAATAAATAAATAGCTACGAACAAATGTTTCTTCCAAACCGTGAGTGGTCCATCTTCATGATCGCTTTTAATTGTGATAATGCTAGTTGATACGAGTATATATGTGTGTTTATTTTGTCAATAATATTTAGTATTCAAATATACCATTTCAACTATTCAATATACTTCCTATTGCTCCAAATTGAATGTCATTTTAGCTTTTTTTAGTTATATTATTATACATCTAGATGTAGTTTGGATATAGTGTATGTATTTGTGCATAATAATATATATTAACTTAGAAAAGTCAAAATGACCCACAATTTGAGAGGGGTGGAGTTTTTTAATACTGCGTTGCGTTTGTTAAATTTGCAAAGTATTTTCACAAATTATAGAATTAACAATGTTATATGTTTTAATCGAAGCGGTTAAAATGTGGATTGTGCAAAATAAGAGAAGGGAATGACAAAAGGATTAAAAAATTTAAATTCTAGTATGTACTCCCTCCGTCCGGCAAAACATGCAACTTTCCAATTCCTCATGAGACCAAGAAACATGTAAAAAGACACATGTACCCCTGGTAGCAAATGGTAAGGAAGGGAGAAAATTGGAAGCCGAGTCGGTGCCACACTCGTGCGTTCTAGTGAGGGGCAAAAGAAGGCCATCATATGTGCATTTTTTCCCACTTTTCTCCTAACCGCGAGTGATTTTTTTATGAATGGTGGGTCCTACATCTACTGTTGTTCTCCCAAGTTGCTTGCTTTAGCAGACAAAATTTGAATGTTACAATTAATTTCATTCACGGACAGAGCGAGTATGATGTGGTTCGACGTGGTAGCACAACTTGGGAGGTTGCTTCTCGGCCTTGGTTGACGAAGCCGTCCGTGAATCACTCTATGTCACTTCACCGACGTAGTTATTTATAATATATATAACTTTTGTTTCATGATATATTATCTGCATCAATCAAAAAAAATCTATCATCTACATTGGTATAATCTCTATCACATTCAAATATGTTTCTAAAATCACTCTTTTTTATGAGTGACTTTTGTAGTTCTCCAATAATCTCATTCCGATACAAACAACCACAACTCATCCTTTATGTTGGGAGAGTTGAGATGAATTATTGCGTCCTAATAAGTATTTGGAACAAGGGTCCGCTAGAGTACTATTTTGTTATCAAGTCTCAATATAGTATTCCCTTAGTTTCATATTACTTGTCGTTCTAGATTTTCTAGATACATCACTGATCACTTTTGTTATGTATCTATACATAATATATATCTATATGCATAACAAAAGGAATGTATAGAAAAGTCAGAATGACAATTAATATAAAACAGATGGACTAATTGGATTGGATACCGAAAACTCTCGGAAAAGCTGTAAGAGCACATGGAGTATGTTACATGTATTCTATGATGACCCGATAAGCTGAGTGGTAGAACACTAGAAATATCAGGATGGACGTCACATGCAAACTCCTATTCAAAATGAAAACTACCAAATTCTTGATATGGATAAGTAAGTAGATGAAGGGGGAAAAAGAAATGCATGACCTCGTCATAGGATTTGAACAGTGAAAATAGTTTTCGTTTTACAAATAAAAAACATCTATTTGATCCTCTCTCTCTATATATATTTCTGTTGCACTTCATTTCAAATTGCAGTTTGATTTGACTTGTCTAGATTTACACTCTCTCCATTATTTTTTATTTGACATTGTTTAGCTCAAGTTTAAGCTAACCAGAGTCATATAAACTAGAGCAGAGGAAGTATATATTACTATACAATTAGAGATATACTATATGTCTAGTATATCATCACCTATGGGACTAGGTCATGTGCAACATGTCCCGGGCCCATATGCCCTACCCCATATGCCCCTTGACGAAGCTCCTGCTGCTCGCTGTCATGTCAACGGGGTGGACCACGAGACGTTTCCGGAAATTTGGATAGAGATCAGATGATCCAAACATTGTTACCGTACTATGTATTTTGTTTCGCTAGGTACATCAGTATACCACATCAGTATATTTGATCTTGCATATATACATGACAAGATCATCTGCATTCTTTCGTTTCGTTCATGCACAAAATTTTGTTCATTCTCAAACTTTACACGAATGTAAATAGTTATATACTCTATCCATCCATATTTTTTTAAAAAAAATCATCATGCACACTTTGATGTGCATCTTTTGGATGGAGTTTAGGAGAATACGGTGGAGCACCGTAAATGTTCTTTGTGAGTTTGACTCCACAACACAAGGCAAAATGCACGATGCATTCATTTATATGCATCGCTCATAGTGGATACGTCGGCCGCACAAAATTGGTCGTTTTCAACAAGACGGGGTAAAATCCAAGCAAACCGCCGCCCTGGAGAGGGAGGGAGATAGCGGGATGAGGGCAGGTGGGGGAAGCTCGACCCGCCGGCCAACACACAGGAAGGTCTCTACTCCCGGGTTGCTCTTCCCGAAGAGGACACCGCAACTGAGGAGGATGCTACGTAGGGGAAACGAGGGAGCAGTGGGCCACGACCTATGGAGGTGAACTGAATTGGGGAGGCCGCAACTCCAGATCTTAACGGCGCAGGGGAAGGGACCGTGTGCCGCCGGAGGTGGGGAGGGGGGCACGCCGCACACCCGCCAGCCAGGTTGCCGCGCAGGGAAAAGGATGGAGCATTGAGTCGCCAGATAGAGGGAGAAAGAGAAATGAGGAGGAAAGAAACAACTCAATTTTACCTGCGGAGATAAAACACCTCTCTTGTTTGCGTGCACTGTTGGTGCGTGTTTTCACGAAAAACACTGTGCTGCATTTTTTGCATTTGCCCGTCCTTGTTGAAGTCGGTACATGAATCGTGGTGTGTTAAACCGACGTTGGACGTGAAGAAGTTTGGGCGCAATTCTATTTCCTCTCTCACAGTCGGTTCGTAGCCTCGTGCCGTGCTACGGAATCCAGGAGGCCGAGGACGCGATCCCATTCCTCTCCTTTTCTTCTGTCGTGGGCAATTGCACGAGGCGCCCCTCCCTATCGACTGGACAGCACAGTCTCACCTGTCGCGCCGCTACCCTGCGATTGGTGGTCGCGGCGGCCGCCTTATAAAATTCCGCGTCCCCTCCTCCCTCCCCCCGCTAATTGCTATTACGGAGTAGTCATACTAATCCAACGAATCCTTCGGTTTTGTATTCTTCTCCGCTTCCTTTCGTCTTCCCCTTCGCCTTTTCTCCCCCCCTCTCTCTCTCGCTCGCGTGTTCTCGCGTCGCCGTCGAGATGGTCGAGACGAGGCGGAGCGCCGCGGCGAAGCGCCCCGCGGCGGGGGCCGAGGAGGAGGCGGAGGAGAAGGGCGCCGCCGCGGCGCCGCCGGCGCAGGCGCCGGCGGAGGACGCGGCGGCGGGCGCGGGGGACGAGGTCGCGTCGTCGTCGCAGCACCCGAAGCGCGCCAAGGTCCGGATCTCCCCTCCGCCCCCACGTGCATGCGGGCCTCCCGGGTCCTAGCGTCTGGTTTTGATCTGTTTATCGTCGTCGTCGTCGTCGTTGCTGACGCCTCGGTGGTGGTAGGTTGCGGGCGCGGAGGCGGATATCGTGAAGCCGTCGGCGGCGGCGGCCGGAGCTGAGACGGCCGCCGCCGGCGCAGTGGCGGGGTCGCTGCCCGACACGGCTGGGCTGCAGGCGCTGACCGGCGCCATGGACAAGCTGGAGGCGCTCCTGAGGTCAAGGGAGGCGCAGTCCAATACGGCCGGTACGAGCCTTCGTCCTCTGACGTGCCCAGCAGGTCTGGTTGGTGCTTTGTGGTATGACGAATTCTGCCCCTGTTGATGTAGGGCTTAAGCGTGGAGCTAACGATAAGGATTTATCGGCGAAGATAAAGAAAGCTAAGGATTTGAAGGATTTGTCGGAGAAGATGGCCGGGATGTTGAACAAGCGGCAGATTGCGGCCACCAGCAGGCGGCAGGAACCCTGGTGCAGACTAATTTCACAATATGCTTCGGTACGCCTTTTCACTCGTTCTTTCAATCTGTACAATCATGACATCTTGTTGTTTCAGATGAGACATTATTTACCAACAATTGTATGATAATTGTTTTTGTGTAACTACTATAAAACCTATCTTTTAACTCAAGAGTATGCAAAGTACCTTGAGACTAACCTATTATGGTATCACTTATCTGCCCCCAACTCTACTAATCTTGATCGAGAAAAGCATCATCCAATGTGCACTTTTATGCTTAAGAGATCGTGGAAAAGTAATTTCATATGTAGTTCCATCTTACAGGCTACAGCCAAGCCTATTATGCTAGAAAGCAAAGTCACAGTAGGACTGACTTTTTGATTAGTGTAGAGCCAGTGTACTAAATTTTAGCCCACACATACCTGTTGTATAGCATGGAATTGAGAGGATACCTTCATATTGAGATCGTTAGTTGCTTGCCAACATTTAGTTCTTGGTATGGAATGACCCATGTTTAGTACAAAAAGTTGCTTGTTCAATGACCAATGATTAGTCACAACCCTAGTTATAGTTATTAATTGGTTACTCGGGCCAGCCAAAATTGACAACTAGGAGGCGACTTAACAACATGGTTTATACAACATATAACCATGTTCTGAAATAATGTATTTAAAAAATCAAAAAATATGCTCTTACTATATTCCATATGCTTATCAATGAGGCATATTGTTGATTAAGTCAAAACAACATGCTAAATTGCGTTTCTTTTGATGGACCTTTGTCAGTACAGAAAACCCCAGAATCTCTTTTATGATTGATATTGCACTATTGCAGGCATAGGTTCATGTGCTTCGCAGTCATGTTACGTTAATCATGTTAATCATTTCAACATTTAAGTCCTGATCCTTGACAGCAGGATAAATTTTAGACATCCAATCTGTGTAACTGTATGGTATTCACTATAACTGTTACATATCTTCTCCCATCATCATGTGGATGACTGGATGCTCTTATGCTGATTTTTTTTATAGATGTTTGTAAGTTTTTATTTTACACCCAAATTACGGTTTCAATCAACGTTAACAGATTTGCAATTGTCTGGTGAGTGGTGACTATTCTATGTGTTTGAAATTACTCGGCTACCGCTTCGTTGGGACAATTAAAACTTGGAGCTGTATAAATGAGAAATGTTTTGCATTTTGTGTTTGATTTTTATTTATTTGCTAGGTTATGCGATGTGATCAGGCTGGCTAGATTGTTTGGGAAATTTAACGTTCTATTTCGGTGCTTGTTTGTGTATGCTGTTGTATATACTTGTTTGAGCTTGTCCTTCAATGAGGAGGCTCTTAGGTGCAGCTAAACTGTCTGAATAGTTCCATCAGACTGATGGCTCTTTATTTAATTTATTATTTTCCCCCACAGCATCCTACCCTTCCTATTTATGGATCACATTTCACTATTGGTCATGGTGCGCATCATGATTTGAGACTGGGTGAGTCATCCGCCGCCACACCGGTTTGTAGACTGAAGCAGGCTAAGGTATTGTGAAGTTTTTTTTTCTTCCCTGTACTTGTAGTCATTATACATTGTTTCAATTCTAACGTTTTGAATTAGCGAGGTGCACTCCTTGAAATCTTTGACTCCAAAGTTATTCGTGTAAATGGGAAAACTCCGGACAAGGCTACCAAAGTTACCTTGACTGGGGGGGATGAAATTATCTTTCGTTCACCCGTGAGGCATGCTTATGTATCCTTTTCTATAGTAACTTTATCTAATGGATACCTTGTAATTTTGTCTGGGACTATGCACAGATGAAGCTTTGTAAATATAATGTATAAATAATGCTTAGACAAGTGTAACTCAGCATTGAAGGTCCTTAATGTGATGGTAGATATTTGAGCAACTTCAACAGGAGAAATCAAGCATTCCCGCGTTATCCTCTACTTGCAATATCATACAGCAGGGGCAACATTCACATTTAAAAGATGTCCAGGATCATTTATCTTCTAAAGGACGCAAAGTCTCAACCTTTTACTTTGGAAAAGGCCGGTCTTCATTGATGCCTAATGGTGAGACCTATTTATATATGCATCTTTGTGAGAAACTTGCTAGCCTTTATATTTGTCAAACTTCTTATAAACTTTTACTCCCTCCGTTTCAAATTGTAGGTCGTTTTGGCATTTCTAGATACATAGTTTTTGTTATGTATTTATACATAGAGTGTATCTATTCATAGCAAAAGCTATGAAACTAGAAAAGTCAAAACGACCTACAATTCGGAACAGAGGGAGTACTTGCCAGACCTGAGTTGTAGTTGACAGCTATGAGCTATCTATATATCACACATACAGGATGGTACAAATATAGTCTTTTTTTATTTATCATTGATCTTTTCATGCTAACCGAGTGATATTTTTTGTTTGCGGTTGATTTAACTTTTTTAATTTAAACACTATTGCAGGATCATCAACAGACCCAGTTCTACTTAATTTATGTAAAACAATGGACGAACGTAACTACGAAGATAATATATCTTTTGGTCGGTTGCAACTACTAAAGGAGGATTTGGTAAATGCAACGGTTGATCCAAGTAACATATCTGAGTCATTTGATAGTTGCCCCTATTATCTAAGGTAAGCATACAATCAGCAATCTCATTGCCTCATGTGAGTGTTGTTTCTGATTTGTTGTAACCTGTTTGGCTAAGAGATGTGGGTACTAGTCCTCCCTGCATAGGGGTGTTCAGTTGGTGAATAACGTGTCATGTGCGAACCACAATTTGAATTCCTGACAAGATGATTGCTCATTTAGCACAAGTTTTAATCTTGCGTGGTTTCTTCTTGGAAATTATATGCCTGTACTGAGAATTGCACAACCAATATGTTTCGGAATAATCTTTGTATATGATATTCTGTTTGGGACTAAATGTGCAATGGATAGTTTTTAGCTCTTTTTTTGTTTGAGTTGTTTCTCTCGTTAGGAAATAACTATGTTTCATGCTATTTCCTTTCGAAAAAATTGTACACGGACCTTATGGCTCCACTCTATTTCACACAATTGGCTAGTTTATTCCAATTTTTTTAGTCATCTGAAATTTGTAAGTGTAATGCTCAAAATAATAGTTGTACTAACATCACTCTGATAATACTGATCATGGCAGGAGACTGGTAGTGGTAGTTTGCTGTCTATGGTCTAATACTCTAATTTGCTTGTTATTTAGGATGCAGATAATATTCAAGATATTACTAAATTATATATGATTGAAAATAGTCAAATCCACAGTGATATAGAGTTGGCTTTTGATGATAGACCTAAAATATTGTCCTCGTGTGAGAGATGCCTGAATACTTTAATATCTTAAGTTTACTGTTTGCACTCTTAAGACTATTTTTTTCCAGTCTTAAGTTCGACGGGTGATTCTGCACTTGTTAAGAATTGCTTTCTAATAACTTTTTGTCCTCACAGCGAGCATACCAAATGCGCTCTCCTGTCATCAGCATATGTACATTTGGAATGCAAGAACTACTTCAAGTTTACAAAAGAGATTTCCTCTCTTAGTCAAAGAGTCCTGCTATCTGGCCCAACAGGTATGTATGTGTAAACATTGTATTTTATTTTGCAGCTTGTAAACCCACAGTTGTCATGACTGTTTCTTTACTAAGTGTGGTAACCTATCTTTCTATAGGAACTGAGATCTATCAAGAATATCTGGTGAAAGCACTTGCGAAGTACTTTGGTGCTAGGTTGCTCACTGTAGATTCTTCCATGCTATTTGGTGTAAGACCCTGAGCTCTGTGATTATCTTGTCTTGTGACAATAACTATTATGTGTTCTAAACATAATGCCACTGCTATATTTTTTTACCTTATCTCTATCTCCTCTATCTATCCAGTCGTTCTTTTTTCATCTTCCTCTATTTATTAAATAACACTCGCTTTAAGTGTGCACTCGGAGTTACTTTGGATATTTGTTTGTACTTTGTACTCATTTATATTTTGTTGTTCAGGAGCAGGCTTCCAAGGAATCAGAGTCATATAAAAAGGGTGAGAGCATTGATATTATGCAATTTTAAATGCTGGGTTAAAATTTAAGTTGTTTCTGTTAGAATTTCGGCAATCCCAGTTTTAATGCAATTTTAGTGGGTTTGCATTGTATCCACAACACTGGACATTTATCGGTGGCAAATGCAAAAAAAGAGCATATCAAATATTGATCCGCAAACTAGCCTAGTCGATACAGTGATAAGGTTCTAATGTTTCACAGTGCTGTCTAAATGGTGTTGTTCTTGTCATTTGTTCAGGTGATAGAGTGAGGTACATTGGTTCATTACAGTCGGCAGGCATTATTCTTGATGGACAGAGGTACAACTTTCTGCCTAAGATTTGATTCTATAAGTGCTGAAATAAACTTTATTATTGTTCATATTACAATATTTTGATGTATTAATGTCTGCATCTGGCTTTTGTTAAATTGTTAAATCTGCAGCCCTCCAGATATTGGCTCACAGGGTGAAATATGTCTTCCTTTTGAAGAAAATAGATTATCAAAGGTTGGTGTAAGGTTTGACAAACAAATTCAAGGAGGTAACGATCTTGGAGGCAATTGTGAAGTTGATCATGGTTTGTTTTGTCCAGGTTGGTACTTGGTTCAAATGTTGTCATGAAAACAAACTGCATGATGTTACTTACGCAGTTATGCTAATTGTTCCATGGTTATTGCCACACTTGAATTGTTTAGATAATGTTCTTACCTGTTTTTTTCTAGTTGATTCTTTATGCCCTGATAGTCCAGGATGGGAAGTTAGATCCAAGCATCCATTTGACGTGATAGTTGAGGTATTTTAACAGTTCTGTTTTTGATTTTCTAGGGTTTATTATTTATTATGCTATTTTGCTTTCCTTACACTTACTGTGCTTGTTGTGTAGTTTATCTCTGAAGAAATTCAGCATGGCCCTTTAATCCTTTTTCTGAAGGACACCGAGAAAATTTGTGGGAATAATGATTCCTATCATGGTTTGAAGAGCAAGCTTACACATTTTCCAGCCGGTTCTTTTATTATTGGATCTCAAATCCAGCCTGACAACCGCAAAGAGAAGGTACATCTTGTAGCTTCAATGGTACCAGACAGGATGCTTCATTGTTTACTTGACACTAGTTCCTAACAAAGTGCGAGTTATATGTTGCAGGCAAATGCTGGTTCTCTTTTTCTTTCAAAGTTCCCGTACAGCCAAGCTATACTTGACCTTGCATTACAGGTACCATTTGCTTTATACTAATATTCCCTCTGTTCAAAATAGTTAGTGTTCTGGACTTTGTATGGTTCTTATATTTTTAATCCAGTACAATCCAATAAAGTTGTGAGGTTATACCCATTCAAAAGTAGTTGCGTTCCGAACTTGTCATGGTTCTTATATATATATATTTGCAAAGGGGTTCACAGAGCAGTGGAAAAGTCCACCTGCTGGGGAGCTCCTGCCCAGGGTTCGATCCCTTGGTGCTGCACAATTTGTGGAAAATAAAAAAATTCCCTCGCTGTGCCTCCCCATTGTAGCACACCCCGGCCAACGAGGGATTTGTGGCAGTGATTGCTGGCCCATGGTAATGGTGCGGCCCAAATTCGGGTGGTTGTGGCTGTGTTCGCCGGCCTCAGGTTACAATGTGGTCCTAGGGTGAGGCTGGGGTTCGGGGTTTTCTCGACTGGAGAAGGTTGAGCTTCTCTATCATAAAAGGCCGGGGACAGTCTTACCCCCACCGCTCGAGTTTTTTTTGTTCTATTTTTTGAAAGAAAATTCAACACAGACTATTTTTTATCTTTTCCAAACTAAATATTTGAAAAAAAGGGATAGTCCAATTTTCAAAAGTTTGACCTGATTTGTTCATACATCAAGTATTTGTTACCAGACCAAGTATTTAATTAGTTTTATAAGGTTTCTGATGGACCATTTCTACCTACAAATTTAGTTTTGACCTTATGCTTATATGCTTGTGGGTGGATACTGTATGATCAGTGACTATTACGTTTCTGAACAGAATGCATTATGTGTGGCCATTTGTTGGTTTACTGTCATACTAGTCTTGCAATCTTTTTTTTCTCATGTCGACTCAAACAATCATTTTTGCACACCCCTACGTAGGGTTATATTCTCATTTTTCAGTCATCTACTCTTCTATGTTCCAGTGATTTTTACTGTTAAACTAGAGGTGCTATACTGATTTACACAACTAATTTGTTTACCACTTTTGGTGCATTTTATTGTTGCAACCTAATATAAGGAAATGCAGGACATTGATTCGATAAATGATAAAACCAAAGAAGCTTCGAAGGCAATGAAGCATCTTACCAAACTTTTCCCGAATAAAGTGACACTTCAGGCACCACAAGTATGTTATTTGGAAATAGTTTCAAGAGTATTGTTAATTTAAAATAGCTCTTTCTGGCATTAATTTTTAATATATCCTGGACAAATGTTGCAGGATGAAATGGAGCTTTCACGGTGGAACCAGATGTTAAACCGAGATATTGAAGTTCTTAAAGGAAATGCAAACATTTCAAAAATACGCTCCGTAAGTATTAGTGCTTGAGACTTGCTTATTTAAACATGTATGCATTATTGCTTTATTATCATTTAAGTAATTTGTGGTTTACATGGTTGTTCTAGGCAATGCTTAAGTTATTCTTTTAGGGCTTATTTGGATAGTAGTGGATTTAAATGGAATGGAAGGGATTGGAGGGGAAATTAGGTCATTTGAGACTCAATCCCCTTCATTCTACTCCAATACTCTTCTATCCAAACAAGCCCTCAGAGTTTGAACAGAAACTTTATGTTGTTATTTGTGTGTTATAATAAAATATGATGAATTTAGGAGCTTTACCCCCTCTGGTCTAGAATACCTGACATTTTGGATAAGATGCGGTCAATTTTGAATTATAGGTGTAGATTTGTCTTCAGAAGCACTCCAACCACTTCAAATTCAAATCAATTTATTAGAAAAGTACTTCCATAGCATCATCAATTTAATAGATATACACTAATAGGAAATAATGATCAAAGTTGCACCTAGGAGATCGCAGAAACTAAACATGTAAAATACTGTTCTGAGGGATTAGTCTAATGCCTTATATTTTTTTTTCTTTACCTGTTTGTGTCGTACACGTGCAACCTCCACATGAATATGACTTTTTCTTTATGATATCCTATTATGAAGTGCATATTTGTGTATCTGTAACAGAGCATGACTATAGCACACCTTGGACGTGCTACTGCATTGAACTTGTCATATTTTTAGCTACAACTTATCTTCCTGCCATTGATTTCAGTTTTTAACGAGGGTTGGTTTGGAATGCACTGATCTTGAGGAGATATTGGTTAAGGATCGCATCCTTACAAATGAGTGTGAGTGCCATTTTATATCCGTGTTCATGAAATATATAAAAGTTGCCCTATGTCATGATGGCCTCATTGTTATTTTTCAGGTATCGATAAAATAATTGGTTTTGCTTTGAGCCATCAACTTAAGAACTGTACAATTCCAGATCCTTCAAGTAGTGTGCAGTTTACCCTATCCAGCGAAAGGTTTCATATTTAATCTAGTACTTCACCAACTTGTCACATAAAATTACTTATCTGCACAGAAATGTTTAATGTTTTATTTATCGTTGCAGCCTTAAGCATGGAGTTGACATGTTGGAAAGTATCCAGTCTGGCTCAAAGAGCAACTCTAAAAGGAAGTCACTCAAGGTTTTCCACTTTCTTTTATAACATCCAGATCAGTTTATATTGCAACTGTAGTTGCATCCACCAAGCGAAAAAATGCGTAACTATAAACTATTTCTGGCCATGATGGTCTTTCATAATTTACGAAATTGTTTTTCAATAGACTTAGTGTTCTTGTCTCTTAACATTGTCAGGACATTGCTACGGAAAACGAATTTGAAAAGAGGCTCCTTGCTGATGTTATCCCTCCACATGAAATTGGTGTTACCTTCGAGGACATTGGAGCTTTGGAAAGTGTCAAGGATACTCTGAAGGAGTTAGTGATGCTTCCTTTACAAAGGCCTGAACTTTTCAACCGAGGGCAACTTATGAAGGTAGATATTGGATACAAGTTGTTGTATTTAGCTGCACTATTTCTGAGCATCTTCTGTGAATGATTCTCCTGTAAAGCTTCTTTATGTTTGACTTTTCCATCTTGTTGGCTTGAATAAGACCGTCCAATCCTTGCTACTCCCTCCGTTCCAAATTATAGGTCGTTTTGGGTTTTCTACATGCATAGATATTATTATGCATCTAGGCATATGGTATATCTAAATGCATAACATAATCTATGAATCTAATAAAGCCAAAACGAGGAAAATTTGACCATGTCTTGCAACTGTTAACTCATTTGGGGTGAGACAGTTTAAACTGTCACATCTTTAACCATCTTGTGCTTGTGGGGTACATTCATTTTTGTTTTCTCTGGTGGTTATGTTGAAATGTTTTTTGTAACATTAATATTCTTTTTTTATGTTAGGCCAGCAATGCTAGAACACTACTGTTAGATGATAGCAACCTGACACTTTTTGTTATGGCAGCCATGTAAAGGAATTCTACTTTTTGGCCCTCCTGGTACGGGAAAGACAATGCTTGCTAAGGCTGTGGCTACTGAGGCTGGTGCTAACTTCATAAACATATCGATGTCGAGCATCTCTTCAAAGGTTTCTATCTCAGACAGTCCACTATGTTTTCTTTCTTTTTTGTCAAATTTTGAGTATCTGCATTATTGCATCTAAATCACCAATTTTCCAGTGGCTTGGTGAAGGAGAAAAATTTGTGAAAGCTGTGTTTTCATTGGCGAGTAAAATTGCTCCAAGTGTGATTTTTGTGGACGAGGTGAGTATATTCTGTAAACAACAGTTTTTGCTGATTTCTACTGTACCATGGCACCGTCTTTGCAGTTAGGTACTTTGCCTCAATACCATAGTGGTGCAAGTGCAAGCTTTCCTGCTCATCTTCTTCTGCAATTTCTTTTTAGGTTGATGGCATGTTGGGAAGGCGTGAGAACCCTGGAGAGCATGAAGCCATGCGTAAGATGAAAAATGAGTTTATGGTGAACTGGGATGGTCTAAGGACAAAGGAGAAAGAACGTGTATTAGTACTTGCAGCAACTAACAGGCCATTTGATCTTGATGAGGCTGTTGTTAGGAGGCTTCCCAGGAGGTGATTTCCATTTTTTTTTGTATGATTACCATATTTTATAATCTAATACAACATCTGTAAATAGTCTGTTAGCCACACAGTCTTATTGGCAATGGTTTTTCTAGGTTGATGGTGAACTTGCCAGATGCAACAAATAGGAGAAAAATTCTTAGTGTAATACTAGCCAAGGAAGATTTGGCAGATGATGTTGATCTTGAAGTTATAGCTAACTTGACAGAAGGGTACTCGGGTAGTGATCTCAAGGTACTACAAATGTTACAAATTTGTTATGGTACTTATTCTTACAATCAAATATTGATTGCTGACTGCAATTAATTTTCAGAATCTTTGTGTTACTGCTGCTCATCGTCCTATTAGAGAGATTCTTGAAAAGGAGAAGAAGGTTTGTTTTAACCACTTGAATTTCTTTAGATTTCCCCTTTCCTCTTGCAGTCTCTCTAATCTTTTGGGTTCTATAGTAATAGAATCAACAGAACAGAATTTATTTTGATAATGGTAGTGGTGGTGTTTGGTATACACTGATGGATGCTTTGTTTGATATGAAATGCATTTGAGATTCATGTGCACTGTCTACCTGCAGGAAAGAGCAGCAGCAGAAGCAGCAAATAGACCATTGCCTCCATCACACTCGAGCAGTGATGTCCGCGCATTAAGAACAAGTGATTTCATGCATGCACATGAGCAGGTATGTCCTTATTTTTTTCTTGGTTCATTTATTTCGATACACTAGCATGTGCTTCTTTTACTAGTTGTGCTTTCTTATGATAAGTTAGTACACTAAATCCACCTTGAATTATGTCTTGTTAGCGCATTTATTTGGTATTATAGAAGTTAAACATGTTTCTCTAACGATTTGGTCAAAGTTAGAGAAGTTTGCCTTCTGACAAAACTAAAGAAATCTATGGTGTGAAATGGACGGAGTATACTTATATGACGGTACTGATTTATGGGCAAAGTATGTAACAGTTTGAAACGTAGTAGTATAACAGTTTTCTTAAGAAAGAACAGATAACCTGGCTTAATCAAACTATAGGTTTGTGTCGTATTCCGGTCTCGTATCTGCTCTCAAAGTTGTTTCGATGGTTCCTTGTCTATGACATCATGCTAGTAGCATTGTTGACAACATACGTGGTGTCTTTCCTGTAGGTCTGTGCGAGTGTTTCCTCAGATTCCATTAACATGAACGAGCTTGTGCAATGGAATGATCTGTATGGAGACGGTGGATCAAGGAAAAAGACAACACTAAGCTACTTTATGTAGCTGATGTTGCACATATATCATGTGGTGCAAAGCAACAAAGTTTGGAGGCAACATGTGGTGCAGGTTCTGCATAGTTCGAAAACAGCTGAGAGAGCCATGCATATCCTGATAAAGTGATAATATAATTGATGGTTCAGGTGGAGCATAATTGGAGAAAAATGCATATCTGGTTGCTGCCTTCACGCTGACCATGCACCATGGGTTTGGACAGAACGGCTGGCGTGGTTCGCAGTTGCCCTGATTTTTTACCGCAGTGAACTTCAGCACAAAAAGGAACTAAAAACAGATCAGCCCCCTTTAAGCCTGGAGATGACCTAGGGATCCAGCTTGGCCCACCATCATTGAAAAACAATTTATCATTAGAGCCTGTGCAAGATATAGAGCCTGTGCAAGTGTACAGTATGAGCATCAGGCCTATTAACTTATTGTTGCAGCCAGTGTCTAATTCGATTTATTAATTAATTAGAATCATTTAGTATGTCTCGTGATTATTCTGTATATGGATTTTATTATCATCTTCTTGAAGATTATATGGTGTAAACCTATTAAAGATCCTCTTAATCTATCATACTAAGTTTGTTAATCCAGGTAGCATGGCCAACATGAATTGTCCTCTTTGAGAGCATCTTCAAGACTTCAACAGTTCCCTATTTTCCAGAATCGGTAGAAGAGTACTACTTAGGAGTTGTGACTAACTAGTCTCAATGCAAGTTTCATTGGCACTACTACCTAGGTTTAAAACTAGGTAGGAGTTTCATGGTGATGAAACTCTCATCACATCCCACGAAACTCTCACATTCTTTTTGCTGTCAACCTATTTAATGCAATGAAACTCTCGGCGATGAAACTCCACTGAGGCTAACCTTAGTAGTTGTGGAAACATTTTTTTTGGGACTGCTGGAGATTGCTTTTAGAGCCTGGCGGCTTAACAAGTTTTTTTTTTAATTACGGAAGGCGGCTTAACAAGGTTGTAAACCGCTCCTTCTCTTGCGTGGTTGTGTTTGATCGTTCTTTCGCCCCATGGCTCCACGAATGATATTGGTTTCTTGCCTGGTCAAGAGTGACCTTGCTTGCATCTTCCGTGGTAATCTCTATGGGAAAATATCCTGTGGAAATCACAATCATTATCAAAACTCGCGCGATCCACGTTTAAATTCACCAAATAAAAAATCACACATGTACCCATATCTACTCACATCTGGAGTAGATGATTTGATGATACACAACATTGTAAAATTTAGACAAGATATCTTACAAATTTGTGTATCATCATATAGATAATTTGTGTGATTTTTTAAATTTAGAAGACATTTTTATCCTGATTTGCACGAGTTTTCACGGAGATGTTGGTCTGCATTTGATAGGTCGCCAATCTCTATGCCCACCGAAACTTAAACCAGCACTTGTGAAAGACGCTTGAGCACCAGGGAAGAAGGGTGTGCGTTTGGTTAGAGAACAAGGTTGGATGTAGATCTCCCATTAACGTTTTGAGTGATATGGCCATCCAATATGATCGCATGTCATATCTCAATCGCTTGAAGTTCACTTAATTCGTTCAAATTTCTACCCAACAGTGCTAGAAAAATAGAACTGCCTGGCGAATTTCTAGTTTGATGATCATCTCCATCCATTTGTACCAAGGAACGAGAGACCTATCTCTGACGACCAAGGCGAATAATTATACATAATCCGTCGCCTCTCCCTAATTACGGAGTAGCTACCCCTCACGAATTAAGCTCAAAACGCAGTGCATCAGGAACAACAAAATCGACACGAGCAGTCCCGGATCTCCTGCACATACACTCTAGTAGAGTTCATCAGCTAGCTACTCATCACCGGTGGACGGTGGTGTCTCATCACATGGCGCGGTTGATGAGGCCATGGACGAGCACGAGCCCCATGATGACGGACCGGTCGACGCCGGGCTCCACCGCCAGTGTCAGCACGTCGTTGCCGAGCACCACCCCGGCCGCCGTCGTCTTCCGCTTCACCTCGGCCACGGAGTGCCCCGTGGCGCCGTCCACGATTCTGCAGGCGCCGCGCGCCGTGGTCGCGATCCTCCCGGCGTCCATCTTGTAGCGCGCCACGGCCGCCGCCGCGTCGTCGCCCCCGATGAGGTCGCAGGTGCAGGTGCAGCGCGAGGGTCCAAGCCACGCCCACGCCCTCGCCACCTTGAACCACGGCCGCCGCTCCTGCTTCTGGTCGCTCCACCTGTAACCCTCCCACCTCCTCCCGAACCCAAGCTTCTGTACAGCGAGTCAGCGACCAAAGATCAAGCTCGTGTCAGCTGCTTGCTCACTGTAATCATTATTGGTTCTTACTATATCTCACTCGTACCTTCTTGAGTATTTGGAGGACGACGTTGCCGGCGATGTCCATGAGGCAGACGTCCGCGGCGCGGCGGGCGCCGTAGTTGTCGACGCGGTAGACGATGCTCCCGGCGGAGTCGTAGACGGTGCAGCCGCTGCCGTTTAGCACCAGCGACTTCATCCATATGGTGAACACCTCCGGCTGCTCGCTGCTCCCCTGCGCCGACCGTGCCACCGCCGTTTTGGTCGTCGTCGCCGGCTGATCAGAGGAGGAGGGAGCAACAGCAGCAGCAGCCGTCGCTCCAGCCGCGTCGACCCCCTGCGACGCGGAGTGCACCTTCACCATCGCCCTCCACAGCTTGAAGCCGCTACAGCACATCGCGCCTCAGAACCACCACACCACTTGCATTAGAAGCTGATTGTGCCGTGGCCGTCGCAACTAGGAGTATTTTGTATATATATACGAGTTAAAGAACAAGAGAGGAAGAGAGCTTACTTTTGCGCTTTGCATACGCACGAAGTACGGTTTGCAAAAAAAATTTGTTTGATTAAAGTGTAGTTGTAGGAGATGATGACATTGACATGCACGTCGAGGAGAGTGAAACGTGTCTTTTTGGGTAGCTAGGAGATCGCTCTCGATCATTGGCTGTTAACAAACTAAATATACCTGATTAGGCTTCCAGCATGCTTATCAAGTTGGTTTTTATATTAGTACAGCTTGTGCAGTTTTGGCAGCAGCTTTGCGCAATCGCATCGATAATCAAGAGGGAGAAAACGATGGATGCATATCGGGACGGGAAGGTAACTGAAACTGATCTCGAAACCATGACCGTGCAGCACAAGCAGCTGCACTGCCTTTGGAAATTGGAAACCAGCAGGCAGCACCGTACCCTTCCCCTCACAGATGCAGTGTGTTTGAAATTAACAACGCATTTAATTGCAGGTTGGCATCAACGCCGCGCGGGGGGGCATTCAGAGACGTGCGCATAGCATATATTATTGTCGCATAGATATATGCCGGCATTGCCGCCCTCTCGTCAAGAATCAACGGAGAGCGAGGAGAGCCCCACCCGCGCCGCTCTCTCTTTTCTATCGCAAGGTGAGTGTGATGCGCATTAATTAAAGCCGAAGAAACTAATTAATGATCGGAATTATATATTTAAAAAACATGATATTTCCAGTTGAAAATGATCAGAATTTATATACTTTCTGATCATTAATTTGAGACGAAGGGAGTATGTTTATGTGAAATATTAATAATGTCGAAATGACATGCGTTTACAACTGGGGAATGTTTATTCAGTTGTACGGCCAGATGCCGATTCAGTTACCTAACATTTCCACCTATAATTCTGGTACGTGGGTGCTCGTGGTGCGCGCAATAGACATCAATGTATATACAGCAATGGATCCGTGTAGAGATTGGTGTACTCATTTGATCGTTAATGTTAATTAGTTTAAAGGATGGCAAATGAGATTTATGCTTTAATATTCGCAAAAAAAAAGATTTATGCTTTAATGTGTGAGTGAACTACATTACATTATATATGCATGCTACCGTACCGATCGTTCTTTTCAATAATATATGTGATGCTGCGCACTAAGGCAAAGCCAAATTAGAGCTAATTAAACTAGAACAACAGGGGAGCTTGAGACGTTGACGAACGCAACACTCCAGCGTCAGTTGCCAAGTTAGTTACTCTTATCCGAGCAGAATGGGGACAAAACCCCGCCGAAACCATTGGCCCGAACTAGACCCAATCACAAGCATGCGTGATCACGTCACACCTTACTGAACTCTCACGCTTTTGATCATCGATCGGATGGGCCATGAGAAAGGACGAAAGGTACCCGTATGCTGATGACACGTTTTCCTTTTGCACTTTTGCGTATTAAGTATTCGCATAGTGAGGCAAAGCGCATGCCATTAGGGGGTAGTCTGATTTTGATCCAGGTCACAGCAGGATAATCGCAATGTAATAAGCCAGCCGTACGGCGACCTAACACTATAATGGAGGTACTCGCGATTAGACATGCATATCCATGTCGTCACCATGCTCATATTATATACACATATATGTACAATCTAAGGACCTCTGATCGTGAACTTTTCGTACGTACCATTGCTTCAACTTTCTCGTCATCACCAAGCATATGTAGTACTGGTTGCTAGTGTCTTTTTTGTTATTCGCTGCTCCCTCCCCTTTCCAAAAGTTATAGGTCATTCCAACATAGTTAAACAAATTTATATTTGATCAAAATTATGGAAAGGATTACAAAGGTTTATGACACCAAATAAATATACTATAAACGTATATTTGATAAAGCATATATTAGTAATTAAATATTCAGCCTGCTCGTTTGACTGGCGAGTGGTGCTGATTTGTTCTGAGAGAAAAATACTGCTGGCTGATTGCTAGTGGTTGGTTTGTTCTGGGAGAAAAGTCTTTGCTGTTTGGTGGATGATAAAAGCCGAAACATGGCGATTAGTACTCTATTGCATAAATGTGGTCTTTTGACTTTTCAAGGAAATTAAAATAAAATTGAAATGACTTACAATTGGGGAATGGGAGGAATAGCTTTTTTTTGTGTGTGTTTTTGGTTGTTGAGGCCTAAACTCTTGTTCATAGGCGGCACACCAATCATCCGGATCGTCATAGGACAGGCGGCTCCGGACAACCAATTTATTCGTTAGCAACGAGGAACATGTATGATTATTCTGTCCCTTTTTTAATTTTAGCTATTTTGTAGTCCCTAAACTTTTCATGAAAGGTCAACTTCGTCCCTCAACTTTCAAAGTGACCAATTTAGTCCTTCAACTTCCATTTTTAGGTCAAATTGGTCCTTGTGTTATGTGGTGCTCCATGTTAGCATTAGACTAATGTAAAAACTTCATTTTACCCTTGACTCATCTATGTCAAACGTGTATGTGCTCGTACTCTCTTAATTAATACATCGCAAAAAAAATAATGCATACATGTAGCAATTTTTAAAAAAACTAACACAAAGTATTGTTTCTTAAATGTGCATCTACCCCTACTAATGAAAGTCATGCATATGCTCATACGAATTTGATATGCAAAATATATGCACCCAAACAAATATATTTACTCATGATTTTTTGGTAAATCAACTCAATGTGTGTTCTAAAATCAACAAGTGCTCACATACTCGTGGTATGTTATACATGCTCTCCATGTATGTATTCATACTTCATAGGCAAACATACTCTCTCTATCCCAAAAATAATGTCATTCTAGAAATTTTAAGACATATTATTAATGAGGTAAAATGACCTCAGTTACTCCTATTTATTTGCTATAATTTGGTGCTAATTGATTATTATGCCTACATGCACACGCGCACATGCCAAATTAAGTAAAACGACATGCTTTTAGGGATAAATTTTGAATCCTGAAACGACAAGCTTTTTGGGACGGAGGGAGTATGTGTGACGCCCCAGGTTTTCAGCCGGATTTATTTAACCCTAATGAACCGGTCAACTGCATTGACTTTGGTCAAACGACGGTCAACCTGGGCCATCACCTTGAAAACATCACCGACAATCCCTAATGACACCCCTTGGTCAACCCATGGTCAAGGTTGGGTCAAAACCCTAGTCAAACCCCTTGAACACTCCTTTACCCTCCAGTGTCAGCCGGAACTTTTGCCACGTTCTCCAAATTTCACCTAAACACTTTAAAATCTCCCAATGTAAAAGTTGTGTGTTTTGTCTTGTAAAATCCGTATAAAATCACAAAATCCAAAAATTTGCAAACTCAATTTTGTTATGCTCTGTGTAACTAGAACTACAACTTTCCCAAAGCATGTATACACTTTTGAGCTACAGTTTTTGCTTGAAAATTGAAGTGTAAAATACCTAGATCTGTGATTCTGCAAAATCTATACATGACCTTGAGCTGAATGTTGGATATGTTGTGAACAATAGCATGTGTAGGTTCTGTGCCAAAAATTGCACAAAGTTACTGAAGGAATCTTTTTATATAAATTATCTTGTGTTATTGTCAAATCTGCCTAGATGATTTTTGTAGCTTAAAATATAATTATTCTTGATCCCAGTTTCTGGCTATAATCTTTTAATGTTGAATTGAACCTCTGGTGAATTTATCATGATTTGATCTCTGTTATAAATATTTATTCCTGATTTATGCTTGTTTTTAATCATAATTGTGTAGATCAAGATCTATAAAGGCTATAGATGTGTTTGTTGGTTCCCTAGGCTTGTTTTGGACCATAGAAACAGTGAGAGAAAGTTTGGGTCCAGAAGTGTTATATTTATTTTTATATGCATTTATCTTGTTTTTGGTGAATAGAAATGCTATAATTGATATATTTATTTTTATAGCTTAGCAGGTGTGCATGTGTGATCAGTGGCTTGTCCTAGATTCAATGAGACCAGGGAGCACCACTCTTGGTGTTTTATGATTTATTTTTATGCATTAATGTGAAAGAACCTTAGTAGGTTTAATATTGAAATTGATTGGAAAATCACAAATCACACATAAGGATTTTGTGTTTGAGTTGAGAAACTTGCTAACAAGTTATAACCAAGCCCTTGCTGTTTTTGTGAGAATTAAATTAAATTACTTGTATATATATATGTACACAGTCACTATTTAAAAAGTCTAGATAATAAAGCAACACATATTGTTCCTCTATAGGAGGAGTATGCTGAATGTATTATTATCTAGGTGAATGTGGTTAACAAGCACCCCATGGTTGTCATAAGTTGTTTTGAAATTAATTAAATCAAATGGTCACTTAAGTCTTGCATTTGCATCCTCCGTGTAGAAGTCCCCGACGGTAGTTACAAGCTCGTGCCAGTGGATGTGAGCGAGGGAGCTGGAGGAGACGTGCACTACGTGACCGTAGAGCAAGATCCGGGCCAAAGTCCGGAAGTTGTTGTGTCTGCCTGTGCTGACGAAGGCAAGCCCCGATTTTATCATTAACCCCTGTTTATTTAAAATTATGCAACTATCTTTGTTATTCTATGTGCATTTACGTTCAGGAATTGAATGAAACCCTAGTTACATGATCCTTAGGTGCCTATGTTGTTTTACTAGTATGCTAGGTCGTTAGATGTTATGCTATAAGGACCCGGTAAAAGTCGAGTGATGTTCATCACTCGCGAGAATAGGATTTCCCTTTTGGAATCACCCTTGTTATAAATGGATTGCTCATGTGGTAAGAGCATGGGATTTGGGCTCTGGTCCAGTGGCTTCATGGGCTAAGCTTTTGAACGTACTAAGCACTTGTCGGGAATGGGACCGGTAAGCTTAGTACCTTAATGAGTCGGCACGGGATTTTACTACTACTACTCTCGATTCGTCTCCTGCCCGGCTTGCAACCGGGAGGAGGGTACTTGTGTGAGGCTGGGTGTACTAGGTGGGGCATGCCAGATAGCCTTGTACCCGAGATTGTAGGCTACTATCCCAACCCGAGGATTTTTGAGAACCGTTTGGTCGGTGTCGGCTCTGTTGGGGCACCGCTCCGTGTGTTTAGGTTTACCTTGCAAGGGTTTATGAATCAATCGATTGTCGGCCTATCACCGTTATCCGACACTGCTTAATCAGCTGGCCATGATATCCCTTAATGATGGAACTATGTGAAATCTCCTGTGTGAATTAATTGTATTGTACAATTCTTGATTGTATTAGTTGCTCATTATAGTAATGATAATCTCACTAGAATCTGAGCTAAAATATTGAAAGTAAGGATCCATGATCCTAGTTGCTTTTTGGCAAAACAAACCCACCAGCCAAAAGCCCAACATGTCTACAGGTAACTTTTGTCGGGTAAGCCTTACTGAGTATTAGTATACTCAACCTTGCTATAATTGTTGCTTTCAGGTGGAGTTGTTTGGCCTGGTGAGATTCCACCCGGCTGGGAGCTGGAATGGTTGGATGATGACGTCAAATAATGGCATCACGGATGGCCTCCAGTGTTGTCATATCGTATCGCTATTAGTACTTCCGCTATTTTAATAAAACTCTGAACCTTTACTTTCATGTCAAAGGACCATGTTTGTAATAATGGACCCTACGGGGATTTGATATTAATTTGTAAGGCACTCTGGACTCTCCTTCGTGGGAGTTCTATGCATACGTTCGGTCCTCTCTGTGTTTCCAAGTGATTTAGCGGGTGTAAACCCGGCAACACTCAACGGGATGATTCTTTATTGTCACTTAATGACCAAATGGAGTGGTTTAGGCGATAGTACGGAATTATCTCGGATGGGGTTGTCACATCCTCATATTCATTTTCGATTGTACGTTATTGAAATTCTACTGACGAAAATTGAATAGAGAAGAGAGCAAAGGGTAAAATGGACCTTTTGTATCTGTTTCTTACCAATATGGAGCCACATATTGGTATAAGGACGATGTCAGTGTTTTAGACCGGCAACCTACTAAGGGGAGTACCCGAAGTAGATGAATGTGGCCTCGCCGAGATCGGTAACTCGAAGGAAGAGACACGTGGCACACAATTTAGACAGGTTCGGGCCGCGAGGTGCATAATACCCTACGTCCCGTATGCCGCGTAGCTCGGGATTGATTGGGTACGATTAGAAGATGGTGCAATTGTACGCCGTGAGATGAGATGATCGAGAGAGGGGTCCCCGCCTCGCCTTATATAGTCCGGGAGGCGAGTTACAAGTCGGAACGGGGAGAGAGTACTAGTCGAGTACGTCTAGGAGTCCCGTATACGGTGCGGGACATGTACGCCTTCCTAACCGAGTACTTCTCCTCTCGTGAGCCCTTGTGCTTCACGCCATCAGGTGTCGTGCAACGCAAGCTGGGTAGTCCCAGGGGCCCACCGAGTAGTCGGTCCTGGTACCCACCGAGGTAGTGGGCCCAGGGAGGTCCATACGACAAGCCCCCGAGTACTTTGTAGTCGGGAAGGATAGCTTCTAGTAGTCTTGACGGCCTTAACGAGTAGTCCTCAAGCGTCCCCGAGTACTACAAGTCAAAAGTCCTTAAGAGTAGTCGAAGCATCCCGAGGCTGGAATGTACTCCAGTTGATGTTTGAGCAATCCTGAAGTCTTCTCGAGTATTCCCAAGCGTCCTCGAGTACTGCCCTTGAAGGTCTTCAACAATGCCCGTGTCGTCTTGAAGCCGAATTTGATATGGAAGTGCGATTGCGAAATCGCACTCCATATGGAGTAGCCCCCGAGCCTTAGGTTGAGTTGTAGACTCTGGCTGAGGGTCCATCTGAAGTTTTGGCAAGAATATCCCGAAAATCTGAAGAAAAAACCAAAGGACACGTGGCACGGAGCCCCCGAGCCTTGAGTCGAGTACTTCCTCTCGAATTGAAGGGTCATCTTGTAGAATGTGTCCTGAGATGCTCCTGAGTCTTGTCGCTTCCCAGGTAGTCGGATAGAGGTAGCCGAGCCCCCGAGGTGAGGCGCGTCGACTAGTTGAAGTTGAAGAGTCACGCGCGGCCGCCGAGTCGGCCCGAGCGCGGACTTATCCATCCGGCCGTTGGAGGGCCGCGTTGACTTGTAAATAGAAGCCGAAACCCTTAGGGTTTTTCACCCTACGCAGCTGTAGCCATTCACACACAGATCTTGGCCAGGAATCGCCACCAGTGCGCGCCGCCTCCGCTGAGTGAAGTGTAGATTTGAGCGAGCCGCCGTAGAGAGCCACCGCAGTAGCCCCCGAGCGAATGCGCGTGAAGACGCCGTGCACTTGGAGAATGAAGCCATCTCCGTCGAAGACCGCGAAAGCCGCTGGCGGGAAGAAGAGGGGCCGTGATGAGGCCACCGGATCTGCCGCGGGGACATCGCCATCGGTGTCGCCGCCGCGGCCAGATCCGAACCGCGAGTGGAAGAAGTCCAAGGCGAAGACCGAGGACTTGTTGGCCCTGCTGAACAGTGGATTCCTCCACGAGAAGGAAGTGGACATGTGGAGGGCCGCCGCCGAGGATCCGTGCCCGATGGAGAAGAATGAAGATGAGATCCCGATGTTCACACGATTCGCAGAGCGCAGGCTCTCCCTCTCGGCAAGCAACTTCTTCAAGGGGCTCATGGGTTACTACGGCATCGAGTACCTCAACCTCAACCCCAACGGTATATTTCACACCGCCGTCGTACATTTCTGCGAAGCTTTTCTGGGGATCAAGCCCCATTGGATCTTGTTCCGGAAGTTCTTCCGGGTGAAGCCGCAACCCGGGCGCCAAAGAACTCGCGGGTAGTCGGAGGAGCGGGAATCCAGATGCGAGAGGACGCCGCCGAGCAGTACCTCTCGTACAAGCTCATAGACTCCAACCAAGACTGGAAGGCCAAATGGTTCTACGTCACGAACCACCATCCGGGACTGCCGAAGCCGAGCGGGAAGCAGTCCAAGCACCACCCATGGTGAAACACGGAGCCGACGATGCAAGAAGGGATCCAGCTACCCGAGCTGTTGGCGCGGATAAAGGCGCTGAGGGAAGCCGGGCTGAGGGCCGAGCACGTGGCCTTCAGCTTCATGAAGCTCAGGGTGCAGCCGCTGATGGCTCGCGACACCCTGGGGTTCGAGTACACCGGCGACGACGACACGTCGCGGATGCCTGGAGACGAAGTCGACGATGACGACATTGTCGACAGGCTGGCGCGGATCTTCAAGGACATTCCGCCGTACACGGCGTGCCCCGTACCGGAGTACTCCACTGCGCGCCCGCCAAAGGAGGTAAGTAGCCGCACCCATAGTCGAGTACCCATTCCATGTGAGTAGTCGCACTGATGAGTTGGTTCTTGCAGGATGACTTGAAGAAGTTTGTCTCCGAGCCGCCGCCGCCCCCTCAGGAAGTCGAGATCCCGGAGGAGGGGAAGACCAAGGGCAAGGAGCGGCGTGAGGTAGGCGAAGGAGACGACACCGTAGTCGTGGAGGACACGTTCGACGAGGATGACGACGAGGAGACGCTGTAGGACCGCTTCCAGCTGCGGTCGAGGTTCAGCCATCCTGGCCTACTCATGTCCCTCTCGTGCAGGATCAACCGGCTAGCCTGGAGGCTAGTCTGGCCGCGCCGCCGCGGAAGCCGCGCAACCCGGCCCGCAAGCGCATGGCGAAGAAGTTGAAGGTCTCTGAGACCACACCCCAAGAGGTAATCCATCTTCACTGATGTGATCGAGTACTCGTGTCTCGAGTTGATGTGTTGACGATTGAGCTTCGTTGCTTGCAGGAGTTGCCGCCTACGGAGCCCGTTGATCAGGGCGACGAAGGCGAGTGGGACACGGTGGGGGAGGCCGCTGGGAGTCGTAGCCCAGCCCCCACTGTCGAAGAACTCTTGGCGCAAATGGAGCACCAGCCCCCTGCTGCTCAGGGGAGCACGGAACCCGCTGCTGCTGCTGCGGAAGAGGCAGCGGAAGGGGCAGCGGCTATAGAGGCGCAGGAGGAGGCGCCTGCCGAGGCTGGACTGGTGGACATCGTCAGCATCCTCGGCGCCCCGACCGTGACGGTGGTCCGGTCAAGCTTGTAAGTGTTGAGTCTTCCCAAGTGGTACTTGATGTGGTAGTCATGCTTGACTGACAACCGGCTTGTGTACTCTGCAGGAAATCGACGGATCTGTCCTGGGAGGGGGATGAACCCGCCGCAGCGGTGGCGGAAGAAGAGGCCGCGCCGCCCGCTGAGGAGTCCGGTCCCGCCCCTCAGGCGGAGCCCGGAGCGCCGGCCGCTGAGGCTACGTTGCCTGAAGCCAGCGTAATTGAAGGTGAGTACTCTGCCGAGGTTGTAGTATCCCCGAAGAGTAGTCATAGTCGTCAGATATGACTGATGCACTTGTCTTCTCGTTGACAGGCGCTGAGGTCGAAGGGAGCGATATCCCAGCAGCGGTGCCCATGGAGATCTTGACACCGGAGACTCAGGAGGCTGCCGGAGAAGCCCTCGAGCCGATGGAGGTGGCCGCCGGAGAGGCCGCCGCCGCGACGACTGGAGGAGAGGAGGCTACCATACTGCCAGAACCCGCTCTGGAGGTGGTCGTTCGCTCCCCGGAGATCCAAGACGCGGAGCCCATCCGCTCTGCACCGATGACCGAAGCCGCCGCGAGTAGTCGTGGCGGGGTCGAGTTGTTGGCGGACGACTTGGTCGATCCGGCCACGGTGGCTCGGCATCTGGAGGCGGTCCGCCAAGCCGAGCAGTGGATGAAGGTGAGTAGTCGCAACTCTTGGAGTAGTCAATCCTTTAGCGTTGAGTACCCTTCTAACATATGTTGTCTGTGCAGGACGTTGCAGAGAGGTCCCGCGAGAAGTCCAGCATGCTTCAAGGCTTCGGCGACGCAGTGCTTCGGGCCGAGGCGCTGGAGGACCAACTCGTGAAGTCCCGAAAGCACGCCGCCGCGATGCAGTCAAAGCTGGATCCAGCCTTCGCCAAGTACCATAACGACATCCAGGAGATGCAGGCGAAGGGCGACGACTTGGTGCGGAAGAACAAGTCGCTTCGCAACAAGAACAAAGGTACACCACTTGACTTGATGAGTACTTGTTGGAGGTCGAGAGGTAGTCTAACCCGCTGTTCCTTGTTGTTTGCAGAGCTTGAGACCCGGGTAGAACAGTTGAAGACTTCAGAGACGGATCTGAAGAATCTCTTCTACCGGGAGCAGGAGGCCCGCCAGGTACTCGAGTTAGATTATAAGGAGCTTGCCCACGAGTGCGACAAGCACATGGAGCTCCATATTGCATCCGATCGTGACCTCGTCAACTGCTACAAATCATTGCAGAAGCTGAACGAGGATTGCGAGAAGCTGCAGGCCCAGCTGAAGGAGCTTGAAGAAGCCGCACTCCCCATCGCGAGGCTGCTGGTGCCTCACCCTGGCGGTCCCAAGATAGCGCTACTGGTGGATCGACTGAAGGAAGCCCCGTCGGGCATACACCCCCGGTACTCATGCAAGGAAGGAAGAATAGTAGAAGACGGACTCCGGTAGAATTCCCCCCGTACTCCTACTAGGACTCGCTCCGTGTACTCCTACTAGGACTCCTCGCTTGTAACCGACTAGGAACCCGCCCCCTTGACTATATAAAGGAGGGCCGGGTACCTAGCCGCACGAGCCAATCCCTCCGGGACAACCCAACACCAAGCGCAGGCACCATACTTGATCCCCCAAACAGACGTAGGGTTCGCCACTTTGGCGACCCGAACCCGTATAAATCTTGTGTCCCGTGTCCTTGCGCATACCTTCGAGTTCTCGGTCTCCCGATCACGATCCCCACCGCACAATCTACTACCTCGGGTACCCCCTTGGTAGGTTTGCCGGTCTAAAACACCGACAGCCGGCGCGCCGGGTAGGGGCGATCATCACCACCGGCGAATTCGAAGGACCCTCCTCAACAAGATCAATCTACTCGTCGACTCGCCGAGATCCATTGAAGCAAGTTACCTTGCTCTTGTCAAAGCGGAATCAATTTTCCTACGCCGCGCTTCCGGTTGCGTCGGCACGTCACGCGGCTCATCACGCGGCTCGTCGCGCCGATCGTCGTCGACTACTCCGCCTCGCCCGGGCTCGTCGTCGACTACTTCACCTCCGCCGCGCGTCGGGTCCCTCGGCACGTCGCGTGGCTCGTCACGCGGCTTGTCGCGCCGCTCATCGTCGACTACTCGTCGTCGACTACTTCGCCTTCGTCGCGCGTCCGGGTGCCTCGGCACGTCGCGCGGCTCGTCACGCGACTCGTCGCGCCGCTCGTCGTCGACTACTTTGCCTCCGCCGCGCGTCCGGGTGCCTCGGCACGCCGCGCGGCTCATCACGCGGCTCGTCGCGCCGCTCGTTGTCGACTACTCGCGCGCGCGCGGTCTCGTCGTCGACTACTTCGACTACGCCGCGCGCGCCGGGTGCCTCGGCACGTTGCGCGACTCGTCTTGCGGCTCGTCGCTCCGCTCGTCGTCGACTACTCCGCGTCGCGCGGTCTCGTCGTCGACTCGCCGACTACCGCGCGCCGAGTGCCACGGCACGTCGCGCGGCTCGTCTTGCGGCTCGTCGCTCGCTCATCGTCGACTACTCCGGCTCGTCGTCGACTATTTCACCTCCGCGCGCGCGTCGGGGTGCCTCGGCACGTCGCGCGGCTCGTCACGCAGCTCGTCGCGGCGCTCGTCGTCGACTACTCCGCCTCGCGCGAGCTCGTCGTCGACTACCCCCGCCTACGCCGCGCGTCCGGGTGCCTCGGCACGTCGCGCCGCTCGTTGTCAACTACTCCGCGTCGCGCGGTCTCGTCGTTGACTACTCCGTGCGCCGCGACTTCGTCTTGCGGCCACGGCGGCTCTACTTCGCCCACGCCGTGCGTCGTGACTACTTGTCTCGCGGCAACACCGGCTCTACTTCGAGTACGTCGCGCGCCGCCACGACGTCGTCTTCCGGCCGCATCGTGTCGACCATTCATCTCGACTAGTTTTCCAAACTAGTCGAGAACGGCGATCACGCCCCCCAACAACTAGTCGGAATCAACTCGACTAGTCGACTTCCAACAACCACCGTCGCGGCTCCATCGCCGATAACCACGCTTCATCTACAAGTTCCGCCAGCAGCAACGGCTAAGTCATTTATCTAAATGATTACCGTTTTCTTGGGTTGTTCTCCTCATCATGTAGGACCGCTTGCCGACTACTCATTTGTGTATGCTTCTCGGCGGGTTTTCACGGGAGCTACACTCGCCGACTACTCTTGGGGCATATCAATCAAGTCGCCGCGAGTCTACTTCATCAACTCGGGGGCTATCCCTAGGAGGCGCTTTCTAAAGTCCGCTACGCGCGACAATCTAAAGTCGCATTCTAAAGTCCGCTCCGTGCGGCATCTTAAAGTCGACTCGGTCGCATCTTCGCCCGCTTCGATGGCATACTACGTGTGTAAGCTTCAATGGAACCTAGCCGTAAGCGGCCCTCGGGTCCCGGCGACGACGGAACCTAGCCGCACGTGGTCTTCACGCTCCGTACCATGGGTCCAAGTACCCTAAGTACTCACGCTCCGTACCTTGGATCCGAAATCCATGGCCCGTGTATGCAAGTCGACTCCGGTCGCACCTTCAAGTCCACTACGGTGGAAACCATACCTTGGGTCTAAAATCCATGGCCTAGGTACACAAGCCGACTCCGGCCGCACCCTCAAGCCGACTCCGGTGGCACAAGCCCGCTCTCGGCGGCAACCGTACCTTGGGTCCGAAATCCATGGCTCGGTACTTAAGCCCACTCCGGTGGCACAAGTCGACGCTAACGGTCGCATCCAAGTCCACTCCGGTGGCACAAGCCCGCTCCGGCGGCAACTGTACCTTGGGTCTGAAATCCATGGCTCGATACTTAAGCCCACTCCGGTGGCACAAGTCGACTCCGGTCACAATCTTAAGCCCGCTCCGGCGGCAAAACTACTCGTTTTCTCGATTTTTCATTCGCTTTGGCTTTCCGGAAAGTGCTTTTCGTTTTTTGCATCTTAAGTCCACCCCGCGTGGCACAAAGTCGACTTCTTCGGCCGCATCTCAAAGTCCGTTCGCGCGGCATTCTAAAGTCGACTTCTAAAGTCGCATATCAAATTCCGCTCCGTGCGGCACCCTAAAGTCGACTTCGGTATTGAAGTCGCAACTCAAAGTCCGCTCCGCGCGGCAACTAAAGTCGACTTCGGATTTCAAGTCGCATCTTAAAGTCCGCTCCGCGCGGCACAAAGTCGACTTCGGTTTTTAAGTCGCATTCTAAAGTCCGCTCCGACGACACGACTACTTCTCAAGCTCCACGGCTCGACGCCAAACTCGCTACTTGGAATCTCTCCCGGCTCGGGGGCTACTTGAAGATAACTTCAAGCATGCTTCGCTCGCTCTCAAGCTCGGGGGCTCCTCACCAATCACTACTCGACGTGGCTCATACGGCTCTCTTATCTCGGGGGCTACACGCCGCAAGAGTACTCGGATGATGGCTTCGCGAACACCGAAGACCCTTGGATTGATTACCTAATCATTTCAAGGCTCGGGGGCCGCTATGCTACACCCATCATTCAAAATTTTTCAAGACCGATGAGTCGGACCACCTTCCAGCCTCGCGGCAGCTCAAGTACTATTGAAGACTTCTCCAAGCGTACTCGAGGACGCTCAAGAACTACTCGAAGAGGCTTCAAGACTACTCGAACTACTACTCTCGACTCCAACGTGCTCGGGGGCTTGTCGGGCATACACCCCCGGTACTCATGCAAGGAAGGAAGAATAGTAGAAGACGGACTCTCGGTAGAATTCCCCCGTACTCCTACTAGGACTCGCTCCGTGTACTCCTACTAGGACTCTCGCCTTGTAACCGACTAGGAACCCGCCCCCCGGACTATATAAAGGAGGGCCGGTACCTAGCCGCACAGAGCCAATCCCTCCGGGGACAACCCAACACCAAGCGCAGGGCACCATACTTGATCCCCCAAACAGACGTAGGGTTCGCCACCTTGGCGACCCGAACCCGTATAAATCTTGTGTCCCGTGTCCTTGCGCATACCTTCGAGTTCTCGGTCTCCCAATCACGATCCCCACCGCACAATCTACTACCTCGGGTACCCCCTTGGTAGGTTTGCCGGTCTAAAACACCGACAAGCCCCCGGCCCGGCCGGGTAGCCTATGTGAAGCATCTGGCGAAGTCGATCCCGAACCAGGTGCTAGCCTTCATGAAGTCATACTTCTCGAAGGCCCCCGTAGACGTAGTCGCTGGCGGACTAGCCGCCAACTGTACCGACGAGCAATATGCGGAGCTGCTGGAGCAGATGGCGCCCATTGCGGAACAAGTCACCGACAAGCTTAATCTCCAGTAGTCCTGTAATAGTTAGCTCGTAGCAGTAGATGTACATAAACAATTGTAACTGTTTAAGTATTAATGAAGAAAAGTTCCATCAATGAGTACTCGTTGCCGCGATCTTGGAGTGCGGAGTCCCATCGTGGAGTTGTTGCGAGTAGTCGTACTCGGCAGTGGTCCCGTTGAGGGAAGTAGACAGTAAAGCAGTTGATGATAAATCAAACTTTATTACTGAAGAAGTACACCTGGATGGCCAGGGCCATAGTTACAGAGTAGTCGCCAGGACCCGGAGGCCGCCTACGGCTAAGTGGTGCTAGGGCGAGTAGCCGCATACGACAAAGAGATCCGTAAGTAGCCATATAGGCCGGATCTAGAAGTACATGGTCTCTCGCAGACCGCTACTAGAGTCCTTTATCGCTCGTCGCAGCCCCCGGGATCCGTAGGTAGCCGCGTGGGCTGGATTCTCGGAGAGGAGTGGTCCCGAGGACCGGTGCCCGGACCCGAGGTCGCTACGGTGAAGAAGTAGTCCGGAGACTAGTGCCTGGACCCGGAGGCCGCTTACAGCGGAGGGGTCTTGATGTAGTCGCGTAGACTTGAGGCCCCGGTGTGTCGGTGCGGAATATGGTCCCGACACTAACCAAGAGATAACGCCTAGGTCTATCCCTCGATGGTCGATGCTAAGCAACAAATGACACAAGGATTTATCCCGGTTCCCGCCGAGGGGGCCGTACGTCCAGCGGTGGTGTGCTCGTGGCACTATATTGCTCAAGACCGGGGGTGCTTGTAGTGGGGCAAATACAAGCAAGGCGGGAGAGGAAGCGTGGCTCCCAAGTCCCCGGTGAGTAGCCGAAGATATTGTGGGAGAATAAGAGAGTGAGTGCACGGTGCGCCGTGTTCTTCCGGTTCGTCCGAACTCTTCCTCCTCTCCCCCTCCCCCCCGCGCCGGGGGCTCGCCTCCCCTTTTATAGGCCAAGGGGGCGGCGAGTTACATGCACGCCGCGCTGCCTAGCTACGTGAGGGAGCACGTCGCGCTATGGTGTAGAGTGGGCGGCCGTCCGGTCGATCTTCGCTGCGATCCGGCCATGATGGCCTACCTTGTACCCGAACGATGGCGGTTCGAGGGTAGGGAGGCGGCAGATGGCGATGGCGCCCCCTGATAGGCTTCGAGGGAGATGCTGATGATGGCTGGTACGGGGTACAGGAGCGGGCAGAACGGCGTTCCTTCCCAATGAGCTCGCGGTGGTGGAGTGGTTGCCGCAAAGTGTTCGGGCGTGCGCCGCGGAGTCAGCGTGCGCCTCGCGCGCGTGGGTACGGCGGCCGCGCCGCGCGGTGGCCGGGATGGCCGCCCACCGCCTAGCGCCCTTCACCCAACCTGCGGGGTCACGGGAAAGTGGGATCGAGGGTGCGCCCGCCCCCTTTCGAGGGTCGGGCGCGTTAGTCGTACGGTAGCGTGCGCGCGGTGTTATGGGACCGACACCGGCCGTACCGCACGTCCACCCCACAGGGGCGGGGATGGGCTCCTCCCCGGGGAGTTGGTGCGGCGGCACCGGGCGTGAGCCCCCGGCGCATGATGGCGCCGTCCCGCGGCGTCGGGGCGTTAAATGCCCAAGTACGGGGCCGGTGCACGCGTGCGGGCGCCCGTGAGCGTGGCGGGCCCCGGCCGAGGGTGGAGCGAACCCTCGAGCGAGGCGAGGCCTGCTCGAGGGGGAGCGGGCCCTCGAGCGGGGCGGGACCGCTCGAGGGAAGGGGTCGCCCCTCGAACGGGGCGGAACCGTTCGAGGGAGGGGGTTGCCCCTCGAGCGGGGCGGAGCCCGTTCGAGGAGGAGCGTACCCTCGGGCGGGCGGGGCCTCGGCCGAGGGGTCTCGCGGTCGGGCTATCTTGGCGGGGCCTCCGAAGTCCCCGCTGCGTGGGCCACGTCCCGCATGGTTAGTTCCCCGCATGGTTAGGCCCGGGCTCATTTGATGCGGGAATTTAAGTGAGGGTTCCCCCATCGTTTGAGGGGACCCCTAGGGCGGTCCCCGACACCGGGGTAGTCGTGTAGACTAGGCGTAGAACCGACAGAGCTGGTCGACGTTCCACGAGTTGTTGACGTCTTCGCCTTCAAGTGTCTGGAGGCGGTAGGAGCCCGGCCCGGTCACCTTTGCAACTGTGAAGGGACCTTCCCAGGGGGAGCTGAGCTTGTGTAGTCCTTCCGTGTTTTGGATGCGACGGAGGACGAGATCGCCAACATGGAAGGAGCGTTCCTTGACGTTGCGGTCGTGGTAGCGTCGGATACCCTCCAGGTACCTTGCTGATTGGACAAGGGCGGCGCAGCAAGCTTCTTCGAGCCCGTCGATGTCGACTCGTCTGCTGTCTTCCGAGACGCCTTCGTCGTAGTGCTCTACTGCTGGTGAATCCCATATGACATCAGCAGGGAGGATTGCTTCGGAGCCGTAGACCGAGAAGTAAGGGGATTGCCCCGTTGGCTTGGAGGGCTGAGTACGTAGCCCCCGCAGTGTGTTGGGTAGTTCCTTGATCCACTTGCCTCCTTTAGAGTTAGCCGCGTCGTGTAGCCGCTTCTTGAGAGCGTCGAGCACCATCCCTTTGGCGCGCTTGACTTGTCCGTTGGCCCGAGGATGGGCAACCGAGACATACCGGACGTCGATCCCGCTATTCTTGCGGTACTCCCGAACCGGTGGTTGTTGAAGTTGGAGCCGGTGTCCGTGATGATGCGGTGGGGTAGTCCGTAGCGATGCACGAGTTCATCCAGAAGTCGAGTACTCGTCGCCCTTGGGGCATGTGACCGGCTTGACCTCGATCCACTTGGTGAACTTGTCGATGGCCACCAATACTCGTTGAATCCACCCGGCGCGCTTGGCGGTGGCCCACTCACGTCGAGCCCCCGGCAAGCAAAGGGCCGGGTTGGCCGTATGGTGACTAGCTTGTAGGCCGGGACGTGTTGCTCGCTTGGCGAAGTATTGACATCCTTGGCACCTTCGATGAGTTCTTCGGCGTCGCACGTGGCCGTGGGCCGCAGAAGGCTCGCCGGAAGGCTTTGTCGACCGGCCGTGCGTGAAGACGCGTGGTTGCCGCAGACGCCCTTGTGGATCTCCTCCAAGATGTCCTTGCCTTCTTGCCTGGGGACGCACTTCATGAGTACTCCAGAAGATGCGCCCCGCTTGTAAAGCTTGTCTCCGATGAGGATGTAGGACTTGGCGCGGCGGATGAGCTGCTCAGCCAAGTTTTTGTCCGAGGGAACCTTCTGCTTGCTGAGGTAGTCGATGAAGGGTTGCCTCCAGTCCGCGTCGATCATCATGACCTCCCCGGCCACTGACGGATGCGCTGGGACAGTGGTCGGTGGCGCCGGCTCCGGGATAGATGGTGCGTGAAGCTCGTGGACGAAGACACCCGCTGGTACTTGAGCGCGAGTAGAACCAAGCTTCGACAGGACGTCCGCTGCAACGTTGTTGTCGCGGACGATGTGGTGGAACTCGAGACCGTAGAACTTGTTCTCGAGCTTGCGGACTTCTAGGCAGTAGGCGTCCATGTTCTCCTTGTTGCGGTCCCAGGACTTGTTGACTTGGTTGATGACCACTGCGGAGTCGCCGTAGACTAGTAGCCGCTTGATGCCCAGTGAAGCCACGAGGCGGAGCCCGTGTAGGAGAGCTTCGTACTCGGCTTCGTTGTTTGAGACCTTCCGGAAGATCTCGGGACGTACTTGAGTTGTTCGCCCGTTGGAGATATCGGGAGTACCCCCGCACTCGCGCCCTCGAGGTTGAGTGAGTCGTCGAAGTACATTACCCAATGCTCGGTCGCACGGATGGAGCAGTAGCCGATTCTCCCGCCACTCCGCCATGAAGTCGACTAGCGCTTGCGACTTGATGGTTGTGCGTGGCTTGAAGTCGATGGTGAGGGCGCCGAGTTCGACCGCCCACGGGACCTCGATGACGAAGTAGACTAGGCGCCGGACCGGATAAGCGTGGCCGTCTTCCCCGCCGCTCGACGACGATGGCGAAGACCGACCACATGGGTAGTCGCAGGGAGGTAGAGCAAGAGGCGCTCGCCTTTGCGAGGAGCCGTGTGGACCGGTGGCTTCGATAGGAAGTCCTTGAGCCGGGCAAGGGCTTTGTCCGCCTCTCGGGGTCCACACGAACTTCTCTTGGTGCTTGAGTAGTTTGAAGAAGGGGAGGCCCCGTTCTCCAAGCTTTGAGATGAATCTGTTCAAGGCCACCATGCACCCGGTCGGCTTCGAACGTCTTTGATGCACGTGGGAGCTTTCATGTCGGTGATGGCGGAGATCTTCTCGGGGTTGGCCTCGATGCCGTGTTGGCCGATGATGAAGCCGAGTAGTTTTCCCGAAGGTACGCCAATAACGCACTTGTTCGGGTTGAGCTTCCGGCGGTACTCGCGCGAGGATGCGAAAGTCTCTTCAAGATCGTCGATGAGGGTACCGGAGTTTCGGTCTTAACGACCATGTCATCCACGTAGGCTTCGACGTTCTTGTTGAGCCGCCTCTTGAAGCGTGCCCGGACAGCTCGTTGATAAGTGGCGCCGGCGTTCTTCAACCCGAAGGACATGGTCGTGTAGCAAGACACGCCAAACGGGGGTGATGAACGCGGTCTTCTCCTGGTCTTCTTCCTTGATCGCGATCTGGTGGTACCCGGAGTAGCAGTCGAGGAAGCAGAGCAGGTCGCAGCCCGCCGTGGAGTCGATGACTTGGTCAATCCGCGGCAACCCGAAGGGGTCCTTGGGGCAATGCTTGTTGAGATCGGTGTAGTCGACACACATCCTCCACTCGTTCGAGTTCTTCTTGCGGTCGAGGACGGGGGTTGGCGAGCCACTCAGGATGGAAGACTTCTCTGATGAAGCCAACCGCGAGTAGTTTGGCGAGTTCCTTCTTGATGGCATCCCGTCCGTCGTCGGCGAAGTGGCGGAGGTGTTGTCGCTTGGGGGTAGCTTTAGAATCGACGTTGAGGCGGTGCTCAATCAACTCCCGGGCACTCCGGCATGTCCGCCGGCTTCCATGTGAAGATGTCGCGGTTAGCCCGGAGGAAGTTGATGAGCGTGTCTTCCTATTTGGGGTCGAGGCCGGCCCCGATGGTGGTAGTCTTGCTGCGTCGTCGCTCGTCCCGAGGTCGATTGTCTTGACCGGATGCTCCTCGGTGGGCCGAGGCTTGTTGGCTTTGTCGACTTCTCGGGGATGTCGAGTTCACTTGTGGCAAGCTTCTTCGACGTGGCGTAGACCTCCATCATAGCGTTGGGTACTTGATTTGTGGAGGTGATGGCCGGTCCGCCGAGGATGGCATGGTAGGATGTCTCGAAGTCCACGACCTCGAACTTGACGTACTCGGTACGATAGTTGTCTCGAGATTCCCCAAAGGTAAGCGGCGGGACCACCGAACCCATCGGGATAGCCGCGTTACGGGGGACGATGCCGTAGAAAGGAGTGTTGCTCTTGGTGAGTAGGTGGGTGATGTCGAGCTTCATCTTCTTCAAGGTTTTGGTGAAAAGGACGTTGAGCCCGCTTCCATCGTCAATGAGGACCTTGTTGAGCTTGGAGCCCGCGACCACCGGCTTCAGGACGAGAGGGAACCGCCCTGGTTCGGAGAAGGCCGGTCTATTGATCCGCGCGGGAGAAGGTGATGGGTACCTCCGACCACCTGAGAGGGGTCGGAACCGCTGGTTCAATGCTCATGACTTCTCGACGAGTAGCTTTTTGCTCCCGTCCGCCGGGTAGTCCGCCGAAGAGGACGTTGACGGTCTTGTCGGGTTCCGGAAGTCGCCGTTGTCTCCGTCGTTCTTTTCTTGCCTTTCTTGTCGTGAGGGTGCGGTGGCTGCGGGAGTACTCCTAAGTGCTCGCCGAGTTGGTAGCACCGGCTCGGTGGTGTGGTTGCCGTCCGGATGCCACGGGCATTTCTCCTTCGCCAGGTCTTTGAAGCCGCCGGAGGTCTTCTTTGAGTTCTCCTTCGCAGGCGGCTCGGATAGCCGCGACGGTGTTGTCCGTCTTGCGCTTGCGGTTGGGACCCGAGTAGCTGTTGTTGTTATTGCGACCACCTTAGTTCCCGTTGTTGCCGCTACCGCCGCCCGCGTTCTGCTTGCTTTTGCCACGGATGGCGTCGTACTTGGCGTTAGCTTTGTCTTCTTCATCCGCCCAGGACGTGATCATGTCCTTGAGGTGGGGGATGGACTTAGGGCGACGTTGACCGAAGTCTTCAAAGGTGCGGTGATGGTAGAGGCCGTCTTGGAAGAGGTCGATGACCTCCTTGTTGGTGACGTCGACTACGGTAGCGCGCTCGTCGAAGAAGCGACGCATGTACTTGCGGAGGGTCTCGCCTTGTTCCTGCTTGACCATGGCCAGGTCCATGCGAGTACCCGATCGGCCCATGGCGCCCGCAAAGTTGCTGGTGAACTGCTCCTTCAGCTGGTCCCATTTGTCGATTGAGTGCTTGTCCAGCGACTCGAGCCATGTGAGTGGGGCTTGATCCAGGCAGAAGGGGAAGTAGAGGCACTTGGTGTCGTTATTGCCGCCAGCGTTCTCAATGGAGATGGCGTAGCACCTGAGCCACTGGATGGGGTCCTACTTCGCGTCGTACTTGGTGATCCCCAAAGGCTTGAACTTGTCGGGGAGGAGCAAGTTGCGAAGTCGAGGTGAGAAGGCGGGGAAGCCGCCGTTGTCGCCCGCGTGGGCGACTTCTTCCGCCGCGCGGCTCTTCAATCTTCTGACGGGCGTCGTAGCCGCCCTGTGAGGCTCCGGAGGCGTGGCTGTTCACGTGGTCTCGACCGCCACGACTGCCGCCGCCGCCGGCCCTCCTGTTGGCTCCATGGTTGGAGCTTCCGTTATCGCTACCGCCACCGCCAGGGTCACGGCCGCCGCCGCCGGGGGTGCGGTGAGGGACGACCTCACGGTTGCTGTTGCCACCCTGTGAGGGTCCGCCGGCGTTTGCACTAGTACGGTTGGGCTGAGCTGGGAGCTCGGCTCGAGTACGGTTGCGGCCAAGGTCAGCGCTGCGACTTTTAGCTTCGTTGTCGCGGTTCTCGGCGGGGGGGGAGGCTGGTTGACCCCGTTGTCGACCCGCGTGAAGTAAGCGTCTTCGGCCGAGCTTGGCGATGACTTCTCCGGCGCGTATTCCCCGAGCACGGCGTGCGATCGCCGTGATCGACATGAGGCATTGCTCGGGGGTAGTGTGTATTCCCCCGAGCCCGGCGTGCGATCGGCGTGATCGAGTTCGCCATGTGATCTCGAGCGAGATCCCCTACCTGGCGCGCGAGCTGTCGGTGTTTTAGACCGGCAACCTACTAAGGGGAGTACCCGAAGTAGATGAATGTGACCTCGCCGAGATCGGTAACTCGAAGGAAGAGACACGTGGCACACAATTTAGACAGGTTCGGGCCGCGAGGTGCGTAATACCCTACGTCCTGTATGTTGCGTAGCTCTGGATTGATTGGGTACGATTACAAGATGGTGCAATTGTACGCCGTGAGATGAGATGATCAGAGAGGGGTCCCTGCCTCGCCTTATATAGTCCGGGAGGCAGAGTTACAAGTCGGAACAGGGAGAGAGTACTAGTCGAGTACGTCTAGGAGTCCTCTATACAGTGCGGGACATGTACAGCTTCCTAACCGAGTACTTCTCCTTTGCAGTCCTTGTGCTTCACGCCATCAGGTGCCGTGCAGCGCAAGCCGGGTAGTCCCAGGGGCCCACCGAGTAGTCGGTCATGGTACCCACCGAGGTAGTGGGCCCAGGGAGGTCCATGCGACAGACGAGTCTGATTAAAAAGGAAAGTTAAGGGACTAAAATGATCATTTTGATAGTTGAGGACGAAGAAGTAATCTTTTGCACAAAGGAATTGGCGTACATACGTGTTATATCAAGAGGCCCAGCATAATGATTTTTAATCTGTCATGCCAATTTTTTTTGAATCGCACGTTAGACTGACTCCAGCGGAGTCTGCATATGCTACTGAATCTGCAAGATGAAGAAAGAAGTGGCACTATTCATCGTCCAGTGGTCACTGCATCGCGATCTACTTTTTGCAGACAGACTCAGCGGCGGGTGCATCCTCGGGGAAACTGGAGGCTTCTCTCTCCTTTCTTCATCGACACAGTTCCAACCGCTCCCCTCAGTCCTCGTTCCTCTCCCTCCCCCACGTCCTCCAGGCCGGCGCGGAGCCGGATGAGGCGCAAGTGGAGGAGGAGCTCCACGGCCTCGCGCTGACTTCCCCGCCGCTTGGCTCGACCCGGCCGCCTCCTTCCCCGCTGTTGATTCGGTCGGCGACGGGCTCGACGCGACGGCGAGGGCTCGATTCACGGCGGCGGGGGGCGACCCGCGGGAGCTCCACTTCGACCACACTGCCTTCTCCTGCGGCGGCCTCAAGGCGGGTAGATCGAGGAGCACAACCCGCCAACGCTGACGCCTACTCGAGCTCCACCACGCCCTCCCTCGCCGGCCTCCCTGTCCGCCGCCGCACTACTCCACCCATACCTCGCCTCCCTCGCCCGAAGCCTGGTCGCGCACGCGAGCAGGGAAGGAAGGAGGAGGGTGCGGACGCGCCCTCGAGACCGCCGCCAGATCCAGAGAGCGGGGCGGAAGGAAGGGGTCAACGGAGGGCTCGTCGGCGCCGAATCCAACCGCCACCGCAACTCCTCGCGTCGGATTTGACCGTCGTGAATCGAGCCTGCCGCCGCGAATCGAGCAAGGGCGGCTCCTCTCGATCGGCGGTCGCGCGGTGGGTGTGACCGACTCCTCCTCTTCCTCTCCCGGCACCGCCATCTCCCTCACCTGCTCTGCTACCTCCCTCTTCCCTTTCCTCCGAGCGCGGGGCGACTGGTGGTCAAGCTCCACCGCACGCCCGACCCTCTCCCTCCTGGCAGGAGGCAAATGTCCCCTGCAGACGCGCTTCAGCTTTTCTTATTTTATTAGTAGTCTTTATAGTAGTCTTAGATTTTGCATTTTGATAAGCCTCGTTTTGAGGAATTCATGGGATAATCCATTTTCATGGAAAAAAGAATAAGAACAAGGATATGAGTCTACCGCTTACAAGAAAAGATCTCATGATAGTTAATATGGGCCCTCAACACCCATCAATGCATGGTGTTCTTCGGTTGATCGTTACTCTCGATGGTGAAGATGTTATTGATTGCGAACCCATATTAGGGTATTTACACATAGGAATGGAAAAAATCGCGGAAAACAAAACGATTATACTCCTTCTGTCCCAAAAAGAATGTCATTTTAGAAATTTTAGGACAGATTATTAAGGTCAAATGACCTCGATTGCTCATATTTATTTGTCATATTAGGTGTTAATTGATTGTTGCATGCCTACATGCACATGCACACATACCAAATTAAGTAAAACATCCTTCTTTTTGGGATAAATTTTGAATCTAAAACGTCATTCTTTTTGGGACGGAGGGAGTATAATACTTATGTAGCACGGTGGGATTATTTAGCTACTTGCACGGTGGAAGCGGCTTGTTTTTGCGCATACCATAATTGGTGTGTTTTGCATATGCAGATCAAGGAACTGCTAGAGAATATGCCCTCTCTCCTGCTCCAAATTGGTGTGTTTTGCATATGCATATCGAGGAACTGCTAGAGACGGTCTTACGCACTTGTGTGTAACTCATAACGAAAGAAATTACCCCCTTTGATCTCGGTAAGGCTTCGTTTGGCAACAAGGGTTTTGACAGGTATTGAGGCCCAAACCCCGCGTCGGGGGGAAACCGGCCCACAACGGGGTGACCTCCCCGCCCGGCCCAAATGTCTATTTGGCTCTCTCGGGATTGGATTGAACCCGACCCAACACACGCCGACACACGCGTGTTTCCGCAACGCCTCTTCACGCCGGGGCGAGAAAACGCGGCCGCTCGCGTCGCCTCTTTCTTTCCCTCGACCTCGAGCACCATAGCGCCGCCGTCACCTACCTCTCCGTCGCGCTCCCTCGCGACACCACGGTGAGCTCGCGAGCGGGTGTGCCTCCGCCTTCTCCTACCCTCCCTCCATGTCCTCCCCCACCGCATCCTCCCCCACCTCATCCTCCCCGTCATGTTTTTGTTGCTAGGGTTTGGCGACGGTGGCCGTGGCGGCGACGGTGACGGCGGCGCCGATTGCTACTCCCACGACTTCTCGATTCGGCTCCTCTAGGTGCATATCAACCTCCTCCCGTCCACTTTCCTACTTCTGCTCCCCTTTTCGTAAGTCAAACACATGCTCATGACCCATGTGCTCCTAGATCCACCGATCGGCTTCTTGGTACTATGTTCTGATAACTTGCTTTCCTTTTTAATTCGTCACCCTCTCCATTCGTTTGCTGCATGGTTGATGTTTAGTAGTTGCCAATCTTGTGAACTAATGATTCTGATAGCTTCACTTTTTTTATGCAATATATGAGGTGTGGATGCGATGCGAGTTAGTGATGGCAATTTTACTAGTGATGCAAGGTAGCTGTAGGTTCTTGGATAACTTGGGATACCTTCGTAACCTTGCTTCAGCTTTTCAAAGATGATGGAGCGAGATCCTAGCTTTCAGCATTCTTCCTTCACTAATAGCTCCCGGTTAGTGTAATTAACAAGGAAAATTAACTGTATAGTATACTTAGTGTATATATAACATAAGTAGTCGTGCATGTGCAATGTCCAAGCTGGTAATTGAGCTATTAGTGTATATATAAGATAAGTAGTGTCTCGGCGTAGGCCGCAAAATCTTCGCCGCATTTTGAGCAAGAAAAGAAAAGGGTAATTGAGCTATGTACGAATTATATCAATTAAGTTATGTAAAGTGTGAGTAAGTAGAAGAAGCGAGCCTCACACTATCGTCCTGTTAAGCCATCCCATGTATCTATGTTCGAGAGCCTGGGGGAGGTCCCAGTGGTAGAGAGTTACATATGGCTCAATTCCTAAAACATTTCACCTGTCAGAAATTCTGGTCATTTTTTTATACTTGCTTTGTTTGCACGGCCTCTCTTCACCTTTTGCTAGTAGTACATCAATCAGTTTGTTATAGTGGTCGATGCCAGCTTGATTAATTTGACCAGTACCATCTGAAGTAGCAATAACAATTGATATGATGGTGAAAATGAGTATGAAACTAGTAGCTTAAGGTAACCATTCACAGATGAAACAAAAACTGAAGTTTATAATTCAAAAAGGGATGGCATTTCTGCTAGTTTCTGCTTTTCCTTCAGAACAAAGCCACTGAATTCAATTTCTGAGTGATGTCTAGCAAGGATTAGAAACACTTAATCTACTTTGCTAACAGTTTGCTTGAAACGTCACACCGTTACATAAAGAAACCATAGCCTACATTTGCTGACTCTAGTGGCAAATGCAGATTAATTTAGGGCACTTATTTCTGATTGGGGATTATTAAATGGCAGTTCATATAGCATGTTTCTATATTTTCAAGGCGTGAAATCAGAACCTCAATGGTAGGTAGGCCACAGTTTTCCCCATGTTTCCATCATGTTCAGGAAATGATTATCACCTCAATCTACTATTCTTAGCAGCATCTGAGTAATCTCATCATTGTCTTTGTACTAGCTTCTTGCGACATGATTGCACCTTTTTGCTCTAGCTTAGGATCCACTAGTGTACCGTTCATGGTTTGCAAGTGCTGAATCAGCAAGGATCTGCAGTCTCATCTAGAATTCATCCAGTTTACAAAATGACCATAATCATGGTTGGTTCCGAAATTCGGTATCTTGTGAAATAGGTTGCAATTGCCAGTTTTTTTTGTCTTGTTTCATATTGTTTGGGCTGTAACTACCCAACAGATGTCATCCACTAAGATGTACAGCAGTTGCATTGTTGCATATGTCATGATTGTATATCTTTATAACTCTGTTAAACATGCTATATGAACTTGCAATGATGATCTAGCCATTTATTTTTAAATATGCATGCTTTTATTATTTTTGTAGAACAATGGGTTCAAGGGTTGATGATCTAACTAGGAAGAGGCAGGAAGATGATGATGAGATATTGTTCTTCCTATTACCTGCCCTTGACCTTTTAAGTGGTAGCCGAGGGAGGGAAAAGCGACCTAGACATACATCTAAGCTGTCAGGCAAAGAACGGCTGCGTGAAATCCTTGAAGGACATCCTAAGGACTCGTATGGTTGCATTTCGCATGGAGCCTAGCATCTTTAGACATATCGCAGACTATCTTAGAAGAGAGCATCTATTACGTGATACAAGAGGTGTCAAAGTGGAAGAGAGATTAGCATTCTTCTTGTTTATGTTGTCTCATAATGCTAGCTATGAAGACCTACAATATGAGTTTAAGCATAGTGGGGAGACCATCCATCGACATATTAAGGCGGTGTTCGAAATAATTCCAGCCCTTGCTTATAGGTTTTTGAAGCCAACTCGTTGGGCCCGGGCCACACCGGGAAGATCGGTACAGATTACCGATACTTTCCTTACTTTCGGAATCGCTTAGGGGCTATTGATGGAACACATGTCCCAATTACCATATCCGAAGATAAGCAAGCTCCGTATAGGAATAGAAAGGGCACATTGAGCCACAATGTCATGATAGCCTCGCAATTTTGATTTGAACTTCACGTTTATATCATCCGGATGGGAGGGTTCCGCAACGTATGCTAGAGTTCTTAGGTCTGCATTACTTAAAGGATTTCAAGTTCCTGAGGGAAAATTTTATCTTGTTGATGGCGGATATGCTAATACACCGTCCTTCCTTGCTCCTTATCGTGGTGTACGGTACCACTTAAAGGAGTTTGGGCGTGGTCAGCATCGGCCAAGAGATTATAAGGAGTTATTCAATCATCGTCATGCAGTTTTGCGAAATCATATAGAGAGGGCAATTGGAGTTCTAAAGAAGCGCTTCCCTATTTTGAAAGTCGGAACACATCATCCAATTGAAAATCAGGTGAAGATACCAGTGGCGGCAGCGGTGTTCCACAATTTTATACGGAAGATGAATGGGAATGAGGGTTGGTTGGATTTTCAACCGTACAACATTTCACCTGAAGATTTTGTAGATCTTCCTGAAGGAGACAGTCAATACAACAATGATGTCTTTTCTTTTACTAGTCAAATAGATAATGGGAATGCTCTTAGGGATATGATTGCCATGAGCATGTGGAATGACTACAGCCATAGTCATCACTAGTCATCACTAGTCATGTTTTCCATTTATATGGAATCAAATGTAATGATACAAAATGCTTTTATGAAATACTATTTATTGTGCTCATCTCTTTATTGTGAAAATTTTATGTCTAACAAAGTGTATTTTACTTTCTGAAAATTTTGATTGATAAATGTGGAACATCTTTGTGTCATCTTTTTATTGTGTCATCTCTTTAAGTGACCTCTTTGTGTCATCTTTTTATTGTGTCACAAATTTCAATTTCAGAAATTAATTTAACATGCTTGGAAGAGGTTCTCCAAAGTTCAACCTGATGCAAACTGGTAACAAGCAGAAGAAACTGTCACCAAGATGTGGTCCTATACATAAGAAGAGGGCATCACCTAAGGTAGCACAAAAAGGTACATGAGAACCACATACCATTTACACTATTAACATTTCTGTTTATTCTCTTCACTCTAAACACATTCTCTGATAGTTTAACACTTCGTTTATGCTTCGTCATCTTATAGTTTTTAGGAGATTTTCATTGGGAGACTAGGTACACCTATGTTAACTCACTTTATGTCTGTATGTCTGTATTCTTCTGAGTAGCTAAGTAGATATACGAATATTAGTCATCCAAATCGACAAAATAGAGGATATCATGCAGATTCACAGCGTTTTAAACTAACTGATATATGTATAGGGCATTGCTGTACTGAAATGTATATATATGCAATACACTAGCACACAGTATTATATTAAAACCTTCAAAGCCATTCACTTCACAACCCCTCTGCAGAATAAGAGGCAACTTGACAAATAATATATAGAAACTTTATATAAGATTTAGTGACATGATATACAAAAATAGGGAGGTGAGTGATCATTCCGATTGACTACCATTCGATTCTCGAACTTTTCTCGTATTTTTCTATATTTTTTCGCAAAACATGTTTTTCTCGAATTCCCTTCTCCTTACTATCACCTTCATGCCGAAATACCTTGTCCGTAGTGGACCATAGAAGGGCATCTTGGAACATGGGACTTGAAAAGGGTCTTGTTGAGCTTCTCCATTACCACAACAACGATTGTTATAGGAGTCGAATGGGTGGTCAACCGAGGCATGGAATCGAATTGTGAAACTATTTCAAGAGAAATTTCCATATGTTTCATTTACAAAGATGCAGATTCAAGACAAAGAGAAAGAACTCAAGAGGGATTTTAACCTGCTCAAAGAGGCAAAAAAACAAAGTGGGGCACATTGGGATGAGACTTTGGGCATGATACATGCTGACCCACCAGTTTGGGATAACATCATTACGGTAACCTACTTATGCATGCCTATTGTCTTCGCTATTTTATCTTTAGCTCTAATAAACTTCAATTTCCCTATTTTTTTATTTTCAACAGTCCTTCCCGAAAGCTCGGAAATTCCAAACCAAGCCTTTCCCCCTTTTTCAGACTCTGTGGGAGTTGTATGAAGGTGAAATATCCATGATGCACATTTTCACTTTCCTGCTAATAAAAAATGTCATGCTAGCTTAACCTCATACTAATGTGAATACTTTTGTCCTCAGGTCATACAGCTGATGGAGCCTTGAACTTTACCTCTACTGAACCGGTACCAACACCAAGAGTCACACAATTACTGCCCCATGAGGATGTCACACAACTTATTAGTGATAGTGAGGCGTTAGAGGAAGATGGTCACAACTATGCACCAAGAGTAGAAGAACAACTACCCCATGAGGAAGAGGATGATGATGTAAGGGTACCGGAACCACCACAAGGTCCAAGATGTGCTGGTACAACCTCAAGTAGGCCTACTACATCAAGAAGAGCAACAGAGCTAATTCCACCAAATGGAGGGAGGAAGGTTGGTAAAAAGCAGAAACAAGAACATGTCACCGCAAAGATGGAGAAGTATCTGGAACTAAGAACTCAACAAGTTGAAGAGGAGGTTGCGGCTAAAGCAAGAGCTGCATCTGAAGTTGATGATTTCTCAATTAAGAATTGCATAAGTTATGTGAACACTATAGAAGAACTATCTGGCGAGGAAAAGGCTGAAGCTTTTGACGTGTTTAAGGATGCACGAACGAGAGCAGATCTTCATGACAGCGGAACCGGTCTCACGTTTAATATGGTTGAGAAAGGAAATGGTAAGTACTTGCAGTTTTTTATGTCCTTTCATCCAGTTTCCTGTTATACTTAGTGACATCACTTGTTTTGTGCAATTACCTTTGTTAATATTTGACCAGATATAGTTTATTCAATGCTAATTAGTTCTGTCCAGAAATAGTTTGTGTGCATCTTGAAAAGTCAGCTTGTGGTCCTGCAGTTTTTTGCCTGCATGTTTTCAGCCTTAAAAGTTAACCAATTTGATTTGTGGAGAAAAAGTTAACCGCTTTGGATGCAAATGTGAGCTAAGAGTGCACAAATACACAAGATTTTGCACTGCAATCCACTTATACCTAAACAAGCCCACTTACCTAACTAACTGAAACAGGTAGTTGTAGCCCCACAATCATCAATATGTTACAAACATGGACGAGTTTAACTAGATGGTGCATGTACATACACAATATGTACAGCACATCACTCATGTTCAGTCACCTAAGATGCATTATCCGATCCTAATTTTACGTGTCCGGGTCGACTTCTCCTTTCGGCGTCCATGGTGTCTCGGTTATGAATGATAAATATAATGTTGGATTGCATTTTTCTTAATCACTTGTTATTTGGACTTTGCGAGAGGAAGACCGGTCAAGTTGTTTGACATGTTTATCCGGTCTCAATGCAATTGTAGCTCGTATAGATGGACCTTACCCAAGCGGGAGTGTATTGCTCACCGAGAGGCAATGATCCGGTTTCACATTTTGTTATATTTAATTATTTATATTTGCACTTTTGAATATATGTATAACTTCCGGTTTGGACATGTCTTAGTATTATATTTTTCAAATGATACCGTTGTTGGGACCGTTGGAAATGAACTTACTATTGAAAATGAACTTTTGGTTGAAAAATAAAAGTTATGTACCGAGATGCAAGTGTTGTATTTCCAAATGAGACAAAGTATTAGCTTCATAAACCGATGCTCATGGACAGAATAGTTAAAAGCATAATTTTAGTGGTATGTTAACTTCTCGCGTTGTGGTGGTGATTAGTGGCTTAATTTTACATCTAGGTCAAGGAAAAAAGATGATAAGAAGAACAGATCGATGCTTGCAAATGAGAGTTTTTAATGTCAGCAAGAGAGTAATAAACGCTGCAAAGACATGTCTTTTCTTTTACATGTCTTGGGACTAGTAGGACCGACAAAAACTGAAATACTCTCCTATCCAAATGATGCTAAGTTAGCAAAAGGGGGGCCAACCCAAGTGATAATAACGGAGGGGGGATTGGGTGACAGGCAGGGTTTGACCCAACCCACGCGTGGGATATGTCACACATGTATTCTGCCCCTTGGCTGCCAAACGAAGCCTAAGTGGGAATCTCAAAGACATCTCAAATGTAAGTGGGGATCTCAGATAGAAGACGAGGACTGGGCCGTTACTTGGCCCAAAGACTAGGATTCACTATAACAGATTCTAGGATGCACTATGAACTTCAACTATACTCTCTTCCTGTCATGACAAACATATACTTCCTCTCTCGTTCCTCAAGATATAAAGGACCCTGCGCATAACCTTGATCGAACATCCAGCTTGATACAACAGGCATTTGAACACATACGGTAATCGTTGTTCAGCTCAAATCGAATGGGAATCCTTTCCCTTACGGTTTCATAAAACTCTGTTACTGTAAGCAGGTGCACAAAACAGTTTCATAGTATGACACCACAGAAATTTTATCCATAAGACCACAGCAGCTCAGATGCATTTAGAGGTTCATGTTCACCATCAGGTAGGCATAACAGTACAAAGGTTGGTTTACACTAGTAGGACTGCATTGATGCAACCATCATTCTCTGGATTGTTTGTAACTTGAGCATATTTACCTGCGCCATGGCAAACAGTGATTATCGAAGCTGATAAGGTAATACAAAACAAACATATCACATCAAATGATATCTCACCCCAGACAACTTTTCCAGCAGGAGTCACGAGACCAAGTTCACTCACATTAACCTGAAAGTTGATTCTGTGAGCTAGGCATATGCAACTAAAGAACAATTGTAACCCCATGATTTAGGGTAATGCAAGACATACCTCAATGATGGTACCCCTTGTCATAACACCAAGAGATGTATACATTGGACCATTAGGATTTTTCTTTACCGAGATAATATCAAGGTTAAATGTGCACTTCAATTCAGGATGGGTCACATGAGCTTTGGTGAAACGCAAGCCAGTTGGCCGGATGAACCGCTCATACTTTGGGGGCTTCCTTGTAAATCCAGCTCCAACAAATGTGGCTTTTGTTACCACTCTCTTCCACTGCTTAGCTGCAGATGAAAATAGGTTCACAAACATTATTTAGCTTTTCCATTACCATAGTTTCCAAATCATGTTAGTTTTGCATGCCAAAGTTCAAATAAAAATTGATTGCATGGTTACACAAAGATATTACAGGCAAAGCAAGCATGATTTATTGTTAATTGCACTAGTGGAGACTAAGATTCACTTTTTGTTGAGGAAGAAAATGATACGAAAGCCATACAGATGCTCAAACAGATTACAAACAAACTTCATAGAAGTTACTCCGCATATGATTAATCTTTTGCAGACATTAGCAAAGTTCATCAGCCAACAGCCACAAGAAGTCAAGGAACAGTTCTTCCAATACAGCAATACTTACTTTTCCGTTTGCCAGTCCTTAGGACTTTGAACATCTCTTCTTCTGCCACTGGTCTAACCTGAAGAGACATTAATTTAAATTGCCGTTAGTCAATAAACTTTTGTTAACTATCCTGATGATACCGAGAATGCTTTATTGCTTTAAGATTTTGCATAAGACTGTCTTGATATATACTGAAGAGTAAGTGGTGTTCTTTAGAAAACTGACCTTTGGCAAAGGAACATCCCATTTACCAGCTTTCTCCTTCCTCTTTTGCTTAATAGTGTTACTAAGAACCTGCATGCCATAAAATAGAAGTGGTCAGGTTTACTTCTTAAAAGTGGATGTAAGAGGAATACAATACAAGGTTAATGCAATTACTTTTGCACGTTGTGTCTGATCACGATCAAGTAGATATGGAGGGAGAGCTCCTTCCTGAACATCCTCAACCTTATCCCTCTTAGTTGACTCATCATGCATTTTCAGACTGCAGAAAATTTGTCACCAATAAGCACATCACATAGCCAGTATTTTGAGTATGCACATCATTTTAAAATAGAAACACACCATATAAATTTACACAATCAGAAACAATAAAAAAAAGCAACCTATGTCTGCACACATCAAACAATTTAGTACCTATTTAGTATCTGAATTCAGCAGATAATGAGTCTGGTTCCACATATTACAGTTTGAACTTCCAAAGAGATGATGGAATTGTCAATCAAGTGTAAATTCGAGTGATCAGGAGCGCCTATGCAAACTAGAAGTATACTGGTATTCAAATGACATCAGCAGCTTTTGGTGTGGGTTGCATTTAATGGATTAAACATTTTTGGAAATTGCTGTGTAATGCGCAGAAACTTAATAGTCCATCTTAGTAGTCCCATCTTAGGTTTCGAACCTATTTAATCAGGGGAGAAAATAGGGGGACCACTTACGTCTTCTTCATCTGAGCCTTCTCGGCATACCGCTTCTTAGCAAACCTCTTACCCTTGGCACCAAGCAGCTGCACCACCACGAAATCGAACAAACACAACGGCAAGCGTCAATAATAAAATCCAGTACAAAACAGAACACCGAAATAATGACAGAAGAGGAGGCACAATTTCTCCAATTTAGCGATCATCCCCTACTCACATTCTGGGCCTGCTTCGAGGTCTTATGCACCTCGCGCGCCTGGCGCTTGCGCTTCCGCTCCTCATGGTCAGGCCGGCGCCCATGGCGCTTCTGATGCAGCTCTATGTAGTCTCCCTGCGGCTGCAGCGCAATACCCAGCACAGGAAAATTCAGAAAAAAAATATTGGGAAAAAACAACCAAAAAACTGAGAGGAACCAATCAAAATCTTCCGGGGCGCATTGGAGCGGGAATCGGGAGGATTTCGTCCCAAGGTAGAGAGGACGGGACTTCGCACTTACCATGGTGGCGAAACCCTAGCGGCGCCCGGTGCGGTGGAGGGAGGGAGGGGGAAGGGAAAAGGGAACGAGCCGTTGCGGCGTGGCTATTTATACTTGCCCACTCCCATCCGGATCCGGCGATGCGGCGTGATGTGATACGTGGGCCGGGCCTAACGGGCCGTGAGCAAGATTTTTGCAATTTTCTTCTCACTTCGTGGAGGATGTATTTGCAATTTCTCGGTCGTTCGAGAGGAAAAGGAGCATCGGGCCGCCGTCCCCTCCGTTCCTCTCCCCGACTCCCCCCTGCGCCGGTCCTGTCCTTCTCCCCTCCTCACCTGCGAGCTCCAACCAAAACCAAAGCCCTGCTAGGGTTCGCGCTTCGGGCATGCTCCCCTCGTAGCCAACCACCTCGTCTCCCATGGCCATAGCCCCCTCCTCCCTGCCATGAACCCCGCCACTCCCGACCTCTTACCCGAGCGCCGCAAACGCCCCTTCGACGCCTCCCCCTTGCCCCACCGCTTCGACGCCCCACAGAGCCACAGCCGCCCAAGTCAGCGCCGCTGCCGCTGGCCCTGCTACCCGCTCCTGCCAGAGAATTTCTTTGCATTTAACATGGGCAACTTTATTTCCGGCCTCTTCGGTGGCCGGCGACCCAAGGACGATGGGTTGGGGTATTACAAGGGATGGCTCGACTCGCGGTCGCGGGATCTCACGGTGGCTACGGATGAGGAGACCGGGACGGGGCAGCACATTCTGGATCGGAGGACTAAGGATTGGTCGAGGAATGCCACCTTGGAGGCGGTGAAGCGTCCGCAGTGGCAGAAGAGCGAGCCGCACTACAAGGAGGCGCACCAGAAGTCGAAACAGAATGACACTAGGTTGGAGGAAATAGGGATCGAGGTGAGGTTGCAAGAGGAAAGGCTTGCTGAGGTACGGAAGTCAGACAAGGCTGCCAAGGAGGTAATTTGGTCCTTTCCTTAGCTTCTTCATGCTTTGCTATCGCACTGAATTAATAGGGCTTTCATGGAATCTGTGCTCTGGAACAGATATTTTTGAAGTGGGTTGTTTTCTAGTAGTGTCTGAGTTGCAAACTTCGACAGCTTTATGATTCCTTCATTGCATTAGCATTTTTGGCTTTGCTAACTTCACTCAATTTTAAAAGGAGTCATTTTAAAATTTTGTACAATACAGGGGCAGAATTTATAAGTGCCTTTTGCACCAAAACAATAAGAAAAAATGCCTGTCCAAAGAGCTTCCCATTTTATGCACATGTTTGAGGACCGTCCTACACCAATTTTCTATGCTCTATCTCACTGTTGGTTTGTTGCGTCCATCTTTCACTATGCTAGGATTTGTCTGAACTATTTAAACCTCTCACTGGTGAGGAGGAAAGCGAAGTTCATGACTGTTTATATGCTAGAGGTCCAAGGTACTTTTGACAGCCCTGCTTGCATGCCATTAAAGCTTTCTATATACCATATAAGCTTAATTGAGTGCCTTGTTTTCCCATATCAGTAGCAAAGTCCTAGTACTGCATGGACCATCGAACATTGAGATTAGCAAAGAGAAATTCCAGTGCTTGAGACCCGGTTGCTGGTTAAATGATGAGGTAGTACTCTTGCTGAATATGCTAAACAGACTTGCTGATTCTATCTTACAAAGGTCAGTTATTATATATTTCCGTTAATTCCGTACATGATGATGATAAATATTTCTCTTGTAGGTTATTAACCTGTATCTTGAATTGTTGAAGGAGAGAGAGAAAAGAGAGCCGAAAAGGTTTCTGAAATGCCATTTCTTTAATACATTCTTTTATAAAAAGGTTAGATCGTATGCTCCTTTATTCTTCAACTTCTGAATCTGCAGGATGTTCACATCTAGTTTCTGTACTAAAATTGTATCTTTGCATATATTCTCCCTTATTTTGTTTCTTTAGTAACTAGTCGATGTTGATTTGGATTTTCTGCATTGGGTCAAGAAATTTATATCTAATGATGAACATTTGAATGATACTTTAGCTCTGTATTAGTTTATATTGTAGCGCTGCTAATTCTGCATAATTCTATATCAGTTAATGCATCTTATGGCTGTACCCTTGAGGCAAATAAATTTACTGCTACAATTTTAATGTGATCAGTCTGCAATGGTATATGGTAACGACAATTGGGAAAATTTGATTGCATGACATATGTTTGTAGACACCAGAATTAGCTATTGCATTCCTTAATTTTTTTTGGAGTTTGTCTTCTTTGTTACCGTAGATTGTATTATTTTTTTCAAACACCTTAGGTTTAATTATTACTTGATTTGCACGTTATTATGCTAATATTTACTGATATAATTGACCGACTCTATTCATGCTATTCTCATTTCATTTTTTTTCTTTTTCGTTAGTTGAGTGTAGCCTAATTCTATGTAGTGAAATCAGTGTTTTTGCTACCTTTTTAGTTTTTACTCACAGGCACGGACTTCAATGTTGCATTTATGCCTTTGGTTTTCATTTACAAGAAAAATATGTATTACCATATGAACATCCTTATTGACTAACTGAATTATTGCTCAGCTTGCTTGTGGAAAAAATGGTTATGACTACAAATCTGTTAAAAGGTGGACTACCCGTAGGAAGTTGGGATATGACATCATTGAATGCGATAAAGTAAAGTGAATGTTGCATTCTTTCTTCTTTATATTGTTAACCGTGTCCATCCTTTTCTCTTTGGCTTTGCTTTTTCTCAAGGTGTTTTCTCAATTTTTTTTGTAGATCTTTGTCCCTGTGCATAAGGAAGTGCACTGGTGTTTGGCAATTATAAACATGAAGAAAAATACGTTTCAGTACCTTGATTCTCTTGGAGGCATGGATCATAATGTACTAAACATGCTGGTAAGCATATGTGATGTGTCCAGAGTAAAAGTTGACCTTAAAAGAATTAAATTCCAGCTTTGGCAGCTATTTACTCCTATTTGCTCTTATTTGCATGCTAATTTTTATAAATGTCAGTAACTGCACAACTATTTACTCCTTTTAAGTGAGCATTTATTTCTGCCCTGAGAAATGTAAGCATTTATTTCTATCTATATGCCTTTCACATTCTCGTTAGGGTTGGTGAAATACAAAACTAGATGACTGTAGACTTTGGCGTGTATGTTCTGCACCTTCACATGGTCCTTGGGAGTTGGGACCTCTAGTCCTTGTTCTCTAACCCAGTCTACTCTAAATGAAAGCAAACAATTAGAATTAGCTGAGTATGTTGGTAGATTGTTTAATATACATGTGTTTTCCACATGCAGGCTCGATACATTGCAGAGGAAGTGAAGGACAAAAGTAACAAAGTAATTGACACTAGTTTGTGGCAAGAAGAGATAGTTGAAGATATTCCTCTACAAAAGAATGGGTATGTCTTGTTTATACTAATGATTTTTCTTCGCAAATCATGTACCAGGTAATTAGTAGACTAGTTAGTATGTGGCTCCCCCACTTATATAACACCTACTATATAGACCCCTACATACAATGAATCCACCTGTTAATATATGGGAAGTTGGAAACTGATATGTTTTGGCCCAAAATCAACATAAAAGCTTTTGATGAGTTTTTCTCACCCTTTAGACATTAACTTTACAGTTATATGTGTCAGAAGCAACAAGTTTAAGTGGATAAAACCTTTTCCTCCTTTTGGGTTTTACTTTTGCCTTATCATTTGAAAAATTCTCATTTTTAGTGTTGTCCACAGAGATCGTTTGAACTTTGAGGTGCATGTGCCTCTATATTTTATTCCTGAAACTGTTAAATAGTAAGTTCAGTGCTGCTGGTACACCAAAATGTTTCCTTACCTACGCTGAATCTGTTTTCCCCGGGACATGCAGCTTTGTTCTGAATCCTCTTTTAGATTGATGGTCATATGTAGTGTTTTTTCTGTAACCCAAATGCTAATAGGGAAATTTATGGTGATAGATAGAAAACCCAATAATATAATTATAGCTTGCTCAAGCATTAATTTTTTATTGTAACAAGTGACGAAATGTGACAGAATCATCCTTTTGTGGTAACAGGTGGGACTGTGGTATGTTTATGCTCAAGTACATAGACTTCCACAGCAGAGGATTGAACTTATCTTTTAGTCAGGTGGGTATACATGCTTACCCATTTCTATCAGACTGGTTAGGCATTTAGCTATGTGCTCTTTTGCCTGCATAAAGCTGCTTGTTTTAGATATCATCTTAAAGTACAACAATGTGATTTCCTAAGATAATCTGCCTTGTTTTGGTGTGATTGCATTACACAGAATGGTACTTATCCAAAAGAATCGCTTCTTGTCTGCAGAAACACATGGAATATTTTAGGAGGAGAACGGCGAAGGAGATCTTAAAATTAAGAGCTGACTAATGGATAGACTTTTTTTAAAAAAAATAGAAGCTGACTTCTCATACTGTGTCTTGGGAAGCTGACTGCCAGGTCACTTTGCGTTGTTGAGTGTAATTCAAACCTGTAAATCATTATTGGATATTTGTTGCATTTCAGCGTCTTCCCCCAGAGAAGCTTCCTTTTTTTTGAACCTACCCAGAGAAGCTTCTAGTGATGTAAAGGCTACCAATTTTATGTAAAGCGGTTTGCGTGGGAGAAAGAGTGATGGTAGAATTAGATGTAGGTACGCTGATATTTGTCTGCTTTAGTTATTTTATGTAAAGCGGTTTGCGTGGGAGAAAGCGGTCTGCTTTAGTTATTTTATGTAAAGCGGTTTGCGTGGTTGATTGTTTTTCGGGCATGTTTGTACGCTTGAACTAAATACCTTTGTGGCATTCGTTGATTGTGAATCTTTCATCGTTACTCAAGAATTGAGATGAACTAGTGAAGTGAAAAAAACAAAATAGAATCAGATGGAAAAAATGCATGACGATTGTGAAATAGACAGTTCAAGACAAATAGAATCAGTTGGAAAATTGCATGACGATTATGAAAAAAAATCAAAACAAGTAGAATCAGATTGAAAGTGCTCAAGAATTGAGATGAACTAGTGAAGTGAAAAAAACAAAATAGAAACAGATGGAAAAATGCATGACGATTGTGAAATAGACAGTTCAAGACAAATAGAATCAGTTGGAAAATTGCATGACGATTATGAAAAAAACGACAAAAATAGATTAACTTTGGAGATGCGGGGTATCGATCCCCGTACCTCTCGCATGCTAAGCGAGCGCTCTACCATCTGAGCTACATCCCCTTTGATATTCGGACGATTTTGTGCATATTCCTTATCGATGTCTAGTGGGCGACTCACGAATCACTGGCTCACTGCGACCCCGCGGCCCGCCCGCCGCCGCCGCCCCGCTTGCGCTTGACCGCCGTCCCGTGCCCGCGTCGTACGTAGCTCAGCGCCGCCCTGGCACGCGCGCAAGCATGCCGTGGCCGAACGAGAAGACACGCGCCGGCGCCGCAGGCCCTTGGTTGCGCGCCACGACGCGCGCCGGGCTACTTTTCGGCGTCTGTCGACACGCACAACAAAGCTAACTTCCGACGAAGGCATGGGTTTCTCCTCTTTTTCTTTGCTTCATCCATGCGACATTTTCAAGGCGGTGTGCGTCTAGAGCACGGCGCGCAACGGAACCTGTGTGGTTTTCTCACATCTCGTGTGACACCCTAAAATTACATAACTAAAATCACTTAGCAACTTAAACTAGTCTTAAGGATTTAAAGAATTTAAATTGCTATTTAAATTGAGCTCTAAAGTATTAAATATAATTTAATAAACTTAGAGACAACAAGTGTTTGTGCATCATCAGTTGGCTTGCATGGTTTTTGGTTGCTTGTGAGGTTTCTAAAAAGTTTATAAAATTCTTGAGAAAAGTTTGAAAGGTTTGATTTGAATTAGAAATGAATATTGGTTTGAAAATTAAGTTTGAAAAAGAAAAAAAAGAAAACAAAAGAAAACCAGCGCCGACTCCCTTTCACCCCGGATGGCCCAAGCGGCCCATCCGGCTCCCCCGCCGGCCCACCTCTTCCCCTCTCCTTTTTCTTTTTCACCGAGACGCCGACGCCCGGGCCCCGCTTGTCGCCCTCCCCTCTCCCCCTTTCCTTTCTTCTTCCTCCCGCCGCCCCCCCGAGCCCGCGCGCGCCGCCGCGCGATTCCCCACCGCACCCCGCCTCTCCCCCTTCCTTTCCCTCCCCGCCGGGCTTGCCAATTAAGGCAATTAAATACCCACGATCAATTGGGGGCCGTTTCCCTTCCCTTGCACCGAGCCGTGATGGCCGCGGCCATCAATGGCAAGCCGCCGCCGTCCCGACCCCTACCCGCCTCACCTTCCTTCCTTTGCTCCTATTTAAGCTCGTGCACGAACCCCCGCGCCTCCCTTTGCCTCGCGCAACGCGCTAACGCACACGCACGAGCACCAATTTCCCCCCGCGCGCCTCGGGTTTTCGTCGCCGCCGTCGATTCGTCGCCGCCGGTGAAGGACCGGACCCCCCGCTCGTTTTCTTTGGTTTCGGGATCGCCGGGAGCTTGACAAGCTCATGCGCGTCGCGAGTCTTCGTCCCCGACGCCCGTGGCGCCGCGCCCGAGCCGCCGCCGTCGTCGAGCCTCTCTCGCCGCCGCCTCTTCTCCGCCGCTAGCCCGCCGTTATCCTGCGTGCGCGGTAAGCATTATCCCCCGCTCAATTCCCCTTTGTTTCGCGCACGGCATCGTCTCCCCAGGCTCGCCGGAGTAGCTGTGCCGCCCCCTTACGGTGCCGGCCGCCGGTGAGGCACAATCGCTCCCGTAGACCCCACGAACACGTGCGCAAGCGTCCCCGCATCATTTTGCACTAGCCTGTGGTCGGAGAGGTGGCCGGGAGCGCCGTCCAGGGCCAACGCCGGCGAGCTCCCGCCGCGCGCCGCCGCTCTCCGGCGACGTCGCCGCCGCCCATCGCTTGCACGCGTCCCGGGCCGTTCGATCTCGCGCGGATGGCCGGGATCGCGTACCCCTTCGTTTTGAAAGGGGCGGTCCACGCGTGGACCCGTGCACGGGTGCACGGCGCGGTCCACGCGCGCGCGCATGCGTCGTCCGCCGTTGGATCCGAGATCCACGGTGCGGCCGCGGCCCTTTTCCTTAAGAGCCCCCGAGTTTTTAAACTTTAGCAAGCCGGTCCTTCCACCTTTAAAAATCTTCACGGTTAGGTCCTAGTTTTTACAATCTAGCCCCCGTCTACCCCGGTTAATAGTGTTAAAGGTCCTTTTCACTCCTTTTTGCACTTAGACCCCTCTCGTTTTATTTTGTAAATATGTTTTCGCCCCTGATTTTATTTATAAACAGCCCCGTAAACTTAGTTTTCTTGCGTATAGGCCCCCGTGAACTGTTTTAATCATATTTTTCTCATTTTAACTCCGTTTTTAGCGTTCTATATACCGAAATGATCGTCTCGACGAGTAGAATCTTTTAAACAAGAAATTTACCAGTTTTGTTACTGTTTGCTGTACTGTTTTATTTATTGTTTGTTGTTCATGTTTGACTCGTAGATATCGTGCCTATTTCGTCCGAGCTCCCCGTCGGAGGTGATCGGGAAGAGCCCGTCTTCGAGGAGGATTTCACTCAAGCACGTAGAGGAAGGCAAGTGGCTTTCCCCCTCGCATAATCTTTTTGAACCTATGACACCGCATGCTAAACAATGTTTACTATTCCCGTTGTTGTGCATAAACCCGATGGGCAAACACCTAGCTAAGGACTTGACTAGATGCTTTACCACTCTACCTTGATCAACCCTGTTTAAACAAATGCTTGGGGTAGATAAATGCTTAGTTGCTCTACATGAGTTTGGTTATGCTTTGTTTATGTTATACATCTCAGTTTTGCTTATATAATGTGTTTGTGCTTAAAACAAGATAAATTGATTCATAATCGGAACATGCGGAACCACCCAAGATAACGAAGACAACCACAGTCCACATGGCTGCGGCTTAGCCAATTAATTAGGAGAGTGGGTTAGCCGATAGCTCTTTTCCGAGAGGGGCACAGGGGGCCGTAGTTGAAGGGGTATAGCCCGGTCCTTTTGGGGTAGCAGCCTTGGCTAAGGTGTTGACCATTAGGGAGGGTTATGGTCCGCTCCGCCGTCAGAATCGTTGTGGTCTCGTTGGTTTCTCTTCTTTCCTTTGTAAAGGCTTCGTAGTGGACCTCTAGCCACTCACCTTGGAAGTGTTTAAGGGTCTCGCTAACCCGGGCAAGATGGGGAACACGAGCCGTGGGTAAAGTGTACAACCTCTCGCAGAGTGTAAACCGATCGATCGGCCGTGCTCACGGTCAAGAGCGGCTTGGACCCTCACATGATTAATAAACTAAAAGATTAATGCAAATCATGGGTTTGTGGTTTGGTTTGAAGTTTCTTTTAAGGTTAAGTGGGTTGGTATACACTTACACCTAGTAATTAGGTGCTTGCTAATAAAACTTGACCAACTTATAAAATGCTTACCGCCGTGAACCATAGCCTATCCTCGATAGCCTTGCATTGTTTCCCCCACTTGCCGAGCACCAACCATAAGTGTGCTCACCCTTGCTTACCGCTGTTCGCAGGAGAACGTCGGAGGCGAGGACGAGTACCGGAGTGACTACGAGGAGTTCTAGGGCATGCGGATCCCCCGGTCATCATGCCGTGGAAGTCAACGATGGAGTTGCTCGTCGCTTAGTTATCGTTGTGTTCGGACCTTCGAGTCCACCTCGCTGGATGTAATAATGGTTATCATACTGGTTTAAACTCTTGAACGTTTTATTACTGCAATGGTATTACTCTCGTTTTGTCTATCATGTGTGTGTAAAATGATCTTGGTGCACACGTGAGATGCATTCGGTTTCCTTGTAAAATTGGGTGTGACAAAGTGGTACCAGAGCCGTGATGACTGTAGGTCGCAGCCTTAGTTAGAAATGGACGAAATTAAGGATTCATGTTCTAGAAAGCCTTATCATGCTTCAAATCATCTTATTTACGCATTAAAAATCTAATTTAATTTTTGTTTGTCATTTTAAACTCGTCATTTTGATTTATTCGTACTCCGAGATCAGCTTTTTCTTTGACGGATGGCCGGGACTTACATGACCCCTCGCAAGAGCACCGGTGGGCGTTTTCCTTCCGGACACCGGCCCCTCGCCATCGACTTGAGGATGTTGAGGAGGAACGGGGAGGAGTTCCGGCCGGAGGTTGAGGTGGAGGAAGACCCGGAGGAGGTCCAACCGAAGAAGAAGAGGAGGATCCCGAAGAGGTCGAGATGGAGGAGGAGGAGCCGGATGAGCCATTGGAACAACCACGGTACCGTACGATGGCACGGTGCTAGAGGCAAACGCCGATGGAGACATTGTGATCCCACCGGCGCCGGTAGCCAATGAGGAAGCACCCCCCGCACCCGCCGATCCAAAGTGCTCGATGATGAAGGAGGTTGCCCGGATGACTCCGGTGATGACAGGTGTGGGTGAGGATGACGGTGACAATGCCGTTGGCAACCCGGAGGAGGATGGGGATGAAAACCCCCGCTATCATGGAGCAGAATACCACAAACATTCTACTGAAGCTGAAAATGGACAATTCTGCATTCTTCTGTGGGATGTTCTGAGGTACCTGGGATATACCATAAGGCCTCTCTATGTGACCAAGCATTTCAGTGAGCCGGGAATGAGAGACTACTACACTTGCAGAGTCTACATCAGGAAGCCTCCGAATGATACGAGAAGGATGGATGTATCGCTCATCTCACCATAGCACGGCTCGGTTCTCTACGGATGATGCCGCGGTAAATGATGCAGCAAGGAGGGCGCTGCGGTCGATCCGCTATGCAAATCGGGTGCGGTTGTTCCAATCGGAGTATCGCCATGTGCCTCGACGTGCAAGTGGCACGAAGTGACCGTGGTGCCGGCGAGGAGGCAATGATCGCATCGACGTTTTGGCACGGGTGATCGCTGCTCGTAACGCAGATCCGGAGGGAGCAACTTTGGAGATAAACAAGTATCATGAAGAGTTGCAGGTTGCACAGGCGAAGATAGCACGTCTGGAAGCACGGTTGGCGGGACGGCGACTTCCTCGGGAAGTCATGCCATATCGGACTACGGCTTCCCCTCCGCGCAAGAGGCTCCGTTACGGCACCGATGAAGCTACTACTCGTCTTGGCTAGGATCCTAGGATACTCGCCCTTATCATTTACCTTTCGCTAGACCGTTCCGCGTGAACGTATTCGCTTGTAATAATGAATGCCGTTTGCAAACATGCTTGAGTTGGATCTTTGCTTGATTGTGAATTGTATGGTGGAGTGATGGCCACTATGCAATATGAATTTTTAAGTTAATTAAAGAATGGTTTGGGTTTTATCGGTTGTTATTGCTTAATCCCTTATGCAAAATTGATTGGATCAAATCTGTTTTCATGAGTCATATGACATACCAGTAATGTTTTGTTTATAACTCAAGCTACAGAAGTCCAAATGACATGAAACCAGTTGGGTTAGCTCACAAATTTAGAGGATGAATTTCTGTCAAAAATTCAATGGTATACAATACATATTCTGGGAGTTATGCACGATGTAATGAACAAGTCAGAATCTGTAAATCTCTGCTGATATAGCTGTACTGTTTGAATTTTATCTCGAGTTATAGATGTCCAAATGAGGTGATTCTAGTTGGGATGGTTCCATAATTTTATACATCATAATCTGGTAAAAATTCGTGGTCATTGGATAATTACACAGAAAGTTATACATAATTCTTTGAGGTCAACAGAATCTGTCCTAACTGAAGAACATGATGTTATTTTATTTTGAGTTATCCTTTTATGCAATGATTCAAGTACAATTATCTGAGATATGACTTTTCTAACGGTCAGATGGTAAACACCAGGTCCGGAGGAGGTCAAGACGTACCGCCTGTGATCCGGGCACATATCGCAAATCAGCAAAACCCAGCACCACCCCCACCGATCAACCAAGCAATGGACCCAAACATGCAGCAATTTACGGCAAGCACGGATGCAAGCCGATTCGAATCTCACCAACACAAGGTGCAGCGGATGCAAGCTCAACGAGAACCAGCCACCACGGCCGATCCCTCCGCCACCCCCGCCACCAAGGGACAGGCACAAGGAGTTCATGAGCCACCATCCCCCTACGTTTTCCCACTCGTCGATCCACCGGATGCCGACGACCGGCCGAAAACCATCACCAAGAAGCTGGGGATAGTGCAATGCACTGACAGAGAGATGGTCCTGTATGCTGTCGGAAGACTTGTGGGGCAGGCTGCAGACTGGTGGGATGCGTACTCAATTGCTCATCCCAACAGGCAGAACATCACTTGGCAGGAGTTCCGTGACAACTTCCGTACTTACCACATTCCTTCGGGGGTTCTCAAGCTCAAGCGAGAGGGAGTTCTTGTCACCGAGGCAAGGCAATATGTCGGTGATCGAGTATCCGGACAAGTTTACTCACTTGTCACGCTATGCACCCGATGAAGTCAAAAGGCGATCGAAAGAGGCGAGAAAGGTTCCCTGGATGGCTTGATTGGTCCTTTGAACTATCAACTCGCAGAGTCACATCTTTCCGGACTTTCGTACGCCGGTGAACAAAGCTATTGGGCCGGAAAGCAAGAGAAAGGAGATGGGTGAACGGAAATGCAAGTTTCGGTCTCATGGGCGATCTAGCGGTAACACCCGTCCCCGTTACGGCTCTCGGCAGAGCCCGACTCCATATCGTCCGGTGGTCAAGGTGGGAGGTACCCACAACATGCGAGCTGCGGCGCTCGTTTCAGCCACGGCGCTTCCATCCTCGGACACCCGCAGCTCCTACCCCCACCGAGTCGACCTAGCAATAACCCCGGGGCACTGTCGGAAACACCAACCCTGTTCGGCTCGGTGGATGCTTCAAGTGTGGAGAGTTGGGGCATTATGCTAACAATTGTCCCAATAGGGTGATGCAAACTCCGCAGAGACAATGGAAACGAGGATCGGGCAGCCATCTTCACGGGCTCGTACTCCACAAACACCCGGCAAGAGAGGCCACAGAGTCATGTGCGTGGCCGAGTTAATCATGTATCGGTGGAGCAAGCTCGGAATGACGCCGGCGTGGTATTGGGTACGTTTTTCGTCAACTCGTACCGCTACCGTATTATTTGATTCAGAGCATCACATTCATTCATAATCGATCAATTTGTGGCAAAATATAACTTATCTATGAGCACAATGAAGAACCCACCGATAGTTAGCACTCTTGGGGGGGGAATGAAAAGCGGTCATATATGCCCACAAGTAAAGATTAATATCATGGGAGTAGACTTTCTTGCTAATGCGGTAGTTCTAAAATCATGGGGAATAGATGTCATTCTTGGTATGGATTGGTTAAGAAGTTGTGATGGAGTTATTCGGTGTCGAAAGAGGTCGATGATCGTTAACCGGTCCTCAAGGGGAGAGAGTAGAATATGTGAGTGCACCCTCATCTAGCAAAGGAGTTGTGAACTCGTTGAAGGCAAGGCCTTGGAGGATATAAGAATAGTGAATGAATTCCCCGATGTGTTTCCGGAGGATTTGCTAGGTATTCCACCCGATCGTGACATTGAATTTAGTATTGAACTTATACACGGTATCGCTCCCATATCTAAAAGACCATATAGAATGGATGTTAAAGATCTAGCTGAATTAAAGAAACAAATCGAAGAACTACTTAGTAAAGGGTTTATCCGTCCTAGTTCATCACCATGGGGAGCCCCCACACTCTTCGTTGATAAAAAGGATGGATCTAGGAGGTTGTGTATAGACTATCGATCACTTAATGAGGTTACTATCAAGAATAAATACCCATTACCTCGGATTGAGGATTTGTTTGATCGGATGAGAAGAGCTAAGGCCTTCTCTAAGATAGATCTTAGATCAAAGTTATCACCGAGTTAAAAATCGAGTGGAGGACATACCAAAGACAGCGTTCACATCTAGATACGGGTTGTATGAGTTCACCGTGATGTCCTTTGGCTCGACCAATGCACCAAAGATACTTTATGTATTTGATGAACAAGGTATTCATGGAGTATCTGGATAAGTTCGTTGTGGTATTCATTGATGACATATTGGTATTCTCTCGGAGTGAAGAAGAACATGAAGAACATCTGAGGCTTGTGTTACAGAAGCTACGGGAACATCAGCTGTATGCCAAGTTCAGCAAGTGTGCTTTCTGGTTGAAGGAGGTCTCTTTTCTCGGACACATCATCACAGATGGAGGCATAGCAGTCGATCCAAGCAAGGTTCGGGATGTATTGAACTGGAGTCCGCCTAAGAATGTGCCGGAGATCGAAGTTTCCTTGGACTTGCAGGATACTATCGGAGGTTCATTGAAGGATTTTCTAAAATAGTGAAGACACTTACCACTCGCTTGAGAAAGGAAGAGAATTCAAGTGGGATGAGAAGTGTTAGGCTAGCTTTGAGGAATTGAAGAAGAGGCCGACCACAAAGACTCGTGTTGATCATGCCGGACATACACAAGGGGTTTGATGTATACTTGTGATGCCTCTCGGCAAGGTTTGGGATGTGTGTTAATGCAAGGAGGAAAGGTAGTAGCTTATGCTTCAAGACAGCTTGAGGAAACATGAGCAGAACTACCCTACTCATGATCTTGAGTTAGTCGCGGTTGTTCACGCATTGAAGATTTGGAGAAATTACATGATTGGGAACAAGTGCAAGATCTTTACCGACCATAAGAGTCGAAGTATATCCGTATTCGAAGGATTTGAATTTGAGGCAAAGAAGATGGTTAGAGTTAATCAAAGATTATGATTTGGATATCCAGTACCATCCAGGAAAGGCAAATGTTGTGGCAGATGCTTTGAGTCGGAAGGGACAGACTAGCATGCTGATAGGACACCTGTTACCCCAGGAGCTATGTTAGGAGATGGCACAGCTTAACTTGGGAATGGTTGCTTCAAGTGAGACTTTAACATTAGAAATTGAATCGACACTTGAGCAGGATATCGGGAAGGGACGGTTGAGCGATGCCAAGATTACGAGAATACGGGAAGTTGATTAAGTTAGGCAAAGTTCCGAATTCGAGAAGATGAGCAAGGGACAAGTGTGGTTTAAGAACGAGAATCTGTGTACCGAGATCAAGGAGTTGAGAGAAGCTATCTTGAAGGAAGCACATGATTCGGCTTACTCTATACACCCCGGGGAGTACCAAGATGTATCGGGACTTGAAGCAGAGATACCGGTGGTATGGGATGAAGAAAGATGTAGCAGCTCATGTAGCTTTGTGTGTTGTGTGTCAAAGAGTGAAGGCCGAGTATCAAAGACCAAGATGATTGCTTCGACCTCCGAAGGTACCGAGTGGAAATGGGAGGAAATCGGTATGGATTTCATAGTGGGATTACCTCGTACTCGTGATGGGTATGACTCTATTTGGGTTATTGTGGATAGATTAACCAAGGTAGCGCACTTTATTCCAGCGAAGACGACCTATAAAGGAGTGAAGCTAGCTGAGTTGTATAATTCAAGGATAGTGTGTTTGCACGGGGTACCGAAGAAGATAGTGTCAGATCGGGGCACGCAGTTCACTTCACGATTTTGGCAGAAGTTGCATGAATCGATGGATACAAAGTTAAACTTCGGCTCAAGATACCATCCTCGGACGGATGGGCGGCGGAGAGAACAAATCAGATACTCGAGGATATGTTGAGAGCTTGTGCGTTGAAGAACAGTGGTAGTTGGGATAAGAGTTTGCCTTATGCAGAGTTTGCCTATAACAGCAGCTATCAGTCCAGCATCAAAATGGCACCTTTTGAAGCTCTGTATGGAAGGAAGTGTAGAACACCGTTGTTTTGGAACCAGACTGGTGAAAGACAACTCTTTGGACCGACAAACGACATACGAGAAGCGAGAAAAACAAGTTGAAATCATAAGGGAGAATCTTAAAGCGACACGGTCAAGAGACGGAAGAGTTATGCTCGATCCTCGGCGAAGAGAGGTGATTTTGGAAGTCGGTGATTATGCATACCTCAGAGTGTCATCTATTCGGGGATTACGAAGGTTTAATGTCAGAGGGAAGTTATCACCTCGATTTATCGGACCATTCAAAATCTTGGAACGGAAAGGAGAAGTAGCATACTAGTTAGAGTTGCCAGCACAGTTATCGGGAGTTCATGATGTGTTTCATGTATCACAACTGAAGAAATGTACAAGTGAGGTTAGGATAGAACCGGTACAGTTAGAGGATATTCGGATGGAGAATGACTTGACATACAAAGAATACCCTGTTAAGATTTTGGATGTATCAGAAAGAGTTACCAGGAGTAAGATCATTAGAATGTGTAAAGTGCAGTGGAGTCATCATACTGAGGAAGAGGCAACTTGGGAAAGAGAGGATGAACTCAAGGAAGACTTTCCTCAGCTGTTCTCTAAGTCTTCTGAATCTCGGGACGAGATTCTCTTTAAGGGGGTAGGATTTGTGACACCCTAAAATTCCATCACTAAAATCACTTAGCAACATAAACTAGTCATAAGGATTTAAAGAATTTAAATTGATATTTAAATGGAGCTCTAAAATATTAAATATAATTTAATAAACTTAGAGACAACAAGTGTTTGTGCATCATCAGTTGGCTTGCATGGTTTTTGGTTGCTTGTGTGGTTTCTAAAAAGTTTATAAAATTCTTGAGAAAAAGTTTGAAAGGTTTGATTTGAATTTGAATTGAATATTGGTTTGAAATGAAGTTTGAAAAAGAAAAAGAAAAAAAAGAAAACCAGCGCCGGCTCCCTTTCAGCCCAGATGGCCCAAGCGGCCCATCCAGCTTCCCGCGCCGGCCCACCTCTTCCCCTCTCCTTTTTCTTTTTCACCGAGACGCTGACGCCTGGGCCCCGCCTGTCAGCCTCCCCTCTCCCCCTTTCCTTTCTTCTTCCTCCCGCTGCCCACCCGAGCCCGCGCCGCCGCGCGATTCCCCGCCGCACCCCGCCTCTCCCCCTTCCTTTCCCTCCCCGCTGGGCTTGCCAATTAAGGCAATTAAACACCCTCGATCAATTGGGGGCCGTTTCCCTTCCTTTGCACCGAGCCGTGATGGCCGCGGCCATCAATGGCAAGCCGCCGGCCGTCCCGACCCCTACCCGCCTCACCTTTCTTCCTTTGCTCCTATTTAAGCTCGTGCACGAACCCCTGCGCCTCCCTTTGCCTCTGCAACGCGCTAACGCACACGCACGAGCACCAATTTCCCTGCGCCGCCGCCTCGGGCTTCCGCCGCCGCTGTCGATTCGTCGCCGCCGGTGAAGGACTGGACCCCCCGCTCGTTTTCTTTGGTTTCTGGGATCGCCAGGAGCTTGACAAGCTCATGCTGTCGCAGGTCTTCGTCCCCGACGCCCGTGGCAGCCGCGCCCCGAGCTCACCGAGCGCCGCCCGAGCCGCCGCCGTCGTCGAGCCTCTCTCTCGCCGCCGCCTCTTCTCCGCCGTTAGCCCGCCGTTATCCTCTCGTGCGCGGTAAGCATTATCCCCCCGCCCAATTCCCCCTTGTATCGCGCACGGCATCGACTCCCCGGGCTCGCCGGAGTAGCCGCGCCGCCCCCCTTACGGTGCCGGTCGCCGGTGAGGCATAATCGCACCCGTAGACCCCACGAACACGTGTGCAAGCGTCCCCGCGTCATTTTGCACTAGCTCGTGGTCGGAGAGGTGGCCGGGAGCGCCGTCCGGGGCCAACGCCGGCGAGCTCCCGCCGCGCGCCGCCGCTCTCCGGCGACGTCGCCGCCGCCCATCGCTTGCACGCGTCCGGGCCGTTCGATCTCGCGCGGATGGCCGGGATCGCGTACCCCTTCGTTTTGAAAGGGGGCGGTCCACCGTGGACCCGTGCACGGGTGCACGGCGCGGTCCACGGCGCGCGCATGCGTCGTCAGCCGTTGGATCTGAGATCCACGGTGCGGCTGTGGCCCTTTTCCTTAAGAGCCCCTGAGTTTTTAAACTTTAGCAAGCCGGTCCTTCCACCTTTAAGAATCTTTACGGTTAGGTCCTGGTTTTTACAATCTAGCCCCTGTCTACCCTGGTTAATAGTGTTAAAGGTTCTTTTCACTCCTTTTTGCACTTAGACCCCTCTGTTTTATTTTGTAAATATGTTTTAGCCCCTGATTTTATTTATAAACAGCCCTGTAAACTTAGTTTTCTTGCATATAGGCCCCCGTGAACTGTTTTAATCATATCTTTCTCATTTTAACTCCGTTTTTAGCGTTCTATATACCGAAATGATCGTCTCGACGAGTAGAATCTTTTAAACAGTAAATTTACCAGTTTTGTTACTGTTTGCTGTACTGTTTTAGTTATTGTTTGTTGTTCATGTTTGACTCGTAGATATCGTGCCTATTTCGTCTGAGCTCCCTGTCGGAGGTGATCGGGAAGAGCCTTGTCTTCGAGGAGGATTTCACTCAAGCACGTAGAGGAAGGCAAGTGGCTTTCCCCCTCTCGCATAATCTTTTTGAACCTATGACACCGCATGCTAAACAATGTTTACTATTCCGTTGTTGTGCATAAACCCGATAGGCAAACACCTAGCTAAGGACTTGACTAGATGCTTTACCACTCTACCTTGATCAACCCTGTTTAAACAAATACTTGGGGTAGATAAATGCTTAGTTGCTCTACATGAGTTTGGTTATGCTTTGTTTATGTTATACATGTCGGTTTTGCTTATGTAATGTGTTTGTGCTTAAAACAAGATAAATTGATTCATAATCGGAACATGGAGAACCACCCAAGATAACAAGACAACCACGGTCCACATGGCTCGGCTTAGCCAATTAATTAGGAGAGTGGGTTAGCCGATAGCTCTTTTCCGAGAGGGGCACAGGGGTCCGAGTTGAAGGGGTATAGCCCGGTCCTTTTGGGGTAGCAGCCTTGGCTAAGGTGTTGACCATTAGGGAGGGTTATGGTCCGCTCTCCGCCGTAGAATCGTTGCGGTCCGTTGGTTTCTCTTCTTTCCTTTGTAAAGGCTTCGTAGTGGACCTTTAGTCACTCACCTTGGAAGTGTTTAAGGGTCTAGCTAACCGGGCAAGATGGGGAACACGAGCCGTGGGTAAAGTGTACAACCTCTGCAGAGTGTAAAAGCGATCGATCGGCCGTGCTCACGGTCAAGAGCGGCTTGGACCCTCACATGATTAATAAACTAAAAGATTAATGCAAATCATGGGTTTGTGGTTTGGTTTGAAATTTCTTTTAAGGTTAAGTGGGTTGGTATACACTTACACCTAGTAATTAGGTGCTTGCTAATAAAACTTGACCAACTTATAAAATGCTTACCGTCGTGAACCATAGCCTATCCTTGATAGCCTTGCATTGTTTCCCCCACTTGCCGAGCACCAACCATAAGTGTGCTCACCCTTGCTTACCGCTTGTTCGGAGGAGAACGTCGGAGGCGAGGACGAGTCTTTGGAGTGACTACGAGGAGTTCTAGGGCATGCGGATCCCCCGGTCATCATGCCCGTGGAAGTCAACAATGGAGTCGCTCGTCGCTTAGTTATCGTTGTGTTCGGACCTTCGAGTCCACCCCTTTGGATGTAATAATGGTTATCATACTTGTTTAAACTCTTGAACGTTTTATTACTCCAATGGTATTACTCTCGTTTTGTCTATCATGTGTGTGTAAAATGATCCCGACGCACACGTGAGATGCATTCGGTTTCCTTGTAAAATCGGGTGTGACGGCTCGGCGTCACGCAGCTCATCACGAGTCGCACAAACCTGAATTTTTTTTATTTTTATTTTTCGATTTTTCAAAAATATACGCGGCACCGCAAATGTTGCAAAATTATACACCGTCCGTATCGAAATATTTGTCGCTGTTGACATTTTCTTGCAACTTTGACCATTCGTCTTACTTAAAGCAAACATATGAAACGATAATTCAAACTTAAAATGTATACAACAACAAAGTATATAGCAAACAAAATAAATTCTACTCGCACATTTTTTGCATAAGACGGAATGACAAAATTGATACGGAGGGAGTGCCATTTACCATCCTGTGCTATGACGTTTGGGCTCAAACACCATACCACACGGCGTTTGTGAACAGTACTCGGCGTGGGTATTGCGCCTGCAAACGCTGTGTGATACAATGGTAAGTATCAGTTCATTTTCAAAATTGTAAACTTTTTTATGAACTCGGATAGAGGTAAACTTTATATGAAATTGTAGCTTTCGATGACATCTATAACTTTGTAGTTCAAAATTTTTTCATTTGTGGTTAGGCCCAAACGACATACCACGTGATGGTAGTAGTATAGTTTTTGCAACATTTGATGTTACATATATTTTTGAAAAATCGAAGAATAAAAAATATTAAAATTACACAATCCTGCCCGTGCCACGCCTTGCTATTCGCTATATTTATATACAAGGTACAGTGCTAGAAGATCTTCAGTGCTGCGGTACCAGATCGGCGCCGTTACATTTATTACGCGTGCTTGGCTGCTTCGCCGCCATTTCGATCGGTTACCCCGCCGGCGGCGATGGCCGGAGACGACGAGCTCGCCCTCACCGAGGTAGGGGGACCTCCCGGAGGTCTGCCTGGCGCACGCCATCGCGCTCACCTCCCCGCGCGACGCCTGCCGCTGCGCGGCGGTCTCCCCGGCCTTCCGCGCCGCCGCGGACTCCGACCACGTCTGGCGCCGCTTCCTGCCGCCGTCCGGCCACCGCGGCGCCACCGTCCTCCTCTCCCCGCAGGGGCAGGGGCCGCCGCCCAAGCGGCCGGAGACAAGCAAGGACGCCTACCTCCGCCTCTGCGATACCAGCTCCACCGTCGTCGTCGACGGCGAAGGCAACGGCAGCATGGTAATTGTAGCAACAAAGACAGCTCCGGCTTGTTTATCGGGATGCTTAGGAATTAATCGTTTCATTTCACGCAACAATGGTCTGGACATCGTGCAGAGCATGTGGCTGGACAAGGCGAGCGGCGGCTGGTGCTACATGCTGTCGGCGAGGGCGCTCAGCCTGCCATGGGACGACGGCGAGTTCAGCTGGAGGTGGACGCCCCACCCGCTCTCCAGGTTCTTCTCATCGATCACTCCTCCCTTCCCGTTCCAAGCTACTGGTAGAAATTGGTTCAGATTTTTTATGCAAACTTCTCCGAAATCGATCTATGAGCAAGGGAAGAAGCATAATCCAACTGTGAGAAAGATCACATAGAGGGAGAATCAAATACCAGGAGGAAAAAAACAACATAAAAGCATGAGCAAGGCGTTCTGGGTGATTTTTTAACTTTGTGATACAGTACGGAACAGTGAAATTACGGTTGCCGACTTGCCGTGTCCGTGATGTCACATTTAGCTTTGTTCATGCGGCCCTTGTACGGCGATTAGACATGCTCACATGCAGTATTGCTAACACATTTTTTTTTGTTCGCAACCGTGCCCGTTTTTCAGCTGATACGCAGGGGCGCATGGCTTTGCTGTAACCCTGCTTCCGTGTCTGTCCTTGACCAGTCGTCGCATGCAAAGTCTGCAAACGATCCAATGCAGAAGAAATCGCAAAAACCGTGTAGCAATAACGGGCAACGCCGGGTAATTGCAGCAGCTGCTGCGATAAGCCACGCACGGCACGGTGCTTCGTGCAGGTCAACTTCCCGGGCTGACGGTTAGAGGTTACTTAGCTTGTACTGCCCACGAGTCATCCATCACAGTGAGCTCGATAGCGCCCGGCTGATATCGATTGATCCCTGCTTCTGAGCTGCTTAGATTCCAAAGATGTCACTGCTGTAGTGCTGTTTCATATTCAAGATTTTCTCCCTCGTCTGTGTCTCGTCGACAACGTTGGCGTCAATGTCATATCGCTGCATCTACACGGCTCGATGAAAAAAAATCATACTACTAATCTTTCACCCGCCGGTTGCGATCGTTTTTGCAGGTTCAGTGACGTGGCCGAGCTGGTGGAGTGCTCGTCCCTGGACATCTACGGCCGGCTCCCGGCCGCCGACCTCACGCCGGCAACCACCTACGCCGCGTACCTGGTCTACGCCGTGGCGGAGGGCCGGCACCGCGGCCTGAGCTACCCGGACCAGGAGACGACCATGGCGCTGGGCGGGGGCCGCGTGGCGGCGGAGCGCCACGCCGTGTGCCTCCACCCCGACGAGGCCGAGGCGCGCAAGTTCAGGGCCGTGTCCCGCGGCACAGGCGTGGACTCGCCGAGGCTGCGGGAGGATGGGTGGTCGGAGATGGAGATGGGGCGGCTGCGCACGCCCGGTGACGGCGGCGGCCAGGAGGTAGTGGTGAGCTTCGAGGTGCTGGGGTGGTACCCGAAGCGTGGGCTCATTGTCGAGGGCATCGAGTTTAGGCCTGTGAACTGATTTAAGCCTTGTCGTCTTCGTGTAACAACAACTTTGCACGCTTGATTGAAGGAAATTTTGGTGTAATATATGCCCGATTAATTGTATTTTTAAGGACGTACTTCTCAAATCAGTGTGCTTTTTCGAATCGGTAATTCAAGATCGGGCAATTAGTTATTTACCATTTAAAATAGAAAACATTAGACGTCTCATTGGAACACGAGGTCTTATGAGTTTCAGGTAATGACAAACAAGATTGCGCAAAATTATTTCAATGAAGGGATGTCAACTGTCGACATATATATATGACAGATTATTGAAAACACACTAGCATGCGGTAACCAAAACGAATAAAATTAATATAATGTTTTAAAAAATAAACAAATTTGTAGTGCGTCCAAAGTTCCAAACACACTAGGACGCATACTTAAACCATCCGTATGCTAATGAGGACGCTACAACTAAAGTATAATAACTTCCTAATAAACTAGCCCGACGTAGTCGAGCTCCACCGACCCCAGCCACAGCTGACCGTCCTTCTCGGCGACGTCGCTGAGCGTGACGCCCTTGGCCGCCGTGAGCTCCTCCACCTCCACGCCGTCCGCGCTGAGCCGGACGCCCACCAGGTGCTTCACGGGAGCTACCGCTGCCGCCACGTCGAACCGCGCCTTCTCCTGGTTGAGTGCCACCCAGTAGCCTCCCTTGGCGTCGCGCCTCACGTTGTCCGGGTAACCCGGCAGGTCCGCCATGAGCTCGTACTGCCCGGCCTTGGGGCCCTTGAGCCAGTACCTGAACGCCTGGCACGGCACCGTGTGCGCCACCACCATGTGCGTCCTGTCGCTGCTCACCGCCAGGCCGTTCGGGTACGGCAGGCCGGCCTTGAGCACGGTCACCTGCTTCGCTCGCGCGTCGTACCTCAGCAGCCGCCCCGTAGCGTCGGCGTTCATCATGATCTCCGTGTTGAACCGGCGCGGGTACGTTGTGCTGCTGTCGGTGAAGTAGACGTCGCCGGTGGCCTGGTCGACGTCCAGCCCGTTCACGAAGTGGAACGGTACGCCGTCGGCCTGGGTCGCCAGCACCTCCGCCTCGCCGCCGTCGGGCCCGACCTTCATCAGCCCGTGGTACGCATCGGCGATGTAGAGGTCGCCGGTCTTGGCGAAGAACTGGAGCCCCAGCGGGCGGCCGCAGATGCTCTCCGTCTCCTCCGACGGCACCACGGACGCCGTGCACAGCGGGATCTTCCGGTAGTTGGGGCTGTGCGCGAACGTGGTCCAGCCGAGCGCGCTGCCGCCCCACTTGAGGACGCGGCCGTCGGAGACGCCGGCGTAGGGGCCCTGGCCCCGGCGGTCGAAGGCGAGGCTCTCGGCGCCGGTGACGCCGTTGGGCAGCGGCAGGTGGAAGCTCCAGAGCGTGGGCGTGGTCTTGATCGGCTGGGCGGCGCAGAACGACGACGTGAGAAGGAGCGCGAGGGCGACGGCGCGCAGGAGCGACGCCGCCACGTTGGTGCACGCCATCTTTGATCGCGTTCTTCGTCGATGGAGCTGAGCAGCTTTGTTTCGATGGGACGGCAAGCCGGTCGTGCAAGCGCGCGTTTTATAGTCCATGGCGTGCGGCGCGCGTCAGACTCGGACGCGGCCGAGCGTCGCCGTCGGTGTTGAGGACTCGAGCTCTTCTCTCCTTCCTGCGTGTGGCTACGTCCGACGTGTTATCCGACTCCAGCTCGGCAGCTCGGGCCCGTTTGGGTTGGTGTCCTACTCGTAAGTCGTAACCCGACTCGTCCGGCCGGCCGTGGTTCTAGCGGTAGCCGCTTCTGCCTGCAAGGCTTCGGCGCCTCAAACTGGAACTCCGTCGACTGTCACCTGTCAGATAAGAGCGCACGTTCAGTAGACTGTCAGATGAAGACACCCTGAATTTTAGGGCGATTGATGTATAAGAGCAAAGCATTGCCGGTAGTTTATGCCTCTTTGAGACTTTGACCATGCTCGACTGGTTCCAAAGTTTTTGTTCTTGTATAGATGTAGGAGTAGGTCAGTAGGACGATGCTTCCAAGCAAGAGAGACTTTGACCTCCATGCCCATTTCTCAGTGACTGCTACTACAATGCTATTTAATCGGATTTGCTGAAGTCGCAACTAACGGAAGGATAAGGATTTGCTCTTTAATCAGATTTGCTAAACGAAACGATGGTACAACTTTGAACATCCAAGCGGCTCAACAATATTAAAAAAACTGTTTGATTATTATAGCTTAGTTTTGTGGAACGTCCAAGCAGCTCGACAATAAAAAAATGTTTGATTATAGTTTAGTGTATTTAACTGCGCACCCAGAGAATCAAAGCGCTCCAAGCCTCCAACAGCAGCTCCAGCCTGCAACCATGGAGGAATCCATCGCCTGGTCCACCTCGCCTCTGCTCCTCCTCTGCACCCTGTTCTCACTTGTTGCCTCGCTCCTCTTCTTGCTTCACCATGCCCATGGCCGCCGCAAGAACCCAACGCCAGCATGCAAGGGGCAGCTCCCTCCCGGGCCACCGACGCTTGTCTTCCTCGCCAAGTTCTTGGCGCTCCGCCGATCGATCTTTGACCTTGGCCCGCTCCTCCGCGAGCTGCACGCGCGCCACGGCCCCGTCATCTCCATACGCCTCTTCCGCACGCTGGTCTTCGTCGCCGACCGCCGGCTAGCGCACAGCGTCCTGGTGCAGGGCGGCGCCACCTTCGCCGACCGCCCGCCGCTCTACGACCCGGGGCGCCTCTTCACCGCCGAGCAGCGCGACATCAGCTCCTCGCCCTACGGATCCTACTGGCGCCTCGTCCGCCGCAACCTCGCCGCTGAGGCGCTGCACCCCGCCCGAGTCAGCCTCTACGCGCCGGCGAGGCGGGCGGCGCTGGACGTGCTCGTGGCCGACCTCCTCCGCGCGCGCGGCGGCGACGGCGACGGCTCGAGTGCCGCCGTCCAGCTGAGGCCGGCGTTCCGGCGCGCCCTGTTCCAGATGCTCGTGTACATGAGCCTCGGCGCCAGGCTCGGGGAGGAGGTGCTCGACGAGGTCCACGACATACAGATGCAGATCCTCCGCTCCATCACGAGCTTCCCAATCTTCTCCTTCTTCCCGGCGGTCACCAAGAAGCTCTTCCGCAAGCGTTGGGAGGCGTACGTCGCTGTGCGACGCAGGCAGGACGAGATCTTTCTGCCGCTCATCCAAGCCAGGCGCGGCGCGCGGCGCGGCGACGGCCCGCCGTGCTACGCGGACTCCGTCCTCGCGCTGCGCGTGGCCGACGAGGGCGGCCGACGGCTCACGGACGCCGAGGTGGTCAGCCTCTGCTCCGAGTTCATGAACGCCGGCACGGACACGACGCTGACGCTGCTGGAGTGGATCATGGCGGAGCTGGTCAACCACCCCGACATCCAAGCCAAGGTGTACGAGGAGGTGAAATCCAGACCAGAGCTCAACGACGGCGACCTTGAACAGGCGCGGTACCTGAAGGCCGTGGTGCTGGAGGGCCTCCGCCTACACCCGCCGGCGCACTTCCTTCTCCCGCACGGCGTGCAGAGCGACGCGGAGATCGCCGGCTACGCGGTGCCCAAGGGCGCCGAGGTGAACGTCATGCACGGCGGGTTCGGTCTTGACGAGACGGTGTGGACGGCGCCGCTGGAGTTCCGGCCGGAGCGGTTCTTGGACGGCGGCGAGGGGTGCGACGTGGACGTCACGGGGAGCAAGGAGATCAAGATGATGCCTTTCGGTGCGGGGCGACGGATGTGCCCGGGGTACACGCTGGGGATGCTGCAGCTGGAGTTCTTCGTGGGGAGCCTCGTGAGGGAGCTGGAGTGGCTGCCGGTGACGGAGGGGGAGGCCGTCGACATGACGGAGATGCTGGATTTCACCGTCGTGATGAAACACTCGCTCCGGGCTCGGATCATACCGAGGAACTGAAATCATCGATGCGGAAAAGGCTCTCATGTTTGCTTATGTGTTTTCTTTCTTTCGGATAGATAGATGTGTGTTCGACGAAACAAACACGCAATGTGCAGCCTGCTTTGAACTGAACTTTCAAAATATGTCCATATTCTCAAATAAATACTCCCTCTGTAACAAATTGTAGGTTGATTGATTTTTTATTTCAAATTTAACCTCCCATCTTATTTAAAAAATTGTGCAAAATATCATTTTTTGTTGTTATCACCTGTTTTATTAATAGAAGTTCTACTTTTACTACCTCTGTCCCTAAATGATTATCTCTAGAAAATCATGTTTCCCTCACATTTAGGGTCGGAGGGAGTAGTCTTTTAGAGTTCACTCACTGTTGTACATAGCCAAAGAAAACAGTTGATGATATTGTTAAGGATGGTTGTAGAGGAATTCGTAAGTGTGATAAAATAAAATAAATGGCCTCTCTAAAAATTATATCAGCACATAATTACATGCCATCGATACAAACTTGCAAATATCAGGCAATAACCTCAATTTGTAGTTAATTTTCAAGATAGCTGAAGCAACTTACCATTCTGGGTCCATTGGACTTTTGAAAAAAAATAAAAGAAGGCACAGAACTCGTGTTCACAAGTTCGGCAAAGATGCCAACTTGCGGGAAACAGTACTTGATTTCTCTTGACGATTTGAAGTATTATGATTCTCTCCCCTAAATGCATATTTATTCCAACAAACTTTGAGGGCAAAGGATCTGGTTACATCAGCATTTGACTGCACTTTGTTTAAGTTTTAAACAAGACGCTCACCTCAAAGATTCGTGTAACTAGTGCCTCCTGAAACGGTAAGAGCCAGGGTCAGCTATAAACAAGAGGTAGCTAGGGGTGGTAACTGAAAGTCTGAAGCAACCTCCTGCTACTACTAGTGGTCAGATTTGCTGTTATTTGTCCTCGCTGTCCTGTGATGTATAACCCACTGGGGTTTAAATGTTAACCCCCTCCGTTGGTCAAAATCAAAATATATTAACCCACCAACACTGACTGACTGCTAGAACCATCTGCGCAATCTGGACTCAAATGACCTCCGGGGTCTGTTGTACCTTGTCTTAGCTAATCCGCTATCACTAAAACTACCACCCACAACATGATCACGTGCTTCTGAAAATTCCTCTGACCATGGTTCTAGGGGGATATGACTGTCATCCTTTGCCTTCCTCTTTTGCTTCTCAAGCTGCTTGACGTTTTCAGATATTTGATGGATCGTCTTGTTAATCTTTGTAAATCTCCGCTCCATAGGCTCCACAACATGGGAAACTGTATATTTGACGTCATCAACCATCTGAAAATTTTCACCACAAACAAATTAGTTGACAGTTATGATGGATAGGATGTCAGGTAGAATAAACTTGAGTATCAGGAGCATACGATTTCACTGCTCCCCAACACAACATCACGAACGCTCTGAGGAAAACTCAACCGCCTGTCTTTGGTACCAGGAGGAGTTTGCAATACTGTTAAGCTGTCAATCCCTCCTCCGACTTCTTCAGGATCTGGAGCTCCCAGAGAGGCATAATCAGACATGACAGCAACATTGCAAACACTTCTTTCCCCACGTCTGTAAGGTTTAGCTGGAAATACTTTCAAATGAACCACAGCTGCAACCCCCATCTGTCATTCAAGCGGAAGTGTGTTACGGGTATGGACTTGAGCACAACATTTCTTAGCATATGAAAGGAATGACCTGGGTGGTGTTTGGATGGAGGGGTAAATGGGGCAAATTTACCCCAAATTTACCCCTAAGGTGCCAAACATGTGGGGCAAATGTGGTGGGGCAAATGTTTTGCCCCCCTAATTCCATTTACCCCTAAAAGGTATCAAATTGGAGCAAAGTTGTGGTGGACCCCAGCCCTCTCTCACACATCCACATCCACATCCACATTTACCCCTCAATCCAAACACCTCAAGGAGCAAATATTATTACAGCCAAATGGAAGAGGCAAAACATTTGCCTTGAGGTAAACATTTACCCCTTGCATCCAAACAGGTCAGGATATGAGCAACAAGGGTAACAATATTATGAAGAGAAGTTAATGTACACATTCACCAAAAAAAAAGTTGCACTATCATGACAAGCACAGCGTACATCTACTTGACTACTTGCAACAAAACAAATTCCAACAATACTGAGACATGAAACTGTCCGTCTAGTATCCATTCTTTCAATAATGAGTGTGTAATAAAGGAAAGTTGTGGAAATTAAATTTACAGGGAAGATTTGTTGATATGAACATATGCATTATCTGGATTTTGCAGCCTAATAAGTATAGAGTAACAAAATATTATGATATCAGAAATTTCAAGATAATAATTAGTGTAAGCATGCCAATCTGATATAGTTGACTACTACATAGATATAACTTCCTAACAAAACAAATAATGAAATGCCCGGAACGGTAAAACAAACTTTTGGTATGATATGGAACCAAAAATGGGCGTAATCAAAATCATGACAGTGGGTAAAAATGGCAGATAAAACACACCTCAAGGCATATAATGTAATCCTGGATACGTGTTTGCAATCTTTGTGCCAAATGTCCTTTAAAAAGCCCAGTTGAGAAAAGAAATGCAACAGCAACACCTTGCCACCAGGTCAAGAATACAATAGATTTGAAAGTAAGAAACTTAGACAGAGGCTTAATAGGTTCAAGCTTCTCCTTGGTAACAGTATAGAACTGTATAAGGCAATATAATGCCCATGTCTGGCTGAAATTTAGTACAACAGCTAAATATGGATACCTGCAAATGAATCAATAAATTCATGAGAATGCGGAACTCCAATCAAGGTCATTGGGTACAGAGTTTTGATAATTTCAAGCATGATGTAGATTAGGTATTGATGAATGATGAAACAAACAAGAATCAGTAATGTTATAGAAATTTTTCCATAATAAAGAATTCAAAAGAGCACTGCATAAAGCTATGTAATTGATACCCATATTTCCATGCAAACTTTCCTTCTCCATAGATTCCTAGAACCTCCATGAATATTGCCAAGACAGCACAAATAGGCTTAAGGATCATCTAGAATTAAGAACCCACATGATCAATCAGAACAGATGAAAATAATAATGAGCCAAGAAGAAAAAGGTTGCTGATCATGCATACATACATATTGAACAATACCAATCTTCACAGCATGGTAGAAGTCGGAACCGAGATACCAATTTCTCATGAAGCAGTTCAATGGGAAAGGATGCTTCACAATGCCATGATCATAATCATAATCATAATCATCATCTAGCAGAGGCGAGCTCTCACTGATTTGAAGACGACCCTCCATAAACCTAATGGTACTTTCCTCCCCACCTTTGACAAAAAAAAACTCCGGATCAGATAAACATTGTACATATAAAGAAATAAAGGCTCCATAGGCTAGAATACAAAATTGAGACCAAGGTAACTTCCATCCAAATTAAGCAGGCCTATGCACGACCAAACTAAAATAACGCTTTCAGTGTTTCAGTTTCACCAAAGTAATAGCATTCCTTTTGCAATAAATATTCAGTTCAATTATGTTTTTTCTGTGATCAGATATATATTTGCAAACTGTAAGATAACACTAAGAAAGTAGTTTATTTACATAAAACCACTAAGCAAAGTATGCACTAGAAGGTCACAGCAGGACAAAACAAGCCTCACAGCAAAGTGGAGGCGCTTGAAAAAGGATTTAGGGGGGGCAACTCAGATATAGTATCTCCTAAAGAAATTTCTTTAGCGGCCACAATCACAATCCACATTGAGATCTGCCTATGGGTACACTAGAACACACCACACAAGCTGCAGCTCAGTGGCCATAGCCTTCTACCCACAAGACTACTTAACATATAATCAGACGACAAGAAAATGATAACCATATCTACCAAATTCCTCTTTTATCATTCTGATGAGAACAGAACTATCAGTTTTCAGTATGCACGATTTCCAAAGATGATTTCCACATTCTATTGGAGATTCAAATACTCACCTAAACACGCTATCAAATATCTCTCGAAGCAATACATGGCAAATGCCTCGTAACAGTCCCGCATCATTTCACAGATAAACGCAACATTCGAATTCAGTAATGAGAAGAACTGCAAAAAATAAAAAAGTGTTGCACGTTTACACCAGTAAATAATGAATTACATCAACAAAGCAGAAACTAAATTAAGGTTTTCAGAATTTACTACCTCCACTGAGAAATACATGATGTTTGAGAATTTGAGCAGTCAAGGTTCTACAACTGTGACAACTTGTATATAAATAAATTTATGGAAATACAATATTTTAATAGTTTGTACCAACATATTATTATGAAAACCCATAGCCAAAGTTGCTTATTAGCGACCATATGTGGTCCAAAGTTCAAGTTTTTTAAACATTAGCAACAATATTTCATAGTTTGCACTAATGCATTATGCAATTCTTGAACACATGAGTACCGTATGTTCAGGTTGGTCAAAATAAGTTGAAAGAAAGGAATAAAGCCTTATAAAGTGTATCAAATAGGGCATATTTCAAAGATTGAATTGCAGATGGTTGAAAATATGTGTAAAAATTCATGTGCTTTCATATTAAAGATTACCGAGGAACTTATAGTGTTCCAAAACTGAAAAGGGATGCATTATGACGCTTATGACTACCAATCAGTTGAGAACAGAGAAAGACCTTCGTTTAGAAAAATACACAAAGACAGTTGACAGATATTGTAACTTATTTTGTAGCACTGCAATATATATTCGCAGCATCCAGATTCTCACTCCAAGTATCAAGTGTCACAACTATTACATGAAGAGTAAAGAAATTTAGGAAGCACAAAGGCAACTTGCAGAAACACCGGGTAGAAAACAAAATCAGCTGTGCCTACTTACTGATTGAACAGCATATACTGGAACCATCAGAATAAGGCCAACCATGAATTTTTGCTCCTGCAATATCCAAAAGTGATTAACTGAATCAGATAGTGAAATTGCTGGAAAAAAACAGCATGAAATAGTCAAAACTCTAGAATAAATGCTGACACATAAATTATAAGTATAAAATAAATCAAACCAGGGTATGAAAGAACAGCACCTCAGGTTGATGGTATGCGCACAGATGCTCAAAGGTTAGAAACAACGACAGAACAAGAGCAACAGTTACAGATGTTCCTGCACTTAAAATTGGCCAGCCTGGTAATGACTTCGACGCAGAAACAAAGCCAGGAGAGAACATGTTCCCTGATCTAGCCAAACAACTGCTCACATGGGTCAGCACCAAAATGAAACGAATCACATTTTTCAGTGCCATGCTGTTGGAAGAGGTAATGAGGGCTAATGTGTTGTGATTGTCGTCTTTAGTCAGAACCCCTGGCTCTGTTCTTCAACGGGCTAGAGGATAGAAGGACCCAGAAGCTGAGGAGCAAATCCTTTTTGGTAATTCTGCAATCTTCCCAAACTTCTTTTAGTTTTCTGCAACACTTCTCTGTAGAGCATGCTGATTCTTCCCTATAAAGAAAAGGTAAAATCTTTAAAATTTCTTTGGTAAGCATTACAGCAAAGAATGCAACATATTAGAATGCTTTTGCCATTTGCATTCAAGACACTGCAAAATCTTTGGTAAGCAACATCATACAATATTGAAAAAATCCTCCATTCGACATAGTCCCTCCAATAGGATTTAAAACATACATGGCCAAACTAAATGTTGAAACTTGAAAATGCGTTAGACACTAATAGAAGCCTATATTTCTCTGATAACTCCGCTATATCCTCCGATATCTTAACATAATTTCTCCAAGGATTCTGGGTTTTTTCAGAGGATAGTAGCTGTGGATCTCTATTCTCCAACAAAATAAATGTAGGAATGAAGCATAAGAGTTGGATGTGTTCGGTAAAGGTAACAATAGGCCAACTACATATTATTGGATGTCTTAATGATAATAGCTGAACTAACCAATAATTCCTTCAGGTTGACAGAATTTAATAATGTTCCTGGATAAATGTCTGCACAAAACTAGCTGAAAATTCTGCATTCCTGTACTACGAGATAGTAATCAACAAATCACCAATGATGCAGTGTTTCCACTGTAGACAGGCAATGCAACAGGAACATTTACAAAAGCATGTTACTGGGTGTCTAAGGTTCTCATGTTCCAGTTACAAGAGTGAAAAGCAATCAGACCCTACAATGAATAAGGGTGTCGCAGACATCTGCACGGAAAAGCAACCATGTGAACACATCAAGCAACTACAGCCTGTATTCCAGGGTGGTTCCACATGAACATGAGAATCCATAGTAGGAATTGAATTTCTACCAGCTGTTCTAGAAAAGGTAAGAGATCTTAGAACTCCAGTGCAAACAAGGCAATGGGCCACAGACTTCTGAACTACGGCCTCCCTCAACAGAATAGGAAATACTGCATTGCCAATCATAGAATACTATGGAAATCAACAGCAAACTGGTAGGACCAGCATTGACGTGGGGCACGGGTTCAGTTAAACCCCCCCCAATGTTTAGTTGGGGGTAATGGCACCCTAATCCATGGACTCGAATACTGAGACCGATTCTGCGCGCAGAGGTAAGAACCGAATCTAACCGTCGACGGATCAGACCAGCACCGCAGAACACCCCCCACAACTAACTGGACATTGGAGCAACCCTCCGCGACGGAAGAATCGGAGCCAACTGCTCGCGACCGAGCAAAGGAAAGGGAAATCGGAACAAACTGGAACGATCCGAGCGGGTCAGGGGCTCACCAACCAGTCCCGAGAGATCCCCACTCGACGCCGCCGTTTGGTGGAGGGGTGGGGGGAGAGGAGGTGGCCGGTGGAGGAGGGCGCGGTGCGGTGCGGTGTCGCCCGCGCACGTGAGCAGGCAGGGAGGGGGATCCGAGGTGGCGTGCTCGGGCGGAAGGAGACCTGGAGGCGTGTTCGGCGGAACGGGCCGGCGGAAGACGGGAGAATAGGCAGGCTGCCTTCGCTCCTCCTTCCTTCCTGTGTGCGTGTGACGACGGCGATGGCGTGCGGTGCGGTGCGGTGCGGGGGGCTCGGCTTTGAGAGCCCGAAGAGGAGAACAGTGCGGCGGGTGGGCCCCGATGGGCTTGACAGCTGGCCCGGGGACTCTATCCTGATGGTTTGCACGAGTTGCTCGCTTGTCTTGTCCGAAGCAAATTTAGTTTATTATTAATGCTAAAGTATATGTGGGTTAAATAGACATCGTTTGATCGTTTCATCAGCAACTATGTGATAACTAATTCATTTTGTTTGCTATATGATTTATTGTTGTATGTATTTTAAGTTTGGCTTGTCGTTTTACATGTTTGCGATAATTTTTTTAATAAGACGAATGGTCAAAGTTGCAACAAAAAGTCAACGGTGACAAATATTTCGATACGGAGGGAGTACTATACCACGCTGGTGAGCTCTAGGTTTGTTGGATGAAATATACGCAGCACGCCTCGTGTGATTTTGACTATTGTAACTCACAAACGTGTTTATAATAGTCAAAATCATAGATACTTACAAATCTTTACGTCAAAAACACAAATATTCACAAATATCCCTTGTTACTCACAAATATTTAATAGTCAAAATCACAACATGGAGTATTTGTAACTCACAAACATGTATGATATTTTTGAAACTAAAGGTTCTTTTTACAGATGATACAAGCTCGGGATGGAAGCCCGCTCGCCGACGGAGAGGGAGCCTCAGAGGGGTGGCGCCCGAGAGAGTCGGTGCGCCGCCGTTGGAGGGAGCCCTAGGGGGGTGCGCTCGTCGGCTGGGGATGAGTGTAGTACCGCTGTAGAAGTGAAGAGGCCCTTGCGCGGAGGACGGAGAGGGAGCGATGCTTTACAACCAATACGGAGGGTCTGTTCAGTGAATGCCGCGCGGAATTCACCCCATGTGCCCTATTCGTTTGGGGTATCAGCCACCAGACAGCAGTACTTTCCTCTCGGGAGAAATCAGCCACCAGCAACCAGGCAACATCACTTTTCTCTTAGAAAAAATCAGCAGCAGCCATCAGCCACCAGCCAAACGAACAGGCTGATGATCATCCAAACACATGGAATTCGGGTCTGCAATTCCCATGCCAATGCAATGACCTCAATACAAACTTCCAAACGCAGCCTAATCTGCCTTTGGTCTCGACCCCAACGCAGAACAAAAGAACGAGCAGCTGCAATCCTCCGCGAAGCTCCAACAGTCCGACCACTGGTTCACACACGAGGCCTCAACTACCACTCAATAATAAGTACTAGTAGTACTGCTCATGGTACTCGCGTCATTCGCCGCCATTCGTAATCGCTTGCCAGCTTGCCGCCGTGGACTCGTCATTTGTCGGCTGTCGCCAGCGTTCTGCTCAGGGTATACTCCGTTGACGGTTAGAACTCATCGTTTTGCTCTAGATGACAGTACGTTCGGTTGGCTGGTGGCTGATGGCTGGTGCTGATTTGTTCTGTGAGAAGTCTGCTTAGCTAGTTGCTTCGCATGTTGTTTTGTTACGAGAGAAAATCTTGCTTGTTGGTACCGACAAATAAGCCGAGCGAACAGGCTGGATATCATCCGCCGCTAGTAGTATCGGGAGACTACCACTACAAATCAACTGCTTGGAACAGCTTAAATTCAACTTATGATCAAAATAAGCTGAACTTAGAAACCAAATGACATGCTTTTCACAGTTTTTTTTACACTCCCCAGGAACTCCATTTATATATTAAAATCCGCTTCTCAAATTAATGATAGTTATCTGAGAAGCTTTTTTCTGGTCCGAGTTCCAAACATGTAGTACTAACTTTTATAAATACCATCCGTCCCACATAGTGCAATTCTAGTTTTTTAAAAACAGTAGTATTGACATGAAAAGACTGGGCTGCTTAGTTCGCAAGCACCGTCACCCTTGACACATGCGCTATAGCCACACCTAGTGTAGGGTTTTTTTACTGATCGGTATATTTATACCGCTACCCAGCGGTAACGGTACACCACTGCGGTATAAAAGGTATACCGCTTCTTACCGCTCGAATTCAAAATCCAAACCAAAATCGTCTATACAAATGGTAACCAGCGGTATTCCGTTTATACCGCTGCGTTAAGAATTAAAACCGCTACAGAATGAATTAAAACCGGTGCAATGAAAAAGGTACTCCGGCTTGAAAAAATGAAAATTTTGGTATGATGTTGGCATAAAGTAGTGTTAAATACCACCCCCAATCAATAATTTATAGTTATCATAGAAATACCACACCAAACACAATAATATTAGGCGTGCATAAGTGAGTTGATAGTTCAAATACAAATAATTCGATACAAGTCATACAACACAATAAAAGTTCAATGGTAGAAAGGGAAGACCCCCATTTGGGACGCGAAGTGGTACTCGGCGATGGACATGACATTCAAGCCTCTCGTCCTAAGCAACTCAGTCTTGCATTGTTGCCAAGTTAGGCCCGTCCACACCGATGTTGTCTGCCATTCACTGACTACCTACAGCTATTTTCTACCTAAATTCTAAAGCTACTTTCTACACAAATGCAAAAAAAAGCAAACTCACCTGAAGCCGCGGTCTACCGCCGGCCCTACCGCGGTATACCGCCGCGTCCGCGCGGTAAGCCGCCGCCCCCCGCCGAGCGGGAGCGAGCGGATTCGGCCGCGGGGCGGCTTAACGCAACTCCCGCGCGGTATACCGCGCTCGGGCCGCGGCTTACCATTGGCGGCGGCGTAGACGAAGCCTCCAGGCGGCGGACTGGAAGCAGAGAGCTGCGGACGGGCGCTCTGAGCGGCTGAGGGCCACAGGCTTGGGAGCCGCTTCTAGGGTCGTCCAAACGCTTTGGGCCTCATGGGCCTTAACGGGCCGACCCCTTTTTTTCTTTTTCTTTTTTTCTATAACTTCTAAACCTTGAAATAAATACTAAATGCACTCAAATTTGAAAACTTTTAACACCATTAGATTCTATGAATAATGAACTATTTTTGGGGGATTTTTATTGATTTTCATTTTTGAATTCAAATTCAAATTTGAAAACCCCTAGGGGTATCTACCGCACGGTACCGTTACCGCTCCGGCGCAGTATAAATGGTACCTGACCCAGTGTGGCTCGCCATGCACATCTGTGGCGGCCAAAATCACCACCACAGGCTACACTCGCCACACCACAAAACGACAAGCTTCAGGAGGAAAACGACGAGAGAAGACTTGTGGCAGCCACTAGAAAAAGGCTGAAGCAAACAGCTGCATAGTATTTGTGGCTTGCCGAACTTTAAGCCGATGAAGTGCGGCGGGAACCAAACAGCCCCTCTAATACCTACATTTGTTGACCATATGCAATAAGTTTTGACATACAAATCAGATCTGTCCACTTAATTAGGCAGGTAATGAGATCTATTTTCTAGGATTCCACTCTCCGTGAATTTTTTTTTCAAAAGTTAAGATTCCACTTTTTACAAGACAAAGGGAGTACATATATTTTGTTATGCATCAACATATAGATTGCGTATCTATAGCAAAACATAATGTATGTAGAAAGGAAACCGACGGGGAAAAGAGCATGTATGAGGTCCATATAACATGATTCAGTCAATATAATGCAAATCCACAGTATTCAACAGTCACTAATAGTCGAAGTAAAATGAGCCCTTCCACGGGCTAGACAACAAAACAGTGACGGTCGGGGGTCCATCGATACAAACTGATAGTTAATATCCAATCTCGTTGCACAGTTGCCAAGACAGTGATGGTAGTAGAACAAACATGGAGGGAATCAAGTGTCCAGACAAGACGAGCTCTGGACTCCATTTGCAATGATGCCTCAACTGTGTGGCATTTCTACTCAGGCTTCGCCTGCAAGTTTAAATTGAAACAGTGTCAGGTAGCTGTGCTTGTATTGACAGTACAGCAAATAAGAGAGGCAAAATCATTTTACATCAGGGGAGCGTGAGCCTGATGGGCTTCTGCTTGGGCTCTGCTTCTTGGGGCTTGCTGCTGCTTCACCATTGGCAGGCTGCATAACCATTTTAGCAGATAAACTAAGCAAAAGAATATCAAAATTATTTCAATTGAAGAAGGGAACTTACAGAAGCATTAGGAGATTTGGATCTTGCTGGTGATCTGCAAAAGGTTCCAGAAACTGAATTCAATATCCAAAATGCAGCTTTAACTTGATTCCAAAAGCCATGACGCCTCGCCCAGCCGAACGAAAGCAATAAATGCTCATCGAAAAATAGAAGCATTCAGTTCCATGCAATAATGTAAAGTTGCAGTATCACAATGTCAACAGTGCATATGAACTACAGCAACCATCTGAAGTGTGCCCGAGGTAGGAAGAAACTCATTCCCCGAGCATTGAACTCCAAGTACATTCCTAGTCACCGTACCACCATAATCCAGATCATCAATCCTTAACGCTCCTATGTCCAGTATTCCAAACAATGCGCTATGCCCAAGCTCTGATGGTAATCAGTTACAGTACATTAGGTAAATCAACGGGATGATTTTAGCTTTCCATAGAAGCTCTCAATTAACAACCATACCTTATAAAACAAACTGAATTGTAGCAAATTGCGAAAATCCCATCCTCAATATCCTAATGCACAATCCCCAGATCGCCACATAATCCCAGATAAAACGGCGAGACAATTGAGTCTTCAAAAACAAAACAGAACAGACTAAGCAGTTCATATATTTCATTAGAGAATCTGAGCACTTGAGAAGGAATCCCAAGCAATCAAACATGCCTGGGAATATAGCTGTGTTCACTTAATTTGATGGCACCAGGGTGCTGACATGGAAGAATGTTACAGGGTTCATTAACAAATTTTTGGTACCAGATGAAATCTCCTATAGATAGTAAACCAACAAGACTCCATTCAGGCCATTAAAGATTCATTATAGAACAAAGATGTTATTTTAATAAAGGTATGTTACCCAGTGTTTTCAAAAAAACAGCAACAATCTTTGCAAGAATGCCAACGAGTTAGGGTGATACATCATACTGTCGATCTATTGTTTTTTGCGAAACATAGCAGGTTTCAAAGATCAAATGCTGGATTAGTATGTGTTACCTTGAAGGAGATCGGCCTTTTGATGGAGACCTCGAACGGGAAGAAACAGACCTAGATCGGGATCTAGATGCTGAGCGGCGACCCCTGGGTGATTTGCTGCAGAACATATTCAATATTAGGTAGTTAGAAACAAGGTTACCCAGGGACATCATGATATGGCAGCATACCTTGGGCTCCTGCTTCTGCTGTAACTACGACTTGGGCTACGGCTACGTGAGTTGGAGCGACCACGTTTGCCATCATATTCCTTCACCTGTGAGGTGCAGGGTTAATAGAAGTATAAAACTACAGAAATCATCCTCAGGACCATAACGGGCAACAATGCCTACCCTTATATAAGCTCGCCCAAAGGCGTTCCTAAATTCAGTATCATCCAGCTTCTTTATCTGCAAATGGAAACAAGTGGATTAAAAAAAACACATTTCTAGGGCTAAACAGAAGGGATAGAACTAAAAGTGACAGATAGAGAAATAGTCCCAGGTCAGGTATTGTAGAAGGTCAAAAGGAAGAGAGCATGAAAAGGCTGTAGAATGAAATGGCCAGGCAATGCCATAAGGCCTTACCGCATATTTCATGTCATCATAGTTTGTGTAGTCCACAATTCCTACGGTGCCTGTAACAAAATAGAAATACATGTGAAGAACTAACCACAACCATATTTCTCAAAGAAAGGAAGGATGACCTGTCAATCAAAGAGATGAAGAAAACCTTCACAACAGATGAAATATTAGCATTCTGCCATGCAGAATTCATGTGTCCTAGCACAGCAAGTAAAACATTTGTAACAGGAGCTCAATGGATCTACCCCAACTAAGATAAGTCTAATTGCATTTCAAAGGTGATCTTCAAATCAAGGTCAATTCTCAATCTGATTCCGTAAGGTCCGTACTAAATAGTGTTTAGTGGTATGGCGACGGAATAGGGTCGGTGTAGCAGATTGCAGATAGCAGATGCTAAGTCCAAAGAGCGGAATTACAGAAGTCCAGAGCATATCAAATTTGTCAAGATTACTTTTAAAAAAGTTCGATTTTTAAGTTAACCATTGTTTCAACATTAAATTCCCATGTCAATAAAAAAAATCATTTTTCATCCCGTAATCCTTTGTCGTTACCTAATCAATCATTTCAAACATTATTATTAATCATTGTAAACATTATTATCACCATTTGATTCATGTTCATATGACTTGAATCATAAATGTGGCAAAAAGCGGCCTAATATAAGCAATAGCGGCCGCTAAGTCAAAACATGCTACCTTCCAACGCTATAGCGACTGCTATTGGGAGCGCTACAAATGCTATTTAGCACTTAGATTAGTTATGAAAGGTGCGTTACTCCAATAATGGAAGTAATCTAGTTGTCTTCCCATTATACTTGTTTTTGTTCATGCCATGCGTTTAAATTGTGCCACTACCTGCTTGTTCCAAGCAGCTTGAACCATCTTGTTATTTGAATTGTTGCTAAATTTTTCAAACAACTAAGTATTTAGTTAATATCAATCAAAATTTTAATTTTAAAATATAAAAGGCGGGTTTATTTCTAGAAAATAACAATGGCAGAAAAATAAATGAACATGGGGTATCCACTGTCGCTTCCTATGGGCTATGCCACACATATAGATGCACAGTTAGTTTTGTCATGGCAATGGCACCGAAGACCAAACACTACTTTACAACAACATAGCCTTTTGTCCCAAGCAGGTTGGGGTGAGCTAAACACTACTTTCTTTAAAAAAACAGCACCATAAATATATTTCTCAAACCCGTGCTCCTGAAGATGTCTAATGAGCATTTCAGATTCAAAATCGCAATACAGTAGCTTTAACAAAACTAAAACTTACCACCGCCTTCACGGTAAACTTCAGAGAAACAAACATCTCCAGCCTTCCGCATATGATCCTGGAAATAAATATTTAGTGTCAATGAGATGAAAGAGTTGTCTTATGCAAATAAATAAACAGACAACTTGAGGGGGAAAGTGTTTGCCACAAACCTTCAAATCCTGCCAGGATGCAGAAGAAGGCAGCCCGGTGACAAGGACTGTTTGCAATGATTCAAGTTAAGGTTGCAGATATAAAAGAAAAGTAAGCGTTGATTTTTACATGAATGCAAACCATACCACGATAGTCCGAGTGCCTTGACACACCACGGCGTACCCCACCACCAAAGCCACCTGAACCACGATCATTAGAGGAAGCGGTACCTCTACCACCATGAGCGGGTTCCACCTGTACACAGTAGTATGCAGTTCAGTCAACAAACTGAACATAATGGAAGTTGGCCTATCAAAGCACTGATTAGCTTACTCTTAGGCGGTGTCCATCAAAATTGTATCCATCCCGCCCAGCAATTGCGTCCTCAGCATCACGAGGATCTTCAAACTACATGGTTAGCAAAATAATCATATATTTTCTGTTTGTGACTCAAATCGTCAACCAACACCACGGTCATCACCATGTTATTCGACACATTCCGGTGTATCTTACCTCAACAAAAGCATAACCAGGCGGCCTTGGTGGAACCTTCAAGTCAATGTCAACAATTCTCCCATACTGCATTCATAAAGATTTATGATATTAGACGTTAGCATAAAAGTAAATGCTACCTCACAAACGCATGACAACTACAGTCACACGTCTTAGCTTGAGGTTCCATAGAGAAGTAGAGAACAACTAGGTGAACCCCAATAGTACAAGTATTTCCAAACAATCAATCTTCTGCAACTAATAGGCTCAACAATAGCATAACAGTGCCATAAAAATCACAGCATACAACATCGTGACACCGACTAGCAAGCACATGGTACCCGGGCCCAGCCCAACACGGCAGCACAATTCGTCTCTTTCCTAAGACAATAAATCAAAAAAAGGAATTGAATTATTAAAATAAACCTCACCTTGTAGAAGAGATCCTCAACCTCCCTCTCCCGGATGTCGCCGGGGAGGTTCCCGACGTAGATCGTGCGGCTCCAGCGCCTGCTCATCTTTCCCCCGCTGCAACCTACCAGCAAGGCAAGCAAGCATCAGTCAGCAAACCAGCTCCGCCGCATCCGCATCTCCCCCAGTCCGACCACAGCCCCCCGAGAGAAGGTTCGAAATTCGAAACAGAACGTGCGAGGCGGCGGGGGCGTGGGGCATGACTCACCCAAGGGGGCGAGGAGAAGAGGAGATTTTTTACCTGAACGCGCGGTGGTCGGAAGGGCGGTCGGGGCTAGGGTTTGGCTGCCGCGGTCGCGTGCTCGGGAGATGTGGTGTGGGGATGAGAAAGAAGAGAAGGGAGGCGAGGGTTTATGACCACCACTCGAACGAAGGGAGGAGACCGAGACCCGCCCGGCCGGCCCCAATCGGGGACCGCGTCAGATTCGGGTCCGTTTTCTCTACGCTACGCTGTGGGCTGCTTTTTTTTTGAGAGAGAGAGAGCCCGTTCGGGTGTCTCCTGCCGCTGCTGGGCTCGTTTGTATTTGGGCTCCCGTTGATGATTGAAAAATATCCAATCTACACATCAATTTCATATTCCAACCAACGAAAGTCGATGCAATTTAACTGAAGGCATAATGCATTTGTCTGGTTAGGTAGAACAAGAACTTGGTCACGGGATACTTATATCTTTTTATATTTTAATATATTTGCTACTATAGATATACTCTAGTTTGACTACCCGTTCGCATTTCCTCCATTCCTTTATCAAGTCAGCCGCTGTTCTTTTTCTGAACTACGAAATTTTTTTTTGAACGAAGTCAGCCACTGTTCGGATCTCAACAAAAGAAAAAAAAGTCAGCCGCTGTCCCGGCTCTCTGTTGATGTGCCTAAAGGATGCCCGTATATGCAACAGCCGCACCACTTCGAAGATTCTTACCACATTGCCCAACATGGCACCGTTTGTGTGAAAAGCTTCAGAAGTCACTTTTATAAAAACTAAGCTGGTGGGTCGCTCATGGATTTCATTAAGGGAATGGAACCTAATCTTCACATAGAAAATTTTTGAATCCCGACTTCACCGAATTCGCTCCAACGAAAAATCAAATCCGAATCTTTTAGTTGCACTCCTCTAACCAACTAAGCTAGAGGATCTTTGGTAGAAATCACTTTTATGGGCTCAAGCAATCTCCCACTGGTAGGGAGAGGGGCTTTAATCCCGATCGGTAGAGGGTATAGGTCTCTCAAGTTCAACCGGGACTAATGATGAGAGACAAAAGACCCCCTTAGTCCCGGATAAACGAGTCGGGACTAAAGGGTTTTCCAGAAAAACAAAAAAAATCCTGGCAGGGGGTGTCATGCACCTGTGCCACCCCTTTGGACGAGCCTGCTACTCCAGCTCCACCACCCATCACCGGCGAGCCTCCAGCTCCGCCACAGCTATTCATATCAATTGACAAGAACACCAAAAGAAAAACACCACAGACAAGAAGTTTGATTCCATTCATTAAATAATAACTTAACTATCACATGAGTAAAACAATCAATTTCACCATCGCACATCACAAATTTGATTCGATTCACAACACTTTAACCATCAAAAAATACATCAATCCATTCAAATCTCTTGCATCAAAGGGAAAAACAGAAAAATTGTGGTCACGAACCCAGTACACTGGAGGTCACGCCCAGCGCAGGGGGCCGCACCTCACCATGCCGGCGGCCGCGCCCGCATCGGCGGGCGGGCCACGCCCCCACGCCGCGGGGCCGGCGGATGCGCCTCGGGCGGGTGGCCGTGTCCCGCGTCGGCCGCACCCGCGCCGACGGCGCGCGCGCCGGGCCGGACGCGCGCGCCCGCCTCGTGCCACCCCGCGCGGCGGGCGGCCCCTCCGACGGCTGCGTCCCGCGCGCGCCCCGGGCCTCAAGCTCCATCTGCAGTTCTGCGCAAGAGAAGAGGAGAGAGATGAGAAGATAGAAAATGAGAGGAGTTGACCGGTGGGAGAAGGTAAGGGAGAGAGAAAGGGAGTTGTGGTAGGCAAAAGGCCTTTAGTCACGGGTGGAAACACCACCGAGGACTAAAAGTTTTAGTCTCGGGTGACCTAAGACTACTAGGGTGGAAATACCACCCGAGACTAAAGGCCAGTGTCCCAAAAAACAGCTGTTGGACACCCCCTTAGTCCCGGTTGGTAATACCAACCTGGACAAAAGGGTAGGGACGTCCGCAGCCATTTAAGGCCACGTTGATGAAATGCATTTAGTCCCGACTCCAAGTTGAACCGTGACTAGAAGGGCGTACCAAAATCGCTGACTCTACCGGTGGCCTTGTGCATTCATATACGTGACTCCTTTTTAACCTCTCTCGAGATCATGTCTCTATTTGCACGCTCGTTCATGTTGATATTATGGATCCGCTTTTTTAGCATCTCCTTCCTAGCGAAAAATCTCAGCAAAAGAAGCAGAGGAGCATTCTGGAAATGAAGGAGAATGAACAGATGTTAACCATGAACACATTGTGGCAATGGTGGCTTGAGAGGTATCGGGGTGAGCGAAGGAGAAAGGATGAGGGGGGCATCAAGTTTGACCATCTCCGATCCATTGCAAAACTATATGACGAATTTATGGCAATAGGAAAGGAGGGAGTTTTTCTTTGGAGATATCCCACAGGACAATCAGGGTCTATGACAGCCCACGATATCATGAAGATAAACACAGATGGGGTGTTTTGGAGAGCACATGAGAGGGAGGATGGGGATATGTCATCAGAGACGAAATGGGAATGGTGATCAGTGCCGGGGCTGGACGATCAGGTTGTCTGATGGATGCTTTTGGTAATTGCCTGTCTGAAGTTTCTCACTGAAACTCATGGCCAAGTATTGAGAGGCAAACTAGCTACAAAACGAGATCAAGTTCCTCAAGGGGAAATAGTCAAATAAATTGCAACACTCTTTGTGCTCATCTTCGGGCTGGGGAACGAGCTCTCAAGAGAAGCACACGCTCTGCATTTTTTTAAGCGCCAGATGGAATAAAATCGGAATGGTTATTCTTGGTCCCAGATGGACCTGCGTCATGTGGGGGGCTCTCCATGGATACGAGTTTTTCACGAGCAAGAAACGAAGATTTACAGGCCAAAAGAGTGACGCATTAGATACTGTTCAAGTGTTCGTCGTGACGAAGCACACGGAGAAGAGATCCACCTCTCTCCCGATACATAGGCACACCCAGCCCAAGCGAGGATGGTGATGGTCACGGCAGCGTGGAGCGAGCTCATCAGCCCCGCCTGACGGGGTCGAAGTTGGAGACGGCGACGACGGCGCCGACGATGGCGACAAGCACGACCCCGCCGGAGAGAATGCTGAGGAGGAAGTTCTTGAGGGAGGGCGAGATCCCGGGCTGCGCGGCCTCCGCGACCTCCGGCAGCACCAGCGCCGCCGCCACGGCAGCCGCGGCCGCCCACTCCTTGGACGGGTGCTGCGGGCTCTGCGCGGATGCCCGGACGACGGCCACCCTGCTGCTGCTGGCCGGCCTGCGGGTTGAGACGCGGAGCGACGACGAGTTGCCGACGGCGCCGAGGGGCTTCCCGAGGCCCCGGTCCACGGACAGAGACGCCGCGACGGCTGTGGCGGCCATGGATTGGATCAGCGCTTTGCTCTCGTGCGTCGGGGTTGATTGGTTGGTTGGGTGAGGGAGCGTACGTGTGAAGGTAGGAGCGACTGGCCGAGGCAGAGCGAGACGGTGTGTAGATAGGGTAGGGGAGGAGGAGCTGAGGGTGTGCCAGGTCACCACGTTCGGCTGACGTGGGTGGCGATGGGCTCGCCAAGTGGTTGCGCTGGATAAGGTCTTGTCTTTGACGGTGACCTGGTGCCTGGTGGTTGGGGCCGAACATCACGAGGACTAAGGATGTAGGTTTTCCTGGGTCGACCCAATGACCCAGTACCCAAAATCAAAATTCTAGTGGAAAAACTCATTGGGTCGACCCATAAAACAATAGTATCAAATGGTGCATAACATTGTGGGTCGATTGGGTAACCCAATCTGAGCCCCGACGTGTAGCGCTGCCGCATCCGCCGCCGCCGTCTCGCCGATCTCGCGCCTCCCGTCTCAGCAACCTGGCGCCGCCTATCCTGCCGACCTCGCGTCGCGCCCCAACTCCTGTGCCATTGTGTGCTCCTCCTCTCCACTCCCTGTCCTCGCAAGCAGCGATTAATTTCATTCCTGTGCTGCGCCGCCACCACATCCGGGTCGTGACCACCGCACACAGTTTCTTTGATTCCTGCAATTTCCTTGCTTTTAACTGATGACAATTTGAACTGATTTCGAAAGAATGCAGCTCACTGGACAGGGAAAAGTGTTGGTATTTAGCTGCAGGAACAATTTCATGGAGGACGGTATGGATGTGGCAGGTCGTCCACAAAGAGGAAGGGCACGGATGCTCAGGGCTGGTGTATTTGGTACGTACGTCGGGGTTCACCTTACCGTTGGTAACCGGCCCGGTTACCGCGGTAACCGGCCTTACCGGTCCGACTCGGTAAGGAAAAAGCTCGGTTACCGCTCTCTAACCGAGCCTAGCAAATCCTAGAAAACCGCTCTTGTCGGTTTACCGGTCGGTTTCACCGGTTTACCGGACCGGTTTTGCCGGTTTGGAAAACCGCTACTGTTGCGGGAAGGTGAACCCTGACGTACGTACAGCACCATCTCTCCAGGCACCGCGCAGCTCGCCACTTCCGCCTCCATCACCAGTGGCCGCCCCTTCCCGTCGGGCGGCGCGCTCACCGGCGCGCCGCACCGCGCCCCGAGCATGCTCGTGAACCACGGCCCGGCCTCCGCGGTGGCGGTCGTCCGGACGCACGACACCGACACGGCGACGCCGGCCGCGCCGCGCGGGCGCACGCGAGCGCCAACGGGCGGCGCTCGTCCCCCTCGACGACCAGGAGGTGGTGCGGGCCGCGCCGCGCTGCTCCCGAGCCTGTGAGGTTGCTCAGCACTGCCGGCGCAAGTTCTTCTATGGGGGAGATCCCCGATGCGCATCCGCGGCGCTCAGCATTTTGGGTATTTACTGGGTCAGCGATTTATTTATTGCATTGGGTCAGTGCTACCCAAAACTCATAGATATTGTTAGTGGGTAGTCTGGGTTGGTCACTGGTTGACCCAATGGGTACCCACTTGCATGCATAATGAGGACTATAAAGCCCAAAAATTCTATCTGCCTTTCGGAAGGTGGAGAAGCAATTCTGCTTCATGATTCGTGCGGCTCGTAGTAATGACCGCACGCTCTTCTTGTTTCTTGTGGTCTCTCCCCTCTCTCGCGGCTGCACCGCGGGGAGGACCTCACGCCACCGCTAGGGAAGGTCGTCACACACGGAGGGGCGGGAAGGTGGGCGAGGGCGATCAGGAGCGGGTCACCGCCGGTCGTGGGTGGGCGTCGAGGCCGGCAAGACTTATGGTTAGGGTTTTAGGGCTTTCATGTCTGGCAGACCTGGGAGGAGGTCGGAGCGGCAAAGGATAAACGACGAAGATGAGGCAGCACAATAGCACCGCTAATTGGGTAAGGTTGGACGACCGATAGGCCAGGAACTGACGGTGGTGGAAAGTGGTGGCAGATAACATGCGGGCAAGCGAACGACGGTGGTGGATGAGGCGGTGATGGTGAGGGGCAGTTGAGGAAGAATAAGATGGATAAATGGGCCATCAGCCCTTGTTAAGAATTGTACCTCTATGTTTCGCAATCTTTACTTGAATAGATTCATTCTTCTAGGCTTCGTTTGGAAGTATATATTGAAGGGCATTGAATTAAAATGGATTCAATACAAAATTAGACATGGTATTGAAATGAGATGCAATTCCAATTATGTTGTCTGGATGTCATTGCATCGGTGTTTAGAATCTTAAGAACGAATTCAGTTCAATTTTCTGTTTGGCTATCAGAAACCTAGAAACGGTATTGTTCCTTCTTCCAGCAGGAGAGCACCGGACTAGACAGGGAAGGACGGCGCGACGGAGGACCACGACACCGGAGGAGGAGCCGCATGGCTCACAGGTGGAGGGGCGCAGGCTTGCTGCAGGCACAGGTTCGCCCCGCGGCCTTCACCTCCTCCCGCTCCAACATGTTGGAGGGCTGTCGGGGAGGAAGGCGGAGGGGACGGAGGACAATGGCGCCGGAGTTGCGGAGGGAGAGCACCACCGGTCACCGGAGTTGGGGACGGGAGGGAGCGCCGCCGGAGTTGGGGACGAGTGAGAACACCACCGGAGTTGGGGGCGAGAGGGAGCATCGCCGGAGTTGGGGATGGATGGGAGCGCCGACGGAGCTGGGACGGGAGGGAGCACCGCCGGAGTTGGGGACGGAGGGGAGCGCCGCCAGAGTTGGGACTACAGGTTCTCTCTTCCCTTCCTCCTGCCCTCTGTAGCGGCGTCGTCGGCGAGCTTCCTTCCCATCACCTCTCTCGGTCTCTCCCGTCGCTCCCCTCTCGTGAGTGGCGATGACTTTTTTTCATGAGGAAACGAAGGGGTACGAGTGGGGAAAGAGCAAGGGAGGGGGAACCAGCGATACCGAGCAATATCGAGCGGGAGGGCTCCGAATCGTTCGTAGGCTCGTACAAGCGTGGGAAAATGGAGCGCGGTATTGGAACCTGGTTCCGCTTGTGAATGCCATTGCTACCAAACAGCTGGTATTTGAGGCCCTTCTATGCAAATTCCAATATCTATGCTTCAATACCAACATGTTAGTACTTAACACAGGAAAACTCTAGATGCATGTACCAGATACGGATTAACTTGATTAACAAAAGGGACTTAGATCTAAAACAAGAACCACACTACCGAACTAAAACACGAAGCAAGAACCCTAAGCACGAACCCTAGAACCCTAGCAACCATTACAACAGAGAAGGGGATAGAGGCAGACCATCGGCGGCGGTCAGATCCTTGGCCATGTCGTGGTTCGTCGTCGGTGTAGGGGCGTCGGCGACACGCAGTGATGTGGAGGACGGCCTCCGGGCTTGACAGGGGCGGCCTCCAGGCTTGGGGAAGCGGCGGCGGAGACGGGACGGAGCAGGGGCGTCGGCGGAGCTTCCCGGCGCTCCAGTGCTCCCTCAGGCGGTAGGGTTTCGGGGTGGGTGATGGCGGCGCAGTCAACCTCGTGATTTGAGCCGTGGCCCCACCCCTCTCTTTATAGCACTGTGCGTCGGGGGGCCACCAACCACGGATCGGTTGGGCGCCCCCGCCAAGGGCGCGAGAACGAGTCCCACGACCTTTGGGCCGTTGGGTTTAGGGGAGATCGAAACTAACACAACATCCAAACCCAGTCCTAGTGTTTTCTAATGAAATATTCAATAATATGCTCATAATCAATCTTCTCTAATATTCTGCTCCCAAGTGCTATGATAGCTAAATCATTAAGTCTTTCTTATGTCATTGTAGAGCGCAATGCAAATAGGTCTTCAACAACTTCAATTTTGAAAAGCTTCACTCCGCTGATGGGAATGGTCAATAGAACTATGTATGCAATACTTGGCTTGCATATGGGCAATGACGTTATCTTCACTTTTCCCACAAACCTAATCAATCAAAGTTGCTGTACTATTCACATCGTATAGCTCCATTATAGGCTGCGTTGTCGTGGGTCCTGTGAGCCACGACCCGCTTTCATCTTTCCCTCCAATACTCATTCAATTCGACGACACTAGAGGTGCATTTTAGTTCGCCAATGCACGGACCCCCAACCACCGAGCCCAAGCTTCCCACCCCCGCCCCCCGCCCGACCGGGTCCGACCATGAAACCCCACCGAGCGCGATATCCCACCTCCGACAATGCCACCCCCCCCCCCCCCCATAAAAATCGCCATCGGGTCCCCCCCCCCGCCCAAACAAAAACCAATGGCGGCGCCGTCTCCTCCACGCCTCGGATCGCCGAGCCGCTCCACGCCTAAACCAATGGCTCCACCGTCGCTTCCGCGCCTGGGATCACCACAAACGGCGCGGCGCGTGGTACCGGAGCAGATGGCGGTTGTTACGACGACTGGGGCTCGGCCGATATCGTCGGCACCGCCGCCGATTGCATCTGCTCCGGCGGCACCTCCTACGTCAGTAACGCCCACAGCAGGGGCTCGGGGCTGCGGATCGGGTGATCCCTTGCATCACGCAACGTTGCTGACGCCTCCGCCATCGATTCCGCCTGGCTCAATGATCACGCCTGATCCGTCGGAGTTGTTCATCCCGGTAACGGAAAAAAATCGAACACGGAAACGCCAAAACCTCGTTTCTGCTATTTAGTTTGCTGTTGGTTTGCAAGACTTCTGGTTGCAAAATCCAAAGATCCGGGATGTTTTGAGGTTTCATTGTCAGTGTTTTTTGTGTGTGATGTTTGCGAAAGTTTTGGTGGTTGCGAAAGTTTTGGTGGGTTCTGGTTGCAATCAGAGATCTCGCGTGCGATTGCAAAAAAAAGTAGGGTGCCCTCTAGTAGATTGCCGCTGGAACAAATTGTCGCGCTTGTTTGCAACGTAGGGTGACCTCTGGTTGCAACATTATTCCCATGTGCCTTTGCAAAAACAAAAAAGGGGGTCGTAGTCTGCTGTGTGTGCTAATCTGCAATTATTTTTGTTGCGCTTGTTTGCAACGTGTAATCGTCGGTTGCAAACTTATTCCCATGTGCATTGCAAAAACAAAAAAAGGGGGTTCGTAGTCTGCTGTGTGTACTAATCTGCATTTATTATGTTTCGCTTGTTTGCAACGTGTAATGCTGTCTGGTTGCAAACTTATTCCCATGTGCCTTTGCAAAAAACAAAAAAGGGGGTTCGTAGTCTGCTGTGTATGCTAATCTGCATTTATTATGTTGCGCTTGTTTGCAACGTGTAATGCTGTCTGGTTGCAAACTTATTCCCATGTGCATTGCAAAAACAAAAAAGGGGTTCGTAGTCTGCTGTGTGTACTAATCTGCATTTATTATGTTTCGCTTGTTTGCAACGTGTAATGCTGTCTGGTTGCAAACTTATTCCCATGTGCATTGCAAAAACAAAAGAAGGGGGTTCGTAGTCTGCTGTGTGTGCTAATCTGCATTTATTATGTTTCGCTTGTTTGCAACGTGTAATGCTGTCTGGTTGCAAACTTATTCCCATGTGCATTGCAAAAACAAAAGAAGGGGGTTCGTAGTCCGTCGTGTGTGCTAATCTGCATTTATTATGTTGCGCTTGTTTGCAACGTGTAATGCTGTCTGGTTGCAAACTTATTCCCATGTGCATTGCAAAAACAAAATAAGGGGGTTCGTAGTCTGCTGTGTGTGCTAATCTGCATTTATTATGTTTCGCTTGTTTGCAACGTGTAATGCTGTCTGGTTGCAAACTTATTCCCATGTGCATTGCAAAAACAAAAAAAGGGGGTTCGTAGTCTGCTGTGTGTGCTAATCTGCATTTATTATGTTGCGCTTGTTTGCAACGTGTAATGCTGTCTGGTTGCAAACTTATTCCCATGTGCATTGCAAAAACAAAAAAAGGGGGTTCGTAGTCTGCTGTGTGTGCTAATCTGCATTTATTATGTTGCGCTTGTTTGCAACGTGTAATGTTGTCTGGTTGCAACATTATTCCCATGTGCATTGCAAAAACAAAAAAGGCCAAAAAAAACTTATGGTTGGTTATTTTCTCCACACAGGATGCAAACATGCTTGATGTGTTTGTCCCAAGAGCGCGGCAGAGTTTGATTCAATAGAAGCAAGACACCAATTTTACCTTGATTATGCAAAAATGGTCGGATTCGGTGTGAGAACCATGAGGACTAGTAAAGAGACTAAACACCGGGTTTGCAACCGTCGTGGTTTTATGAAGCCGGGCAAGGAAAATGATGAACCACAAACCGATAAAAGATCGATGAGAATTGGTTGCCCAGCCGTATGCTAAAGTTAAAGAGGACAAAAAACGCAAAATGCGGTACTTCGACAGAATCGGGGAAGCACACAACCATAAACTTCAGCCATCAGCCAGGATGGTTAGGTATATGCATGCTCATAAACAGAGGGAGACTGCTATGGATGACTTGTTTGCAATCATGTCAAGGAGTGGCGTGCCAAACCAGGCTGCGATGAATGTGATGTCAGAATTATATGGTGAAAGGACCTTGTGATGCCTAGAGGGGGGGTGAATAGGATCACTTCAAATTTCTGAAACAAAAGCAGCGGATTAAATATCCTGTCGGTACTACCGACGTGGTGCCGGTTCTACCGACGGGGTCGGTACTACCGGTACCAGGTCGGTACTACCGACAGGCAGAAGAAACTTAAAACGAAATTTGAATTCTGTGCGGTTTCTAGCAAATCTACTTGAATCAAAGTTTAAGTTTAGATGCTAAGAACCACCTGCAATCACAGAAACAAGTTGGATAGCAACCAAATGATAGATCGGGCTAAAAACAAGTTCTAGGGTTAGTTAGAAATGAAGAAACGCAAGCAAGCAAAGGAGACACAGAATTTAATCCGAAGTTCACACCCACAAAGGATGCTACGTCTCCGTTGAGGATCCCACAAAGGGAGGGCTATCACCAAGAGCCTCTTTTCCTCTTCCAACCCCCACAAAGGAAGATTGGTGCTCACTAAGATTTCTCCACGAAGGAGAGGGAAATACAAACGATCCCGGGTGCACCACACCAAGAGGGCACTCGCGGGCGACGCCTAACCGTCTAGAAGCAAGCTTCAAGAGTAACAAATGCAACACAACAACCCGGAGATGCTTCAAGTGCTCTTGAGAAGGGGAAGAACGATGGGGCTCTCAAAGCTTGTCACACTTCACTAGAAGTCACCTCACTTCTCAAGTCTTAGCTCAAGGGAACCAAGGATTAGCTCTAGAGGAAGTGAGGGAGGTGGAGTGAATGCTCAAGAAAGTGTTTGTCCCGTGGTTGGTCAGCAATGAGTGAGGAGGGAGAAGAGGGGTTAAATACTAGGGGCCGAAAACTAGCCGCACCGTGTAAACTCGTATAACCTCGGTACTACCGACACGGTGTCGGTACTACCGAGGGGGTGAATTTTTCGAAGAAAACAAGACGGCACCGGTAGTACCGACACAGGGTCGGTAGTACCGGCCCCCTGGCAAAACTGAGCCAGAGAACGCATATCGGTATACCGGCCCTGCGCCGGTACTACCGATGAGCTCTGGTCGGTAGAACCGACATGGGGTCGGTAGAACCGGCCAGGTCACTGAATTTTAGAAAAGATAAGCACAAGTGCACGTGCCGACTCTCAACTCTTCTCACTCACTTAGAATCCCTTCTAGAGCACTTTTAATCTCCTGGTTATTGAATTGCATCCCCCTTTATAGTACGATGTTTCCTATACTCAAATTCAAAAGCAAAAGTGAATTAAGCCTTGACTTGAATAGAAAACATCGTCTTGAAATTGGGGGACTTCCTTCGATCATCAATAAGGATTTTATTCGTTTAAGCCCTGCACACATCTTGTCGAAGCATTAAATACCTCAAATCGTGCTTGTCATTATCACCAAAATAATTAGGGGCCAAGATGCACTTTCAATCTCCCCCTTTTTGGTGATTGATGACAACCACAATTTGTTTATAAAAAGATGTGTGTATGAATTTGAAATTGAAACTCCCCCTAAATGTGTGCTTCAACTTCTATGAAGGCTTCAAATGCCCATCACACATTTAGAAGATTTTTCATTCTCAAATTACCTACACAAGTGCATGAGTGTGATATACAAACCGTGATGCATATGTCATGGTATACAAAACAATAAAAGAGAGAAATAACAAGCATCACAAATAGATAACTAAGGTTCCTCACACCACAAGCACAACTTAAGTCTTACAAATTTAAACGAGTTCTAGGTTCTTAAGTTCTTCGACAAGCATTACATCACACACATGAATCCACACATAGTCCTTACATGTCCACAAACACAAGGATAGATAGATAGATAAAGGAAGGTGCAAGCCCACACCACACATGAGTAAATTGTGAGCTCACTCCCCCTTTGGCATCAAGCGCCAAAAAGAGGAGGCCCTTCAATCGTCGTAGTCATGTGGAGAGTGGGCACCGGAGGGGAGTCGTCGTCATCGTCGTCGTCCTCTCGCACCACCAAAGTCCTCGTCGTCGATGTCGGCTGGAGGAGCTCCATACATCATGGAGGCGTCGCCGTAGATCTCCCAAGGGTTGTAGAAGTTTGGCGGAGGAGGAAAGTCCATGGGCTCGCGAACCGGAGAGTGCTCAATGTTGTGTTGAGCGAGCAAGGACTTTTGGCGCGTCTCAAGCTTGAGGAGCTGCTCATCCACGTGCTGCCTATGGGCACGAATCTCTTGTGCATTGTGTCGTCCCACATTGAAACAAGCAAAAAGGCCTTGAGAGAGAAAGTTGAAGATGCTCTTCTTCTTGCCTCGGGGGAATGGTGCCTCTAGATGCGGATGGCCCACGAGAGGAGGAGGGTGGCTCAAAAGAGGATGGGCCACCGGAGGAGGAGCCACCTGCGGTAGAAGGACGAGGAGGGGCATGCTTGCCTAACTTGAGGAGCCGCTCAATGTTCCCTTTGTTTGGCTTGTACCAAGAGTGAGTCTTGTCGGGAAGGATGTCAACTCCCGCCACCTCACAAATCATCTGAAATATCCAAGGGGCATACTGGCAACTCTTGTTAGCGGACACGGAGCACACAATGATCTCTTCCCAAATGAAGTTGAAGATACTAAAGCTTTCCTTGCCCGGTGCCATCCTCACTAGGATCTCTTTTGCCACATTGGAGATATTGGTGTTGTCACCTATCTTTGGAGTGAGAGTGTAGCGAAAGAGTTGGTTTAACATCCGATAGAGCGGCTTCATCCCGTGAGTAGTGCCAAATTCCACCTTGCCATAAGCTGAGTCATACATGAATGCCATCTCGCTGTCAAGGGGAAATTCGCCACCATGTAACTTTGGAAGTGCGAGATCCTCCTCACCAAAGCCAAGAATCTGAGCGAAGCGCTCATAGGAGACGGAAAGAGGCTTGCCTTGAAGGAGCCAATGGAAAGTCCGGGTCTCACGACGGATATAGAGATTTGCATAGAACTGAGCGACCACCTCCTCATTCCAATCACAGTTGATTGACATAACATTTGTCATCCCCTTGGCATGGCATATATCGATAGCCTCATTGACAGCTGGAATGTCAAGTGACCTAAGGAGATCCCAATTGATTGATTTCATATCGATTGTCATGTTATCCTTGCTTAGAATGACGGACTCATACCAATCGGCATTGAACTTGAGCCAAAACCGGATGTCGGAATCAAACTCCTTTTGCCAAAGAGCGGGATCAGAGTACCTCTCCTTGTAGACGTTGTGGGAGCCTCTTGTGTAGTCCACCATTCTCACAACCCCCATTTGAGTGGCAGGACGAGGAGGTCGTGATGGCCGAAGAACAAACGAGGAAAGGGTTTCCAAGGAGATGTCCTCATAGTCGTCATAATGGTCATCGGGTTGATGTGCTTGCTTGGTACGGGCACGATGACCTTGACCAGTGGACTGACGAGGGACTGCAGGAGGATTGGTACGTCCACGACCACGAGGAGCTTGAGAGCTAGCTCCTCCTTTCCTCTTCCTTTGAGCGAGAGGAACTTCATCTTCGTCGGAGCCTTCACGCACAACTTGCTTGCCAGCACGACTCATCTGGAGATTTAGCAACAATGTATAGGATAAGGGTTTTGAATATGAGGAGAAAAGGCTCAATCTAAGATGGGAAGCAGGGTTAACCGCCCCTCATCGGTACTACCGACATAGGGTCGGTACTACCGATGAGGGTCGGGTTTTGGTGAAAGAATTGGAATCTGCGGTTTTTAGCCAACAAGAGTCTACGAAATCATGAGCACGGGTTCTATGGAGGTAAAGATATTGATTCCCTAAAGCATTTCCTCTAGAAACAACTACATTGAGAGATCGATCCCGGAGATTTTGAATGAGTACCTTGACAAGCTTCCCGCGCGAATCGACGATCTTCCGGTGAGGAACGGATGTTCCGGAGGGTGGAGAATCAAGAGATATGAGCTAGGAGCACTTTCCACGGATGGATGTTGAGATCCTTTGGCGGATTTGGAGAGAGTGGGAAGAGGGCGCTTCAACGGTTGGAAAGATGGGTGTGAACCCTAGCTCCCGGCCGCGCTGTATATATAGGCCTTCGGGTTTTATCGGTAGTACCGACGGGGCGTCGGTACTACCGGGGTCCCCTAAAAATTGAAACAGAAGGTCCTTATCGGTATACCGCCCCTGCGTCGGTTCTACCGGGGGGGTCCGGTAGTACCGACACGGGGTCGGTAGTACCGGTGATCGCCGGAAATCCAAACAAGAGAGTTCATATCGGTACTTCCGACTCCGGTGTCGGTTGTACCGGTGGATTTAGCAGTTTTTGGAAATAATTGGGATTTAAAGAGAGATCTTGGATGGAAAGGAGTATGGACATGTAAAGAACTCATAGGAGATGGTGACTAGTTCACAATCAATCATTCAAAGCTATAGTCACCACTCGCTATGTGAAAATCCAACGTTTTGTAAAAACTCATACAAAGAAGTTAAGAAATGAGGTTTTGCTTCCTATCTAGGCAACAAGCAAGTTTATGTGCAAAACATCAAGCCAAGTTACGAGAATCTAAGATGTTTAGCTCACTCCTCAAAGCACAGAACCTTTGCTCGTCTAGAGGCTTAGTGAAAATGTCGGCAAGTTGTTTTTCGGTGCAAACATGCCGTAAAGCAATGTCACCCTTAGCCTCATGATCCCGTAAGAAGTGATGTCTAATGTCTATGTGCTTTGTTCGAGAGTGTTGGACCGGATTGTTTGCTAGCTTGATAGCACTCTCATTGTCACATAAGAGTGGAATCTTACTAAACTTGCAACCATAATCACTCAACGTTTGCTTCATCCACAAGAGTTGTGCACAACAAGCACCGGCCGCCACATATTCAGCTTCGGCCGTGGATAAAGCAACCGAATTTTGCTTCTTTGAGCTCCACGATACCAAGGACCTACCAAGAAATTGGCAAGTCCCGTAGTGCTCTTCCGATCTACTTTGCAACCGGCATAATCCGAATCGGAGTAGCCAAGTAGATCAAAAGTGGAACCTTTGGGATACCACAAGCCTAGGTTAGGAGTATGAACTAAATATCTAAAGATCCTCTTAACAGCCATTAGATGGCATTCCTTAGGATTGGCTTGAAATCTTGCACACATGCACACACTAAGCATTATATCGGGCCTAGATGCACAAAGGTAAAGCGGGAGCCAATCATGGAACGGAATACCTTTTGGTCGACCGACTTCCCTTCTTCATTGAGATCAAGATGTCCATTTAGTGCCATGGGGGTCTTGATGGGCTTCGAATCGGCCATGTCAAACCTCTTGAGCATATCCTTCACATACTTGGTTTGACATAAGAAAGTCCCTTCCTTCATTTGCTTGATTTGAAACCCAAGAAAGAACTTCAATTCACCCATCATAGACATCTCAAATCTCTTGGTCATGATCCTACTAAATTCTTCACAAAATTTATCATTAGTAGACCCAAAAATGATATCATCGACATAAATTTGACAAACGAAAATATCTTTCCCATTTCTTTGAATGAAGAGAGTGGAATCGGCTTTGCCTATCTCAAAGCCGTTCTTGAGAAGAAAATCCTTAAGGCATTCATACCATGCTCTAGGAGCTTGCTTAAGCCCGTAGAGCGCCTTATGGAGCTTGTACACATGGTTTGGAAACCTTGAGTCTTCAAAGCCCGGTGGTTGATCCACATACACTTCTTCTTGGAGAGGTCCATTCAAGAATGCACTCTTCACATCCATTTGATGAAGCTTGAAATCATGATGAGTGGCATAGGCTAAAAGAATACGAATTGACTCTAGCCTTGCTACCGGTGCATACGTCTCTCCAAAATCTAAGCCTTCAACTTGTGTATAACCCTTGCCAACAAGTCTTGCCTTGTTCTTTGTGACGACACCAAATTCATCTTGCTTGTTCCTAAAAACCCATTTGGTGCCGATCACGTTTTGCTTGGGTCTTGGTACCAACTCCCAAACTTCATTTCTTTTGAAGTTGTTCAACTCTTCCTCCATGGCAATAATCCAATCCGGATCCTCAAGAGCTTGTTCCACACTAAGAGGTTCCAAAGAGGAAACAAACGAGTAAAATGCACAAAAATTTGACAATCTAGATCGAGTTGTTACCCCTCTTTGAATACTTCCGAGAATGTTGTCGACGGGATGATCCCGTTGAACCATTTGATGTACTCTTGGATGTGGCTCTTGAGATTGACGTTGAATAGGTCCATCATCATCATCTTCACTTTGCGGTGTTTCCTCTTGAGCTTCATCACTTAGTTCTCCCCCTTGATCAAAGCCCCGTTCATGATCGTCACCATGAACTTGACTCTCATCTTGTTGAACTTGAGAACTAGGTGGCTCCGCTCGTGTTGAAGATGATGGATCATGAGTGCTTGTGTCAACCGGAGCTTGTGCTTGAACTTCCCGAGGCATCACTTCACCGGTTCCCATTCTAAAGATGGATACACTTGGGGGCTCTTCATCTTCTACAAGGTTTTCACTAACTTGCTCTCGTTGAGAGCCGTTGGATTCATCAAATTTCACGTCTACCGTGGTCTCAACACAACCGGTGGTTTTGTTGAAAACACGATAGGCATGCTCGTTAGTTCCATAACCAAGTAGAAAACCTTCATCAACCTTGGATGCAAACTTTGAGGCTTTGGGTTTCTTGTTAAGTATGAAACACTTACACCCAAAGACCCTAAAGTAATGCACACTAGGTTTCTTACCGGTGATGATTTCGTAGGGAGTCTTGTTCAAGTACTTGTGGAGGTAGAGGCGGTTGGCGGCGTGACATGCGGTGTTGATGGCTTCCGCCCAAAATGAGTCCGAGTCTTGTATTCATCAAGCATTGTCCTTGCCGCTTCTATCAACGTGCGGTTCTTCCTCTCAACGATGCCATTTTGTTGAGGTGTATATGGAGCGGAGAGTTCATGCTTGATGCCTTCTTCATCTAGAAACTCTTCGACTTGTGTGTTCCTAAACTCCGAGCCGTTGTCACTTCTTATATTCTTGACCTTGAGCTCGAACTCATTTTGTACTCTTCTAATGAACTTCTTCACAATTCCCTTTGCCTCACTTTTATCTTGCAAAAAGAATACCCAAGTGAAACGGGAAAAGTCATCAACAATTACTAAACCATATTTATTACCACCGATGCTTATGTAGGCAATTGGTCCAAATAAATCCATGTGAAGCAACTTCAAGGGTCTTGATGAGGATAGAATGTTCTTGGCGGGATGATGAGCTCCAACTTGCTTCCCGGCTTGACATGCGCTACACAACCTATCTTTCTCAAAAACAACATTCGTTAGTCCTAGGATGTGCTCGTCTTTTGAAGTTTGGCCAAGTTCCTCATGCCAACATGGGCTAGTCGGCGATGCCATAACCAACCCAAGTCGGATTTTGCCACTAAGCAAGCCTTAGGATCCACCTTTACTTTTGTGAAGTCCACATAGTAAAGTTTTCCCCGTAAGTGGCCCGCAAAGACAATAGAGGAATCCTCCCTTCTAGAGACGGTCACACCCTCATGAGTAAAGAGACAATTGTAGCCTTTCTCACAAAGTTGTGAAACCGACAACAAGTTGTATCCCAACCCTTGCACATGATAAACATCTTCAATTGAGTTTGTTGTTGAGATAGCAATTTTACCTAGACCAATGACATCTCCTTGACCATTATCTCCATAAATGATAGTTTCCGTAGGGTTGTCATAACGGTCAAGAGATGCAAACAAGCCTTCCTCTCCGGTCATGTGATTAGTGGCACCACTATCAATCAACCATGCACTTCCACCGGAGGAGTAGGCCTACAAAACAAGTTTAAGCTCTTGGTTTAGGTACCCAAAGGGATTTGGGTCCTTGGAGGTTAGATGCAAAAACTTTTGGAACCCACACACTCTTTCTCATGGCCTTCAAGGCATAGGCCCCAACATACTTGACCACTATTTTACCATTATGGTCCAAGGTTACAATGTAATCACAAGTGTAGTTGGGTGTTGGTTTATGCTCAACCACATTCTTCGATGCCTTAGATGGAATGTTACTCCCACCAATTTCCTTTGTGGTTTGCACAATCTTTGGGGCCTCCTTGGTTGTGGTGGACGTGGTGACTCCATGAGCAATATCCATAATTGTGTTGAGGTACCCTCCCTTGTTCCATAAGGGAACCTCATGCCCTTTCACGGCCACCCTACCATTTGCCTTGTTGTTCTTGCGGTGTCCAAGTCCTTGCTTGTCCACCACCTTGGGTATTGGCTTGGCACTTATGTTGCCTTGTGTAAACAACATGTTCAATCGGGCAATTTCCTTGTCCTTGCTCTTAATTTTCTCTTCAAGCTTTGCAAGGTTAGTCTTGATAGCATTCATATCAATATTAACACAAGAAGAGCAAGTTTTGCTAGTGGAGGCACTAGAGTCCAAGTTTGCCGATGGAGTTGCTTTAGTGCTTTCCCAAAGACTATTAAAGTTGGCTTCAAGAGATTTGTATTTCTCGGTCAAGCATGAGAAGCTTGATTGAAGCTCACTATGAGTAGTTTTTAGGGAAGTTAAAGATTCATTTGCCAAGGTAAGATCCTTTGACATCTTCTTATTAGAGTCGCCAACCAAGGATAATTCCATGGTCAACTTCTCCACCTTAGCCTTCTCTTCGGCAAGAGATCTTTCTAAAGCAAGGTTTCTTTCCTTTTCAAGGATAAGCAAGTCTTCTTGCTCATGAAGGATCTCTTTCTTTTTCTCTAGTTTGTCCAATAGCCTTTTAATTTCCTTGTGGCCCTTTTTACCAAATTTCTTTATCATGTTGTTCTCTAGTTCCTTTTCCTCATCTAGGTTTTCTATGTCGCTACAAGAGGGGGAAGAAGAGGATGTTAGAGAGGATGAGATGGTTGATTCTTGTACCTTGCTCCCCCTTGCCATGAGGCAAAAATGAGAGTGGTCTTCATCATCGGAGAGGTTGTTGAAGAGGCGTGTTGAGGATGAACCTTGTGCCATGGCAATTGTTGCCATCCCTTGCTTCTTTGGTTCTTCATCTTCATCACTTGAGTCCCATTGTTGACCCACGTGCGCACGCCCTTGGTACTTGCTCTTGTACTCCTTGCTTCTCTCCTTGAACCTCTTCTCTTCCTCATTCTTGTTCTTGTTCTTGGGACACTCGGCAATGAAATGTCCATATTCTCCACACTCATAACACTTTCTTTGTGACTTCTTCCTTCTATCATCCCCACCTTTTCTTGAGTTTCTTGACTTCAAGAATTTCTTGTACTTCCGTATGGCAAATGCGGTTTCTTCATCCGTGCTCTCTTCATCACTAGTGTCTTCTTTCTTGCTTTTGGATGGCTTGGGCTTTTCTTCAACTACTTCATTAGAGCTAGCTTTGAGAGCTAGACTCTTGCCCATCTTCAAGGTTAGAGACTTCTCCACATCTTGATCAACAAGTTCTTGGTGCAATATCTCTCCAAGGAGTTGAGAAGGTGTCATTGTTGGATATCTTGGATCTCTTCTTATCATTTGAGTCAAGTTCTTGTCCTTGGGGGCAAAGGCTCTTAGCAACTTCTTTGTGACCTTCGAGTCATCCCAATCTTTGCTCCCAAGGGCTCTAATATCCGATACAAGCACCATGAGCCTATCATACATCTCTTGAACGGTCTCTCCATCCTTCATGAAGAAAAGCTCAAGTTCTCCATTGATTAGGTCCATCTTGCCTTGTCTCACATGCTCGGTTCCTTCATGTGCTTCCTTGAGTGTGTCCCAAATCACCTTGGCAATTTGGATGTTCCGAACCTTGTTGAATTCTTGTGCACACAAGGATCCCGTGATAACTCTTGTGGCTTGTACATTGCGGTGAAGATCTTGTTCATGCTCAATGGTGAGAGCTTCTCCTTCGGCGGGAATCGTTACACCTACAACCACAATCTTCCAAAGAGAGGGGTGAAGCCCGTAAAGGTGCATTTGCATATCATAAGCCCATTTAGGATAGTCCTTCCCATCGAAATGAGGAGGCTTTCCCAAATGCACGGAATAGAATTTATCGTTAGAGTTGTTGCCGGAATTTGCCCGTAGTGATGGGGCACTTCGTAGAAGCCGGAGTGAGAGTACTTGGCTTGCTCCTTCTTGATCATCTTCTTGAGGAGCTTCTTGGCCATCTTCTTGGCCTTCTTCTTCTTCTTAGCCTTTCTTCTCTTCTTGGCCGCCTTCTTTGCCGCAAGATCATCGTCCTTGGCGTCCTCATCACTTGAGTCGGAGTCCGAGTCGGAATCGGAATCCGATGAGGAGTCGTCGGGAGCTGTCCACGTTGGATGGAGTACGGCTTGGTGCCCTGCCGATGAGGTCGCCGACTTGAGCTGCTGTGAGCTCTCTTTCTTGAGCTTCTTTTGCGGCAATTTCTTCGGCGGTTGGGTTGCTTCCGATCCCCGACATCTTGATCCCTTAGCGGTTAAGCCTAAGTCAAGGGATTAGGCTCTGATACCAATTGAAAGGACCTTGTGATGCCTAGAGGGGGGGGGGGGGTGAATAGGATCACTTCAAATTTCGAAACAAAAGCGGCGGATTAAATATCCGTCGGTACTACCGACGTGGTGCCGGTTCTACCGACGGGGTCGGTACTACCGGTGCACGGTCGGCCGTACTACCGACAGTGAAAGAAGAAACTTAAAACGAAATTTGAATTCTGTGCGGTTTCTAGCAAATCTACTTGAATCAAAGTTTAAGTTTAGATGCTAAGAACCACCTGCAATCACAGAAACAAGTTGGATAGCAACCAAATGATAGATCGGGCTAAAAACAAGTTCTAGGGTTAGTTAGAAATGAAGAAACGCAAGCAAGCAAAGGAGACACGAGAATTTAATCCGAAGTTCACACCCACAAAGGATGCTACGTCTCCGTTGAGGATCCCACAAAGGGAGGGCTATCACCAAGAGCCTCTTTTCCTCTTCCAACCCCCACAAAGGAAGATTGGTGCTCACTAAGATTTCTCCACGAAGGAGAGGGCAATACAAACGATCCCGGGTGCACCACACCAAGAGGGCACTCGCGGGCGACGCCTAACCGTCTAGAAGCAAGCTTCAAGAGTAACAAATGCAACACAACAACCCGGAGATGCTTCAAGTGCTCTTGAGAAGGGGAAGAACGATGGGGCTCTCAAAGCTTGTCACACTTCACTAGAAGTCACCTCACTTCTCAAGTCTTAGCTCAAGGGAACCAAGGATTAGCTCTAGAGGAAGTGAGGGAGGTGGAGTGAATGCTCAAGAAAGTGTTTGTCCCGTGGTTGGTCAGCAATGAGTGAGGAGGGAGAAGAGGGGTTAAATACTAGGGGATGAAAACTAGCCGTTACTGTGTAAACTCGTATAACCTCGGTACTACCGACACGGTGTCGGTACTACCGAGGGGGTGAATTTTCTGAAGAAAAACAGTACGGCACCGGTAGTACCGACACAGGGTCGGTAGTACCGGCCCCCTGGCAAAACTGAGCCAGAGAACGCATATCGGTATACCGGCCCTGCGCCGGTACTACCGATGAGCTCTGGTCGGTAGAACCGACATGGGGTCGGTAGAACCGGCCAGGTCACTGAATTTTAGAAAAGATAAGCACAAGTGCACGTGCCGACTCTCAACTCTTCTCACTCACTTAGAATCCCTTCTAGAGCACTTTTAATCTCCTGGTTATTGAATTGCATCCCCCTTTATAGTACGGTGTTTCCTATACTCAAATTCAAAAGCAAAAGTGAATTAAGCCTTGACTTGAATAGAAAACATCGTCTTGAAATTGGGGGACTTCCTTCGATCATCAATAAGGATTTTATTCGTTTAAGCCCTGCACACATCTTGTCGAAGCATTAAATACCTCAAATCGTGCTTGTCATTATCACCAAAATAATTAGGGGCCAAGATGCACTTTCATATGGAGGACGTCAAAACTGGCCATTCACAGAGAAGGACATCCAAAACATGTAAGTCATATGTCCGTGATCGCAAAAAAAGGAAAAGAATAACTGAACCAATGTGTGATTGCAACTAATTTGCGTGAGTGATTGCAACTAGGAATTATGTGCGTTTTGCAAAAAAAAGGAACCTGACTTTGTCTATGTGGTTGAAAAAAGAAACTTGGTTGTCTGGAATATGATTGCAAGCCTGGGTAGTAAGTGATTGCAAAAAACTTAAGTGTGTCATTGCAAAAAACTGCTGGTTATTTCTGTGACTGCAAAAAAAGGAAAAGAATAACTGAACCAATGTGTGATTGCAACTAATTTGCGTGAGTGATTGCAAACTAGGAATTATGTGCGTTTGCAAAAAAAAAAAAGAAGGAACCTGACTTTGTCTGTGTGCTTGCAAGGCTACTTGGCTGTTTGGAATATAATTGCAAGCCTGTGTAGTAAGTGATTGCAAAAAACTAAAGTGTCTAATTGCAAAAACTTCTGGTTATTTCTGTGACTGCCAAAAAAAAAGAAAAAGAAAAACTGAGCCAGTGTATGATTGCAACAATTCGGCGTGCGTGATTGCAACCAGGGGGAATGTGCGGTTGCAAAAAAAAAGAAACCTGACTTTATCTGTGTGCTTGCAAAGCTACTTGGTTGTTTGGAATATGATTGCAAGCCTGGGTAGTAAGTGATTGCAAAAAACTAAATTGTCTAATTGCAAAATCTGCTGGTTTTATTTCTGTGTTGCAAAAAATAAGAAAAAGAAAACTGAAACAATGTGTAATTGCAACCAGGAGTTATATGTGTTGCAAAAAAAATAACCTGACTTTGTCTGTGTGCTTGCAAAACTACTTGGTTATTTGGAATATGATTGCAAGCCTGGGTAGCTTGCGATCGCAAAAAACCTATTTTGTATGCTTAAAATGTTTTTCATTCACTTGTGGTGCAGGAAAGCTGAGCAGACGCGAGAGGACAGGGATGGTGACATTGAGAAGTTATTCCAGTTTTTTAGGGAGTGTAAGCAAAACAATGAAGTATTCTACTGGGATGTTGATTTTGACCCAAAGACGAAAGTGCTAAGAAGCATTTTTTGGAGCCATGCAAGTCGGCGTGCGAATACGTGGATTTTGGAGACGTCATCACTTTTGACACTACCCACAAAACTAACAACAAGAAGATGCCACTGGCGATGTTTGTCGGATGCAGCAACAATCTGAAAAATGTGTCGTTTGGGCAAGCGCTTCTTCGGGGTGAGATAACTGACACTTTCAGATGGCTCTTCGAGTCATTCAAAAGCTGCATGAGCGGCAGGCAGCCTTTTGTGATTCTAACAGGTACATTAAACTCTATTTTTTTGATTGCAAATCATCGTATGTTTTTGGATTGCAAAAAAAAGAAAAACATTTATATTCACAGGAGAAAAAAAGAAACTGATTTTAAAAAATTGATGTTTCTGCAGATGAAGATGCGGCAATGAGGGAGGCGATAAAAATTGTGTTTGATAAATCACAACACAGAAATTGCCGGTGGCACATAATAAGGATGTGGGATTATGAACTCGAGGAGTTGTACAAGGTGCACAGGGACAAAAATCTGAAGGAAAAACTGGAGTCTCTGATAAATTATCCTCTGGGTCCTACACAATTTGAGGTAGAGTGGGGGAAGCTAATGGATGAATGTGGCATAGGGGAACACCCAGCGATTGTAGCATTGTGGCAGAAAAGGAAAAGATGGATTGCAGCATATTTTAAGGGCATGTACTGCGGAAGAATGACTTCAACCCAGAGATCTGAGAGCCAGAACAGAGTATTGAAAGACGGATATGTTGGCAGTGTGACAACATTGCATATGTTTGCAAAGAGGGTACTTGACTCTGTTCAGCACACAGACCACATGGATGCTGGGGAGTCGCAATACTCACAGGTATTCTTAAAAACCCTGTTAGTTCAATTATTGCAACGCACTGGTTTTATGTTATGATTGCAAAAAAGAAACATATGTCTGTTTGCAACAACTGATTGTTTGTGATTGAAAAAAAAAGACTGAAATTTTTTTAATGCAAATCATGTTAATTTGTGGTTTTGTAAAAAAACATGTTTGGTTAAAAAAATTTTTAGTTAGTCATTGCGCCAGTGTGTGGTTTGCAACTAAGTTGGGTGACTGATTGCAACTAAATTAAGTGAGTGATTACAAAAAGCTGCTGGTTTATTTCTGTGACTCCAAAAAAGAAAACGAAAAATAAACCAGTGTGTGATTGCAACAATTTGGCGTGACTGATTGCAAACAGTAGTTATGTGCGGTTGCACAAAAAAAGAAACCCTGACTTTGTCTGTGTGGTTGAAAAAAGCTAGTTGGTTGTTTGGAATATGATTGCAATCCTGGGTAGTGCGTGATTGCAAGAAACGAAATTGTTTGATTGCAAAATCTTCGGTTTATTTCGTGATCGCAAATAAAGAAAAACAAAAACTTAACAAGTGTGCGATTGCAACAATTTGGCGTGCGTGATTGCAACCAGGGGAAATTTGCGGTTGCAAAAAAAGAGAACCTGACTTTGTCTGTGTGGTTGAAAAAGGAAAATTGGTTGTTTGGAATATGATTGCAAGCCTGGGTAGCAAGTGATTGCAAAAAGCTAAAAGTGTGTCATTGCAACAAGCGTCTGGTTTATTTCGTGATCGCAAAAAAAAGAGAAAACTGAACAAGTGTGCGATTGCAACAATTTGGCGTGCGTGATTGCAACCACAGGGGGTGTGCGGTTGCAAAAAAAAGAATCTGACTTTGTCTGTGTGGGTTGAAAAAGGAAACTAGGTTGTTTGGAATATGATTGCAAGCCTGGGTAATAAAAAATTGCAAAAAACTAAATTGTCTCATTGCAAGAACTGCTGTTTTATTTCTATGACTGCAAAAAAAAAGAAAAAGAAAAACTGAGCCAGTGTGTGATTGCAACCAGGGGGAATGTGCGGTTGCAAAAAAATGAACCTGACTTTGTCTGTGTGGTTAGAAAAAGAAACTAGATTGTTTGGAATATGATTGCAAGCCTGAGTAATAAGTGATTGCAAAAAACTAAAGTGTGTCATTGCAAGAACTGCTGGTTTATTTCTATGACTGCAAAAAAAAAAAAGAAAAAGAAAAACTGAGCCAGTGTGTGATTGCAACTATTTGGCGTGCGTGATTGCAACCAGGGACTATGTGCGGTTGCAAAAAAAAATGAAACCTGATATTGTCTGTGCTTGGAAAGCTACTTGATTGCTTGGAATATGATTGCTAGCCTGGGTAGTAAGTGGTTGCAAAAAACTAAAGTGTTTGATTGCAAAATCTGCTGGTTTATTTCTGTGACTGCAAATTAAAGAAAAAGAAAAACTGGATAAGTGTGCGATTCCAACTATTTGGCGTGCGTGATTGTAACAACATGTTACATGTGATTGCATTGTGATATGTCTGCGGTTGCAATAAAAATGTAATGATGAAAACCAAAATTCAAAATTCTGATGTGCAGGCCGAGGTTGTCAGGGCATGCAAATCACGGTTTGATGAGCAGCTCAGCAGGGTGTACACGCGGGCAGTGTATAATGAATACAAGCGGGAATATGCTAACAGTACAGCGTTTGTGATTGAGCGTAATCCAGATGTTGAATGCGGTTACTTGGTGAAGCATGAAAAAGGAACAGTAGTGTTCTGTTGGGCACAACACGCATTCAAGGTGCTAGCTGACAAAAAAGAGGGTATATATAAATGCGAATGCATGCAATGGGAGCACACAGGATTGTTTTGCATGCACGTGATCAAAGCATTCACCCACCTGCAAGTGCAGAGCATACCAGAAAAGTACATTCTGCGGCGATACACACGTAATGCGAGATCTGTAGTTCCATGGGACAGGCACGATGTTCGGGTTGCAACTCATGCTGACACAGAGCAAACGAGAATGTCAAAACTGCTGCCCAAGTTAATGCGCCTGTGTAGAGCGGGAAGCAAATCTGACCGTGCTTATGCTGAGACTGTCCGGCACATCGACATGATAACTCCTGGTATTGAGCTTCTACAAACAGCAGAGACTGCTGCTTGTGAGATGGAAAGTGGTGATTTGCATGAAAATGGGGATAACGAGATGGGTCTAGTTTGTGTCCGACCAACAGATGAAAGTGGTGACGCCACCGTGGAAACCGCTATAAATCCTATTAACCCCTGCCACACCAAAAATAAACCATGTGCCTGGTTCAGCAACTACCATATGCGGTGTGATAGTGACTGAACCACCCATGTCTAACACAAAAGGTAGGAAGCACGTCGGCGCAAAGAAAATCCTCCAAAAACATTATGATACCTGATAATCCTTACAGCACATACAGTGGAGGTAAGGGTGTGAAGGAGTGCCAAACCTGTCATGTTAGGGGGCACTACAGCACAACATGCCCCCAAAACCCAAACAAAAGCAAGGCAGCAGAAAACAAAGCCAAAAAAGGAGGTGCAAAAACTGAAGGTTGGGCTCAAAGAAAAAGAGGCCGCCCAAGAGTAAAAAACGGACAAAACGGAGATCAGGAAGGGCAGAGTGAAGCAGATGAAACACAAAAATCCGAATGCGGTGTAGTTCTCACAGCGAGTCGCAAGCACATGGCGCGATTGCTCGAATCAGAAGAGCGACCTCGCGCGATGTTGACTACAGGGATGACTATGAATCTGAATGAATCCAATATAATTTATCCAGAAAATAGCATCTGGTTTGCAAAAAAAAGAACTGCTGGGTAACAAAAACTATCTGATTGCAACTGTGATTACAAAAAATACTCAAAAAACACTGTTTTTTTGCAGCCCCCCCAAAAAATGAATGTGTCTGATTGCAAAAAACTGTTTAGAAAAAATGAAAAAACTGCTGCATGACTCTGTCAGATTGCAAACTAGGTTAATGTTTGCTTGATGTGGTTGCAAGACAGATGAAAAATACGGTTGATTGCTTAATAGGTTACAGTGTGGTTGCAACCACTGATGTGCCACGATTGCAAAAAAAAAACAAGTTCCAAAAAAAAAGCACCATGCCATGAAGGCATCGATTGCAACTAGGTTGGTGTTTGCTTGATGTGGTTGCAACCTTGTGAAAAAAAGGCGGTGATTGCAACATCCAAAACATGCGGTTGCAACATCTCGATGTGCAAAGCAATTGCGAAAAAACGACAGTTGCAAAACCAAGATGTAGGTGATTGCTTGCGCCCTTATAGCAGTGTCATTGCAACTGCCGCTTACGTGTGTTTTGGAAAAAAAAGAAAAAAAATAACTGAGCCAGTGTGTGATTGCAACAATTCGGCAAACGTGATTGCAACCAGAAGTTATGTGTATTGCAAAATGGAAACCTGACTTTGTCTGTTTGCTTGCAAAGCTACTTGATTGTTTGGAATATGATTCCAAACCTGGGTAGTAAGTGATTGCAAAAAACTAAAGTGTCCCATTGCAAAATCTGCTGGTTTATTTCTGTGACTGCAAGAAAAGAAAAAAGAAAACTGAACCAATATGTAATTGCAAAAAATTTGCATTAGTGATTGCAACCAGGAGTTATATGTGTTTTAAAAAAGGACAGATGCAAAAAAACAGTTGCAAAAAAAACAGTTGCAAAAACACACAAGTAAATGCGTCTGCAAAAAAAACCAATTCAAAAAAGAAAAAACTCCATAACATGACACTGTCAGATTGCAACTCGGTTGGTGGTTGCAACCTGGTGTATATATAGCAGATTGCAACATTCTTCAAATGTGGTTGCAACAGCTGATGTGTATCAATTGCAAAACATGACAGTTGCGAAAAACCAGAATGTGGGTTATTGCTTGCGCCCTCATGGCAGTGTGATTGCAACCTTAGAGCAGTGATTTGCAAGATTGAAGCTAGGTTGCAACCTGGTCCAAAAATACCGGTGATTGCAACATCCTTAGCAGTGTGTTTGCAACGACTGATGTGCTGCAATTGCAAAAAGAAAAGACAGTTGCAAACCAGAATGTAGTTGATTGCAAATCATGTCTCAGTGTGATTACACCCCTTATAGCAATGTGATTGCGATTGCAAAAACTGGTAAAAAAGCTTGGTGTGACTAGTTTGGTCTTTGATTGATGTGGTTGCAACTTCGTGAAAATACAAGGTGGTTGCAAACATCCCTGACCGCTGATGTGCTGCGATTGCAAAAAAAAACACAGTTGCAGAAATAACACATGTGAGTGATTGCAATTTTATCGAGTGTGTGGTTGCAAAAACAGGTAAAGGTGGATTGCAAAAAAAACACTCCATGCCGAATAAAAAAAGAAGGTGCACAAAAATACATTGCCAGAGTTCAAATTCACAAAATCAAACAAAAAAAAGGACGTAAAAGTTGCCACATCACATGATATAGTATTTTTGTACTGCCACGCATAACATGTCGCATACCAGATGCAGATAAAACACACAGATATAACATGTTTTTTTATCCCAATGATCCTAAAAGTCCGCAGACTGACTGCTGTCATCTTTAAGATCAAGACACCGTCCCCCGATTCTGTACTTGTCCAGCATTGCAGGGAGATCGGCCTGGTTGAGGGGGTGGAAGATTTGATAGTGCAGCATCTCACATCTATAAATGACGCCATTAAACTGCAGCAGCATAAAAAACACACATTAAAAAAAATAGCTATTTCGACAGTACGGTAAAAAAAATGCACATACAGAAACATAGAAAAAAAGAGAAAAGATGTAAAAAATGGATTAGTTCACATCACGCATTACCGGGTTGATTTCCTCTGTCATCTTGTTCCCATCATAGTACTCCATGTACTTCCAGACAAAAAATAAGCAATCATTGGGGCCAGCTTGCTTGGGGACTTCAATGAAAGGCTTCCTCCAACCACTAACTCTGGGCAGCTTGAAGTTGGACACCTTCTGGAAAGCTGCATCTATGATTGGAATTTTTGCAAACACATGCTTGTGACGTTCTACAGGGTCCGTGCATTTCATGAAGTAGTCGTTCGAGTCCAGCACATCAATGCGATTATGCATGAAGTTGAAACAATAAACAAAGTAATGTCCTGCGTCATGGATGGGGACAAAAATCTGGTGCAAAAAAACAAGAGTGCAGGGGGGACAAAAAAAATGATTCGTGTATTGATTACATCTAGTGTTGATGTGTGATTGCAAAATTCATTTATGATTGCAACTTTGAAAAATGTTACAAGAAAAACAGACTGTATTTGAGAAAAAAGATGTCTGCTAACCAGTTTTGCTCTTGACAGATCGTAGTTTATGCACTCGGTCATCGGGTGGTTCCGGACGACTTTGAATTCTTCGTCTCGCATTTATCCTCATTTAGGACTGCGTCGCAAAAATTAATATTCCACTGCAAACAGGGGCAAAAAAAAGCCCATTAAAACAAAAACTACATCAGGCTGTATTGTATTAAAAAAACGGACAGTTTAAAAAACAAAAAGACTTACATAGAAACCAGTCGTGAGAAACACCCTGTACCCAAACGAATCAAGCTTGTGCACAATGTCATCATGCCGCATGCAATGCACCACGAAATCGACCAAGGAATACTCTCCCAACTTGTCGTTTGAGAAACTGTCAATGAGTTGTTGTTCAGTAAATTCAGCAAGAATGCCAAACTCCAATAAAGTCCTCCTGCACCAAAAAAATCCAAAAATGAAATAAATGTGGTTGCAAACGCCTCTATGTGATACTTCCAAAAAACACAGTGTATGGTTGCAAAACCAGCTTGTTAACTGTGATTGCAACTCCTGTGCATTGCAACTGGGTTTGACAACATGTGAAATTGGTTTGTGTGAGTGGTTGCAAAAAAAACTGCTGAATGTGTGATTGCAAAAAAAGTGTGCAAATTACAAAACTGCATGTGTAACAGTTGCAATGCCAGTATGAAACAATTGCAACTAGGTTTGACAACATGTGATTGCAAAATTGGTCTGTGTGAGTGGTTGCAATCAAAAAAAAGTACTGAATATGTGATTGCAAAAAAAATGTACAAATTGCAAAACTGGGAGTGTAAGAGTTGCAAATGCCAGTTAGAAAACAATTGCAACTAGATTTGACAAACATATGATTGCAAATTGTTGTGTGAGTGGTTGCAAAAAAAAAGTCTTGAATGTGTGATTGCAAAAAAAGTGTAAAAATTGCAAAACCGGGAGTGTAACAGTTGCAATGCCGGTATGAAAACAATTGCAACATAAAAATACACGGAAAAAAAAAGAAACATCTTGTTGAAGCTCAGGTTCAGATATGATCTTCTGCCTCAGATAAACAGCCTTGGAAACAGGTATGTCGGGGCGCTTGCGTTTTATCTGGAACGGAGATACGAACTCAGCAGGCCTCCTCATCACTCTGTCACCTAGGCGCTTGAAAATCAGCCTCTGAACCTTGCCGTAATCGTCGAGACCATCAGACACTTCGTCTTGTGAAAGACGGATCGGTGGAGTCAAATTAGAAATATCATCCTGAGACTCCGGAGGAAACTCGACATCGTCAGCTGATGAAGAGGATGCTAAATGCAAAGGTGCCTCCACAGATTCCATCACAGCATTGGCTTCCTGGCGGAGATAATCTAACTTTTTCTCATACTCAGTACGCTTCTTAGCGTACGCCTTTGACAGTTGCATCTCCACCTGCTTGTTTATCTTTGATGCGGAAGGCTCCTTCTGTAAAGCAGCAATGTTCGCGTCCAGCCTTTTCTGGATTTCTGCTATGATTTTCTTCTCCTTCTCTTCAGCCTTCTTGTCAGCTCCAGCCTTTTTCTTTAACTCAAGCTTCTTGGTAGCACCAACATTTCTCTTGTTATCAGCCTCGGCCTTCTTCCTCCGGATTTCATCAGCTGCATCTTTTTTGCTCATCACGAAATCGTCACTCTGGCTCTGGTAATCTTCAGTTGCAGCTTGCTTGCCTTTTTGTGCTTTTTCAGGTTCAGCACTCTTGCTCGGCATCGCTTGTTCTGTAATTGCAACAACGTAAAAACTGTGAATAAAAAAACGAAAATAATGTACAGTGTTTGCAAACTATTTTTGTGCGTGTCATTACAAAAAAATTTGCCATAACAGTGTGTGTTTGCAAACTGTTTTACGTACGTGATTGCAACCAGAAGTTATTTGTGGTTACGCCATGACTGTATTATGTGTGGTTGAAGAAACTTGGTTATTTGGTTATTTATGATTGCAAGTCTGAGTAATGTGTAATTGCAACAGCGGAGTGAGTTGTGATTGCGAAAAAAAAGCCTAGACAAGTGTATGGTTACAAAACCTGTTGTTGCTTGCTCATCACTAGATTTCCCTTCCGCAGCTTGTTCAGATGAAGCCGTCTTCAAAGCTAACGCAGCAGCAAGCTTTTTCTTCTCTTCTTCGTTGCTTGACCTTTTTCTTATCTTTCTCGGCGGCCTTCGCTTAGCTTCTACTTCATTTGCTTGAGTGCATCATATGTGGCAGTAAAAAAAAGTTATAATTGCAAATATAAATACAAACAAACTGCAATGTTGGTGGTGTGTGGGTAACAAACCTGCTTGCTTTGCCTCGAGTTGCGGCCTTTTTAATCTCTTCCTCAGCAGCCTTCTGCTTGGATTCTGCTTCAGCTGCTGAGTGCATCATATGTGGCAGTAAAAAAGAAAATGAGTTATAATTGCAACTATAAGAACAAACAAATTGCAATGTTGGTGGTGTGTGGGTAACAAACCTGCTGCTGGCTCAGCTGCAGCCTTTTTAATCTCTTCCTCAGCAGCCTTCTGCTTGGATTCTGCTTCAGCTGCTGAGTGCATCATATGTGGCAGTAAAAAGAAAATGAGTTATAATTGCAACTATAAGAGCAAACAAATTGCAATGTTGGTGGTGTGTGGGTAACAAACCTGCTGCTGCCTCAGCTGCAGCTCTGTTCGAAGCTTCCTCTTCGGCAGCCTTCTGCTTGGCTTCTGCTTCGGCTGCTGAGTGAAACATATGTGGCAGTGAAAAAAAAAGAGTTATAATTGCCACTATAAAGTGCAAGCAAGCTGCATTGTTGATAGTGTGTGGGTTACAAACCTGCTGCTGCCTCAGCTGCAGCCCTCTTTGAAGCTTACTCATCGGCAGCCTTCTGCTTAGCTTCTGATTCGACTGCTGAGTGTGAAATATGTCACAGTAAAAAAAAGTTATGATTGCAAAAATAAACTGCAAGCAAGCTGCATTGTTGATAGTGTGTGGGTTACAAACCTGCTGCTGCTTTCAACGTCCTCTCGTCTTCCAAAGTCTTTTTATCGGCCCTCGGCCTTTCTCCTCTCGTTCGTCTTCGGCATTCTTCTTGGCTTGCTCGGCTTCAGACTCTCTCCTCAAGGCTTCCTCTTCTTCACCTTTCTCCTTGCCTCCTCTGCAAGATTCTTCTCAGCCTCGAGTTTCTGCCTCCTCTCCTCCCTGTCAGTCCTCCTTGCATAAGTTCTAGTGAACTGTGTTATGGGGCAGGAAAAAAAAGAGTGAATAGTTGTGGTTTAGCCAGTAAAAAAAACAAAAAGAAATAAAATAAAGGATTGCAACTGTAAGTACAACCCAACTGCAATGTTGGTGGTGTGTGGGTTACAAACCGCCGCCGCCGATGCTTGCCGCCGCCGATCTTTCTTGCCGCCGCCGAGGCTGAAAATAATAGAATTGAGGAAAAACAAACAAATCAAAAATTGCAAAAAAAAGAGAAACAGTGAAAAATGCTCATGATTGCTAGATTGAGTAACTAATTGCAACTTTCCATGCGGTGAGCTTACATCAAACTGGTGGGGAGAGGGAGATATTGAGGAAGCACTCCTCTTTGCAACAGTGTGTCTTGGCTCACGCGGGGGCTCGTCTGCATTGTCCCCAGCGCGAGGAGGCGAATCAAAAAGTCCAAGAATTTCATCAACATTTGAAATGTTGCCAGAAAGGTGTGGGGGGCTGCAAAAATAAATAGAAGAGGAAGATGGTAAATAAAAATAAAATACAGATCCTTTAGACTAAAATATAAAAAATATATATTCTTACTTCTATCGAAACTACAATGTTCACTATCATGACCGTGGGGTGGTGTTTGCTCAACGTTTCGTGATCAACATCACCCCGTGCGTGGTTTTCATCGTGCGCGCCGCCTTGATATACCTCCATTTCAATTGGGCCGGGGAGCGTCGAAAACACCATCATCCGTGTCCGCCCCATGAATGTCTTCCATACTTGATTCTCGTTGTCGGTCGTTGTTGTTATACACAGAAATAAAAAGTGTTATTGCAAAAAAATGCAATATTAGTATGTTTGCAACCTTGGGTGTGCATGATTGCAAAAAAAGTAGTGATTACATATAAAATAAACTGCAGTTTACATCTGATTGAAAACAAAAAAAAGGTAATGTGAGATGTATGTTTGCAAAAAGGTTGTGTGTCTGATTGCATCTTCTGCCTACATGTGGTAGCAACATGATTATGAAAAAAATATATATATAAAGAAAAAAGAACATACCAGTTGATGGTTGTGTGACATCCGCAGCCTTCCTCCTGCGACCCTTGGAAGCTTGCTTGGCAGTACCGCGCATCCGTAAGAAGCTTGTTGATGCCGCTAACGCACTCCGATGAGCCGACGCCATAAGATCACGTGACCTTGTTGCGTACTCGAAGCCTTCCTTGCATACTCCCGTGCACATTTAGTGCTTTTGTCAAACTCCTTCGGGATAGCCAACACGTCTTCCTTCCTCGCTCCTTCCAACTAAATCGAAAGGCGCTGGCTAAATGCAGTGCACAAACTTGGGTACTCATAAAAAACAGGAGGGGAACTGCTGTGGGGCCCGTGACCGCCAGGATCATGGAAGGTGCTAGGCCCAGGAGCTCTGCTGCTGCGGCGGCGGATGAACTAGCCCCAAGCAGCAAATGTAGCGGCTGCCGATGGGGCGCGAGGTCCGTTGCGGGTTGGGCGGCACACGCTTCGCAAGCCCCTCATCATCCGCATCTTGGGCGGGGCCAAATGCGGGGATGGGCGATCGTCAAAGACCCCACAGGAGCGCCGTAGCATGTGTCCGTGATACTTTTCAGCTGCAAAAAACAAAAAAGTTGGAGTAAAAAAACAGTGGTAACATTTGCAAAAAAAAGAAAAAAGAAAAGAAAGTGTGATTGCAAAAGGAAACAAACCCTGAGATGTCCAAACTCAACATTGTCGCCAGCGACATCCCCCTGCGGTCCTGGTTGAGTATAGCTTGAATCATCTTCGAGGCCAGGAAGCAAGCACCGGGGGATGCAAAAAGGACTTGTCCGGAATCCGTGCCGCAAGTTGTCGACGTATAACATCCGCAAAAAAAACAATGATGAAGCAAAAAAGCGTGTGTAATTGCAAAAACTATTTAAAAGTGTGTGATTGCAAAAACTACCGGTTTATTTACGTGATCGCAAAAAAAGAAAAAGAATTGAACCACCGTGTGATTGCAACTATTTGGCGTGACGAGAATGCAACCGTAGTTATGTGTAGTTGCAAAAAAAGAAACCCGAATTTGTCCGTGGTTGAAAAGCTACTTGGTTGTTTGGAATATGATTGCAAACCCGGGTACTAAGTGATTGCAAAAGACTAAAGTGTGTGATTACAAAAATGCCGATTTGTTTTCGTGATCGTAAAAAGGGACAAAAAGAAAAAAACTCGAACCGAGTGTGTGATTGCAGCTATTTGGCATGCGTGATTGCAACCGTAGTTATGTGTGATTGCAAAAAAAAGGAAAGAAAACTCGACTTTGTATATGTGCTTGCAAAGCTACTTGGTTATTGGAATATGATTGCAATCGGGTAGCAAAGTGATTGCAAAATCTAAAAGTGTGTGATTACAAAAACCGCCTGGTTTATTTCGTGACCGCAAAAGGGACAAAAAGAAACCGAACCAAAGTGTGTGATTGCAACTATGTTTTGAGTGTGATTGCAAACAATAATTATGTCCGGTTGCAAAAAAAAAACACATGACTAGGTTATTTGGAATGTGATTACAAACTCCGGGTAGCAAAGTGATTGCAAAAAAGGTGCAATGCCGATTGAAAAAACAAGTGAAAAAAATATATGATTGCAACAACAAGTATGTAAACGGTTGCAAAAAAAAATCAATGAAACAAAAAAGAACAGAAAAGATGCGTGTCGACTTGAGCTTACCACTAGAAAGATCGTGCATCCGCTGATGGGTGCATTGATACCTTTCTGAGCATAATCCAGCTTGTATAATCGAGCAGCAACGCTGAGCCTGTCAACAACTGCCTTGCACCAATTCCTAGTGCCAATGTTCTGAATATCTTGGGTATATCTGACATCATCGAGCCTGATCTTGGTGTCGGTGTTTGAGAACAACAAACACCGGAAAGCGACCATGAAAAAAAGCTCTTAGACCAAGCTCCCCGATCAATGAACGGTTCTTCGACCCGGCAGTTATGTGTTTCACAGGAATGCCCTTCCTCGAGTTGTAAGAAGGGCCAACAATCCGTAAGCCGAGCCGATCACGCTCGGCACGGGCATCCGCGTCGGACATTGGAAGCGGGTCCCCTCCAGATTGGGAATCTGCATGGCACACCACACAGCATGATGGCTGACATTGATCTCTTTGCCGCCACCAATCTCAAGCTTCATTGTCTCTGGATTGAACTTCCGCATCAACCAGCTGCAAACATCCCTCTTAAGGTAATTGGGCTTGAAATTCAGAAGACCCCCAAAACCTTTTGCGACTACTTGACCCTTAAGATCATTTGGTAAAACATTGATAAGCTTGATAAAACTCGCAGGGGAGCATCGCATGGACTGTGGCTTCAATTTGCCCTTGTCACCATCACCAACGGCGGCGAACGGCATCATCGCCGTCATCATGTCCAGAGCCTTCGGCATCTGGGACAAAATCTTCATCATGCTGTCCTTCATCTCCTAGCTCTTCGGCAGTGCTAGCCAGCGGCGGTGTTGGCAACCTGAGCCTTTTACGCCTCTCACGGAGTCTTTGTAAATTGTCAGCCTTCCTCTTCTCAGACAACCGAGGAGAAGATCGAGTATTTTGAACACCTTGTTGTTCACCTTGCTGACCGCCTTGCTCCATTATAAAAAGTATAACAACTGAAATAAAAAATATATGAACATAAACAATCATCAAAAATAAAAAATGCACAGTTTGCAACTTCTATAATAAGGCAATTGCAACTCCTATAAACCAGTAACACAAAAAAAAACTGCTAATGCTAATAAAAAAAGATTTAATACTAGACAAAATTGCAACTACTGTAAAGAAAATACAGGATGCAGTTCTCACAATATCAAACTGCTACACAAAAAAAATACATAAGAAAATCCTGTCTAATACGACAAATTACAACTTCTGATGTGATTATGGTTGCAACTGCAGCAATTTAACCAGTTACAAAAAAAAGCTACAACACATACAAAAACACTATTGCTATGACTGCTTAACAGGTTGCAACTCCAGAAATAGGGAGATTGCAACTCCTGTAATAAAGCGGTTGATAACAATGAAATCAATCAAAAAGCCATGCGTGCTAAGACGATTACAAACTTCTGCTGTGATTATAGTTGCAACTCCTGCAATTAAATAGATTGCAAAAACAAAAATGTGACAGAAAGCTACAGCACCTGCAACAAACGTTTCTAGTGTAATTGACCGGTTGCAAACTCAGTAATAAGTCGATTGCAACTTCTGTGATGCAACGGTTGCTAACAATGAATCAATCAACCCCCCCACCTGCAAACAAATGTTTCTAGTGTAATTGACCGGTTGCAAACTCAGTAATATGCCGATTGCAACTTCTGTGATGCAACGGTTGCTAACAATAAAACAATCAACCCCCCACCTGCAACAAATGTTTTCTAGTGTAGTAGACCGGTTGCAAACTCAGTAATAGGCCGATTGCAACTTCTGTGATGCAACGGTTGCTAACAATGAATCAATCAACCCCCACCCCCCCTAACTGAAAAAATTAAAAAAAATAACACGACGGGAGCGCATGCGATTTTTACACCTAGCCACGTCTGATCGAATATGAAAAATCCAATGAATGGAAAAAACAAAAAAAATAGTCAGTAAAAACCCTAATGCAAAAAAGTAGTAGCAAATATCATCTGAATGAATAACAAAAATCATTCACGCCCTCATTCACCCCCCTCCCCCCCGGGGGCTCTCGAAAAACAAAAATCCGCCGAAACATGAATAATCACGCAGCCACACGAAAATACCCTAACGGAAAAAAATGAAAGGGGCGAGAGGTCGGGCGGAATACCTGCGAGCAATGTGTTTCGTGGGGAAACGGCGCTGGGGTCTCTCCCGCCTCACCACAGTCGCCCACCGCGGGTTTCGCCCCCCCCCCCCCCCACCGCCGCGCGGAGAGAAAGAGGAAGACGACGGAAACGCAGCGCAGTAGAGAGGGGTGATTCGCCGCTCGGAATCCCGACGAGCACTAAAAGCTTCACGAAGTCGATCACTCCGCTTCAAAAGCCGATGAGAAAACCACTGCGCCTCTCTTCGCCGGCGAGAGCTGAAGCGGAGAAGACGAGAAAGTGGAGAGAGTGGTAACGGGTCGGGGGAATTGAATGAGAGAGTGACGGGGAGGAATTTGTAATAAGCGGGCCAAACGTGGGGTGGTTAACGCGAGAGGTCATGGGTGCGGTTTTTTTAAGCGGTCGTGGGTGTGCGGTTATGACGGCGGACCGCGCCACCCACCGAGCCCGCGCGCGCCCCGGTTAAAGAAGCCTGGTTGGTTCGGTTAGTTGGGCCCGGTGCATTCGCTATAGAGAATGCACCTGTGATATATATATATATATATATATATATATATATATATATATATATATATATATATATATATATATATATATATATATATATATATATATATATATATATATATATATATAGACACACACGACTTGTGAGTGTCTGGACTCGGACAAACTCACATGATGGCTAAACTCTTCCGAGTCTTTAATTTGATAGTGCTCTGGTTCTTGGTTCTTACTTCTCAATGTTTCGGTTAAAAACGACATGGAGACGTTTTATATGGAGAAGCTGAAGTCAGGAAACAAAAAAAATCCTCCGAGCTCCTCTTCCTCGTTACCAAAGGTTCTCTGGGTAAAATTAAAGAGAAAATTCAATATATGAAAAATGTAACTCATCCCCTATGTGTCATTGTTTTAAACTTTTCATCCACTTCACGACATTGCCGTAAAAAACACTAACGGATGGACATTTTTCATCCCTTATGTGTCATCGTTCTAAATTTTTTCCATCCTCTGTATAGCATTGTCGTCAACTGAGTTTTTGACGGACATGACATAGTGAGAATTTAAATTTTAAAATAATAACATTGAGGGGATGCTCTAATTTTCAATCATAGATGATGAGTCGCATTTTCCGGTGATATATAGATAATTTTTCTCAAAATAAAGCCGTGTGGTCCGCGGCTGATGGAATAATGTCTCCACGCCACCGGGTTTCGGTACTTCCATGGCATGCTCACTGGCCGAAGCGTTTCATCAACTTTCCCGGCGGCCGGACGGCAGTATCATCATATCATTCGGCTCCAAGTCACAAGTCGCCGACCGCCGAGCGGCAACGGCCCGTGCATGGGCACACCTCGATTCCTAGCTAGCTAGCTAGCTACCGGCCATCACAACTTTACCTCAATCTATTCTTTGCTCGTCCCATGCTTTTTGCGCTCTCTCTGTACTTTCTCCTGGACGGGTGCGGATTCACTTTCACGTTCCGCCCACTAGCTACTTGTTGTACAGCGTCTGCACTGTTCACGGTAGCCCCGCTTCCACCAAGAGCCCACTTCTGTGCTGCTGATCAGTGTCAGACTGGTCGCTTGGCTTATCAGCCACCAGCCAGCAGTCCTTTTCTCTCAGAACAAACCAGCCACCAGCAACCAACCAGCAACCAGCCAGCAGTACTTTTCTCTCAGAATAAATCAGCATCGGTCATCAGCCAAACGAAGCTGTGTGGGTGCCGTGTGCCTACGCTATCGTCCAGCGGTGACGCGTTATTATCAACCGATGCCATGCCCGGGGTCTCAAACAAGAGCACCAAGGCCTGGCATGGACTGAAGGACTGTAGCTGGAGGTCTCTCCTGCTCGGTTGGACCGAACGCGAACCTTCCAACGATGTGCATCAACGCGGTTCGAGAGGCAACGCCCCCCTTGCCGTTTCGCGATTTCGCGGCAGTTCATTCTCACGTGATTGTAGCGATGTTTGTTCGTTTGGCTGATGGCAGGTCTTTGGTTTGTTGAAGAGAAAATCTTCTTGTTGGTGGTTAGTTTGTTCGGAGAGAAAATCGTTGTTATTAGCCAGTTTGTTCTGAGAGAAATGACTAGTTTGTTTTGAGAGAAAAGTACTGTTAGCTGGTGGCTAGTTTGTTCTGAGAGAAAAATACTGTTGGCTGGTGGTTGATAAGCCAAGCGGCGATGTTCGCTCATAGCATCATCCAGATAGTGTCGCGTGTCGCTGCCGCTATGCACGCCGGAGGGAGTGAAAATAGCCCCAATTCCCACCGACGGGGAGACGCATGGAAGAGAAGAGTACAAAGCACATGGCCCGATGCAGCACAGAAGCTTCACAAACCGACGAAGCACGACACCGAAAATATATTAACTCCGACGCACTTTTACATCCACACCCCTAGAAAACCTCACGTTACACAACAACGCCACGCCACGCCCGCAGCTAGCTACTAGCGGGGGCGCCGGAGATCGCTCTGCACCCCTACTCGTCGTCGCCGCCGTCGCCGCCGAAGAGCGAGGAGCGGTAGTAGAGCAGGGCGAGGATGAGGAGGAGCATGAGCGCGACGCCGACGGGGGAGCCGCCGACGCGGTGGACGGCGTCGGGGGACCCGCCGAAGGCGAAGACGTCGGCCAGCGCGGCGGCGCCGCGGTCGGAGGAGAGGACGCGGATGAGGAACAGCAGGCACACGGGGAGGAGGAGCAGGCCCACGGGGCTCAGCAGCTCCGCCACGGCCGCCGTCAGCGCCTCCCCGCCGTCGCCCAGGAACAGCGGGCCCGCCACCACGAGGCCCACCACCACCGCCAGCAGCAGCCCGTGCGGCGCCCCGCGAGGGCCGCCGCCGCCGCCGCCGCCGCCGTAGTAGTACTCGTTCGCCACGCCGGACATTACTGCCGCTGCCGGTGTGAGATCTCTCTCGGTCTCGCTCTCGAACGTGTGGTGGCGGTGGTGGGGAAGATTTTGGAGAGAGCGGCGGGGCTAGGGGTGGGGTGGGAGTGTGAGACTGTGAGTGTGAGGAGGAATGAGCAGCGAGGGAAGGAGGAGGGTCACGTGGGGGGACTGATGAGGAAGTGAGGAGGTAGATCACACACATTCACACTTTGGTGGTGGCGTGGTGGTCAGGCCACTGGAGATGGGCTCCACCACGGGGGCGTCAGCGTGTGGGCGTGTGGCACTGAGCGGGTCCGAGCCGGGCGCCCGCGACCTCTGGTTGTGATTGCCCTTCGACGGCGGCTGATCAGTGATCACGGTGGCTCGTTCCGAATTTCCGGTCAGTTTCCTTGTTTAATCGAAGAGAATGGAAGAGAGCTTCAGCAAATGCTTAAGCCTGAATTCTTTAGTTGAAGAGAATGGAGGAGAGGTTGAGCAAATGGTTAAGCCTAAATTCTTTAATTGACTAGGATCATGCCCGTGCGTTACCACGGGCAAAAACAAAATTTCAAAGTGTAAACCATTTGGGAAAACAAGACTACACTTTGACAAAATATTGTATAGACCAGCTAGGATTTTTGAACAACTCACACCTTCCTACAATCATTATAAGACAACATAGAAAGGAACAAAACAAGGAAAAGCATCGTGTATCCATTGCATGTGATACATCATGTTTAAACTGACACGTTGTGTTTCTTCCTTAAAAAATAATATTGATATTTCAGTTTACAACTTAAAAGACTGAAGATAACACTACAATTATAAATCCTTTCTTCAACAATGAGGAGCTCAATTCCATTGCAGATTGGGTGTCATGCTTACCAGGAAGGAATTAACAGGGCTTACCAGGAAGGAATTAACAGAGGATGATCACAGTGATCAACTTAGGTAGTAACCAAATATGATGACTGTTTCTTATATTGATAAAAGAGCTGCGGATGCCACATACCAAATGCCATCAATGCAATATTACTTCTCATAGTTGCAAATACCAACAAAACCAACTCCATGAAAATTAGTGTAAACACATATTCAAAACCTACAAAAAGTTAATTTTAGAATTGCAAGCATGAAACTCCAATGGCTGCTTCTGGGGCACGATTATATTTCACCAATAATATCTTATAGCAGTCATGATTTTTTTTTCTAAAAATAATTCTAATGGAAGGCTCCTCGATCAACAAAGACATTGTTTGTGGAAGCACTTCAATAAAGAACCATACCTTCCCATCTCATGTTCAATTGTTCATGCATCACTGTAGCTGCAATTTAGCAATTCATATTGTAAATTACAGAAAGTTGGAATCCAATCAAAGTGAGTTCGAAAATGAGAGTGTAGAAACTGTGAGCATTAGCATTGCTTCCAGAAAATCATAATGATCTATAAATAAAACATTTCTCAAGTGCTATTTCTCACACTACCAGAAAATCACAAAGATCTAATTACAAAAATTGTGAGAATTAGCATTCCTTCCAATCATCACAGCATTCCCTTCTCCTCATCTTTGTTCTATAGGATCTTTGTGAATTACAGAAAGTTGGAATCCAATCAAAGTGAGTTAGAAAATGAGAGTGCAGAAATTGTGAGCATTAGCATTGCTTCTAGAAAATCATAACGATCTATAAATAAAACATTTCTCAAGTGCTACTTCTCACACTACCAGAAAATCACAAAGATCTAATTACAAAAATTGTGAGCATTAGCATTTCTTCCAATCATCACAACATTCCCTTCTCCTCATCTTTGTTGTATAGGATCTCCTCATACGGAATAAATTGGGCGATGTATAGGATGATTTGATAAAAATAGAGATTACTTTTTGCATACCGATCCCGAAAGCCATCCGTAAGAGCAAAGTCAGCATGAGCGTAGGTGAGACCTTCAAAGAAATCCATGAAGCTCTCGGTGACGGTGTATGGGAATCCAGTGTTAATGTAGTGGAGTTCCATTTGTCGACTGCTGTTCATTCCTTATGATCAAACATGAACCTAACAAAAATCAACCAAAACAGAGTTGAATTTAACTTTTTCGCAGGAAAAAGTAGAAACACAAAAAACCCGATGTGTACCAAATGTTGGCACTGATTTATATCATCTCATTTTGATGAAATTAAAGCTATTTATTAATTTATTTTGTCTGGTTTTCAATTTAGTGTCTTCATTCATACAACAATCTTGCTGGTATTGTACCTACAAACAACAACTTTTCACGATTTTCACCTGACAGGTGGCACTCGTTGGTATTAAATGGTCACTTCATAATGTTTTTTTACCAATCCTTATTTATATCTTATCATTCTAGCTTCTTGGGTAACCCTGGACTTTGTGGCTATTGGCGTGGTTCTCGTTCTTCGTGCTCTCCTTTATCATCCAGTGTTGAGCGCAAAAGGAGATGTATGCACAATACCACAATATCTTCATTGAATTGCTCTGGAGCATAAAATTATCACTGATAAACCATACCTTTTTTGGTTTTGTTTGCAGCATCTATATCTAAGGCTGCATTTCTTGTTATCCTGCTCGTTATCCTAGCAGCTGCTTGCTGGCCGCACAACTCACCGGTTCTCAAAGATGTCTCTCGTAAGCAAACCACCGATACTTCTATTAGGTTTCCGAAAGTTTCTCTAAAATATTAAAATTTTGATAAGCCATTTTGTAACCGCTCTTTGTCTTGTTGTACTGGTAGTTTGAAATTTCGATGTGCTAGTTGTGTATGTAACTTGTATGGCTGTCTAATCAAATAATATCGCTTATTTATTGTGACGGATAACCTTGCGCAAAGCATCAAGTAGTGTACCTCCCAAGCTTGTGATCCTCCACATGAACATGGTCGTATATGTATATGATGATATAATGAGGATGACTGAAAATTTCTCTTCGGTGAGCAAGCAGTTCGGAGGGATTGAACAACAGAGCAACCTATAAGAGAAGACTGTGATGGAGCTTAGAGATATGGATCCATTGGAATTCGAGAATATAGTCATGAGCCTACATACATGCTATCCGTAACATGTAGTTTGCCGACACTAAACAACACGGAGTCTGTTTTATACCCTATGCCGTGTATTACACGGTGCTGAACAAGAACTATATTTTGATAGACACACCCGTAATTTGCACCGTTGATGACAAACATGTGGATGATCCCGAAGCGGCGGCAAGCCGATCGAGTGTAGGCCGCAAGAAAGCCGCATCTAAGGTTAGCATCGTGATATCGTACGTACCTGCTCTATTTTGATAGTTGGCCCCCGAACTTGCACATTCTCCGTGTGTTGCTAAAATCGGAGTTTCCGGAAAGCCGAGGATGTGCCATCAAGTGAAATCCTGCCGTGAGGATCATCTGCAGACATGGCTATTGGTCTCATTTTGTGCGGCTATTGCCGAAACCGACCGGGCCGCATGAACTCTAGATGTATGTGATGGTGTTGATGTGTGTAAATGACAAGGGAGATAGAGCATGTATCTCTTATGCTCCGAGCTCGGAAACTCTTGCACGCTCTCCTTTCAAGTTCGGTATGTAACATGTTGTCAATCGATATTAATTCTTGTGTGTGCTCCATGAGTATCGCACATGACCGATGCTCGACTTTCGTGCGCTATCATTCACCCCGATAATCATGTGTCTTTACTATGATGGGAGATGGTTAGTAATATAGATTGCCGACACACCGAAAAGCATTAATACTTACGGATGATGACCGCTTAGGTTTAGGATTCTACAAAACACAAGGTGTCCACCACAATGTCACAAACTTCGAGAAGGATCGTATCCCGTATTTCGTTGCCATTGTATGTAGGCAATTTTCTTCCTACTACGGTTTAACGTCCGGTGGGATTGGAAGGTGTCAAGGCCTTGTCGTTGCTCGCACCGCCTCGCGCAAACGCATAAGCCGTCTAAGATGCTTTCAACGGTCAAAGGTGGCCGGGTTGCTTCCACAACAAAATGACTAAACCAACTTGCTTCCCAGCAGGAAGCCTGCCTTGCAATCTTGGCACGTCTATTGCAAGCCTACTGCTGACAAACAAGCTTGTTTTCTTTCAAATCGATCAAAATATTTTTCCAAGCCAAATAAGGCTGAAGCATACACATCATCATTGCACGTGAGAACAAATACAAAAGCCAATCAGGCTGATGCATACAAAAGCTAAACAGGCTGAAGCATACAAAAGCTAAACAGGCTTAGCTTCCCTCTCAAAAACCAACATTCAGCGACATAGGTGGTAAATCAGATTGATAAACTACTGCTACTGCTACCAGGATTTGTTTGACAGTTATAGAGGAATTTGAAGACAACAGCCTATCGAAGAACAGAGTCCAGATTATGTTGGTTCAAATGACCAAGGCAATTAACATCACCACATGCTCAAAAGCACAACCACAGGAAAAGGCACGGTCACTCCAACTCTTGTGCCAAGACTCCAGCATTGCTCCACGATTACATTTATCTTCTTTGATTCAAGGAGAGGTTGGTTTACCAAGATCATTATTGATCTCTACCCCTAACTTCGACCAAACTTCCGATTACCTTTTGTTTAACTCACGTGCAACTGCAATATCAGGATCAAAGTGCAGCCTGCTAAACTCAGTAGTGTGCAGGTCGCGGTCTAGTCAATTAAAATAGGATCATTAATTTATACCAAATTTACTATCAGCACTGCTAATATTTCATAGAACACAGTCACTTGCAAACTTACCATAGCGGTTTGCATTTAACATGGTCACCACAACAATAGGACCGTCCTCTGCTAGTGTTCCCCAGATACTTAGGTTTCTGGTCACTAACTTATCCCATACAACTATCTTCATAATATTAAATCTACAAAATAAATTAGCATTGGAAAAAGAAACGCAAGAGAAACTAAATATATGAACTTTGAATTACATAGATACTATGATTTGAAAGACATATATACATACGTGCCATCCATTAGAGTGATATTTATAACTGGGATCTTTCGATTGTAGTCACTCTCCTTTTGTCCAATTGAACTTACATATAAGACCATGCCAATAGCATCTAACATGTAAACAGAAAAACAAATCATGTTTACTAAAGAACACTTGTAATATACAAAGGGCAATTGAAGGGCTTACCAATATATGTATCATTATCCATTGTGAACTCCCAGACTCTGTCAAAAGGTATAAATGGTGGGAATAGTGGGATCATCTTCTCAGTCGCATTCCTCACCTCATTCACCATCGTCACTGCGGTGAAACGACACACATAGTCACTATCTGCAAACTTGTAATACTGAGATCTCATGGCTGGTTCTGCAGACATCCGTGACACATAATATACTCGCCCCTCTACAAGCAAATCATGGAATCGATCCACATCTCCATCATATAAGACAACAGCCATTTTCTTACCCTGTTAAGAAAATAGATAGCTTGTCACAAAAAGACAAGATTTTTGTATCAATTCAATGTAACAATCTTGAAACTAATAAAACTTCCTTTATCGAAAAAAGCTAGTGACAAAAGAATTTCTATCAAAATATAAACTGCTGCATATGAAAGTAAATGTGGACATAGGTATTACATTCTCATCCAATAACACCATATCGAGCCTCTTTCTGCAAGGACCAAACCTCTCGATATGGAACTTGTGGTATACTCGGACACACATAGTCCACTTGGTATAAGGATGCACATCCTCAAATGTCGGGATGCGTGGTGCTTCAACTCTCTTACGCTTCAATGACCTCGTCATGTCCTGCAAAAAAAGTTGTTTTTTCAACTCCTTTGTCCACCTTGTCTTAATCTGTACTATACTTTGAAGATCATAGTACAGTATTTTTTCAATTCTATTTCCTTTCTTTTTTACATTTGTTTATGTTCATTTCTGATTTTTTTGCCATGTTCAAGAAACTTGGACGACTGTTGATGATAGTCATTTTGCCCTTTTTTCATACAACTACATTTGTTCAAGGGTCTTTATGGAAGAGGACCACTCTTATGAACTAAATCTTTTGCAGGTATGTCCAAAACAACAAGGCATGTCCGGACGAGGTTTCAAAATCACTTTTCAAGAGAAGCATTATTTTGAAGTTAGTTTCACTTTCTTTCAAGCATATTATTTATTTCGGATCATGTTTTTAAGCACTATTGCGTGGTGGTGGCTTGAGAAGCTTCATTCTTCGGTGGCACCAAAATGCTTACATATGTAGATCAAATAGCTATGTCATTCTTTGGATGGTTTTATGACTCCCATCGTTCTAATTTTCTATATGCCCCAGCCTTCTCGGGAAACGGGGGCCTTCACATCGTAAACGGTGGTATTAGCCACACCATAATTATTATATGTGTGGTGATTGGGTCCATTGTGTTACCGGGTGTTGCTATTGGATGTCATTTCTTTACAAGTAGCGAGAAAGAAGAAACCTCATGAAGGTCACACTCTTAACCTCATTTGACACATCTAACATTTATGCTAGGGCTCAGTTGACATACTCTTTTGCCATCTCCGGACACGGTTGTTATTGCAGCACCGGCAAAAAAAAAACTTGGCTCATATTTTAGCGAAGTAGCTACGGAATCAGCACACATATTTTCTTTATCCGAAATTGAAGATGCTACCGACAAATTTGAGAGAAGAATTGGCTCTGGAGGGTTTGGCAACGATGCACGTAGGCAATCAATAGAGAACTAACTAACATTATGGTTGATTCAACATTAATTCCAAGGAAACTAAAGCGAGAGCATTAGGCAAGGGCATCACCTTGTTTCAAACGAGAGCTCCTCGACCGCACACCTTTGTTTCTTCAATAACTTGTAGAACCGTAACATCATACATTGCCGATTTAGATCAAAGTCGGCAGAGAATAATATTACCGACACAACTTTTGGCGAGAGAATCATACCTTTCCTTAGTTCCTCACCCGATACTTCCGTACCTAACAACACTCACACACACACATATATATATATATATAGCTACGGGGAGGGCGGCGGGGGAAATTTCGTATCCGAAAAATGGCGGGCGGGGCGCGCGCGCGGGCCCGTGACGAGAGGGAGGGATCTGCAGCGATTTGGTCAAGTGCGGTACGGGATTTACGAAGGGACCGGGCTTGGGCCGCTTGGGAAGAGGCGAGCTGCTAGCGGGCATGATGAATCCTATTGCTCTATCATGAAGCCTACAAGCACTCGGGAACGGAGAATAGGGGACGAACGACAAGTCCAGGAAGAAAGGATGGCGAGACGAGAGAGCGACGCGGTGAGGAAGAGACAAGAGGATGCATCAAGGTAGGGGAGGGGAAGCGATCTTGTTGAGGGATACTTCTCCAATCGGGGAATGGGAGGAGTAAAAGCGAGGGGAAGGGAGGGGAGAGATTTTGTTCGAGAGATTTTGCAAGCGAGCGAGGGCGGCGGCGAATCCGACGTTGGGCGCCGAGCGAGCCGTGCGCCGGGAGCGGGGGGGGCAGGGTGCGGAGTATTTTTTTCCAACGCCACCGATTCCTCCTCCTCCCCGGCGGCCGCCCCCGCTCGCCTCCATCGGCCGCTCCATCGGCCGCTCCCTCCGCCGCGACCACCACCACAACAACCGGATCCACTCCATCCCGCACCCGCACGCGCACGTGCACCCGCACCCGCACCCCGACCTCGACGCCGCCGACGCCTTCCGGCCGACGCGCCGCCGACCTCCTCACCCACCTCGGAGGCGGGGGAGGACGCCGACCTCCTCTCCCTCGCTCGCCGGACCACCCGCCCTCCTCGACGCCTTCCTCCTCTCGCCTCGAGGACTTCCGCGCGCTCCACCCCCCGGCCCGGGGCCCACCTCGCCGCCCGCACCCCCGCTCGACCGCCTCGTCGCCGACTTGTTCGACCGCGCCGTCAGGGCGCTCGACCTCGCAACGCCGTCCGCGACGGCCTTGACCTCGTCCGCCGGTGCCGCGCCCACCTCGCCATCGCCGCCGCCGCCCTCTCCGCCGCGCCGCTCGGGGAGGCCCGCATCCGCCGCGCCCGCAAGGCGCTCACCGACCTCACCATCCTCATGCTCCAAGACACCGGCGGCGGGGGAGTCGTCGGCCGGCCGCAACCGCTCCTTCGGGCCGCGCCGCCGCCGCCAAGGACGGCCCCCGCCCCCAGGGACAGGGACAGGGACACGGAGGACACCACCGCCGGAGCAGCAGCGGCGGCGGCAGCAGCTCCGGCTCCGGCTCCGCCTCCGCCTCCCACCTAAGGTCCCTGTCCTGGAGCGTGTCCTGGAGCGCGGCGGGGCGAGGTACTCGCGCCGGCGCCTTCCGCACCGGCGGCCGCCGCTCCCGAGGAGGAGCGCGGTGTCCCGAGGGGGAGCGGTGCGGCGGAACGACGGACGGGGGGAGGTGTGTGGTCGGGATAGGGCGCGAGGCAACGCGGTGGATGGATGGGGTGGGGGCGGGCGAGGCGAGGGACCCGCCCCGTGGTTCGCCGGCGGGGGGGGGGGGGGGGGGGGGGAACCGGGGGGGGTAGAGAAGAGAATGGAGGAGAGCTTCAGCGGATGCTTGGGCGTCCGTCCGCACCGGCGAACCGGGACGCGAACCGGATGCGGACCGGAGGTCGCTTTTACTCCTTTTTTTCCCCGGCGGGGGGACGGTAAAAGCGACGCAACCATCCGGTTCGCCCGCTCGAACGCCACGGCCCGGCGTCGTACGGGAGGAACGTCATGCGCGGGCCCCGCGCCCCCGCGCCATCCCCAATCACCACCAGCGGTGAGGCACGCGAGGGAGGTCCCGCGGGGTCGGATCCCCCCGCCGCTCGATCCGGCGCCCGGAGGTGCCGGCGGCGAAGACGAGGAGGCGGGACGCCGGGGGGGGAGGTGGAGCGCGCCGAGCCGGGGGGAGGTAGAAGGGGCGGGGAGGTGGAGCGCGCCGGCGGGGAGGCGGACCGCTTCCCGCCCATCCGCCGCCGCCGGGAGAGCTCGCCCGCCGTCGTGAGGTGGAGACCCGCCGGCCGGGGGTCGTTCGATCCGCCGGCCGACCCGGCCCCCGCCGGCTCGGCCGCGCGCGGCGTGGGGGGAGGGGGGAGCGCGCGCGGCCGACGGCCCCCGGCCGGCTCGAGGCCGCGCCACCGGATCTAGTCCCCGGCCGCCGACGAAGGGAGAAGAGGAGGGGGCGGATGCGCCGGTGGATCTCCGCCTCGCTCTCGCCGCGAGCCGCGGGGAGAGGGTGGCGGGGGCGAGTAGGGCGGGGGCGGCGCCGTCTCGGTGCCCTGCTCCGCCGTTGGGGAGGAGGGAGGAAGGGGAGAGAGAGCAGAGGGGGCGCGGGGTAGGTGGGGAGGGGGAGAGAGTGGATGGAGGGAGAGGGAGAAGAGAAGGAGTATGACGTGTGGGACCCGCAAGTGGTGGTTGGTACAGAGCTTGAGATATAGAGGTTGACGAGTGCAGAAAAAACGGTACTGAACTGAAAAACATTGATGACCAGGCGGGAATATTCCTTTTAGAGGTTGGATTTGGAGTTCCACGGTGCGGACAGTCTTAAGCCTGAATCCCAAAGGTACACGTACACGGTACACTGCATGCGATTCTTAATTCTCTGAGGACAGTTCAGGTCAGAGAATCTTGGACACTGCATGCCGTTGTTTGCACAAGCACGAGTGGGAATCCCATCATCGCCCGCCACATCAGCCGACAATTAGCATGACACTAGTAGCTTGAAAACGAACAACTTTGATCAGATTCCCCTGGTGTCTCCCCGCCAAGAGATCTCGGATCCTCTCAGTTCGGGGCATGTGATTCCAGCTTCCAGTTAGCTGCCCTCGTCGCACCATCGCTCGCCGCAGTAAACAAAACGAAGGACAGGGCTAAACAGTAAACACACGTGCTCGTTTGGCAAAACCACCAAGCAACACAACCATGATTAGCAAACCATTTAGCAAACCATAAAACAGGTTGTAAGAAAGAACACTGCATCCGTCAGACCGTCACACCAATCTTCCCACTACCGGCGAGACGTGACCATCCCTTGCAGGGAGTCATCCCCATCAATTGAAATGTCTAATAAGAACTCAAAAATCACTAACCATATACCCAGAACAATTTTTAACTTTGTTGCAAGTCTGCAGCTAAGGCCTTAATGTGCACCTTGTGTCACAAAATTGGTACGAACACATCATACTACAACATTCCGAGCACGTTGGATCAAGCAAGAAACATCCAGGACAGCCACTGCACTAGCCTTTTGGATTCTCCACAATTCCTTTTTTGCAGGGGCATAAAAGCTCTGCTTTAGTGTAGATAAAAGAGAGCAGTGGCTTCCACATTGTCAATCCTTGTAGGCAGGTGCCAGGTGATCATCTAAATTGCTATTCCTCCATCTCGTCCTCTGACCCATCCTCAGTTTCTTCTTGTCCTTCTACCTCTTCCTCAGTTACTTCCTCCTTCCCCACGGATTCCTTTGCCACTGTAACATAAATGAAAATCATGAAACAAATTAAAAAATGAAAACCTACATTTAAGACATCTGCAGCATCAGAGGGAACTCACCAGGCCAAGGGTATAAGACATCTCCCGAACATAGCCCACCCTCAACTTTAACTAGGCGCATAGTAATCCGTGGTCCGATCTCCTGGAGTCTGACAGCACTTTTTCTTGATGCCTTGTTTAATTTGTCAACATCATTCGGTAGGCTTACCATTGCTGCTTCATCATCTACTTCACTTTCCGATCCATATCCAGCTCTGGCAAGAATGTGAATATAAGTAAAAGATTTATTACACAAAACTAAATCTAAGCAACAAATAGGAATACTACTTATAAAAAACATAATGCCAGGCACTAATATATTTGGATAATCACAGTAACCTAATCTTAAAGTAAACAATCTTTTGAGTAACTAAACTAACACAGCACAAAAGCAAATGAGAAGTTGAGAGTTGAGAGGACTGGACTGTTTCAGGTTAAGATATTACACTGGGACACTCAACCAGAGAGCATTTCAGGCAAACAAAAAAGGGCATGACCTGGGATCAGATAGTGTTTCTTAAACTTCTGATGCTTTTGACTATGCGTTATAGACGCTGTAGGGCTAAGGTTGTATGGTATTTTTTGTGTGAACCAATCTTTTAGAGAGGTAAATCAAGGTGCTTTTACACATTACACATCTCTGCCACACTAATCTATTAATGCCTGATAAGTGATGAGTTTTGGTACTTTTTTTCTTCTTATGATTACATTTTTTCACATTGTTCTCTAGTTCCTGGGTGCTCAAACATTGTACATAGTTTAGGTAGCCATGTGATCACCTCATAGTAACCATCATATGCATTGGTGCTATTCTTTTTTGAGAGTACATTGAAGAAGCACACATTCAAAACACACGGAATGGATTAGTTACTAAAACTTTGCTATTTTTTATCACACTGGTCATTAGGTTTATTCCTTCTTTCTACTTTATTATTCCTCTGTTCATTGCTGAAAGTCTTCCCGAAAGTTTACGCAATGCCTGCATCATATATAGCTCTAGCCTTCTAGGAATTCCATATAGGTGGTTAGAACTAATTTATGTGGAGGTCTCACGTTGCATCCTACAAAATCAAGTACTTCATGGTTCTCTTCACAGTAGTCGGCATGAAGCTTTTATGCCTATGCTAGGTCACTATTGAAATCACCTGTAAGGAGACATGTTCGGCTTAAGGCAACAGCTATATCAAGTAGTCGATGGATGGCATGCTCAGTTGCTTGGCCTATGGATATTTTAGATCACTTGTGAGGAGCTTCATTTTACATGAAGATCTTAGTGTGTGCAGTGTGCTAGTCAAACAGTGACATGTTGGATGTAGCCAACTTATATAACATATCAGTATCTGTTTGTGCAATATCAAGATAGTATCATACTACAATGCAATCCTTCTTCCCCTATTACAACTTGTATAACCTAAAAGACAACACTTATTTGTAGCTGCAGTTTGTGGTGCATCATGGTCTTCTTTGAGTCAGTTATGCTACTAGTTGTATAAGCACACCACAATCCCCGAATTCTATGCTCCTCCACAAACAATTTGTTTCAATAACCTCATTTTGCGCTTAATGGAGTTGAGTACGTTGGAATTACTGAACATTAGTAACTAATGCATAACATGAAAATATTATATCAATATTATTCAGATGTGGTCTCAGCAAAAGAGTAAAGGTTTTACACTTTGATAGAGACATACAACAACAACATATATAACACAGCATGTTTATGAAACTTACTTTGAAAAGGTTATGTGCAGCCATATACAAGTTTAATTTTGTGTTGTTAGCTACCATGCTTTCCTCGGCAAATAGGCATTCGCGAGAAATATAAAGTACCTCTCAGCAAAACATAAAGGAAAATAGCACTTACTTTGTCACGTAATCGCTAACATCTTTAAGGTCTCTTAGATCAGGAACTTGATTGTTCTGCACGAGCTTTCTAATCCTGCGGCTGACCCCAACAGGCTGAAGCTTGATGGAGTAATGCCGGAAATCAATAACCTCCTTCTCTTTATCATATTTTAACAATAAAATCCTCTGACACTCTGCCAGCTTGACCTATTATGCCGAATACGGTATTATTATCAGAACAAGCTGGTAGAATAACATAGTGTCATCCTAAATTTATTGCACAATACTTACAGTGCTTGGGTCAACAGCAGGGACCATATGCTGAAAGTACTCAACCAAACTCTCGAAAGGGTTTCCAAGACCTGAAAACCCGCTAAGCACAACCTACCCAATCCATGAATTTAACATGAAAACAAGGTATCAGCAAACAACAAAGAATCTTCATCAAAACAATCTTAAAAAAATTCTCAAATCTCAACATTAGTGCCATATACCAGAGGAGAGTTCTTGAATATCCCTGGTGGGCACCTCGGACGCTTCTGGGAGTTTGCAATGTCCGCCGCGAGCGCGTACTCCTCTATCTGGAAAGTGAAAGTTGGGCCCTGTGGTGATCTGGCAAAGCGCAAGTGCGGCAGGCTCTTGGGGTTCGAGAGGATCAAGAAATGTGTCACACCCAACGGACCGGCGACATTGACAAAATCCTTGAGGTTATTCCGCTTCTTCTCCTGTCAATTGTTTCGCAAGCAGAAGACACCAGAATTCGTTGTGAGCACCGGAATAAGCACACACACTCGTTAACTGCAAGCTACTAGGGCATAGGGATAGGGATGGACCTTGAGATTGAGAGCGGTGTAGGGGAGCATGACCCTGCGGAGGTCCTGCTGGAGGTGGCGGAGCGTCGAGGGGAGCTTGCCGCGAGAGAACACGAAGCTCTTGGGAATCTTGGCGCCCGTGATCTGGTCGACGTTCGCCAACGCCGCCTTCTGCTTCCGAACAGTCGTCGCGGGGATCCGCGGGCCGCGGCCCCGCCTCTTCCCCGGCCCTCCCGACCTTGGTTGGCGCATGGCCGCTCAGCTGGAAGAACACACAAATGATTGCGCCCGCGCCTCGATCAAGAATCAAGTAATATCAACTTGTGCGCTGAGGAAGAACAACCATGGGTGGATTGGATTACTAATAAAGATATCACACAGGACGCAGCGCAGCAATTCACGAGAAACGCCGCTCGTGGAACAAGGGAATACATCCAATAGAGCTAGGATTACTCACCGATAAGGAAGCAATCGACGACCTGGTGGAAACCTAGAGCGAGCAGCGGCAGTGGAGCAAGGAGCAGCGACGGGGGAGCCGGCGGCGCAGATAGGCGACTCGGCGGCGTCGCTTTGTCGGTTTGGGGGTTCAGGGTTTGGAGGGTAGGGATGCTGGGCCTGACACAAACTCCATTGATTGACGGGCTGAATCAACTCTTTGGGCCTACAGAGAGTAAAGTGGCAGCCCATGAGGACCATTTGCCCAAACTGCGCCGCAACCTCCATCAAGCTAACCGTGGCCGTCCGATCCGTTCAACCCTAGTACTTATAAGACACCTCCCCGGCGCCTCCTCAAAACCCTATCGTCTCGCTCGCGGCGCAGCCACCACACCACCACCGAAGCAGCAGCGCCGCACGCGGAGGACCCGAGCGAGAGGCGGAGGAAGAGGCGATGGCGCGCGGCGCGGCGGCGGGTGCGAAGGGCGGCGCGGCCGGCGGCAAGAAGAAGGGCGCCGTCACCTTCACGATCGACTGCACCAAGCCCGTGGAGGACAAGATCATGGAGATCGCCACGCTCGAGAAGTTCCTGCAGGAGCGCATCAAGGTCGCCGGCGGCAAGGCTGGCAACCTCGGCGAGGGCGTCACCGTCACCCGTGACAAGAACAAGGTCACCGTCACCTCCGAGGGGCCTTTCTCCAAGAGGTATAAACCCACCAAGCTTGCTCGTTCTTCCCGGAAATCCAGATCCACGCGTCCATAGCTTCGGTACCGATTTTAGGACATGCTATGGATGTGTAGAGCTGTATTCGTTCCTATCTGTTCGTTAAGGGATGAATTTGTCATGACTGGCTGTAGAATCCGTATTCTGTTTTCATTTTTGCTCTGCAGCTAGTAATTATCTAGTGAATATGAGACAACCTGGCTGCATATTATAGAAAGCTTAGTTAGACTTCTTGCGAGAGGATACCACTAGGACACTATCATTTAGTACCTTTAATCTTTCTCAGGGCTTGTTTGGATTAGACGATGACACATGTTGATTGGAATGAGAAATGAACTAATTTCCATCTTAATCCCTCCTAGTTCATCATGATTGGAGGGGGTTATTATGTTTCCAAATGCGGTTTTGCTGTTGCACTTCATCTGCGTTTTAGCTGCATATTTGCGCCATGGTTACATTGTCTGTGTCACGACATGCACCAGTCATGCAGGTAGGATGCCATTGTCAGATACTAAACATATTTTGTTCCAATGTTGGTGCTTATTGTCAGATGCTAAACATATTTTGTTGCTCTGGATGGTATTCTGTTCTTGTCTAAAATGCATCCTATCTCACATGTGAGACTGGTAGTTATTTGCTTGCCTTAGCTGACTGACCTGTTCTTTGTTCCAATAAGGCGTGTTATGTTGAAGTATCAGCATTATTTCAGCAATAACTATGCTCTATTTCTCTCCTTGTAAATGCTTCTATGCTTGCTTCTTTGATCATTTTCTGAAGATCTGTTGCTCCTTTTTTCAGGTACTTGAAGTACTTGACCAAGAAGTACCTGAAGAAGCACAATGTACGTGACTGGCTCCGGGTCATCGCATCAAACAAGGATCGCAGTGTCTATGAGCTCCGGTACTTCAATATTGCCGAGAATGAGGGTGAGGAGGAGGATTAGGCGCACTACCTTATCTATGTCTTGTGAACCTATGGACGTGTTGGAACAGTCTTGCTGTAGCCTTTGAAGGGATGAGTTTTGATGTTTAAATTGCTCTTCCTATGTGTTTTTAAGTGTGGTGGAACTTCTCAGGGCTTGGTTCCTGTTTGTCTCTATAACATATATCGTCAGCGTTTGATCGTTCGGTTGGTATGATTGTCAGCTTGAAAACTCTAGTCGTCAAGCTAGTTTCCTGGAGAAACTCAATGATCAACTGCAGTCTGTCCTGTATTCACGGCAGGAATCCCTGCTGAGTGCTATGTTCTCCCATTGGCCATTTCTGTCAGTCCCGGATGAATTGCACAACCTTGTCTACTTGAATTTGGACGCACAATGGCGGTTGGGATTCAGTAGCAATTGATTCCCATTGATGCAGTCGGATCTGCAATCGTGTTTTGATACATAATACTAACACTTACACAAAACATCATTACTTGATTTGTTTTCATTACACGACCACCTTGTTATTTTTCTGTAAAGAGAGCTCTTTATTAATTACTCAGAAGAGTTATTCAACACTATTGAAGGCAAATCACGACACTGTACCTTACACCGGGAATCAGTCGCGCCATGGGACTACTTTACATGTTTGAACACTATTGAAGGCAAATCACGACACTGTACCTTGAATGATAAACGCCGAGGGAGATATCTGCTCAACACAGACTGGGAATCGGTCGCACCATACGACACCACATGTGGCTTAAGAAGAAGATTAATCGCCGTCATGCAATCGGATTCAAGGATGGTTGGTTTGGGCGACCACCTCAGCGCCATCCTAACGCCTTCTCTGCACACCGTTACCGCCACTTCTTCAGCACTCATCGCATTGTGAATGACCCCCGATGCAGTTAAAATAACAGCACCCTTGTCATTCCGTATCAGGTATAACCACACCATAGCCAGCGTTCTCCCCCTCTAGAATGCTTCATCCACATTAACCTTGATCCTCCCAACCCTGGGTGGTTCCCATCTAAGTACCACCTTGTTTCTAGCAGAGATATCCAGGGAACAGTCATAGGCAATGGGCTTCTTTCTTTTTGCGACCACTTTGTTACTTAATCGTGTACAGTCAGTATGTTTCATTCTTGCAGGGAAGGAATATCAAACAAAACTAGCAAAAGAAACGTTTACAGACACAATGAACTATTCAACATCATATATAAGAGAAGTGAGTATTCAAGTTGAAGATCGATCACAATGTCATTCGAAGTATTGAACAGTTATTTAGAGGAATGTTGACAGATACAAAGATCGATTCTGCGATCAATCGAACCAAAAATACAGGAACATCACACTCAGCCATCACTTTCACTACCAACATTTATTGCTGGGGAAAAAGATTTAAACTCCATTGAAAGTATGTATGAGTTCATCACCCACCCAAAAAAGCTGCCAATCAGCTTGTCTAACTATGTTCATGCAAGTGCCGGGGCGGGAGTGCAACCAGTGGCGACTTCAGATGTCTTTTGTACGGAGCTGTACTTTTTTGTGATGAACCTGAGATATTATATTGAACAGTTTGATCATTATCTATTCTGTTCATACTGAATCTGTTAGTCCTTACACATTGATGATAAGTGCAAATGTACATCTACCTAACAACTAGGCATGCACTGAATGATGTAAAACGGCCAGAACTTTTACCCATAAAAAACTTAACTAGGTCCAGTTAATTGTATGTGCAGTACCATTTTGGGCATAAGAAGAATGCATGGTGGAAGCTAGTGCCTAATGCTACAAAGGCTGCGCTATATATCACATATTTTTCTTACCGGTGAAACAATTGAATTTCAGTTTCAGATGCAGAAGAAATAAGAATCCATGAAGCATCATATCATGTGTACAAGTTTGCATAGGATTTACGAGATAATGCTGGGTGTTACTTGTGCATAACAAATATTTGGGGCTAACTGATAATCTGATTTAGTATGATACTAAAATGCAATATCTGAGTTTCATATGCGAGCATGGATGAATACTCATGCATACAGGATGACTCAGTACTGTCCACACTTTGTGTTATTTATTTCATATCCTCTACAGCACATGGGCACTCAGCTCAGCTAGTCATCTCAAGCACAGAAGGTAAGAAACACATACCTGAAGAAATCTCTCCATAGCAACTCAAACATTAACCAATTTGTCCCGGTATCAGATGTGCCATCATCATTCTTGGGCGTTGACCCAGAAGGAATTGCTCTGGGAGGACAAGAATTGCTAATTATATACAAGAGCAAATTTATACTGTGATGAACTTCAGTCAGCTAAATTGCATACCTAGTAGCATGCTTCTTCAACTCTTCATACATGAACCGTGGAGAGAGGCAACCCGTAGCAAGCCATGGTGAAATTTTGCAGGAGAAATTAGCACCATAGATGCTATCTCGGGTATTGCTTTTGCCTACTTTGTTTGGTTGCATAGAGCATTCTTCAGCGAACTTCTTCAACCTCTCCAGAGCTTCTGTCTCACCACCAATAAGAGTAGAACCGACAGCAGGTTTGGAGTCCTAAATGATCAAAAAAATTAAATGTAAAGATCAGGACGCACTGCACAAAGGAGTATAATAATGCTGTAGAGAATGGATCTTTAGTAAGACAGCTGATCAGTCTTTTTCTTTGAGAAGACAGCCCAGTGTTTCCCTTCGACAATGATGTTTGAGATCCCTTTAAGATGTCAATGTAGTTCTACATATTCTTCTCAAAACAACTAATAAGAGCATAAAAACTACAGGTTTAAACTGTCCCTAAATCAAGGGGGTAATTCACAGCACAAGATGCAAAAGACCAAACACATATGTTGCCAATGTGACTCAGTTCCAAAGCTCCAAAATGTGAAATCTTTTTGAAGATGTCATTATCGTGGAGAACAAAGCTAACTGCCAATGCAGATGAAGGTGAGGTAATGATAAACAATTCAATCGCAGAAAGAGTGGAATTTTGGCATTTTCTCTTTTATGACAAAACTGCAAACTTCTCTTAAAGCAAACTTCTTTTAAAGTTTTAAGAAGGCTGGATATTGTACTACTGTTTTGTCCTGTGCTACTCGGACAATCCTATCACAGCTGTGGACAAAATTAGATTAAGAGAGCACTAGCACTACACATTCATAATAGGATCATGACAATCTAAACAAACGACGGGACTAAAATTTCATATCCAGTTTCATTATCAAAGATTCAGCATACCTAGTATACGTCCAAGAGTTGGATATTTTACAACAAAATCTAGCTGAATGGTCAATGGCACTAAAACATGTTATAATTAGCAACTTCCATCCACTAATAGTTCTAGGAGTACAATGTACTGGAAAGTTCCGGTGTACCATATTTACAGACTAGGTTGTCATGATTCTGAACTGAGCTTAAGATCTAAAATTTAAATGCAAAACACAAGAAACAACCAAATCAGTACATCCAAAAACCGACTAACCTGTGGCATGGCTGGTGGTGCAGTGAGCCCGAGCTCGGCAAGTGTGGGGATGTCCCCAGGCTCGAGCACGTTCTTCATGGGAACGCACTTAACTTCCTCGGGTGCCTCGAGCACCTTCCTGACCTCCAAGCCGTTGACAGCATCCCTGAAGCCGCCATAGTTGGATGGCATGTCTTCGAGGCGGAAGGGCAGGTCTTCCACGTGGTAAAGAGTGCTACCCCAGAAGTACTTCACGTTGACGCCTTCCTTCTCCACGGCCTTCTGCACCCTCTCCTCGGCGCGGCACTCGTCCCGCGACACCTCCCCGTGCGCATACACGGCCTCAGCGCCCGCCGCCCTCGCGAGCTCGGGGATGACCACCTCGGGCCTGCCCACGCGCACCACAAGATCCCCGCCGCGCGCGCGGAGGCTCCGACGCAGGTCGGCGACGGAGTCGAGCAGGAAGTTGGCACGGTACGGGCCGGTGCGGTCGAACCCCGAGGGCGACTTGCCGAAGTCCCGCGGGTCGAAGACGAAGACGGGGAGGAGGGAGGACGACGCACCGGCCGCGGCGTGGAACGGCTCGTGGTCGTGGAGGCGGAGGTCGGCGCGGAACCAGACGAGCGTGCGGCGGCGTCCCGCGGCGGCGGGCGCGCCGGACGGGAAGGAGCGGGAGAGGCCCGGCGTGGAGGAGGGCAGCGGCGAGATGACGGAGGAGGTGGCGGAGTTGAGGCGGGTGGGACGGCGGGAGGGGGACTGCGCAGCGGAGGGGTGGAGGCAGACGGCGAGCGTGGAGATTTGAGTGGGCAGGTGGATGGTGGACGGGACGGAGGCGAGTGTGGGGGCGGTGGGCGCGCGGATGTTGAGGGAGAGCGAGAAGGATGCGAAGGGGAGGAGGCTGGGGTCCTCACGCGGCTGCGCGCCGGCGTCGGAGTCGGAGGCGGCGGCCATGGTTGGTGGGATGCGAGGATGAATGGGAGGTGGAACAGATTTGATGTGGATGAGGGAGTGAGGAGGGGGGTTGGTTGGAGTTGGAGTTGGGAGACTGGAGGGGAAGGGAATAGGAGGGCGGGGAGGGCCGAAAGGGAAGGTGGTGGGGAATTTTGGAGCCCCACCAACCATTTCCGGGTTTACCAGAATCCAGATTGGAGGCGGGCACCAACCTCTTCTGGCCAGAGGTGAATTTTTCAAGGCAAAATTTCACAAATTCTATAATCTGTGCAAACTAATGAGATTTTTATTTAGAAACAAAACAAAGTAGGTGTAGAAAAACAAAGGTCGACTTGTTTCTTTAACCCCCCCCCCCACCGCATGTGACGTACAAGACCCACCAGATGGCTTGGTTGAACATATGCAAATCAATCATTTTTATTGTCATCCGCTAAATGTGGCTTAAAAGCAAGTGGGGGAGCGGTGCCCGATACAACTGGAGTATATCGGAGACATATCATCAAAATCACTTGAATTATCAGCAAGGAAAGCAACAAATATAAAGATACAGCAATTTCAGCGTACCAAAATTTCAAAGCTCTGGTGTGAGAGCTCACAATACTAATAAACCAGTGGTGTGAAACCTTTTCCTATGGGTCATGAATCCATTTTCACTATGAGAGAAAAAACCCTATACACTCTTCCTGGTGTGCACTCAGTAAAGTTGGCGTGCCAACAATTCTGATGAGCTCTCCTTCATATGTTTGCACCAGAGCTAAACACATGAAGCCAACTGAAAAGAAGATTATCTCATCACTTTCTCTTATGTGAAGTTGTCCCCTTTGATTGTTTTGTAGAGGCTTTCTTCGCATTTGGGTGTGGAGTTACTCTCTGAATGACCCTTTTCGGTTCATCCGGCTTCATATGGGGATCAACCTCCTCGTATTGTATCGGCTTAATGATAACACCAGGCTTCTTGACAATCTGAAAATATAAAAGATACAACAGTGAATAGGACTCAGTGTACTTGTGATTAATTTGTTACTACCAACTCGAAAGTTCGGTCCTAAGAAAATGACATTAGGCAGGTTGTATAATCAAGATAAAAAGGAAACGTACAGTGATGCTGGTTGGCATAAACAAATGTTTTGGTTGCACATGTAAAACAGACTATATTGTATGTACTTGAAATATAATGCAAATCCCCCCCCCCCCCCCAAAAAAAAGAAATATAATGCAAATCTGACAAGGCGAATCCAGTTGCTTTCAAAGTAAACTATTGAATCACTTGTGCGATTCAGACATCCTCAAGTATCTGTACTAATTTAATAGATATAGTTCTTAAAAGTCCGATGAATCAGCAAGATGCACTCACCGCAGGTCGATTGAGAGCAGAAACTGATATCGCTGGGTTGAAATCAGGTCCAATAGGCATACGGATGCTCTGCTCATAGACATCCTTTGAAGTGTAAGGAAAAGGCAAATTCCTCACTAAATACTTCTCAGCCTGCAAAGTGCAAAGCAGCAAAAGTTATAGCTTGTTCAAGCATTTCTAAAAAACTAAAGCAGCTGATTTGTTAAGAGGAAAATACTGCACAGCAGAAACACTGTGCAAAGCAGAGAAACTGAAGACTAAAGAAATATCTCAGCACTAAGCATCCAGGCAGAAGGAAACAATACATCTAGATATGCTTTTCCAGAATTATAATAGAATACCGAAGGTATGAACTAGAGATAAACAACATAAATATAACATACAGCGAGCATGTTGCACATAACAAATCAAATAAACATTTACCTTCTTATCGACATGTTCAGATATAATAACGTGCTTAAGCTTTGAGTCCTTCCTCTTCTTCAAGGCTTCTTCTCTATTCCTTTTAGCAATTGCATGTTCTTTAATCATCCATGATGGAAGTCCCTTTTTCTGTTGGATGTCTGTCCACTGGCCCCAGCCAGGAACAAGTGCAGGTTTTTCAGGTTCAGGATTCTCTTCATTTAAAACTTCCATTTTGTCCTTCTCAAACTCAGCTTCAACATCATCACCAGCAAAAGCCTGGCGTATGAGTTCAGCTTGCGATGGAAGTTCATAGTTTTCCTTTGTGCCAGACATGGTCAAGAAGCCCTCAACCATCTCTTCCTCTGAATCTGAATCAGGATTGCTACCCTGTTGCTACTCAAAAACAAAGTGGAAAACTCAGTGAAGCAACCAACTGGATATAGAATCAAGAACCACATATCATAGTTAAGACAAACCTTAGGATTTGGATCTACAATAGGTGGGGCCTGTACTTTGGATTTTTTAGTAACGCCATTGACATTAGTATTGCCATTTCCTTTGCTACTGTTAACCTGGAAAAAACAAGAGCCCATAAACTTCAAAATAACATGGTGAGGAAAAATAAAAGCTACGAATGCAAGTATAAGTACCTTTTTCCAGGAATCACCAGCTAACATTCCAACTTCAAAAGTTGTCTTAGGACCTGGATTTTTCATGATATCATCGAAGCTCTACATAGTGCAACTACAAATCAGAATACTATAACATAAAATACATGATTTTATAACTTGAATGTATAAATATCTTACTTTGTAAAGATCATTCTGTTCATGATCCAGCAGTGCAGTCCCAAGTTGTATGCCATCTTGCTTTGTAGTTGGTTCATTGTTGCCCAAGTGTTGGGCAGGGTCAGAATCATACTCACTATCGCTACTATCAGTTTCGTGTAGTTTTTGCCTCTTATTTACATCTTCATGTGTATGTTTGGCAGGCCCAAATGTTCTTTTACCTGTCACCTTAATTGAATCTTCATTCTGATCAGTGTTATCATCCTCCAATTTCCTCAAGGAGTCATCGTATTCTTCAAGAGCTTGCCGTGCTTCCTCATAAGCTGCTTCCTCCTGTTTTTTCATAGCACGCTCCTGTAGATAAGCAGAGAAATGTGACAGTTGGGGTGAGAGGATGACAGTATAACAATAATGCACACAAATATACTTTTGCTAAACAAATGCGCAAAGGACACAGGAAATGAAAGTGTACCATGAAAGGCAACGAAAAAACTCCTGAATTTGGTATCTCTTTATCTTCTTCAAGAACTTTTAGAATCTTTTCTTTCCCTCTGTTTAAGATTTTTGCATCTGAGTCATTCTCATCTTCGTCATCATCTGAACTTTCCTCACTGCTAGAATCATCTTTCATGGAATTCATTTTTCTAGTCAGAAGAGCATTATGTTGGAGTTGTGCTGCAATGGCAGCTCGTGTGCCTTCATCTTGAACAGACAATCCACGCTTGAGGATTCGCTTTGCCCATTTCGATGTATTCTTGTGCTTTAATGTCATCCTTTCCTGTAAATAATCTCACCATAAATTAACAATGTTTTGGGGAGAGAAATGAGTAAGCTATCCGACAAGAGAAAAAAGAGCAAACATTTACCTCTGCACGTTTAAATTCTTGTTTCATAGCATGATCTTTGATAGCTTCAGGATCTGCCTCAAATTCTGCTGATGCTGCCTTCAGTTTGTCCTTCTTCAACATTCGGTGATATGTCCTGGACTTAATCTTCTTCACACGTTTTGCTTTCATCTCATGACGAAATAGAAGGCTGCGCATTTTAGCAAGGCGGTTTTGGTGTTCTTTCACATCTTCCACATCAATCTACATAAGTTAATTTAACTTATTTAGCGAAGAATGTTACAAGGCTTGGAATATGCAGCATAACAACAAACATGTTCACTGAACAAAAACATATTAGTCAGCACGGATATGGTACCTAGTTAAATTCAGTTGAACTGATGAAGTGCAATGAGATCATCAACATACCTTGTTGAGTTCCAGGATTTTGGCACCATCGTTCTTGTGTGCCTCCATTATTTCACTGCTTCGTGTAATATCAGCCATTCTCTTCTCAAACTCGCTCCTTGGTTTAAATTCGCTTGCAATTGCCGCAACGGTGTTGACACCCAAGTTGGCATCATTTTCAAAGAATAGTGTAGGAGCTTCGCGGTTGCCCTTCACATTTGCCTCCCACTTTGTGAGCTCACGCTTGAGTTCCCGGTTTGCCACGCCACGCTCAAGCTTCTCCCTTTCCACTTTTGGAAGTGGGGCAGCCACGATCATTGTTTTTTTCTCCTGCTGCTGTAGCCTCTTACGGACCTTGCTATACCCAGGCTTTCCCTGGATATTATCCAAGAGATCATGAATTGTGACAGGTCCATCACCATGCTGCAATGGCAGCTCCAACGGCTGTTTCCTCTTCTTTCCTGTTTTTGATAAAGTATTTCAGATTCTGAACCATGAAGGACATAAATAAATTCAATTCCAACCATCATCATCAATGCTTCAAGATAAATATGATTTTAGTGTACATTTTTTTTTAGAATTTTGGCTTTTCTATTTATGAGAGCTACTCAACATTGGTCAGCACCTAATGTTTTGGCAGGAAAGAGCGGGCCTTTCAAGACTTCATCGAAAGATCCATCTCTCTACACAATGTGTCTATGACAATATCATTTATGCAATCTACAAAGATTCACATTACCAAAGGCTTCTCTAGGCATTCCAGTCGTTTGCTGAAGTATTCTTATCTGCTTCTCCTCATCCTCACCGTCGTCGTCGTCATCTTCATCTTCCTCCATATCCTCACCTTCCTCCGAAGGCACATCCTCATCCTAAAACACAAATGTGAACGCAATTTATCGCAAGTACCAGACCAGACCAACTCAAATGGCTACAAATGTCGCATCAATTTCTACACTGGTCTACAACGTCTTTTTTCTTTGTTGCGCAGCAAGTCGAGCAACGGCTAGTTAGTCTCTAGGGACAACAAACCCTCAAACGCACAAAAGAGAAGTAAGGGGGGCACCGCACCGCCTCGGAGGCGTCGCTGTCGAACTCGTACTCATACTTGGCGACGGCGTCGTAGCGGCCGTTCTTGCCGGCCTCCTCCTCGGGGACCCCCTCCTCGTACTCGTACACGTCCTCGGCACCCGCGTCGGAGAGCTCCTCGTCGTCGGAGCCGCCGGGACCCATCGCGTCGAGCTCCCGGCGCATCGCCTTGGGGAGGCGGGGCCCGCGGCGGCGCATCTTCTCGGGCCCGCGGGCCGGCTTGCCGCGCCGCATGGTTGGTTTCTTCGGCATTGGAGCGAGGATCAGAGCGGTGTGAGGAACCGGCGGAGCGGAGAGAGCAAGGGCAGGGAAGGCGGCGCTGTGCTCGGCGGCGTGGCAGGGAGTCCGGGCGCCGGGCGCCTAGCGTATGGCGGCCTGGACTCGGGGCGCGTCGAGCGGCTGGCGGCTAGGGTATGCTCGTGAGGAGTGAACGACACGGGAAGACGCGAGATGGGCTTTTTTGGTGTGTTTGTACTTGGGCCGGTACTTGATGTGGCTTTAAATCCGAGCCTGACCCGAAACATTCATTCCTGGCTTTGTCATGCTGAAGGTGATACACAACACAAGCTCGAGAACAAGAAGCAAAATGCCTCGAAATGGTCTATTATTGACCAACGCATTGTTGTGTCTATCTACAAACACCACTTCACCTCCAATTTCTTGTGCAGAATTCCACGTGTCAATCCAAGGTTTCCTTGGATCTAGCACCAAGTTGAAAGGTATTGGCAGATGCCAACTGAGCGTAATTCAACTTATAAGGTTTCTTGTGGAGAAATATATATTCATCTAGATTCGACATTCGAGTCATCGTCTCAACACGGCGCTATTATTTCGGTGATAGACAACATATCTGTTGACAACGATCGTCATTCTCGATGATTTGCTATCTCAAACTCAACTCGCAAAGGTGCTCATATATATCACCATATGGCGTAGTTTTGTGTGTGTATATTCACAGAGGGCGATGTCAAACATAAGAATTTGATGTCCCAATCTCTTGAAGATAATGCCCATAGAGCTAAAATTGTGTGTATGTGCTCATAGAGGTGATAGACGTGCGTGCATGCGAGCGTTTGCATATATACTGTGCGATTTCAATCGGCACATGTGAATTTAACGGTGAGACCCCCCCCCCCCCCCCTAAAAGGAAATGTTAACAGTGGATCACAGGTGGCAAGCAAATAAAGTGTGAGAGGACATTGAATTTCGTGCAAAGTAAAAGAGATTGAGGAGGGAAGAAAGAAAGTATGATAAAGGCTTGCTCAAGCTCTTCGTCCCCTCCCTCGACCATGCTCAGGTTACATGTTGTACATGTGTTCCATTATGTGAATCAGCATTTTTTTCCTAATCACATGATACATACACATACACTCACACAACACACTCACCCATGCAAACACAAGCATATCAGTGGTGAATATCTATAATGAATTCAGATAAAAAATACAAACACCAACGTCACGTTGAGGACTCGCTCGAACCCACAAAAGTACCCTCGGTTCGCTTAACGCTTATATATGTGAATCAACATTTTTGCGACGGTGGTGCCCATGCTTCGACAGCATGCATGTGTTGTATCCTAGTTTTGTTCGATAATTCTAATAATTGTTTTTTATTAAAATAAGGAAGTAGAACACCCAAAACAAGCCGAGAGAGAGGGCCACTACACATACTACCCCGTATGCCAAGCTGCAAGGCCAGTGGCTAGTGACGTCGTTGACAATGTCTTGACTCTCGCAGTGCGGACTTTAATTTCTCCATTCATTTGGATTAGTTGGTTTAGGTCAATGCCCCATGCAAATTTAGATCTTCATAGTAGTAGATCATTGCTACGCTTTGCCAAATAACCTGTGACGACTGATTACCTGCTTTGTTAGCTCTGATGATTGGCTAGAGATCTAAAATCAAGGGGCCGGTAGCCCGGTAGGCCGGTACAGTATGCAACACGCGTGATGGATTGATGGATGGATCGGCATTGGCTTGGCTCTTGCTGCACCCCAAAGGCCGTCCGTGTGCGTTGCGTTGCGTTGCCGCCCGCTGCCGCGAGCAACGGGCGTGTGAAATGAAAAGGCGTCGTCATAGTGTGTCGTACGTCCTTGTTTGCATTGGGTCGGCTCCGCCACGCCACGCGAACCTCCCCGAGCTGAAGGGATACGGGGTGGCTACGCTAGCGCAAAACAAAATTTTTCCCGCAAAACAAGAACTGCTGCTGTCAGAGATCACGGGATTAACACTAGACTCGCAGATGCAGCGGAACCGTCTCGATGTAGACGAACGCGTCGAGGTAGCAGGCAGTGCAGTTGCTCACGTCCACCTTGTCCTTCACGTGCGGTTCGTCCTTGTGCTCCAAACGTAGCACCTCCAAGGTATCCACACGTACGGGGAAGGAACGCCGATCGTAGATGTACTAGCACCTCACGGGGAGGATATAGATGGAGGAGGGGCTGCAGAAATCACTATTCACCCGTGGTTACTGTTCACCGCAGGGTTACTGTAGCGCCGCGGGGTTACTGTAGCGTCGCGACTACTGTAGTGATTAGGGTTTTCCTCTCTCCCCACCTTTGTATATACAGAGGTCACTAATGGGCTTTTCAACCTTTGCGGCCCATTAAGACTCTAGTACCCTAATGGATCGAATCCATCAAACCCATTAGTAGATCCAATCCAATTGGCTCTAGGGCATAATTCCAACAGTCTCCCACTTGCACTAGAGACAATCACATACACAAGCTTTCTGATGTTCCAAACCCCTTAAGTGTGTGACCCTATAGGTTCACGCACACATAGACATGGCCCGAGTACTCCTACTCGACCAATAGTTGATAGTGGCCTCTAGCAAGACGTGTCAACTCCTATGCATACATAAAGATCTTATCAGACGAACCACATATCGTTTCATACATGCTATTCCCTTTGCCTCACGATATTTGGTCTAGCTCCAAGCCGACCTCTCTTTCTTGATACCGTGATTCGGATCATCAAAAAGGGGGTTAACTCTTAACCCAGCACGGCCATGCATTTCTTGATCCGGTCACTCGAGGGGCCCAGAGATATCTCTCTCAAGTAGAGAGGGGCAAATTCTATCTTGATTAACCATGCCTCATAGCATGCTTCCTGACAAACCCGAAAGCCATCTTTATGACTACCCAGTTACGGAGTAGCGGTTGATGGCCCCTAAGTAGGTCAATTCACATCTTGAGTACATGCGACAATCTCAAGTCTAAGGACATAGCGTATACGTTGTGTAAACAGAGAACAAAGTCTCAAATTGGGTCATCCGACCCCCATGTCATACATGTGCCCACATTATTAGTTATACATCTCCATGTTCATGACTTGTGAAACATAGTCATCGACTAATACATGTGCTAGTCATTAACTCATACTAGGGACAACTTTTGAATAACCATGCAAGTAAAAGAGTTTCACAGACAATTCACATAATTGTCAATCAAATACAAGTCGTCTTTCATGGATATTCAATAAAAAACCAAGTGACATGGATATAATGAAATATAATCATCTCTATGATTCCTTACAAGACATATTTCTAACATTCTTCCACTTGAACTTGAGCTAATCATAGCTCTCATGTACGCCTCATGCTTAGGCTGTGGAAGGGGTTTTGTCAAAGGATCTGCAATATTCAAATCCGTGTGTACCTTGCATATCTTGATATCACCTCGTCTAACGATCTCTCGTATCAGATGAAATTTCCGTAGTACATGTTTATTCTTTTGGTGGTTCCTTGGCTCCTTTGCTTGCGCAATAGCCCCATTGTTGTCACAATAAAGATCCAATGGACTAGAGACACTCGGAAACACACCAAAGTTCGGAAAGGAACTTCCTTATCCAAACACCCTCCTTTGCGGCTTCCGAAGCCGCGATGTACTCGGCTTCGTTGTAGAATCGACCACTATCTCCTCGCTTGGAACTCTTCCGACTCACGGCTCTACCGTTTCTCGTAAATACGTATCCCGATTGCGACTTTGAATCGTCTTGGTCGGTTTGGAAAATAGCATTGGTGTAACCCGTTACAACGAGCTCCTCCTCACCACCATAGACTAGGAACATGCCTTTAGTCCTTCTTAAGTACTTAAAAACATTTTTAACCGCCGTCCGGTGACCCTCACCCGGATCGGATTAGTATCCGCTTGTAACACCGTGTGCATACGAAATATCCGGACGTGTACATATCATTGCATTCATAATAGATCCGATGGCCGAAGCATACGGTATTCTCGCTCATGCGTTCCCGCTCATCGGTTGTCGAAGGACACCGAGTCTTGCTAAGATGTATGCCATGTGACATAGGCAAGAACCCTTTCTTCGCCTCTTCCATGTTGAACCTTTTCAACACTTTATCAATGTAAGTGTCTTGGCTTAATCCTATAAGCCGTTTTGACCTATCTCTATATATTTTGATGCCCAAAATGTATGCCGCCTCACCTAAGTCCTTCATTGAAAAACTATTTTTCAATGAGGTCTTAGCAACCTCAAGCATAGGAATGTCATTTCCAATGCGTAATATGTCATCCACATATAAGATTAGAAATATTACTGAGCTCCCACTTGCCTTCTTGTAAACACAAGACTCTTATTCACTCGAATGAAGCCAAACCCTTTGACCACTTCATCAAAGCGAAGGTTCCAACTACGAGATGCTTGCTTCAATCCATAAATGGATTTTTGAAGTTTGCACACCTTTCCAGCATTGGTTGGATCAACAAATCCCTCGGGTTGTGTCATATACACATCCTCAGTCAGATTTCCATTTAGAAAAGTTGTTTTGACATCCATCTGCCATACCTCATAATTGAAATAAGCAGCTATAGCTAGAATGATCCGAATAGATTTAAGCATCACTACTGTGAGAATGTCTCGTCGTAGTTAACTCCTTGAACTTGTTGAAAACCTTTTGCAACAAGTCGAGCTTTATGGATATGAACATTTCCATCCATGTCTCTCTTCTTATAGATCCATTTGCACTCTATGGGTTTAACACCATCTGGTGGGTCAACCAAGTTCCAAACTTGATTGTCATCCATGGAATCTATTTCGGATCTCATGGCACTTTGCCATTTCTCGGAATACGGGTCCATCATTACTTCGCATATGTCATAGGTTCATCATTGTCTAACAACAATATGTCGCGCTCTCCCGCGATCATGAGATTGAGCTTATCGGTTGCGCGACGTGCCCTTTCGGACCTTCGTGGTTGTGGTGGTGCTTCTCTTACCACGGGTATCTCAACTCGTTCGGCTACATTAGCATCAATTGTGAAATCTTGCCCAAGCGGCTCATCTTTAACTTCTTCAAGATACACCTTCGGTCTACATTTTTCTCTTTTATGAAACTCTTTCTCTAAGAAAATGCCGTTCCGAGTGACAAACACTTTGCCTTCGACCGCCGTAGAAATAATATCACAAGGTTTCCTTTAGATATCCCACGAATATGCACTTGTCCGATTTAGGTGTTAATTTATTTGATTGAAGTTTCTTCACATAAATCTCACAACCCCAAATTTTCAGAAAAGACAAATTGGGAGTCTTATCAGTACACATCTCATATGGTGTCTTAACTACGGACTTAGAAGGTACCCTGTTTAAAGTGAAAGTTGCGGTTTCTAGAGCATAACCCCAAAATGATAATGGTAGGTCCGATTGGCTCATCATTGATTGGACCATGTCCAACAAGGTTCGATTACGTCACTCGGATACACCGTTTCTTTGAGGTGTTCCAAGTGGCGTAAGTTGTGAAACAATTCCACAACTCTTTAGATGAGTGCTAAACTCATGGCTCAAATACTCACCTCCACGATCAGAACGCAAGGTCTTGATTTTCTTGTCACGTTATTTTCTACTTCACTCTGAAATTCTTTGAACTTTTCAAAAGTTTCAGACCTGTGCTTCATTAAATAGACATAACCATATCTACTTAAATCATCAGTGAACGTTATGAAGTATTGGTATCCACCTCTAGCTGTCGTACTCATTGGTCCGCACACATCCGTATGTATGAGTTCCGGTAAGTCGAGGCTCTCTCGGGAAAACTCGAGAAAGACATCTTGGTCATCTTGCCAAGCAAACAAGCTTCACATGTCTTGTGGGATTCAAAATCAAACGAAGTTAAAACTCCATCGTTATGGAGCTTTTTCATGCGCTTTTCAACGATGTGACCCAAACGACAATGCCATATGTAGGTAGGACTTAAATCATTAGGTCGAGACCTTTTAGCACTCATGCGCTTTTCATTGATGTGACCCAAACGACAATGCCATATGTAGGTAGGACTTAAATCATTAGGTCGAGACCTTTTAGCAATTATGTTACAGATAGGCGAATCATCAAGATTTAAAACAAATAAGCCATTCACAATGGATTCACAAGCCACAAACATATTATCCTTAGAGGTCACACAACCATTGTTTTCACTCGCAAATGAATAACCATCCTTCATCAAACATGAAGGGGATAAAATGTTTCGACTCAAACTAGGAACAAAATAACAATTATTCAACTCCATAATAAATCCCGACGGGAGGTGTAGTTGCATCGTTCCGATGCTCAATGCGCAACTCTTGCATTATTGCCTACGCGGAAATCAACTTCTCCTCGTTCCACCCTTCTACTTCTTATCATTCCTTGCATCGAGTTGCAAATATGAGCAACCGATCCGGTATCAAATACCCAAGAACTAGTATAAGAATCGGCGAGGAAAATATATGTAACATAAACATTAAGTGTACCTAAAGTGGAAGTACCCTTACTTCCATTGCTTTTCATAGAAACTAAGTACAACTTACAATTTCTTTTCCGGTGACCGATTTTCTTACAATGAAAATATTCGACCTTGGCAAGTCCGGACTAGCCTTGGGCGCCGGTTTGGCATTGGGATCTTATCCTTGGCCTTACCTTTCTTCTTCCAAGAATTACCCTTCCTTTTAAAGATCACCTTGTTTTGGATCGCCATCACATGACTACCGCCCGTGCTTTTCTTAACGTTATCATCTATTGGTAAGGGGGTGCCTAGAACTCGTTCATTTTTCTCGGCTACGAGAACAATTCTCGATTACGAATCCAATTCATAAAGTTTGTTCCGATCAACTTGTCCTTCTCAAGGACCGAATGCAAGCTAAACAATTTGGTGTTGCTAGGTGCCTTTAATCTACAACGGAATAATAAATGCAAAACACTAAGACAATATATCCATGACAGAGTAAGAATTTACTCCCACTAAAATCAATATCCACACATTGATACTTAGTGATTCACAATCCACAACTAACAAGTCTACTAGTGAGCTTTAGCGTCACCGCTAGTAAACAAGGTAGATCGGTAAGCAACTCTTTGCTAATCATATCACATATGACTTCTGTTGTTGGGTGACATCTCTATGTCTAGGCTCCCAACCTTTATGCCCCAAAATCCTTAACCGTTAAGATGACTTTGATAAGTAAACCAACACTTATGTGTGTAAGTATCCGATACAAACCCGTATAGTCAAGGAAAACTAGTGGCACCCTAATTTCATAGACCCACCACTAATTGTACAAGACGTGGGACGGTGGCAAGTGTTGGGAGGGCATGTTAACTTAAAATTCCAAAGGGATCGTTCTACTCGTAACATCACACGCAAGAAAACAACATTATCGCATGTAAAAGTAGAACGGTAAGAACGACATTCACACGGTTGTAACACGGTATGGCCTATTGTCCCATGGTGATCTCCATCTCCATTGACCCGTACATCATGTTGATCTCCATCTCCATGATCCGTGTGTGCCATCCTCCATGTGATGAGTCCTCCAAGAACTATCTAACGCGTGCTAGTAATGAAAGTTACACAATCGCGTATTAGATCCGTCGGGGACCGCCCTAGGGGTCCCCTCAAACAATGGGGGAACCCTCACTTAAATTCCCGCATCAAAATGAGCTAAGCCTAACCATGCAGAGAACTAACCATGCGGGACGTGGCCCATGCAAAGGGCGGGACTTCGGAGGCCCGCCACGACGGCTCGCCTATGAGACCCCTCGAGCGGGGCTCCGCCTCGCCCGAGGGTACACTCCTCCTCGAACGGGCTCCGCCCCGCTCGAGGGGCAACCCCCCTCCTCGAACGGGTTCCGTCCCGTTCGAGGGGCGACCCTTCCCTCGAGCGGTCCCGCCCCGCTCGAGGGCTCGCTCCCCCCTTGAGCGGGCCTCGCCTCGCTCGAGGGTTCGCTCCACCCTCGGGCGGGGGCCCGCCACGCTCACGGGCGCCCCGCACGCGTGCGCCGGCCCCGTACTTGGGCATTTAACGCCCGACGCCGCGAGGACGGCGCCATCATGCGCCGGGGGCTCACGCCCCCGTGCCGCCGCACCAACTCCCCGAGGAGGAGCCCATCCCCGCCACCGTGGGGTGGACCGTGCGGTACGGCCGGCGTCGGTCCCATGACACCGCGCGCACGCCCCGCGTACGGCTAACGCGCTCGACCCTCGAAAGGGGGCCGGGCGCACCCTCGACTCCACTTTCCCGTGACCCCCGCGGGTTAGGTGAGGGACGCTAGGCCGGTGGGTGGCCATCCCGCCACCGTAACGCGCGCGGCCGCCGTACCCACGCGCGCGGGCACACGCCCGACTCGCGCGGGCGCACGCCCGAGCACCGCGCGGCAACCACTCCACCACCACAGAGCTCATTGGGAAGGAACGCCGTTCTGCCCGCTCCTGTGCCCCGTACCGGCCATCATCAGCACCTCCCTCGAAGCCTATCAGGGGACGCCATCGCCATCTGCCGCCTCCTACCCTCGAACCGCCACTGTTCGGGTACAAGGTAGGCCATCATGGCCGGATCGCAGCGAAGATCGACCGGACGGTCGCCCACTCTACACCGTAGCACGATGTGCTCCCACACGCAGCTAGGTAGCGCGGCGTGCATGTAACTCGCCGCTCCCTTGGCCTATAAAAGGGAAGGCGAGCCCCCAGCCGCGGGGGGACGGATCCGGAGGAACACAGCGCACTGTGCACTCACTCTCTTATTCTCCCACAACATCTTCAACCACTCACCAGGGACTTGGGAGCCACGCTTCCTCTCCCGCCTTGCTTGTATTTGCCCCACTACAAGCACCCCGTGCCGAGCAATATAGTGCCACGAGCACACCACCGCTTTGGACGTACGGCCCCCTCGGCGGAACCGGGATAAATCCTTGTGTCATTTGTTGCTTAGCATCGACCATTGAGGGATAGACCTAGGCGTTATCTACTGGTTAGTGTCGGGACCATATTCCGCACCGACAGTTGGCGCCCACCGTGGGGCAAACGAGCGCCTAAGGTCGTTTCGCTAACTCCCTCCATGGTGATTCGCACTGAGTACCGTAGCACCCGCTACAACATGGGTAGCTCGGACCCTCTTCCGCCGGGTTCGAGATCCGCTTCGGGGACTTGAACTTCCAGGCCACGGGGAACGGCTATCTCATGCGCCTCACCAACCGTGAGGAGCTACGCGCGCGGCGGGAGGCCGAGTCCGCTGCGGTCTCCGCCGCACGCACGACACGGCGCGGCGCCGGCGGGCACGGATGCCGCGAGCCCGTCGACGCCGCGACGCCGTCCGCCGCTCCGGGCTACGCTCGCGTCGGGGCGCGGTCCGAGCGGCGGCAGGCCGAGCGCGCGCCGCCGCCCGCCGCGGTGCGCCCACCATCACGACGACCGCCACCGCCCCCCGGCGGGACCGCGTGCGGTCTCGGGGACCGCGCATCCCCATCGGGGCCGCGTGGCGCCACCGCGGCCTACAACGCCAACGTCAACACGACAATGCGCGAGGGTTCCGCCGGTCGGCACGTCTTCGTCGCCGGGGATCCCGGCACTTCGGCCGACGGACGAGTCGTCCCCGGGCTCCGTCGACACGATGCCACCCGCCAACCGTCATGGGTACGCGGAGTGGGACTTCTCGGTGTGCGGGACCCCGTCGCGTTCGGTGCGCTTCCTCGACGCCACGGACTGCGGGTTCGGGCCGCTCCGACGACTCACGACCGGGAGCTACGACCCCACGCGGGAGTGCCGCGCCGTCATCACCAACGACCCGGCCAACGCCGCCGGTGCGGCGGCGCCGGAGATGGGGAAGTCACGCCGGCCCCGGGGGGGTCGCCACGCGCCCGGCCGCGGGGCCAAGCGCTCCCGCCGGGGCCGACGTCGACGCGCCGGCGGCCCAAGCTCGCGAGCTCGAGGCCAAGGCCGGCAGAGGAGTGCGGACGGTGCGGCTACTCCGCGCCTCGATGGCGGGGGAGGCCCCGCGCGCGCGGCGAACGCGCGCGGGAGCCGGGCCGACAGTCCGAGACCGCCTCAACCCCGTCCCCAACGTCGACAACGCGGATACTCCGCCGCGAGCGAGCCAAAAGCTCATCGCCGCCGCGACACCGCTACGCGCCATGCCGCACCCCCTCGACCCCCGAGGCTCGAGACATGCACCGCGAGGTGCGGACCCTCCTTGAGCAAGCGGCCGTCCGGCAAGCCGAAAGCTCGGCCTCACGCATCCGCCAACGGGGGGACGCGCGGGGTGATGATCCGGCACCGGGGGGCGAACCCTCGGTGCATGTGGGTCGACCTCGCCGACCGGGGACGCACGCCGGCCAAGGAACGGCTCCTCGACACACGCAGGCGCCGGATGGCGACGCCCGCAACGTCATCAACGCCGGGCGCACCGGCAAGGCGGACGCGCGAGCGGCCGGGGGGGCTACCACCCTCGAAGGGGTGGACGCTACGACGGCCGGTGAGGATCGCTCCCCGACGCCGGAGCCCCCGGCACCCGCGTGTTCGCCGGGGAGATCCGCACGGCGGCGTTCCCCCGGCGCTTCCGTCGGCCCTCGACGATCGTCAAATACAACGGGGAGACGGACCCTCGTGTTTGGCTCAACGATTACCGCCCGGCACCGTCGGTGGGCGGGGCCACCAACGACGAAGTGATCATCCGCAACTTGCCCCTGCATCTGGGCGACGCGGCCGGACATGGCTCGAGCACTTGCCCGCCGGCCCAGATCCACAACTGGGACGATCTAGTCCACACTTTCGTGGGCAACTTCCAGGGCACATACGTGCGCCCCGGGAACTCCTGGGATCTGCGCTCCTGCACGCAGAAGCCAGGCGAATCGCTGCGGGACTTCATACGACGCTTCTCCAAGCGCTGCACGAGCTCCCCGCCGTGGCACGGTCGAGAGATCGTGCACGCGTTCCTCGAGGGCACCACGTGCGGGACCTTGTGCGCGAGCCGGGACGCGGCCCGCCCACGGACTCGAACGAGCCGTTCGACATTGCCACCGCCTTCGCCTCGGGAGAGGAGGCCGTGGGGGCAATCTTCGATGGCAAGAAGGGCAAGCGCTCCGAGGACACGCCCGCGGAGGGCGGCGGGTCCAAGGAGCCGCGCCGCAATGACAAGCGGGGCAAGAAGGGGGAAGAAGCCGCCGCGCGAGGCGCGCGAGCAGGGGCGCAACGGCGGCAACGCCGAAGCCCTCGGCCGTTGACCCGCCCGACGGGGGCCCTCGACCGCTCCTCGAGGCCGGGGGTGTTCGACGACATGATGAAGAAGCCATGCCCCTACCACAAGACCCCCGTGAATCACACTCTTGAGCAAAGGCGACATGCTCAAGAAGTTCTATGGCCATGCCGCCGCGAAGGAGGCGAGAGGCCAAGAAGGATGGGGGCGACGGCGCGCGGGTGGCTTCCCCGCTGTTGAAAATGTGTTCCTCATTTTTGGGGGACCCTCGTCGACATGTCGACCGGCGGCCGCAAGAAGGAGCGGCACGAAGTCCTCGCCGCGAGAGAGGGCGCCTCCGGCCTTTCTCAACCGGTCGAAGGATGCCATCACCTTTAGCGGGATGATCACCCAAACCGCATCCCGAACCGGGCCGATCCCCACGGTGGTCGATCCCATCATTGGGAACGCCGGTTTTCGAAGGTCCTTATGGACGGAGGCGATGGCCTCAATATCCTCTTCGCGCATACATTGCGCCTAATGGGGATTGGGCTGGACCGGTGCGGCCCAAAGACGAAGCCGTTTCACGGCATCGCGCCGGAAAGGGTTCAACCCCTCGGGCGGATCGATCCGCCCGTCCGGTTCGGGACCCCCAAGAATTTCCGCAAGGAGACCCTCACCTTTGAAGTGGTGGGATTCAAAGGGGCCTACCATGCCATCCTTGGGCGACCATGCTATGCCAAGTTCATGGCGGTTCCCAACTACACGTACCTGAAGATGAAGATGCCGGGTCCAAACGGCGTCATCACCGTCGGGTCGTCGATCGAGCATGCATTCGGATTGCGATGTCGAGTGCGTGGAACATGCAGAGGCGCTAGCGCTGGATGAAGCGCTGGTAAACACACTGGAGAAGATGGTCAATGACGACCTCAGCTCCGCCACCAAGCACGTCGGCACGTTCGAGGCCGCCGAGCAAACCAAAGGGGTCCCACTCGACCCATCGGCCCCCGAGGGCAAAGCATTGAGGGTCAGCACGACCCTCGATCCTAAATAGGAAGCAGTGCTCGTCGACTTCCTCCGCGCCAACGCCGACGTCTTCGCGTGGAGCCCCTCGGACATGCCAGGCATCCCGAGGGAGGTCGCCGAGCACTCCCTTGATATCTCGCCTAACGCTCGCGGCCGTTCGGGCGGCCGGCCGCGCCGCTTCGACGAGGAACGGCGACGGGCGATCGGAGCGGAGCCGCGGAAGCTCCTCGAGGCCGGATTCATCAAGGAAGTGTTCCACCCGACATGGTTAGCTAATCCCGTGCTTGTAAAAAAGAAAAATGGGAAGTGGAGGATGTGTATTGACTACACCGGTCTCAATAAAGCATGTCCAAAAGTTCCTTTTCCTTTGCCACACATAGATCGATCGTTGATTCCACCGCCGGGTGTGAACTACTCGTTTCCTTGATGCCTATTCGGGATATCATCAAATAAAAATGAAGGAGTCCGACCAGCTCGCGACTTCGTTCATCACACCGTTCGGGACGTTCGTTACGTCACGATGCCTTTTGGCCTCGAAACGCGGGCGCAACATACCGGCGCCGCATGCGGCACGTTTTTGGGGACCATATCGGGCGGACGGTCGAGGCTTACGTAGACGACATCGTCGTCAAAACCGAGAAGGCGGACGACACGGTCGGCGATCTTGGCATCGCATTCGACCGCTCGCGGGCCAACGGGGTCAAGCTCAACCCCGAAAAATGTGTCTTTGGAGTGCCGCGGGGCATGCTCCTAGGATACATCGTCTCCCGACGGGGAATCGAGGCCAACCACGAAAAGGTCGCGGCCCTCGAGCGAATGGGTCCAATTCGGGACCTCAAAGGGGTGCGAAGGTGTTGGGGTGCCTTGCCGCCCGAGCCGCTTCGTCTCGAGGCTCGGTGAGAAGGGCCTCGCCCTCTACCGGCTGCTCAAGAAGCACGAGCGCTTCTCTTGGACCGCCGAGGCCCAGGAAGCGCTCGACAAGCTGAAGGCATCTCTGACGCACGCCCCAATCCTTACGCCGCCGCGAGACGGCGAACCCCTCCAACTCTACGTGGCCGCAACCACCCAGGTGGTCAGCGCCGTGATCGTTGTGGAGCGCACGGAGGAAGGGCATGCCTTGCCCGTGCAGAGGCCGGTCTACTACATCAGCGAAGTCCTATCGGACACGAAGACGCGCTACCCCCAGGTCCAGAAGCTGTTGTATGCGGTAGTCCTCGCGCGGCGCAAACTCCGCCACTACTTCGAGGCCCACCCAGTTACGGTGGTCTCTTCCTTCCCGTTAGGAGAGATCATTCGCAACCCCGACGCGGCGGGCAGAATTGCCAAGTGGTCTGTGGAGTTGATGGGCGAGACGCTCGCCTACGCCCCCACGCAAGGCCATCAAATCGCAAATCCTAGCCGATTTCGTCGGCCGAGTGGACGGACACGCACCGCCGCCCCTCGGATTCAGCGAGGCCGGACTCTCGTTCTTCGACGGCTCGGTGATGAAGACGGGGAGCGGGCGCGGGCCTGCTCTTCGTGTCACCCCTCGGGGAGCACATGCGCTACGCAGTGCGTCTCCACTTCCCCGCGTCTAACAATATGGCGGAATATGAGGCCCTTCTCTGCGGCCTCAAAACCGCCATTGAGTTAGGCATCAAACGCCTCGATGTGCGGGGGGATTCGCAGCTCGTGATCGACCAAGTCATGAAGAACGCGAGCTGCCACGACGACAAGATGGAGGCCTACCGTAAAGCCGTGCGAGCCCTCGAGGACAAATTCTACGGCATCGAGCTCAATCATGTACCCCGCCGGTACAACGAGGAAGCAGACGAGCTGGCAAAGATAGCGTCTGGGCGGATCACCGTTCCCCCGAACGTTTTCGCGCGCGACATCGCGCGGCCCTCGGTAACCATCGAGCCCTACCCCTCGAGCGACGGCGGACCCTCGGGGGGCTCCCTCGAATCCGGCGGGTGCGGACCCCATGGAAGAGGACCCCTCGAACGAGGCGTACGTACTCTCCCTTCTCGAGGGGTACGGCTCCCACGAGGGCGTCGCAATGGACATCGAGCGGCTCCCGTCCGGGCGGACGGCGGGAGAAGTACATCGCCCGGATTGCTCGAGGGGAGCTCCCCGCAGGCAGGGCCACGCCCGGGCGCATCGCCGGGATGGCCAAGTCATTCACCCTCGTCGACGGCGAGCCGTACAAGCGCGCCGCGTCGGGCATCCTCCGGGCCGGTGTATACCCATTCCCGAGGGGGCGCGAGCTCCTACGGGACATCCACGCGGGGATCCGTGGCCACCACGCCGCGCCGCGCACCCTCGTCGCAACGCGTTCCGCCAAGGCTTCTATTGGCCTATCGCGGTCGCAGGCGCCAACGAAATCGTGCGCACTTGCGAAGGGTGCCGGTTCTACGCCCGCAAGACCAACTTGCCGGCTCAAGCTGCGCAAACGATCCCCGTAACATGGCCGTTCGCCGCGTGGGGATTAGACATCGTCGGGCCCCCGCGGAAGGCGCCGGGGCTTCACCCACTCGCTCGTCGCGATCGACAAGTTCTCCAAGTGGGTGGAGGTGCGCCCCATTACGAATTTGAGGGCCGAGCAGGCAAATACGTTCTTCACCGACATCGTCTACCGCTTTGGAGTGCCAAACTCCATCATCACGTACAACGGGTCCCGGTTCACGGGCCGGAAGTTCTTGGAGTTCTGCGACAAGTTCCACATCCGAGTGGATTGGGCGGCCGTGGCGCACCCACGTACCAACGGCCAAGTGGAACGTGCCAACGGCATGATCCTACGGGGCCTCAAACCCGTAATTTTCGACCAACTCAACAAATGCGGCCGAAAATGGCTCCAAGAAGCGCCGGCAGTCGTGTGGAGCCTAAGGACTACCCCAAGCGAGCCACCGGGTTCACCCCGTTTTTCCTAGTCCATGGCGCGGAGGCCATCCTCCCCACGGATGCGGAATACGGGTCGCCCAAGGTTCGGGGCTACAACGAGGATGCTAACCGGCGAGCCCGCGAGGACTCACCGGACCGCCTAGACGAAGTACGCCTTGTGGCGTTGATGCACTCCGCAAGGTATCAACGGTCCCTACGACGCTACCAAGCGCGCAAGATACGCCGGCAGGGATTTCGGGCCGAGGGGGATTTGGTCCTAAGGCTACGCCAAGACAACCGAGGGCGCCACAAGCTATCGCCCCCATGGGAGGGACCCTACGTCGTGGTGAAGGTGCTCAAACCGGGCACGTACAAGCTTGCCAACGAGGACGGCGAAGAACTCACCAACGCTTGGAACATCCAACAGCCTACGTCGCTTCTACCCTTAGCTAGGATTCCCAAGTATTTTCCGTTGTAAAAACGCATGGCCAACGCCCCAGTTGGTGTCACCTATGTAAATACTCCGAATCTAATAAAAGGGCAACTCGGCTTTCCCCTGAAACCCAAGTTACCCTCGGGGGCTACTTGCGGGGGCACCCCCCCCAAATGGTCCCATTTTTTTCGCGCAAAAAACGTAATAACACGCGCTAAGTTTGTTTCCTACTTCAACCACGAGCCACGATTCGAATAGGGCGTAGGTGGCACGGCGGAAGGAGCGCGCGAGCCGAGAGACGGCCTACGCCGCGCGCGCTATGGCCCGTCTCTCTCGCCTCCAACCCGGCGGGCCCCTCGCGAAAGGCGAACTCCCCTAACTAGAATCTACTCAGGAAGAAGAAGAAGCAAAAAGCGCAATAAGCAAGCGATTTCATTTACAAACTGACCATGTTCACGAAACGACTTGTTTATTTACAAGAGGCCACGAGGCCAGAGTTCTGATACACATAAACAAAAAACGGGCCTAGCGCCCAGGTGCTTTCAGGCGGGTGGAGCGGCAGCATCAGCGGCGTCCGGGAAGAGGAATTCTTCGAAGGCCTCGGCGAGCGACTCGGCGGCGTCAGCAGCAAGCGCGTCCGCACGCTCCATGGCCACCTCGTCCTCGACGCCCTCGGGCACGATGTAGCCTTCCGCTACCGCCTCGAGGTTGACCTCGTAGTGGGATCGCACCACTCCGAGGGCCTTCTGCACGCCCAGGTGCAACGCCCGACGCACCCGCCCCGTGACGTGGCCGCCGAGGGCGCGTAGGCGGCCGGCCGGCCGAGCCGCCGCCGGGCATCGCCTTCCTCGACGACGTGACGGGTCTCGAGGGCCGCGTCCCGCGCGCCCTCCCTGCGCCTCCCGCTCGGAGGAGTTGTAGGAGGCTTGCGAGGGCCTCGCCCGCCCAACGAGCGTGCCCCAAAGCCGTGCGCGGGCCCGGAAGCGACAAGACGACAAGAAATCGAAAGGGGGAAACGAACCCTCTAAAGCAAGAACTAACAAGGTGGTCGACGGTAGCTTACCCTCGACTTGCCTCTTCTCCAGATCGAGGTCGCGGCGCGCGGACTCGAGCGCCAACTCGAGATGCTGGACGGTCTCGCCTTGCTCGACGAGGGCCATCTCTTGGGCGGCATTGCTGATGCTGAGCGCCAACGCCTCATCCTCAACCTCGGAGAATGCGGCGTTCCGCTCCTTCAGCGACCTCTCCGCTGTCTCGCGCGCGACGCGCTCCCGTTCCAGCGCCGCTCGGGCGTCGCCAAGGGCGGCCTCGCTCCTCGCCGGGAGCCGCCCCTCGGCCCCCCGGCGGGCGACGCGCTCCCGCCGGAGGCCGCCCCTCGGCGGCGACGAGAGCCGCGGCCTTGACGTCGAGGGCGGCCTTCGGGTCATCGGCCTCCTTGGCGCGCCGCTCCAACCCGCGCGCCCGTTCCTCGCCCCGGCGCCGCCGCGCCCGCGCTCCCTCGAGCGACGTGCGGAGCTCCCGGCCTCGGCGCGAGCGGTGGCCACCTCCGCCTCCCGGGTGGCGGCCAACGTCCGCGTCTTGTCCGGGTCCTCGCGCGCGTTCCACGCGTGCCTCGTCGCGATCGACGAGGGCCGCGCGGATCCGCTCGAGGCTCGCGTGACGTGCCGTGCCCCGTCCCCGAGCTCTCGGGGAGCACGTCGCACCACGCCATCGCCGGTAGACCGCCCACCGTCCGGCGTCCTAAGAGCTTCCGCAAGCGCGTCGAAAGCGCTGCATCGCTCCCGGAGCTGGCGGGCCTCGGCGTTCACCTGGTCGAACGCGCTGTACTTCTCGTGGGCGCGGCGCTCGAGCTCCTGGCATCCACACATCGAGCCTCGTAAGCGCCAAGTCTTGAATGCAGCACGCGAAAGCGAAAACGGAAAGAAGAAGAGCAACCGTGGCACACCTGGAAGACGATCCGGGCCGGCCGCCGTGGACCCGCGGCGCCTCGTTCAACGCGCGGTTGAGCGTGGCGCCGTGGCTCCGAAGCTCGCCCCAGAGCTCCTGCTCCCTCCGAGCGTCGCAAACGCCGGGGAGTCCTCCACGGCCCCCCCCCACCGGGCGGGGCGGCGGCGTGGGAGGACGAGGCCTCGGCGTCGTGCCCTCGGCCCCCCATTATCACGTGACCCTCGTGCCGCCTCACGAGGGCCCCCTCCGGGGCTCGGGGGAGTTCACGGGCCCGGCCCACCGGTTCCACCCGGGCGGCGGGGAGTCATCCGAGAGCTCCACCACCTCCGCCCGGGGACCGCCGGCCGGCGGAGCCGCCCGCTCCGCCCGCCGGCGCCCCCACGCGCGCCTCCGCGGCCGCGGGCGCCCGTTGTGGCGCCGTTGCCGCCACCTCCGTCCGTGCCGCCACATCCGCGGCGCTCCCGCGGTTGCGCCCGCTCCGCCTCCTCCGCGGTGGCCGCCACCGCGGCGGCACCTCCACCGTAGCCGCCGCCGCGGCCCGCGCCTCGTGGCGACCGGCGCCGGCCGCCCCCGGCGACCTGCGGCCGCGCCGCGGCGGCCGATCCACCGCCGGGCCTCGAAGCCCCGGCCGGCCTTCGCGCGCTCGTGCCCGCCGCCGCGCGCGTCCCCGGGCGCGACCCCCTCGACGAACGCCGCCGGTGGGGATCGACGCGTCCGTCCTCGCACCTTGGCCGGTGCAAGAGGAGGGACGGTTGGCACCGCCCGCGCAAACACGAAAGGAGGATTAGAGCGTCTAATAACCGCGCAAACTAAGGCCAAGCAAAGGAAGAACGAGTTCCTTACCTCGCGGAGGAAAAGGCCCGCTTCCTTTTCCTCGAGGTCTCCGACGAGGCCGGCGCGGGGGGCCGCGCCGCCGCGGCACCTCCCCGACGGCCGCCGCCGCACGCGCGGACACGCCCTCCTCACGCGCGGGCGCGCCCAATGCCGCCACCACGCGCGGGGGCACGCTAGCCCCGCGCGCGCGCGCGCCCACCGACGCGCCCCTCGACGAGGACGCCGCGCGCGCGGACGCGCTCCCCGCCACGCGCGGGCACGCTTGACGCGCGCGCGAGCACGTCCGCCGCGCGCGCCTCCGTGGCGCGCGCCGGCACCTCCACGCGCGTGCCGCCCCCGACGATGACCGCCCGGCGGCGGACGCCGACGCGCCCGCCCTGTGCAAAGCCACCCCCCGACGCCGCGCGAGATCCGGCGACGGGGGCGCGGGGCCGCCACCTATCCGAGGGGCCCTCCCCCTCGGACTCTTCCTCCTCGTCCCGCTCCGAGGACGAGGGCTCCCTCGGTGTCCCGGGGAGGAGAGCCCCGGCTCCTCCCGCCGCCGTACTCGCGCGGACCGTGCGTCGCGGCGCGCTTGGCGCCGCCTTGCGTGCTCTCTCTCGCGCGCCGCTCGCTCCCGCCGCTCCCGCCGCGCCGCCGGCCGAGCGCACGGGAGTCGGGGGGTGGGTGGAACGGACTTGGCGGCGTTGAACCGCACCGCCACCGCGCGCGAGAACAACGATGGCACATCGGGAAACGGAGTCAAGAACAAGGACTAAAACAGAATCAAAGAACCACACTCACCAACGGGCCGATGGGGAGCATCTCGATGTCCCACGGGGTCCGACCCGCGCAGTGGCGGCGTCCCGGTGTCGACGGCGCTCCGCGCCGGGTGAGCGCGTACGGCCGCTCCGGCGGCGTCGGGAGCATCCGCGACCTCGCCACGTCGACGGGGTTGGCCGCCTCCGTCATCTCGAAGATGCGGAGCGGCCTCTCCATCAACGGCACGATTCGCGGTGATGAAGGAAGGCGAGGACGCCCATCGCGTTGAGCCCTTCCCTCGCCCGCCCGCCGCAAGGCGGCGAGGACGGACCCCCGGCGCGCCCGATGGTTGGCCGTGGGCAACCCGTAGCCCCGACGGTCACCGGCCTCTTCTTGAACACCCGGCCGGTGTAGGGAGGAAGGCCGGGCTCGGCGTTGCGCGGATAAAACCATCCCCGCTCCCGGCCGGCGTTGTTCGTCGTCATGGTGCGGGGGATGTAGAACTCCTTGAGCCGCCCCCGCGAGGCGAGCGACATCCCGCCGGCGCGCACCGCGCGGCGGGTCCTCGGCTCCGACGTGGGCCGCGTGATGAGCTCCCCGCGGAAGAGGTGTACCCGCAGCTCCCGCTGATCGGGATCCCCGGGTACCCTTCGCGAGACGCCCACGAACGTGGCCTCTCGCGAGATCGCATTGGGGGCAAAGTTGTGCGGCTCCACCCCATAGTGGTAGCACAATGCCCGCATGAATGTGCTCGCCGGCGCGTTGAAGCCGCGCTCGTGTTAGCGGAGGAAGCTCACCACGTAACCCTCCGGCGGATTGGGCTCAAGGTGCGACGATGGCGGCACGATCCACTCCGCCGGCGCCCTTCTTCGTTGGCCGACACCGGCCGGCGGCGACCGGCTCGCCCGGGCGAGCCGGGTCACGGCCGACCTCTCCCATGCGTACGGCTCCGAGACCCTAATCGGAAGCCGAGGCGGCGCCATGAGGGGGGCGAACGAGTGCGAGGGCGGAGGACAAGGAGACAAGGAGGAAGCTCTAAACGCCGAGCCGCGCGCGACGGCAAGAGCGAGGCGAAGGCGAAGGGACGGAGGACCGAAAACGGTGAGGAGCCAAGGTAGAAAACCGCCGCCCCTTCCTCACCGCAGCTTTATAGGCGACGGGCGAGTTCCCTCCGAGCGCACGCCCCGCCAACATTAACCGCAGGAATCTTTCCATCGCGTCGACGGGCGGGCCCCACCACGACCGCGGCGGCTCTAACACTCGCGGGCGGGTCATCATTACGGCAAGACCGGCGACGACCGAGGCGAAACCGTCACGTCCGCCGGCCACGTCGCCCACTACGCGCGCGCGCGCGCGCGCGCTAAAAAGGCGCGCCCGCGCCGCAAAACCCGCGGCCACGCCCGCAAGGCAATTAAATGCCCGGCCCCTTGCCAAGCAAGGAGAGCCCTCGAGCGAGGCGAATCCTCGGCTCGAGACAAGGCGACCCTCGATGGGATATCGGCGTGAGAAGGTCGCCGGGACCTCGCTCGGTGTAGAGCGGGCGGCCGCGGGCACCCATGCCACGTAGGACCCTCGAGCGGCTTGACCCCCGGCTCGAAACAAGGCGACCCTCGATGGGATATCGGCGTGAGAAGGTCGCCGGGACCCTCGCTCGATGTAGAGCGGACCACCGCGGGCACCCATGCCACGTAGGACCCTCGAGCGGCATGACCCCCAACTCGAGACGATGTCAACCCCCTAAAGAAGGCACGCGCGTAAGAGGATCGCCCGGGTCACGCTTGAAATAGAGCGACACCGAAAGCACTCATACCGCGCCATGCCACCAACCGACACCTCGAGGGTCGGCACGCCCGCACCCCTCGACGGCCGCAAACGCGAAAAGACGGGGCCGGCCAAGGCACGGCCCCGCACGGCCTTACCGATCGAGGTTCGAAGCCCGACCCTCGACGGGTTCGAACGAGCGCCCCGGATCACGCAGTTAGGGACGACGAGGGCACGCGCATTCGAGCCGTTCCTCGAGCCCGTCGGCTCGAGGGTGCCCCACATGTCGTGTTCGAGAGCCGGCCGAGGGCGACTAGCGGGGGGATCCCACCGAGGGAGAGCTTCCGCGCCCCTCGGCCCCTAGCGAACGGGACCGAGCCCCACCTAGCAAACCCACGCAAGCGCTTCCATGGACGTGTCTCGGACCGCGCGGCCTACCCTTATCGAACGGGGCATGGACGTCCACTTGAACCACCCGCTAGCGACTCGAAGAGGAATCCGCGATTCGCGACCCGCTCGATGGGAGTCGTGGAAACCTCACCTCCCGACCCGCGGAGGGACGGCGAGGGCGCGATAAAAAACAAGTCGTCGGGCTCGACCCGATCGCCTCGAACAGAGCCAAGGCTCGGGGGCTTGACGCACGGCTACACCTCCTTGGAATTGCACCCGCCGGGAGACAAGTGACGAGGGGGAGCGTGCACCCCCGATGCCGCCGAAATACCGCCGATGCCTGGGTTGGCATATGTGCCACGCCTTTCGACCGAATTGCTCGCGGTTAACCCCTGCGAGAGAGCCCACACCCCCGCGAGGCTTCGGGGGGGGACCCGCGGGCCCGCTAGCGCGGCCCCACGGAAAGCGTTCGCAAACAAGGAGGGAAGAACGTCCCATCGGTAGGTTCCGCATCCGCGGGAGCCTCAATGGCAAACCCGCGGATGCTCGGGGGCTGCGTCGGGGACCGCCCTAGGGGTCCCCTCAAACAATGGGGGAACCCTCACTTAAATTCCCGCATCAAAATGAGCTAAGCCTAACCATGCGAGAGAACTAACCATGCGGGACGTGGCCCATGCAAGCAGACTTCGGAGGCCCGCCACGACGGCTCGCCTATGAGACCCCTCGAGCGTGCTCCGCCTCGCCCGAGGGTACACTCCTCCTCGAACGGGCTCCGCCCCCGCTCGAGGGGCAACCCCCCTCCTCGAACGGGTTCCGTCCCGTTCGAGGGGCGACCCTTCCCTCGAGCGGTCCCGCCCGCTCGAGGGCTCGCTCCCCCGAGCGGGCCTCGCCTCGCTCGAGGGTTCGCTCCACCCTCGGGCCGGGGCCCGCCACGCTCACGGGCGCCCGCACGCGTGCGCCGGCCCCGTACTTGGGCATTTAACGCCCGACGCCGCGGACGGCGCCATCATGCGCCGGGGCTCACGCCCCGTGCCGCGCCGCACCAACTCCCCGGGGAGGAGCCCATCCCCGCCACCGTGGGGTGGACCGTGCGGTACGGCCGGCGTCGGTCCCATGACACCGCGCGCACGCCACCGTACGGCTAACGCGCTCGACCCTCGAAAGGGGGCCGGCGCACCCTCGACTCCACTTTCCCGTGACCCCGCAGTTAGGTGAGGGACGCTAGGCCGGTGGGTGGCCATCCCGCCACCGTAACGCGCGCGGCCGCCGTACCCACGCGCGCGGGCACACGCCCCGACTCCGCGGGGCGCACGCCCGAGCACCGCAAAGCAACCACTCCACCACCACGGAGCTCATTGGGAAGGAACGCCGTTCGCCCGCTCCCGTGCCCCCGTACCGGCCATCATCGCACCTCCCTCGAAGCCTATCGGGGGACGCCATCGCCATCCGCCGCCTCCTACCCTCGAACCGCCACCGTTCGGGTACAAGGTAGGCCATCATGGCCGGATCGCGGCGAAGATCGACCGGACGGTCGCCCACTCTACACCGTAGCACGATGTGCTCCCACACGCGACTAGGTAGCGCGGCGTGCATGTAACTCGCCGCTCCCTTGGCCTATAAAAGGGAAGGCGAGCCCCCGGCCGCGGGGGGACGGATCCGAGGAACACGAGCGCACCGTGCACTCACTCTCTTATTCTCCCACAACATCTTCGGCTACTCACCGGGGACTTGGGAGCCACGCTTCCTCTCCCGCCTTGCTTGTATTTGCCCCACTACAAGCACCCCGGTGCCGAGCAATATAGTGCCACGAGCACACCACCGCCGGGACGTACGGCCCCCTCGGCGGGAACCGGGATAAATCCTTGTGTCATTTGTTGCTTAGCATCGACCATTGAGGGATAGACCTAGGCGTTATCTATCGGTTAGTGTCGGGACCATATTCCGCACCGACAAGATCATCACAAATTGGTACGCAGACCATTACATTAATTTTTACAACACATATGGCTTCAGCCGTATTGCCGTACACGTGACACGCGGGTCACGAATAAATTACACACATGCATCACATACACATATTGGCTATACCGATTACAAAACCCGCAAAACATATTATCGCAATTCCGACGTCCAAACTTAAAACGCCGAAAACCCATCTTGCAAGCCGAATTTCGCAAAACTAATTTTGCCACGACCAGCAAAGCTGGTTTATCACATGTGTAAAATTTTATGTAGATCAATTTTCATATAGAAAACTTCTTCATCCGAGTTAACCACGAAAAGTTATGGCTGTTTTACCGAACAACATGTTTTCTCGGGTTTTCCGGCCGTAGCGCATCCAATCCGCCACCGCCACGCATCCCATGCGCCCGGCACTTGACCTAGATTCGATTCGATCAATCCAATCGATCCCCTTCTCGTTGTGACTGGATTTACGTGTATCACTTAACTCCGATGGCGGAATTCGACCGTAGAAGTAATTCGTTACACGACCATCACCTTAAGAACACGAAACCGATCAAAACTTTGATCTACATCCGCATATCTCCATATGCACACATCCCGAATCTAAAACTTAGCGACTACGGCTCCGATACCTCCGAAGGGATACGGGGTGGCTACGCTAGCGCAAAACAAAATTTTCCCCGCAAAACGAGAACCGCCGTCGTCGAGATCACGAGATTACCACTAGACGTGCGGATGCGGCGGAACCGTCTCGATGTAGACAAACGTGTCGAGATAGCGAGCGGTGCGGCTTGCTCACGTCTACCTTGTCCTTCACGTGCGGTTCGTCCTTGTGCTCCAAACGTAGCACCTCCAAGGTATCCACACGCACGGGAAGGAACGCCGATCGTAGATGTACCAAGCACCTCACGAACGGGAGGATATAGATGGAGGAGGGGGCTGCGAGAAATCACTATTCACCCGTGGTTACCGTTCACCGTAGGGTTATCGTAGCACCGCGGGCCATCAGTAGCGTCGCGACTATCGTAGCGAATAGGTGATTAGGGTTTTCCTCTCTCCCCACCTTTGTATATATAGAGGTCACTAATGGACTTTTCAACATTTGCGGCCCATTAAAACTCTAGTACCCTAACAGGATCAAATCCATCAAACACATTAGTGGATACAATCTAATTGGCTCTAGGGCATAATTCCAACACACGACCCCAACCCGCACGAGCTGCCGGTGGTTATCCCTTTCTCCTTGGCTCCGGTTGCTCGATCGGCACTAACTTGATGAAGGGCGTCTCGATCACAAACAAATTCACAATTCACACCACGCCAAAAACGGAACCAGAGCCAATCTGACGGCTTTCGTCCAAACCGAAAATCTCTCTAGCAGCTTTGTCCGGTGAGGGTAGGGAGCATGCATTGCATGCTAGCGGGCTAGCTCGGTGAAAGTGCGCCAACCGGAGCACAACAAAACGGCAGGCGCGAGCGCGACCACGGCTGGGTCTGGGTTGGACGGACGACGACGCAGCTTGCGAAAATGTTTAGCCGCCACGACCCACGAGTGACGAGCACACGAAACAGCAGCGCACAAAATTCCAGTTCCCTAGCTGCGCCTCATGCGTGGGTGCATGCATGTTTTATGGGCGTCGTGCTTGACCGTTGGTTGACTCGGTCGGCCCATCCCAGCGACCGACAAGCCGACAAGTGTGTGTGGTTGGTTCGTCCAAGCTCTGGGGAACGTCTTTTAATAACACGTATTATTATTGTACGTGGCAAATCCAATCATGTATCTTTTCGTAGTAGATCGGTTCTCCGGCGGCCTCGACGTCAGTGCGTGTCTTCATCGCGCGGTGAAAATTTTCCACATGCACGAGACACCTTTGTCCTCTTTGCCAGATACTCAACGACGAAAATTTTCCACAACGACGAAGAGGATTACGATAACGACGCCACGTTGCGACCACGGCCCGCGCGCGCGCACAGCTGGTCAGGTCAAAGTTACTGTTCCTCCACCTCGATCAATATCGGCACGCCCGGATCCAACTCCACAGTACAGACCGACCGGCTTCACCGCCCCCTCCCCGGGCACCGTCTGCTTGGCCCCACACAGCAGCAGCCGCTGCTGCGCTTTACGCAAAAAAGCCCTCGCGAGGCGTCGTTATTCGTAAGGCCTCACCCGGACCCACACACCTCAAAGCTCGCGTCACGTGACGCCCGCGCCCGTGGAGCCTCCACCTGGCGGGGCACCACAGGCTAGCAGGTGGGCCATCCCCACGTGCCCGACCCCATCGATCTTATCCGCACAAGCCGCGCCACGTCCTGCCACTACCTTCCGCTCCCCGCAACCGCAAACCCGCCGCGACCGAACCGTGCACCCGGCGCAGGGGGCCCACCGCCATCCGTACGCGGTTCACGGACCGGGTCTAGCCGGCGAGGGCGCGCTCCGGCCCAAAGCCCAACAGCGCTATAAATAAGCGCCGCCCGCTCGACCTCATACCTTCTTCTCGCTCGCTCCGCCGCTCAGATCCGGAAGCTTTGGGAGAAGGGAAGGGAAGGGAAGGGAAGCGAAGTAGACTGCGCACCGGATCGGCCTTCGGTGATCACGACGGGAGAGGGAGGGATGGGCCTCCTCGACAAGCTGTGGGACGACACCGTCGCGGGGCCCCGCCCGGACACCGGCCTCGGCCGCCTCCGCAAGCAGCCCGTGCGCCCCGCCGCCGTCAAGATCAATGGTGAGTGAGCTAGCTGGCCGGCCACCGCGCTGGAAGGAGAAAGTACGCGTGCACCCCTATCGTACTCGGTGGTGTTGGTGTTCCCTTCGATCTGACCTGCCGTTTGGTTTCCCGTTTGCCGTGTGCAGATCCGGCAGGGGACGCCGCGGCGTTCGTCCCGCCGTCGCCGGCGTCGGGCAGCGAGGAGACGCCCGTCAAGGTGACGCGCAGCATCATGATCAAGCGCCCCGCGGGGTACCCCTCGTCGCCGAGGAGCGCGGCCAGCACGCCGCCGGCCTCGCCGCTGGGGACCACCCCGCCCATCTCGCCCTTTGCCGGCGCCGGTGAGTGCCCCGAAACCCCCGGACTCTCCCTCCATTCGCACGAACCATTTCCTACTGTTAGGGGGGCAGTTTGGTCATTTCGCGGCAGCGCACCCGTGTCTCCCCTGCAAACGATGTGACCGGCGGCTTTCGCTTGCGTGGTTTTGTCGTCCAGTCAGGAAGCGTCTAGATGGGGCGTACTGGGGCAGGGGCGTTTTGGACATTTGACATTTCCCTCTCACTGGGGGTGCTTTTATTAGCTCTGGGGTCACGATCGTGGGATTCATGGCTGGATATTATCGTGTACTGTATTAACTTTTCAGATAACTTATCATTTGTGTGTTGAAATGCAGCAAACATATCGGATAAACACAGCTATCATTGGGGTTATGTGGGGTGCACCTCAAAAGGAAAATGAAGTTGCTTTTCTTTGTCTATATCATAATATAAATCCAATAATAGATATGGTTTGCTTTCATCTGTATCATCACGTACAGACCTACTTTAACATTTATTACAAGATACTTCTACCTGTTTGGTGTTAGGTACAATTTTTGTCACATACCAGTTTGCCTAAGCTGCAAGTAGATGTTCTGTTGATGATGTTAGAGCTGAAGGCTTGGCATCAACCCAAGAAGATAGCCACTATTTTAAAGTTACCCTTCAAAGTTTGGTATGTGAACTAGGAGTAGGTACCTACTAGCCAGTAGCCACGCAGGAACATAACCTCATGAGTTCCTGAACTTATTGAAGCCAGTACTGTGATATGGATTATTCGAGGCACCTTCTAGAATCAACCGACCAAGAAGATATTTTGTAATCATTTCAGTGTTTTGGTTCAATTTGAAAATCTACAGCCATGTTTTAGTTTAGCAAATTCTTATATGGTAGTCTAGTTCTTTTCAACTCTTGTTTGTGCTGCTATCCCCTGTTTGCAGTAGCAAGTATTGTTGATTATATGTACTTGTTAGCGACATGGACCTTCAGTAGTACAGCTGATTGCAGTCCCAATATTAGCTTATGCGGTTATGCCCATCATGTATTAATTCAGTGTGTCAGAGGTGCTATCTCTTTCATCTGATTGAATCTTGCCTAACTTTAAGCACTGAATCCATCAGGTGGCCGCTTCAGAAGGAAATCGCTGTCTGATGCGTACGAGAGGGCATCCCCACCAGGAACGACCAGCCACCCTCCTCCTTTTGAAGTGTGAGCACGCAACACGTTCATCACTCCTTTTTTGCTCCTTGACAAGCATCTACTTCACCTAAGGTAGAGGAAGGAGGAGAGAAGACATCAAGAGGGGAACGGTGATAAGTCGTTGGCTGTCTCACCTCTGCTGTGATATATTGTAGATGTCGCTGCGTAGTGTTTTTGCATCCACTCTGTGGCTTCACTTGTAGAATATGTTCTAAGCTCTTGGTGGTGGTGGTGTGTGTGTGTGTTCCTGTCTGGCTGTCTCAATAAGTTGCTGTGTGCACATGGCGGCTAAGGGCTGTGTGGAGCTTTGCCACGGCCCGGAAGCTCACTGTGTCGTGTTTGTTTCCTCTTACCTGTCGTGTGGAATGGATGGTGTGTGCAGGATGGGGTCGTGCTTGTAATGTTAGCAGGGTTTTGAGGTGGAGTGCATGTGTATGTAATCCTTTTTTTATGTGTGGTATCTAATAAACTGAAGGTGTTTTTCTTAAACTTGCTGTGAATCTATGATGCTATATCACGGATGCTGTAATGCACCCGGGCCTCTTGGTTGCGCTCCACCATTACGTGGCTGGTTGGATTCTTGCAGCAGTGTTTTCATTGCAGCGGTCAGCAGCTAAGGTGGTGTCTGCATGCCATATGATGCACTCAGAAAGAATAACGCAGCAATGCAGAATGTGCTGTGCACACACATGATCTGTACTGCCATTATTGTGCAAACGTATAAGCAGCAGGCCGCAGGAGGAGAGGAGGCTGTGTGTTCTCCTCAAAGATCATATGGATACTTCTGGGGAGCCAAAAGGCCTCTTCATCATCGACAAAAAGAAAGAAAGGAAAGGCGTTCGGTCGGGTTATTTTAATTCGGCAGGGCACGGTTCTGCAGTTTCTCGCTCAGGTTCTCAGCGTCTGACAGCAAAAGAAAAAAAATGAATTGGGTCTTTACTGTCATATACGAAAATGAAAGAAGCAACGGGCTATTTCAGCCGAAACTGAAAAAGACTCAAAACTTGCAATTGCGAACGGAGTAACGGACACACATGGTCTGCGTCGCCTGCATGCCATTTTGATACCGGTACCCGTTTTCTGTCGCAGGTTCAGTGCTGAATCGTCCTGCTCCAACATTGTACTCATGCTTCCTCCGTCCCTAAATATAATCATTTTTCGATTTTCGTGATCATGTTTGACCATTTGTCTTATTCAAAAAATTTATGAAAATGTAAAAATAATTATGACAGACTTAAAATATATACGATGATAAAACACGCCATAACAAAATAAATAATATATTCATAAATTTTTTGAATAAGCATAAATGATCAAACGTGATCGAAAAAAGTCAACAAATACTTATACTTAGGGACAGAACGAGTACATGGAAGCCTTCTGCGGAAAAAAACATCGTGTCGTTTTGTGATGCGCGAATGCATCACGCATGATCGTGTCAGTTCAACAGCCTGAATTGTTTCGTTTTATACTTTGGGGATTTATGGTTTTTGATTGAAAAAGAAAAACTTTGGGGATTTCAGATTTTCTGGCACAGCGAGTGAAGGAAAAGGAAAACGCAAGCGTGGAGTTCGCCCAAATACTGTTGATCTATCTGTACGCCCTCATCCTCTACGACCCACCTGGCAGAGGCTCTCTTCTCGAGCTGGTTGAAGTTGAATCCAACCAGGCAAGCGGATCGCTTCACATCCCCTCTGGCCTCTACTCTCGGGTCGGACTTCACGGCTCGTCCGACCGACCAAACCCTCGCACCGCCCCACACCCCCGTCCGCCCGACCATGCCGCCGCCGCCGCCGGAGCTGACGGATCATCTCATCGACGAGATCCTCCTCCGATTCCCCTCGGAAGAGCCCGAGCTCCTCGTCCGCGCCACCCTCGTCTGCAAGCGCTGGTTCCGCCTCATCTCCGACCCCCGCTTCCGCCGCAGGTTCCGGGAGCTCCACCGCGCTGCCCCGATGCTGGGTCTTTTCTGCACCGACTACCGGCGGAATTATTCCCGCTTCGTCCCCACTTCCCCAGTCCCCCTCCCCCGCGCCACCCCCGGCAACTGGCGCGCCGTCGACGCGCGCCACGGCCGCGTCCTCCTCAACACCGCGGCTGACTGGGATACTTTCTGGTTCGGCTGTTCGGGGGGACGTCCTCGTCGTCTAGGATCCCATCACGGGCGACCACCACCGGCTTCCCAAGCTGCCGGAGCACATGTACCCGCACCCGTACTGCTGCACCTGGACCGCGACGGTGCTCTGTGCCGCTGTGGATGGCGGCTGTGACCATCTCGACTGTCACCGCGGCCCGTTCCTCGTGGTCTTCGTGTGCAACAGCTCAAGGGAGGCGTTCGCCTCCATCTACTGGTCGGAGACTGGTGCGTGGAGCGGGCCAGCCTCTGCTCGGGTCCGCCGCGCCGTCGTCCATAAGACTACGCCCAGTGCCCTTGTGGGGAATGCACTCCACTTCATGTCTGATAACTGTAGGAGAAAGAAGATCCTGAAACATGTTTTGGGCACGCAGAAAATATCTGTGATCCACTTTCCACGTGCACGCAAACCCTACATGCACATTGCGCTCATGACAATGGCAGATGGAGGTTTGGGATTTGCCGCCTTGCATGAGTCCAAACTGCACCTGTGGTCGAAGGTGTCTGGTGATAAAGGGTATGCAGGATGGACACTAAGCCAAGTCATTGTTCTGGAGACAATTGGTACCATGTCGGCTTCACTTGAGGTAGTTTACTGTGTGTGTGGCATTGCTGCCATTCTGAGGGCCATGGGATGCCGAGATCGGGGATGCTACATTATCAATCTGAAGTCATATGAATTCAGGAAGATCCCTGAGGGCCATGTCAGTAGCCTCATTGTTCCCTACACGAGCTTCTACACTCCAGGTATTGGTTTTTCTTAGTTTTGGATTTGCCTATATTTAGAATTAATAATATTTCAGCTAATATAACTTGAATATAGTTAAAGGGTCACCCTGCTTTTATAGACAACAAATAGCTTTTGTTAGGTAACATATGAAAAAAGGGCTAAAAATGATGAAATATTTCAGCTAAAAATATTGTGCATTATGGTAGAACTACGTATCCTCTCCACGAGGTTGTCAGAAGACAAAATAAAGGATCCACATATATCTTCGTTTGCCCCCTTTCCTTTACCACCTTTCTCAGTGTTAGCATCAGAAGCGGTGGTCTGAGGTTTGGCCTTTTGTGATTTGTTAGCATCAGAAGCTTCACTTGCTTCCCCATCAACGTAAAGTTTTTTAGATTCCTCAAAACCGGTGTCTTCCTTGCAGCAGTGGATGAAATATGCGAGTTTTCTGCGATATTGAGTTATTGTTTCCTGCATTTCAAGGCACAAGTACATCAGCAGCTTAGCAAAAAATATTTTGTCAACAATTATTTACCCAAAATGAAATAGCACTAACCCCATCAACATTCTCTATGTCACCACCCTCAGCCATTGTTCTAATGAACTAGAGTGTATAAATACCACAATCATGACTAAAACGATGATTGAACAATATAAGCCAAAATCAAGTTATAATGCCAAAGAACGGGAGAAGATTATTTTTTGGCAGCAAAAAATTACCCATTGTTTTGCTGCGGTACAGTCAGGTCCTCAATATACTTGAACTCAGAATCTTCAGTTTTCTTGAAGTAGTGGTCGACTACTTCTGCCTGCAAAAATTGATCAAGGTTAAGAAAAAAACAATATTTACCACTGATGACATGAACAAATATCTAGGGGAAAATACCCTACCACTCGTTGTGTCTTCACTTTATTTGTACTAGTATTCATGCTGTCAAGGATAATCTTTTGTTTATTTTGAATGTCAAATGCGATTACCAGCCAATGCTGATCAATGAAGAGAGACGTAAATATCTAGGGGGGAAAACTTGTTTAGTTCATGGCCTAAATGTAAAATTATAAGCTTGTCTTGGGATGGGGCACACAAACCAGCTTGGTGCGACCTTGTTGAATTTTCTTCTAAAGCTCTCGTTCCAACCTAATAGATTGGCCCTCGAGCACGTATTTCTACAATAGAAGAAATTTTAATCTTGGATAAATTGAACACAAGACAGAAAATGCAAACTGCTCTAATTGATACTTACCACAACACAGTGATTAAGTATTACCGTTTCACCAGCCCATTATGCATTCCAAAGATTTGATATTACCTGGACTACCCAGTTGCTCACCCAACCTTCTGGTTTGAATGTTTGAACAAAATCGTAATGACATATGTCAAAAGTGGCTACTTTCTTGAAGCACCCTTGGCCATCTTCCTATGTCATGCCTATCTTGGACATGATATTCTCTTCATAGAATTGATTTTCAGGGAGTGAGGGCAACTTATATTTCAATAAGTTCTGCAATTTTGCAGCACAATCCTTAACATGTGTCTTAGTTGTCTTTTCAACGCCATTGTAGTCACGATGATCGACCTTTGTTCTATAATGTCTTTGACATTCGTAACCATATCAGTTGAAAGCTGCTCGAAAGAAGCGGCAACCAATTTTTCGAGCTAGGGACACGCACAAAGTAGTCATCATTATCCTCTTCTGAAAAAGGTTCGGATCCTTGTTATTGTCCTCCTTTGCGGCATGCGTACGATGTGATTCGGTCCTCTTCTTAGGCTAAAAAGGGGTATGGAATGGTATGTGATCCAAAAAGTATATATTTGGTGACACTTATAATATGTATTTGATCCAAAAAAGTGTATATTTGGTAACACTTATACTTACGTTGTGGTTTAAATTGTGGTCGTGTTGATATCGATATATGTGATTTTTTTCGGGTCGAACTTCCGAATTCCATTACAACCATACATCGCACTTTCCCACTTTTGAGCTAAATAGGGAAAGTGAATCAGTATAGTTAGTGTTTTTGAAATACATGAATGCAAATTGTAGAACAAGAGAGATAATAGAGGGAAACACCACACCTCCAATGTGGGTGGGGGGTGACCTTCATATATATAGCCAATGCGGCTGCAATACATGACAATGTGCCAACAATACATGGCGAGGTGCTAATCACACATAATATACACTTGCCTAATGTGCATATCTATCATATCAATCAATATCTATCACAAATGCATACATTTGTACATACCTTGCATCCTTAAGTAATTGAAGAGCATTTTCCACCCGTGCTTCCATAAGGTGTTCCAATGCGGGAGTATGTGTTGTGATTCCACTTGTATCCAAGTTGTCCAAGAAAAAAGTCCGCAAGCTTACCGTTAGTCATACAACATTGTTGTTCTAAGAATAGAAAAGAAAGATTAAAAAGGATACTTACAAGAACAAGAAAGGGCATTGTGCTCGGATTACTTAAAAGTCGGAGCGTTATGAGCCCAATGTCCTTTCTTGTAAGTATCTCGTTTAATTTTTTATTTTCTATTCTTAGACAAAAATGTTGTATGACTAACGGTAAGCTTGCGTACCTTTTCCTTAGACAACTTGGATATCAATGGAATCATAACACATAACCCCAGCATTGGAACACCTTACGGAAGCACAGTGGAAAATGCTCTTCAATTACTTAAGAAAGGATGCAAGGTATGTACAGTGTATACATTTGTGATAGATATTGATAGATATGCACATTAGGCAAGTGTATATTAGGTGTGATTAACACCTGCCATGTATTGTTGGCACATTGCCATGTATTGCAGCCGCATTGGCTATATATATGAAGGTCACCCCCCCACATTGGAGGTGCGGTGTTTCCCTCTATTATCTCTACTATTCTACAATTTGCATTCATGTATTTCAAAAACATTAACTATACATTTCCCTTGCCCCTATTTAGCACAAAATTGGGAAAGTACAAGTGTAAAGCTGTAATGGAATTCCGTAAGTTCGACCCGAAGAAATCACATATATCGATATCAACACGGACCACAACTTAAACCACAACGTAAGTATAAGTGTTACCAAATATACACTTTTTTGGATCACATACATATTATAAGTGCCACCAAATATATATTTTTTGGATCACATACCATTCCATACCCCTTTTTAGCCTAAGAAGAGGACCGGATCACATCGACGCATGCTGCAAACGAGGACAATAACAAGGACCCGAACCTTTTTCAGAAGAGGATAATGATGACTACTTTGGGCGTGTCCCTAGCCCGAAAAAATTGGTCGCCGCTTCTTTCGAGCAGCTTTCAATTGATATGGTTACGAATGTCAAAGACATTATAGAACAGTGTCTGTCATCGTGGCTACAATGGCGTTGAAAAGACAACTAAGACACATGTTAAGGATTGTGCTGCAAAATTGCAGAACTTATTGAAATATAAGTTGCCCTCACTCCCTGAAAATCAATTCTATGAAGAGAATATCATGTCCAAGATAGGCATGACATAGGAAGATGGCCAAGGGTGCTTCAAGAAAGTAGCCACTTTTGACATATGTCATTACAATTTTGTTCAAACATTCAAAACGAAGTTTGGATGACCAACTCGGGTAGTCTAGGTAATATCAAATCTTTGGAATGCGGAATGAGTTGGTGAAACAAGTAATACTTAATCACTGTGTTGTGGTAAGTATCAATTAGAGCAGTTTGCATTTTCTGTCTTGTGTTCAATTTATCCAAGATTAAAATTTCTTCTATTGTAGAAATACGTGCTCGAGGGCCAATCTATTAGGTTGGAAAAGGAGTTTGAAAAAAAATTCAGCAAAGGTCGCACCAAGCTGGTTTGTGTGCCCCATCCCAAGACAAGCTTATATTTTTACATTTAGACCATGAACTAAACAAGTTTTTCCCTGATATTTACGCCTCTCTTCATTGATCAGCATTGGCTGGTAATCGCATTTGACCTTCAAAAGAAACAAAAGATTATCCTTGATAGTATGAATACTAGTACAAATAAAGCTAAGACACAATGTGTGGTAGGGTATTTTCCCCAAGATATTTATTCCTATCATCAGTGGTAAACATTGCTTTTTTCTTAACCTTGATCCATTCTTGCAGGTAGAAGTAGTCGACCAATACTTCAAGAAAACTGAAGATTCTGAGTTCAAGTATATTGAGAACCTAACTGTACCGCAGCAAAGCAACGGGTAATTTTTCAGCTGCAAATAAAAATCTTCTCCTGTTCTTTGGCATTATAACTTGATTTTGGCTTACATTGTTCAATTATCGTTTCAGTTATGATTGTGGTATTTATACACTCTGGTTCATTAGAACAATGGCTGAGGGTGGTGACATAGAGAACGTTGATGGGGTTAGTGCTATTTCATTTTGGGTAAATAACTATTGACAAAATATTTTTTGCTAAGCTGCTGATGTACTTGTGCCTTGAAATGCAGGAAACAATAACTCAATATCGCAGAAAACTCGCATATTTCATCCACTGCCGCAAGGAAGATACTGGTTTTGAGGAATCTGAAAAACTTTACAGTGATGGGGAAGCAAGTGAAGCTTCAGATACTAACACTGACAAAGGTGGTAAAGGAAGGGGTGGGGGGGTGGGGGGACGAAGATATATGTGGATCCATTTATTTTGTCTTCTGACAACCTCTTGGAGAGGATACGTAGTTCAACATATGTCCTAAAAATGAATTTATGGTAGAAGAGTATCTTTACAATAGTGTCACTCTCACTCGTACCTGATCCTTTTTTGGACCATCCTTTAAAATTGGCTACATATGCATAGATATAAATGTTCAGGACCAATGTTGGTGTATTCAGAATTGGTCTGAATTTTGGCTGATTATTGAAGAGGAATCAAAAAGTTATTTTCCCTGTAAATTTATTTACTGCGCCTTTTCAGAATTACCTAACATGTTAGAAATATGGATAACCGATAATGATATAACGTGCTAAATAAATAGAGGTGTTTCCCGGACTTCTGATTCATTTTATTTTTGGTGAGTTTGAGGCTTTGTGCAACTGTAACAAATTGACAACTATCTGGTGGAGCTGTTGATGCTTGCAATTTTCTTTGTGCAACTGTGACAATTGACAATTATCTTTGTGCAACTGTGAAAAGTTTGAGGAGTTCTGATAACGTGCAACTTATTGGTCCCTGTGGCTCGAAAAATTCTAATGAGGCCAAGTCGACCACATTTCTGATGATTTTTTCCTTCTAAAAATGTGTTTCGGCAGCACTTGGAGCAGCTTCTGCAGGTTGCAGACTAACAGAGGGTCCTTCGGATCCATGAAAAACTCAATGGTGCAATGTCTTCTAAATCTTGATCGTAGATGCATTTGTGGGCATTTGTTATCGCACAACTCTTTAGGATCTGTGATTTTTCTGTGTCTTGTTCTGCTGGCCGTCATGCTTTAGGTGACATCTGCATCATCTAGCATTGAATGAGAGATAACTTAAAGAGGGCACGGGGATAATTTGCGGCTTCTCTTGCCTTACCTCTGTGATATTATTCTATAGATGCTTCAGTGTACTGTTGATATGCCTTGTTCTTATCTTTAACCTTGTATATATATATAAATCTTGGTTGTGACCTATTAATGTCACATAATAGGTTAGAAATTCAGATAACCAGTGATGATATACATACTAAATAAGAGTTTTATGTCTGGAATTTTGAATTCATTTCACTTTGTGCTTTTTAATTAGCTATAGTCGATTTCTGGCAATTTGTTAGTCCATGTGTCTACTGAACTGAGTGAAAATGTTTAATGAGGGAAAATTAATTCCACATTTTAGCTTATGTGTTTTTTTAATGTGTTTCTGTAGCACTTGGAGCTGCCTCTGCATGTGAGGTCTGAGGGACTCAGTGGTGCAAGGTCTTCAAAACCAAGAATGAAGTGTCTGCTGGTGATGGTAAAAAACCATAGTGAGGTATTTTTGGTTGCATAACACTTTAGAACCTGTTACTTTTCTGCTGGGCCTGTTCTGGAGAGAAGTTGTGGATTATCTTGCATCTTGCTACTGTATTACCGTGTGTAGTTTCTATCTACTCTTGAAGTCTTTGCTGCGGGGATCATCCTGCTGGCTTATTTATTACTTTGTTTCCTCTACTGCTATGGTAAATCGGTGGTGTGGAGTATCTGTACTTAAGAACCTGTTACTTTTCTGCTGGGCCTGTTCTGGAGAGAAGTTGTGGATTATCTTGCATCTTGCTACTGTATTACCGTGTGTAGTTTCTATCTACTCTTGAAGTCTTTGCTGCGGGGATCATCCTCCTGACTTATTTATTGCTTTGTTTCCTCTACTGCTATGGTAACTCGGTGGTGTGGAGTATCTGTTCTCGTGTGTGGTGTTGGTTGAGGCAGACTGCCTGTTATTTTGAATGATGCATATAAGTAGTTAAGGTGTGTTCTTCGAACCTCTTGATAATGTTGTATTTGTGGGATGCTTCTGTTCCTTGTGCATTGTGCACCATTTGCATCGCTCTCTTGGTGCGTGCACAAATGAATTACTGAGTCTGGAAACCGTTGGTAGCTGGAGCTGTTAGCGCCTCATCAGATGTTGTCCGAAGATCATACCCTTCCTGGGCGCTGGCAATGTCAGGATAAGCGCAAGCTGTGAGAACCTGATAGTAGAGGCCAGCACCCATTTGCACACGTATCAAGGATGTCTGGGCCTGCGCATTGCACAACTCAATGGGGGAGTTGTACTTCGCTGACAAAGATGGATCATGTTTTTTGAATTCCTGGAGACGATTATCATGGAGCTACTGGTGATGGTAAACTGGTAATGCAGTTCTGAAGCTTAATCTGAAACGTTGCACAAGTGAAGCAGATATGTGAGCTGGTGGAAGTCTGAAGGTTCAGTGAAACAAGACTGTTTTGACTTGTAGGCTGCTGGGCGTTTAAATGTTTTGCTCAACTTCTTGATATCCATGGTCGTTGAAGATCCCAGTTTCACATATCCATGGTCGCTGAAGATCGCCGCAGCATCGGTGCATTTGGTTGTGCCCCTCTGCCGCCCGTCAGGTTTGGATCATCTGGTTGAGTAGCTAGCCAGGAGAGAAAAAAAGGAGGAGCAGATGATGACGAAGCTGAAGAGGATCTGGTGATTGAGATCCAATGGTTGGTAATCTGCTAAATTTTGGGAATGAGTTGCATGGATGCCAATTGCCAAATAAGCGTCTCTCACTTCCCAAGCTCCTTATCGAAATTCTCTACATCCAACAAGAACCTAGCAAACGAGGCTCGCGATGAGCCTCCGTCCTCCAGCGCCGCTACCGCTTCATTCTTGTGTGCCGCCGCCCGAGCCCTGATCACCCTGCCCTCCTCGGACTCCATCACCAGCCTCACCTTCGTCTCCACCTCCTCGGCCCTGACGAAGCCCACCCTGTATCCCTCCATCTCCACCCCGACGCCCATGTCCTCGGTAATGAACACCTTGTTCATCAGCTGCTCTGCGTAGAGCGGCCAGCACAGCATTGGCACCCCTTCTTTAATGGCCTCCAACGTCGAGTTCCACCCGCAGTGCGTCACGAAAGCCCCCGTCGACGGGTGGGCGAGCACCTCCACCTGCGGTGCCCATGACCTGACGACGAGGCCCCGGCCCTCGGTCCGCTCCAAGAACCCCTCCGGGAGGAACGCGCCGGGATCCTCCGGGTCGCTGCCGCCGGCCGGCGTCCGCACAGCCCACAGGAACCGGTGCCCGGACCTATCCAGACCGGCGGCGATCTCCCGTAGTTGCTCCGGTGGGTGCGTGCCTCTGCTCCCGAAGCAGAGGAACACGACGCTGCCCTCCGGCTGCGCGTCGAGCCACGCGAGGCACTCGTGCCTCTCGGCCCCGTCTCTCCCTTGTTGATTCGCTGAGCCGGCGGTGCCAGAGCCGCCGACCAGCGGGCCCACGCAGTAGATCGGGGGCAGGACCCGGCCGGGTACGCACCGGGGATCTCTCAGCGCCTCCACCGCCGCGCTCTCCAGCGACTCGAACGTGTTGACGAGGACGCCGGCGCCGTCCGTGGTCCGCGTCCAGACGTCCAGCATGGTTTTGCAGAACTCGTCCTCCGGGTGCTCGAGCAGCTCCATGACAAGATGCGACGCCGGGAACGGCGGGACGCCGAGGAACTCGAGGGGAGCGTCGCCGAGCTCCTTCAGCCCCGCGCGCCTGCCGGCGAGCAGCGCCGGCAACTGAGCCACGACGGCGAGGGTGGCGGCCGCCGAGGCGAAGAACACGTAGACGGGGACGCCCAGCCTCGCGCCGACGTCGACCGCGCTGGTGGAGAACATGCCGGCGACCAGGGAGTGCAGGCGTCGGCGCGGGATGGAGCGGAGGAAGCGCTCGAGCTCGCCGTCGTAGCGGCGGAGCGCCTGGAGCGTGAGGAGGAACGGGGGCTTGCCGGGGACGGCGAGGTCGGCGTCGGGGACTGGAGGGAGGACGTGGAAGGTGATGGCCGGATTGGAGGCGGCGAAGGCGTCGACGTCGACGATGCGGAAGTCGGGCGAGCCGGCGGGCGGCCCGGCAATGACCATGGCGACGTCGAAGCCGTGGCTGAGGAAGACCTTGGCGAGCTGCACCATGGGGACGACGTGGCCGACTCCAGGGCTGGGGTACAGGACGACGGTCTGCTGCTTCTTGGGCATGGCGGCTTTCTTGTCCATGGAGGTCGGGGGCGTGGGATGAGAGCCGGGGAGGTAGGGACCACGGACGGCGGTGCCGTGGAGTTGTGACTATGGGTCGGCTCTGAGGAACAGACGAACAGACAAATCTCGGACTCGGGGAGAGGCGCACCGGAGGAGAAGCTCAACGACTTTGTTTGATTGATTAAATCATTGCCATGGTAACAGGAACAAAGTGATTAGTTAGCTTTTTTAACAGAAAGGACATTTGTTAGCAACTGAGCTAAGGAGCGAATGACAAGCATTTGGAACTTGGAAATTTGTGGCTGGCACCGTAGCGATGGGAGGAGGATGCTCTTGATCCGAAAGAGCTGTTGCGTTTGCGCCGCGGGACCCTCAAACTTATTCCGGTCCACGAATTCACAAAGTGTATCCGCTGAGGTCCTAATCGCTGTTCGGATCTCATTAAGGACCAATCAAGTGTTAAAAGTCATCAGTGATGACATGGTATGCCAACATGGATATTGACGTGGACATGGCAAAAAGAGCTTTGTAGTGCCGCCGATGTGGTTGCGCCTCCGAGCTTGCCGCCTCCGCGCCGTTGAGGGAGACCACGGGGAGGGAGGCTATAGAATTCCAAACGGGCTGCCCGACCCTAACCCTAAATGGCTCGGCACTATGTGGGCCGATGGATTCTTCGTGCCGGACCGTATCGGGCGGCACATGCACGACCCAAAGGCCGATTTTTCGGGCGGGTCGACACGACGCCGAAGACGGCCCCGATGGGTCGCGACACGGCCGGGCCTATCCACGGACGCCGCCCCTTACGACGGAGGTCGGCACGGTGTTCATGGCGATGTCCCTTGCGGAGGCCGGCGTGGGGCATCCGGAGCGCCGTCCCTCGGCGGCGGTCGGCGGAGGCCGGCGTGGCGCATCCTAGGCGTCGTCCCTCGGTGGCGGTCGGCGGAGGCCGACGCGATGCGTCCGTGGCGCCGTCCCTCGACAACGGAGGCGGAGGTCGGCGCTACGTTCATGGCGGCGTCCCTTGGCGGAGGGCCGGTGTGGGGCATCGGAGCACGCGTCCCTCGACGGTGGAGGCGGAGGCGACGCCTTTGGAGTGTCGAGGCAAAGCTTCAACCCTGTGGCCGGAGGTACGCCGCACGCCGGGAAGAGGTGGCGGCGAAAAACGCGGAGGAGGAGCAGGCAGGGAGGGAGGGCGGGTAGCGACGGAGGATGGAGGAGCAGCGTGGCGGGCGGCGCCAGCGGGATCTGGAGGAGTAGTGAGGAGGCGGCTGGATTGGGAGAGTGGGAGAATGGAGAAGGAAATTAGGGTTAGGTATTTATATGAAATGTGGATTCGTTATCGCCTTATCGGGCTGCTTATTGGGTCAGTAAAAATCGAGTCATGCCTCGGGCCGGCACTATGGGCCGAAGTGGCGGCCCAAGCACTAAAAGGCTGTCGTGCCGTGCCGGCACTAAGCAATATTGATTGTGCCTCGAGCCGTGCTTTTGAGGGTCGTGCCTCGTGCTTGGCCCATTTGGAATACTATAGGAGGGGCCCCTCCTCCACCGCCGCCACAAGGTCCGAATGGATGCGTCGCGGCAGGCCCCATCGACGCCGCCCGCCTCAGCGCGTCCTTCTCCAGCTCCTTAGCCCATCTGTCACTGGAGGAGAGGGAGGAAGGAGAGGCGGCTTGCCTCCGTCGTTGTCGGGGCCGCGCATGCTCGCAAAGGCTAGAGAGCTCCGCAAGCCCGTACCCTGCTCCAACCCCCACCCCCCTCCGGCGCCCTACTCACACATGTCCACCACATGGGAGCTTGTTGTCATGCCGAGGAGCGACGGACAACGCCCACGCCATCGGGTCTCGCTCCTTGCCTCCTGCGCCCGCCTCACCTCGAACGGCGGCGTCATCGTGTCCGTCCCGAATCCGGTGTTGTCGTGCCGGGTGACGAGGAGGTGGAGGCGGCGGTGGCGGTACTAGCACGGCGATCGTCGAGGAGGAGGGGTTCCTCGTCGAGATCGACACGGAGGAGGAGCGCAGAGAGAGGGGGAGAGAGAGAGAGGTGTCAGGGAGCGGCTGCTCGATGGAGACGAGTGGCACATAAGTGTACGCCACATCCTCGCGAGTCACGGGTCGTAGACCCATTTGGACATGCAGTGAGACCCAAGCAATGATTAGAAACCTCAGTGACACACTTTCTGAGTTCGTGAACCAGTATGACACAAGAGTAAAAGTTTGAGGACGGTCTATGCATTTTACTCGAAAAAAACTTTAACACGCAAGACTCGTAAGTCCAAGTGTAAGGTGGCTTTTTGCAGTAAACAACCACTAAATTCAAACCACTAGGATCGTAAGTGGAACGCATCTCTGGCGTGGTAGAAAGACACCTAAACTCCATTGCAATTCGTAGATTTTACTGCTCTATGGATCTATTGGCCAAAAGTGGGACGGATAATTTGGAGGGGGAAAGTTGAGGCAATATAAAGACCACACTGAAACAACAGCCCAAGTCTCGAGGAAAAGGGGGCATGCTTTGTTGGTGCGATCGAATTTGTACAAAGCTAAATTGAATGGTGGTAGCGCAGTTGGGCACGCCTGACCCTGACCATCACTATCGACATCGTTGACGTTGACGAGGAGTGCCTAACTCCAATAATGTACGTTCTCGATTCGTCTCTCGCAGTGTCATGAAACTTGAACTCTCGTCCTCACGGCCTCACACACGCAATGGCGCAGGTGCAAGTGCAACACAACAGCCCTCACCTCTGCATATGCCTTCTCCTACCACTCCTCGCCGCGACGGCCGTCGCCGCGGGAGCCTCGCCGGAGATCGACGACTTGTACGCGCTCTCCAAGCTCAAGTCATCCCTACTCTCCCACAGCGCTGCCAATAGCGCCTCGCTCGCCGACTGGAACATCACGTCCTCGTCTACTACGGCATCACCTCCGTGGCAGCACTGCAACTTCTCCGGGGTCACATGCGACGCGTCCAGCCGCGTCGTCGCCATCAACCTCTCTGGCGTCCCTCTCCATGGCGGTGTGCTTGCAAGTGAGGTCTCGCTGCTCAACGTTCTCACAAGCCTCACCATCACTTCCTGCTTCCTGCTAGGCCCTATACCACCATCGCTCGCCTCGATGCCTTTCCTACGCCACCTCAACCTCTCCAACAACAACATCTCCGGCTTCTTCCCGTCCGGACCACCGGCACCGTACTTCCCCTCCGCCGAGGTGATCGATGTCTACAACAATAATCTCACCGGCCCCCTCCCGCCGTTCGGCAGGTCACTGACGAGGTTGCGACACCTGAACCTTGGCAGTAACTACTTCTCGGGCAGCATACCTGAGGAATACGGCGACATCAAGGGGCTCGAGGTCCTTTGGCTCTGCATCAATTGGCTGTCCGGTCGTGTGCCACCGTCACTTTCTAGGCTCAAGAGACTAAAGGTGATGTATTTAGGGTACCACAACTCTTTTGACGGTGGCATCCCGTCGGAGTTCGGCGAGCTTGAGGCCCTCGTCGAGCTTGACATGGCCCATTGCCATCTCACAGGACATATCCCTCCGGAGCTCGGCCGCCTCACTCGGCTCGAAATGCTCTACCTCTATAAGAACAATTTGGTCGGGGAAATCCCTGCTGAGCTCGGCAGCCTCAGGAACCTCAAGTTCCTGGATCTCTCCTTCAACGAGCTTACCGGCAAGATACCGGCAAGCTTCGCCGGCCTAACCCGATTGCAACTACTCCAGCTATTTGGCAACGAACTCCAAGGTGTGATTCCAAAGTTTGTTGGGGAATTGCCTCAGCTGGAAATCCTCCAGGTATGGGAAAACAACCTTACTGGGGAACTCCCAGCCAACCTTGGCAAAAACGGCAGGTTGTTGACGCTGGATGTCACGGATAACCACCTCACCGGCGCCATACCGCCCCATCTCTGTGCCGGCAGGCGGCTTCGGTCTCTCATTCTGATGCGGAACAAGCTCTCTGGACCAATACCTGAAGACCTTGGCAACTGCAAGACGCTTACCAGAGTTCGCCTGAACAACAACTTCCTCAATGGCTCCATACCTGCCGGCTTGCTTGATCTCCCCAAGAACACCATGTTGGACTTGAGCCATAACTTACTCTCAGGCGAGCTCCCGGATGTGACTCCCAGTGTCGGGCTGAGCTTCTTGTCAGTGGCGTCCAACAGTTTATCCGGTGCCGTGCCGCCGGAGATCGGTCAGCTCAAGAAGCTGTCCACGCTCAACTTCAGCGCCAACGAGCTCACCGCCAGCATTCCGCGAGAGCTAAGCCACTGTGAGTCGCTGACAGTTCTAGATCTCAGCCGCAACCAGCTCACCGGAGAGATATCGAACGAGATCACAAATCTGAAGGTTCTAACAACGTTGAACCCGTCGAGATCACAAATGCCGCCGTACGAGTTCATGCCGTCGGGGTTGTTGAGTTATGATCCAAATTCTGTCTCCCAAGAGAAAGGCCGGCTTCGACGGAGCGAAGCGGAGGCTCGTCACCGTAGGCGTTGGCGTTGTAACCCGACTCCCGATATAGTGAAGTTCTTGTTGGCCGGGCGCCCATGGTTTTTTCCGCAAGGGTTTTCTACGTTAAATCTCGTATCTCCCGCGGTTTGATTTTTTAGTTGTCGTCGTTTATTCGCCATCATTTATAAACAGGGGTCGCTGGGCGGGGTCCTGCACGGCGACCAAGGCGCGCTCCTGGGCTGGCACACGAGGCACCGCGTCGCCACCGAGGCGGCGCGTGCGCTGTGCTACCTGCACCACGAGTGCTCGCCGAGGATTCTGCACCGCGACGTCAAGTCAAGCAACATCCTGCTGGACGCGGCCATGGAGGTGCACGTCGCTGACTTCGGCCTCGCCAAGTTCCTCAGCCGCGGCGCATCCGGCTCCGGCACCGGAGCGGCGGTGGCGGCTGAGGAGTGCGTGTCCGCCGTCGCCGGCACGTACGGGTACATCGCTCCAGGTAAGAACGGAGCACTCGACCTCGACCATATCTTGTTGCATCGCTAGAGCAAGCATGGACGCATCACAAAGATGTCAGGCGTGTGTTTCAAGCAGAGTACGCGTACACGCTGCGGGTGGACGAGAAGACGGACGTGTACAGCTTCGGCGTGGTGCTGCTGGAGCTCGTCACGGGGCGCCGCCCGCTCGGCGACTTCGGCGACGAGATCGACCTCGTCCACTGGGCCCGGAGAGCCGTGCCGACGCCGTCGGACGCCGCGGCAGTCCTGGCCGTGGCAGACCCGCGGCTGCCGCCGGAGCCTGCCGGCCTGATCGCCCCCCTCTTCCGAGAAAGGAGGGAGTAACATGAGTTTAAGCTATGCAATTATCTCACCAATCGACGCGTAACCACATCTCTAGTATTTAGTCAATGGTATTAATAGTTCATGGTGTCGGTTTTCGTAAGCTTGTCCGGTAAAGTTTTCATGGGATAGTCATGTTAGAGGATTTATCATTTTTTGTGAGCTTTATATCTTTTTTTTGAGCATGGAGCTTTATATCTTTGAGCACTATTACATCACCAAATAGGGACTGGTCAGATGATTACATGGCATAAATCGCCATTAGATAGTACTAAACTAAGGTGTGGATAATAAATGAAGTGATCTCAAAATTGATGAAGTTACAAGAGACCTTGATGTCGACGAGTACATTGGCTATCAGTGCAAAAAAGAAATTCTCGAAAAATATGAGCACTCATGCCGACTCTAACAAACACATACTAGAATCAACGTCCATGGTCATCAATGGTCATCAGGGGTATTTACTGAATCCACTTTAGCCATATTGCTGCAGAAAGAAGGAAGGTCACCCGCACAACGCACATCAAAACGTCATATTTGCATGTAAATGTAATATTCATCACATCGAGTCAGATCTTCTCGCACAACATACACCATAATGTGCACTTTTGCTACACTTTTGCACTGCAAATGCATTATTCATCAACTTAAATTTACGCATCTAAACAGCTTATGATGTGATTGGCATATATGGAAGAATTACCCAGCGCCTTTTTACAATCAACATAGTAGTAGTTGTTACAACTTATACAACGAGCACTCTCGGCGCCTACAAGTAAGAGTGAGGGGAATCTTCAGCCTAATTTACTAGGAGTCGTGAGGATCGACATCCTCCGGTAGTTTCCTATAATCTCGTTTTTTACTTGTGAAAAATGATATTCTTGTTTATTGATGAAATTACTATGTGGAGGCTACATCCCCATCACATTTGTATACGAATAAAAAACGCTTACGTACTAGTACTAGTGGAAGTGGTCACTGTCAAAGGCACCCTTATAGCTTGTCATGCATTCTACAATAATATCGATGGCAATTTGTTTTACCTCTCTCAAATACACTTCTGCAATTTTTTAATCTATGTAAATACGCAAAGTACAGTATGTAGAAACTAATTAAAGAAGTTATAGAAATTAGTTGGGGACCAAATATCCTTTATTTGTGACTTATTAAAGTAATAGTATTACTCCAAATGGAGTAATTTTTTATAATGATGCTAGCAAATGGCACTCAATAGTAGAAAACATATATATCTTGATTTTTTTATTATTTTTAAGACGTGCACCTTTTTCATTAAGACGAAGGAAGTTACAACTAAAGGACCTTAGAAGAACCCCTAAGGCGCGGAACTACAACCAAGCACCGTTGGTGTAAATTTGGTATCGAAGGAGGCACCAACACCACAGTACTCTTCTCCTCCGAAGGGGTAAAGAACCAAAGAGCCCCTTCGGAGGACTACACCTTCTTCCACTACTGCTAACTCTACTACTACTGCAACTACTAAGCAAAAACTAGAGAAGACGACAACAACTTACTATTTCGGAGTTCTTCACCATTTAATGCCTTGTCTAGTCAATTACAATGACCCTCCTATATATAGGGATGGGGGTGGATGGCGATTTTCCCCCAGGCCCCTGGTGGTTATTTTCTTCCGAGCCCCCGGTGGACGCAATATTTACAAGAAACCCCTCGAGCCCACACAAAGGCCCACTAACTCTTACATGGGCCGGGCCACTCCCCCAACAAGAGCCCCTCGCCTACTTCGGCTTGGCCGGCACAACAAGGCGGAGTAGCCGAATACATATGGATTGGCCCGTACCTTCCTACACCTTCGGCCATGAGGAACGCCCTCAAGACCCTCCGCTGGTACGCCTCACTAAAAACTCCATTCCGAAAAACCCGGTGGGAAAAACCGGAGTGGAGAAAAGAGCACGTACGCCTAGCGGATTTCACACACACCGACCTTGCTAATGGTCGTCTTCGGACTCGCTTCGACGGTGAAGGGCGCCTTCGGTGATGATGTCAGCTTCGGCGTTGTCACTAAGATGGCCTCTATCCTCAATACTTCTCCATTTGCTTCGGTCTTGCTTTCGGGGCCTCCATGCATTTCTCTTTTCGCTCTTGATCTTTCAGACGCTGTCGAATGATGATTAGCCGCCTCTTCCCCTTCGGTCACGATCACCGGGCAAGACTTCATGCTTCAGGGTGACGCCGCTCATCCCGATGCCACTAGCCCCTCTTGTCTGGTGATTGTGACGAAGGCCCTGGTCCTGTGCAATGCATGCGATGAAGTACGTGTTGATGAAAGCGATGCTGGAGTCGACGTCGGTGAGGTAGACGATGAAGCCCCTTGAGCCACAGCCCAGTCAGCGTCGGTGTAGTAGATGCCGAAGACGAAGTCGAAAGTCAATGTCGACAAGGTAGACGACGAAGCCCCACGAGCCAGAGTCCTGTCGACGTCGTGCAATAGACGCTGAAAACGAAGTCGGAAGTCGATGTCGACCAAGTCGATGTTGATGTTGCCGAGGTAGACGAGGAAGCCCCTCGAGCCGAACACATGTCGACGAAGATGTGGTTGAAGAAACCCCTCATGCCGAACCATGTCGACGACGAAAGTGGTGGTGTAGTTGTTGAGGTAGTCGAATAACGTTGATGAAGTACTCGAGGAAGCCCCTCGTGCTAGATATTCGCCGAGTTGAACCTGTCGGTGACGAAGTAGACAATATAGACGAAGTCCACTTCCTGTTCAACACTCCATTCGAGGCGAATCATTTTTGTTCAAGAAGCTCAAGAACTTGTTAGACAAGAAACAATCTATCTCAATTTGCATCGCACAAACAAATCCGAAGCCACTCTCGGGCCTTCGGGGTGTCTCAGATCCGAAGCCACTCTCGGGCCTTCGGGGTGTCTCAAATCCGAAGCCACTCTCGGGCCTTCGGGGTATCTCAGCCCCGAAGCCGCTCTCGGGCCTTCGGGGTATCTCCGCTCCGAAGCCACTCTCGGGCCTTCGGGGTGTCTCAGCTCCGAAGCCACTCTCGGGCCTTCGGGTTGTCTCAGATCCGAAGCCACTCTCGGGCCTTCGGGGTATCTCAGCTCAACTCCGGTCATCACACGACCGGTCGTTTGCCTCGTGCAAACAGAACCTCGGCTATAACAGAGCCATATACTTGCCTTTGCAAGTTCAACTCCGGTCATCACGGGACCGGTCGTTTGCCTCATGCAAACGGAGCATTTGACCCCACTCGGGCCTTCGTCGTGAGCACTCTGAGCTCTATGCTTCGGTGTTATGCATGTATATATGTATGAAGGAGTGTATGAAGGTAAGCTTTTGCATGAAGGCAAGTACGAAAATGTTAGCCAAAATAACGCAAAATGCGTCTATTGGTCAAATTCTCAACTTCAGTGGTGAAACCATGAGATGACTGAAATCCGATAAAACCGAAGTCCATATGGAAATCCCAGCAACCACTTGATGAAGTTAAGTGGACATTGAAACCGATTGATATGGCCTAGCCATTCCCAAATCAATAATAGAGTCACTATCTTCGGGGTGAAAACTGATGACTCAAAAGCCATAACCTGCAATAGTTTTGACGAAAAGCACACACGAAACATAATAGCTACATACAACTAGTCATTATGAATAGGGTACGAAGTATGACTAAGAACATGCGCTTAGCATATTTCAGATGAAGGTGCGGCAACATGTGATATACGAAGGGTTAGAGTGCCTGTTAAAAATGGAACGCAGGTTATGAGAGAGGAGGGCACATACTTGCATATGGTAGTTGACCCTGCATTCAAGAGATATAAATACTTCATATGAAGGATTAGCTTAAGAAGGCGAAGCAAACTTCGGTCGATTTGACACAATCACTTTTTGTGAAGCCGAGGTTCGGTCATAATGAGACCAACACAATTCCGTTAAACGAAGTAAGTGACGGACGGCCCTTGGATGCGTCCAACGGCCTCCGAGGGGAGCCGTTACTTACCCACAAAATATAAACTCCGAAGACTACACCCCCCGCACCATGGAGGGGGGATGTTGCTTCGGAAACGTGTGAACGGATAAATACACGAAACTTTCGGGAAAAAACGTCTTGCGATGAGCATCAACATGTGACTAACACTAAGTACCCGCAAGCTAGGGATTGGTCTGCTAAAACCAAAGATGAAGGGTACTTCGTCCCTGTACTGAAAAAGGTTTATCAGCAGCCAAAAACAAAACGTCGACCACACCAAGCACTACCTCATGACGGTGGTAAAGCTGTCTAATAAAATAACAACATAATGCCCCTTCGGTGGCTGCTGAAACGAAGGTTGAGCAAGTAGTCTGTAAACAAATTTAGCAAGCGAGGGATAGCAAAGTACCCAAAAAATATTTTTCTTACTGCACACTTTATTATTTTTCCTGAGAAAACTTAAGACCGAAGGGTAGGACGTTATGCTGAGTGCTAACAGCCTAACAACAAGTAATAGATGAATACTTAAATATTTGCAAATATAAAAATACTGCTATCCAGATAATCCAGTGTGAAAATGATAATAAGGTTGAAATAACTGCGATCCCTTCGGTGGCGAAGGGGGATTTTGTTTGCACTAGCCATGTTCAATAGGGTACCTGGGTTAAAAAACTTGCAGCCCAACCCTGGGCTTCAACGATCCAACTTGGGCCCCTACGGAGATGTCTCGAGCGCACAACAGCTGCAGATTTTGAAGTCTTGCCGAATCTGGAGTCGAGGCACTGAGCAGGTCCACCGTGAAAAGATGTGTTGGGCTTCGGAGCTAAAACCCAAAGTGGGCTTCGGGGCCGAAGTGGGCTACAGAAGCGGTGGTGCAGTGGTCGGGCGCGAAGTGATGTTGGGCTTCATCTGCGATAGTCTGCAGTTTCGGCCGGCCATGGTCCATCCATCGTGAGGCTGTACCTTCGGTCTGAGTAGAAAAATGACCATGATCCCTATCACATTGACTGTAGTTGCTTCGGCAGCAGACCATCATGCCAAGTTGAATAGCTTCGGTCCAGCAATTGTGATGACCAAGAGTCCCAATAGTATTATATTTCAGTTTATTGTCGTAACAAACATGTATAACTGAAACCCGAAATCATTTAACTCAGTTTCATCCGACGAAGGGTACTTCGGTAATCCACTGATTTTCAACAGTCTGGTCCCTGTATATCCGGTGAGAGAGCAAAATGATTCCGAAGTGCAAAAGTTTCATCTCGTGAAATCCCGCCAAGATAATTCTGAAGGTGGAAAATTTCATTAACATGATTCCGAAAGTGAAAAATCAATCTCGTGATATCCACTGAGATGATTCCGAAGGGTAAAAATTTGTCCGAAATAATTCCGAAGATGAAAATCAATCTCAAGAAATCCCGCTGAGATTATTTCGAAGGATAAAAATTGATATCTCGTAGAAAAAGTCCCTTCGGCTGTTTGGTATCTCACACGACGGGTTCCCCATCACTTAACCTGTGCAGGTTAGTAGATACCAATGCGCATCTAAATACGAAGCAATTAATGTTGTAAATAAAATAAAACAATAAAGAAATGCCCGATGATGCACGTAATACGGTGAACATTCGCCCCCTTCGGAGTAAAAGGTGTAACGAAGCTGATGTTAAAACGGCAGGCAAACAAACAGAGCGGCGCTAAAAAGTATTATAATAAGATATTTGAAGCATACTTCCTGCAAAAACAGATGTTAGAGCTCTAAGAGGCAAATAGTTTGCCAAAGCACTGATATGCAGCTGAGACCCTTCGGAGCGACTCAACAGCCCTAACCCGACGAACAAAACAACTTGCTTATTACTTTTACAATTAGGAAAAAATAAAAAGGTCGAATGCCCCCACCATCCAAGGTGCCGGGCAGAAAAACCTGCCCGCGCATGACCTTCGGTCTAAACTGGATAAGAAAAAGGTATGTCGCGGAGGGAGCCGGGTAGCTTTCTAAGCCAGTTTGCATTGCCAGCCAATTGAAAGCATTGCAAACACAGAATATAGAAAACTGGTTGAAAGGAAAAACGAAGGTTCGTGCTCTGACCCTCCGAAGGTACCCTCGTCATACGGGGTTCAATGGTCCAAACACCATTGACGGCAGGCGTTGTGTGCGTGTTGCATCGACAGGTTATGGAAAACAAAAAATCCAAGGAGCTAGTTGACAACTATTTCGGCCGATGAGACCTGCCAGCTCGTTTACTTTTTGCTTCGGAGGAAGAGATAAATAGAGCATTGAGAGAAGAAAGGTTCAGTTTTATAGCTCACAAGTTTCTTATTGCGTGTGAAGCAGAACTTATCTCGTGGCTTGCGCCTAGACGACTCTGTGTACCCCGCTGGCCGTGACTTCCTCCGAAGGAGAAAACGAGTCAAGACCGAGAGCCCATTGATTGATGGGTAAGCTGAACGAGGCAACCTTGAAGCACAAGACTTTGTCCTGTAGTCGGGCTTCATGACTTGATGCCGCCTCCGAAGCCCATGCATGGCCGCCCCTCCCCCCTGTGCAAGGTTGTTCCTTCCCATGGGCTTCGTGACCGAAGGTATAGCTCAAGCATTTACACATGAGCTTCGTGACCGAAGGTGCTTTCGTTCGTTCCGAGATTTCACTTTCAAATCGATCCCACCTAACAATGGAAAGAGATAAGAAAAACAAAGATATGGCAAGTGACCGCAACAACAAATGTGTGTGGTACTGTAGCAATGACCGAAGGCTGATTTTTATTGCTTCAGATTATCTCTCGAGACAAAGGACTTGAAAATGAGACTTATCTCTTTGAACCCTCTCTCTTCGGATCTTTTCCTTGTCTTGTAGTTGTGAGTCCTTACACGAGGTGGACGCCAAACTGTTGGTGTAAATTTGGTACCGAAGGGGGGCACCAACACCACAGTACTCTTCTCCTCCGAAGGGGCAAAGAACCAAAGAACCCCTTCGGAGGACTACACCTTCTTCCACTACTGCTAACTCTACTACTACTGCAACTACTAGGCAAAAACTAGAGAAGACGACAACAACTTACTACTTCGGAGTTCTTCACCATTTAATGTCTTGTCTAGTCAATTACAATGACCCTCCTATATATAGGGATGGGGGTAGATGACGATTTTCCCCCAGGCCCCTGGTGGTTATTTTCTTCCGAGCCCCTGGTGGACGCGGATTTACAAGAAACCCCTCGAGCCCACACAAAGGCACCGTGGGGCTCGAACCCACGACCACAAGGTTAAGAGCCTTTAATGCCTTGTCTAGTCAATTACAATGACCCTCCTATATATAGGGATGGGGGTGGATGGCGATTTTCCCCCAGGCCCCTGGTGGTTATTTTCTTCCGAGCCCCTGGTGGACGCAGTATTTACAAGAAACCCCTCGAGCCCACACAAAGGCCCACTACCTCTTACATGTGCTGGGCCACTCCCCCAACAAGCACGACTAGAAAAGTAACAACCACAACGACATGAACACCAATAGAAGAAAGACACGCATAGAACTACCGGCAACGCCTAAACCTGCACTAGAAGATTACATCAAGACCGCAAGCACATCACCGACAGACTCACACCCAAGCGCCAACGGGAGAAGAGCATGAAGAACATGCAAGATGAAGCCTCCGAGGAGGGAACAGCGTCGACGCCGCTGACGAGGGCCCGAATTAGGGGCCCCCGTTGACGGTAAGATTATCCCACTTGAAGACAACAAAACCATCATCCACAAGAAGGAGAGCACTCTCCACCTGGTGTTGCGTCTCAGGGAAGGCATGCAAATCTTCGTCAAGATCCTGCACCGGCAAGGCACCCAATCTTCACTCGGGTGGCAGCCTCTCCAACAAGTCCCCGTCTCGCACGACAAGTCTCCGCCTCGCACGACAAGTCTCCGCCTCGCACGACAAGTCTGGCTCCGACTAGCGCATGGGCCCAGACACACGGCTCGGGCGAGGCCACCTACGCGTGCGGGGAGGCGAATCTCCACGTCACGTGGGAACGACAGTTGGCGGCCATGCAGGAGACCTGCCCTGGCAGGAGCCTTAATGCGAGCCTGACTAGACGCGCAACCATCACATCGCCATCAACTTCCACTCTGCCACACGCAAAGCTCAGCCTGAGGCACTCGAGCACCCTCTACGACGTGTGCGGGCCTAGACTTAGGCTCACGGGTGGCAAGTCAAGCAAGTACTCCGGCAGACTAAGACAAGACTAAACTACTCGGGGAGAAGGCCAAGTGTCGAGTGAAAAGCCCGACCCGGTCACGCGGCGGCTTCCCCGACAAGACATCAAGACCAAGCTTCAATGCAGCCTGACGGACGACGACGTACGACAGGACGTACCAGTTGTTAGACATTGTAGCTCTTTTTTCCTTCCTTTGTGCCCCTCCCCTTGTGACTATAAAAGGGAGAGGAGTGCAAACGTTATAAGGGTTAGACCTTGATAGGATCACACACCATCTCTCGGGATCTGGGAACGAACTCCCTCTCCTGACCAGCTTGTAACCCCTACTACAAGCACACTTGGCTCAGGAACACGTCAGCCACGCACTGGACGTAGGGTATTACTCCTCGGAGGCCCGAACTAATATAAACCCTGTCGTCTCCCGAGCTAACTATCCGAACCCGACGCACGATCGATAGAAATTTACTGTCGGCGGTAGCGAACCCCGACAGTTGGCGCGCCAGGTAGGGGGCTTCGCGCTGTAGATCTGCTCCTCGACAACCGCCACGATGGTGATCCGCACCGAGTACATGGGCGAGAGGTACTCCATGGGGAGCTCGGACCCCCTCGCGGTCGGATTCGAGATCCGTTTCGAGAGTCTGAACTTCCAAGCCACGGGGAACGACTACCTCATGTGCATCACCAATCGCGCCGAGCTCCATTCGTGGCGGCCGGACGGCCGGGCCCGACTCCACCGCGCCCGCCGCGCGTCGCCCCGACACTCGTACCGCCGGCGCCGCGGGCCCTTCGGCACCCGGGGCACGCCGGCGTCGTTCGGGCCGCACTCGCGCCGGCGCGAGCGGAACGACGTCGAGCCGCGCGCACCGCGGCGCGCTCCTCGACGAAACGACACCAGCGCTCGCGGAGGGGGATGTGGCTCACGGGCCGCGGTTCTCCCACGGGATGTGTAACGCCGCAGCGGCCTACGGATCGTCCGCTGGCACGTACATGGAGGCGTACGACGACCTCCCTGGCTACCACCTTCTGGCGGCCAGAAACCTCATTGCCACCGACGACGAGTCGTACCACGGCTCCGCCAGCGAGCTGCCCCCCGCGACCTCGCACGGGTACGCGGAGTGGGATTTCTCCGACGTGCCGGATCCGGTGATGTTCCAGCGGTTCCTCGACGGTGCGGACTACTGGTTCGGCTACTCCGACACCTCCAACGCCAGATGCCACAGTCCCGAATGCGAGTGCTTCATGGGCGGCATCAGCGACGTGGTCAGCGGGGGGAATGCGACGAGGGTTGGCGAAGGAGAAGACCCCCGGACTCGGGGATGAGCTGTGGCCCTTCATCATCCACGACGTGCACAGGCCAGGAACGTACAAGATTCGCTACGAGGACGGGAGGGTCATCACCAACGCATGGAACATCGAACACCTACGCCCATTTTACCCTTGAGTAAACGTTCCATGCTTATGTGTCAATAAATAAATGTTGTTTGTCTATGTTCACATGTCTCTGAGTTCCAAACTTGTGCCCGACTGTGTTCTTTTCATTACAGCAACCTTCAATTTGAGCAACCAGCGTCTTTGCACCAAAACAAACATGCTCCCTGCTCGGGGGCTACCAAGGGCACGATGCCCTCGTGCCTCCTCGTTTTTTCGAAATTTTTCAAAAAATTCCGACAACTTTGTCGAGACTAATCGCACAAGCGAAAGGTTTTTAAACAGAAACTCGAACTCGCGAAAGGTAAATATGACGGCTTGCGCGGGATGGTGAGTCGCTATTCATTCAAAGCCCCTAGTGCTAACGCCTCCGCGGCTACGACACGAAGACTTGCGAGTACTTCTCTAGTCTCCGGTTTTCATCCGACCTCTTTTCAAGAGCCTTCGAATGACCGCCAGGACTCCGGTCTGAAAAAATATATTCGCGAGCAAAATCCTGGCTAAGCTATCTCCCGAACCTTTCGAGTTCCTGGGGGCTGCAAACGGATGGTTGCACTTAGTGGATTGAAGGGGCCAGGCCTTACTACTCTCACGCCCCCGCGGCTCTGGAGCACGACTTGGCTGTTTTTGTCCCATAAGTTCAGCTGCGCGTTGCTGCAGTCGTCCTCGGGCGCTCGGAAGTGATCGAGAGATAACTCAAAATAAAGGTCTAGCTACATGATAGCCTTGCAACTTGTTTCAAATTATTACAGCATCATAATTTGTGGCTTGTTTAATTCGGGGGCCCGGGAACTTCCGGTGCCTCTGGCTCGTCTTGTGGCAGCAACTCCAGGTCTTTCGGGGCGGTGTCGGCCATCTCCCGAGCGAAGGCGGCACAGTCCTGTTCCAGCTCGTCGCACTGGTCGTCGGGGATTCCTGGGGCCCAGCCGCCACTCAGCGTCGTGCAACCTAACCCCTAATAGTGTGACTCGATCATGGCGAGGATCCGGTGCACCGCGCGGCGAGCCTTCGACAACTCGAGTTCCCGCACCATGCCGGGGAGGCGGCCGACCTCCTCGATCAACATCTCGGGCGTCCGCGGCCCAAACGACACGCCGAGCGCGACCATCGCCGAGCTCAATGTCCTCCCGTGTTTGGCGACGTCCCCGATCGCCTTCTCGTTGATGGCTTCTGACTTGCGCAGGGTGTCGCGAGTCTGGCTCAGGGCGGTCGCGTCTTGCTCCCGGGATGCTCGAACTTGCTCCAGCTCAGCCTGGACTTTCTGGAGCAGCTCCGACAAGCGCCTAAGGGCACCCTCCTTCTTGATAACTTTCAGGATGGCGGCGTTTCGCTCCTGCTTGACCATCGCTAGCTGCACCACCATTCCCGTGCGGATCAAGCGTACCCCTGCAACCAAGAACATCGAGTCAAGCTCTGACATGAAGCAAGCGCCGAACTAGTCAAGGTCGGAGGGATCACCCAGCGTACCGTCAAGGTCCTGTGACAACTTGGCGTTGGAGTCCTGAAGTCGCGACACTTCCTCGATTGCCACTTGAAGTTGGTTCGTGACCTGGGAGAATTGGCAGCTTGTCGTCGCCAAGTCCGTCGTGGCCGTGCGCAAATCACTCTCCAGCTCCGACATCTTCGTCTCGAGGGCCGCCTTCTCGCGAGTAGTGGCTTCGGCAGCGTCACGGGCGGTAGCCTCCACCGTGGCCACAGCGGTCTTGGCTCTCTCAATCGCCTCCTCCGCTGACGCTGCGGCCGCTCGGAGCCTCTCAACTTTGGCCTCGGTGAGTGCAAGCTTTGACGCCAGCGAATCCCGCTCGGTAGCAGCCGTTGCGGCAGCGGTCTCCGCGGTGATGGCGCGGTCCTCCGCCGACGCGCGAGCCGCCTCGAGGGACGCCCGCGTAGACGCCTCGATCGCCACGGCACCAACCACCGCGACCTGGGCCACGACGAGCTGCATCTCCAGCTGGGTCCGCTCAGCGTGAAGCTTCCGCACCTCGTGGGCACGTCTCCGACTAGAAGACTCGAGGACCTGCAACCGACAAGATAAGGATAAGTGGCGCAACCCGAGAAGATCACAGGATTGAGAAGCTACCCCCTGACAAGAAAGCTTACCGAGGTCGCGGGGAGGATGAGTTCATCAAAGGCGCAGCGCGCCTAAGTCATCCCACGTTCTAGGGTGTTGCGCGCCGCGACCTCTTCATCGTCCTCGGAATCGGCGCCAAGCCCGGAGGAAGCCGCCCACGAGACGCACGCGAGCTCAAGGGTGCGAGCCTCGTCGCCCGCTACGCCCTGAGACAGGGATGCTCCCACCTCCTCGACCTCTAGGATCTCCGGGGAGGCGGTTCTTGTCACCGTCTCGGGAGCGACCAGCCCTTGTGCGAGGGCGCCCGGCTCGTCGGGGATATGAACCTCGACGCTCTCGGTATCAGCAGCAATCGGGTGGGGCGGCAATGGCGCTTCCTCTCTGAAAATAGCCTTCGACGCACCGGCCTCTGTGATGGGGGCTGGAGCATCGGTGGCTTCGGCTGGCTGGGGAGGCGGCGCTTCCAGACCTTCATCAACCGCCGACGGTGCAGACACACCTACCGTCGGCTTCGCGAAGACCACAGGCGCCACCAGAGCCGCGTCGGCAGCCTCAGCCTCGGCCGCTGAGGAGAAGCCACCGACGCTCTCGTACTCTTGCAGCACCTTCTATACTGAGGCAAGCATCTCCCTGATCGTCGGCGCGTTGGACATCCTCTCCTCCACCGCTTCGTACCCCTTCTCCGAGTATTGGGGGCCTTCAAGATCGATCACCCCAACACCGGGAAAATCGATGTACCAACAGGTCGCTAGTTCCATCACCTCCTCGGCGGTGAGGGTGATTTAGTTCGAAAAGGTCTCTGCTACCTCCACGGTTGGGGGAGGACCCGAAGCTTCCGCCACTGGAGAGGGCCCTGACACCTTTTCGGCGGGGAGTGAACTCGTCGCCACCGCCGCTTGCATTGCCCCAGGCCCTGAGGGGGTCACGACGTCACGACTCTCCGACGACAAGGGAGCCGCCAAGCCTTCATCCATCGCCACCACCGCGTCCTCGCCGTCGGGACCGGCTGTGTCCGACACTCCCATGGCCACCCGAGGGGCGGATGCCTCGGCAATCGTCCCAACCTCCTCGATGTCGGTGACAGGCGTCGGTGGCAGTGGCGTGATCAATGCCTCAGCAGCGGTGGCGGCCGCTGGCACATCCTCAGCATGCGGTGGCACCATCTCGGTACCTGGGGGATGGGAACGAGCATTGGAAGAAATCACCTGCGCGCTCGACGCCAGGCGCTTTAGGGGTGTCAAGCTGAGCACCCCGGTGTCGGCATGGCTACGAGAAGCTCAGAAAAGAGGCGTCAGCAAACGAGTCGGAAGAAACAGAGTGAAGACGAACTGAAGTCGAGAACTTACATCTTGGAGCACACCCGGGCCTTCTTCACCGGGCAATCTGACAAGCCCAACTCGGGGGCTGCGTGTTTCGGGCCGTGCTCGGGGGCAGCGCGCCGCGACCCCACCGACTCGGGGGCTGCTCCACTTTGACCCGCCGCCTCAGTGGCGGTGGCACTCTCCCTCGCGCACTCGGGGGCTAAGCCTCCGGCCTCTGCGACGGCCGGTGACGAACCTTGGCCCCCACCGGCGACAAGGGACACGTGAACTATCGGGGCTCCGCCGCCCCGTATGATTAGCGACTGCAAGCGCTGTGGGGCAGCACTAGGCTCTGCCACTGGTGGCGCGCTCGGTGTCGATACCGAGTCCGACGACCTCCCCCACGACCGGCGCCTCTGCAAGGAGTCGGAGTCGGGGTGCTCCGATCCGTCGTAAAGTTGACGGGCGGACGACGGCCTTTCCTCCGACCTTCTCGGAGGGCCGGCTTGACGAGGCACAGGCCTTCGCAGCTCGGGAGCACCCGTACTGCCGGGTGTCGCACGAGAACGGGTCATCCGCTGGTCCTCTCGGATGGAGGGAGCCGCCGGGCGTGAGCTCGAGCCCACGGTCTTGTCATGCCTCGCCGCCTGTGGCCGGTGCGACGACGACACTTCAACATCATGGGTCAGGGATGACGAGGACGACCCCGACATGTTGCTCCAGTCAATCGCCGTGCTAGCAACGTCACCGCTCCAAGACGGCTCGGGTGATGGGTCCTCATCGGAGGAGACGCCCGACCCCCCCGCCTTCCGCCTTTTGGTGCGGTTGTCATTGCGATCACACTTGGCGACCTCGCGCTTCTTGTGCTGCGCCTTGCGTGCAGCCCACCTCTCCTCCGCCGCTGCCTTTTTCTGGTTGAAGATCGCCTCCTCCGGGAGAGGCACCTTAGCCGGGATGAGGTGGGTGCACTTCAACAGCAACGACAAGAATACTCCGAGATTAGCCTCGAGAACATCATTCCACAGCGAAGGTCGAATGTAAACTTCTCAAGAAGATGAGAAACTTACAATTTTCTCTGTCCCCGCGTTGGGGAGCATGGGAAGCATCTGCGACGATGGCCACAAATAGGTCAACCTCCCGATCGCCTGTGCCACTCGGCGCTGAACCTCGAGCGGTGACGAGAGATTCGGCGCGGTCACGGTCCCCACCCAGCGGGCTCTCTCGGCGGTCATGTCGCAGAGGCGGAGCGGCCGTCTCCGAAGTGGCACGACTCCCCGGGCGTGGTACTGCCCGACCATTTCCGCCAAGGTGATCCCGGCGTCTCGCAGGCGTTCCAGCACAGCCCAGTGGGACTTGAGCACCTTCTCTTGCTCTGTCTTGGCGGGGCCATCCGCCCAGTTTCGTTGCGACCTCGCAATGGAGCAGCCGGTGTATGCCGGAAGCGCGTGCTTGGGGTCGTTCCGCAGGTAGAACTATTCTTTGTGCCAGCCACTGTTCGAGCTGGTCAGCGGCGCCGGGATGTAGTCATCGCCGCAGCCTTGCTTCATCCGAAGGTTGGCGCAACCAATCATCACCGCACGGGATCCCTCCCTCATGCAGGTGAACCTAAAGAAGTACCATAATAGATGCCAGTGCGCACTGATGCCGAGGAACCCCTCGCACATTGCCTCGAAGGCGGACATCTGTTGGATGTTGTTCGGGTTGAGGTGCTAGAGCTGCAACCCGTATGCGAACAGCACCCCTCGGATGAACCGACCGACGGGGACGTAGAAGCCACGCTCGTGGAAGGCCACGAACGACACCACGTACCCATTGGGCGGGCGTGGCATGGACTCGCCGGCGGGGAGGATCCACTCAATGGCCTCGGTGAGGGGAGGCAGCTGGCTCGCCTCAACGAGACGAAGGAGTTGCTTGCGGGAGACGTTGGAGCGCGTCCAGTTCGACATCTCAGCAGCGAAGTCTTGGACGGGCTTCAAGCGCGAGCAGCAACAGCGTTGTGGACGCGGAAGAACTCGGAGCACGGAGGACGAGTGCGGGAGAAAGAAGAAGCAGAAGGGAAAGCGAATTCCAAACCCCGCACTCGACGTGCGACTTTAAAGGGTACAAGCCTGGCCCTTCACCTTCGATGCTGGGCCCACCGTGTCAGCAGGACTCCTGTCCACTCACGCGCGCGCCACGGCGAAACGACCGCCCACTCACGTAACACCTTGGTCTTCGTGGAGTACGGACGCGCAGAGTCCGCGCACAATCATGATGGCGCTGTCACGTCCGTCATGTCGGCCGAGATGCTCGCGCCCATTACTGCACCCACGTCGCCATGACGGCAGTAACCGCTCCAACGAAACCTTCAAGGCTACAATGGCTACAATTACAAACAAAAGCTCGCGAGCGAGTTTGCAACTCACTCACGAGCTCGGGGGCTACATCCGGTGGATGCGCTTGCGTGCACCCACCGAGAACTTGAAGAACACCTCCAACACCAAGACTCACCGGTTGAGCCTGAGCACGACTCCTCAACTTCCACTCAGGCTCGAGGGCTACTGACGAGGGCCCAGATTAGGGGCCCCCTTTGACGGCAAGATTATCCCACTTGAAAACAACAAAACCATCATCCACAAGAAGGAGAGCACTCTCCACGTGGTGTTGCATCTCAGGGAACGCATGCAGATCTTCGTCAAGACCCTGCACCGGCAAGGAACCCAATCTTCACTCGGGTGGAAGCCTCTCCGACAAGTCTCCGCCTCGCACGACAAGTCTCCGTCTCGCATGACAAGTCTCCACCTCGCACGACAAGTCTCCGCCTCGCACGACAAGTCCGGCTCCAACTAGCGCATGGGCCCAAACACACGGCTCGGGCGAGGCCACCGACGCGTGTGGGGAGGCGAATCTCCACATCACGCGGGAACGACAGTTGGCGGCCATGCAGGCGACCTGCCTTGGCAGAAGCCTTAATGCGAGCCTGACTAGCCGCGCAACCATCACATCGCCATCAACTTCCACTCTGCCACAAGCAAAGCTCAGCCCGATGCACTCGAGCACCCTCTACGACGTGCGCGGGCCTATACTTAGGCTCACGCGTGGCGAGTCAAGCAAGTACTCAGGCAGACTAAGGCAAGACCAAACTACTCGGGGAGAAGGCCAAGGGCGTGTTTGATATGGGCCATTTTAGGTGGCCTGAGCTCTCTAGGTGCAACTCTCGGTGTTTGATTTCGATTTACTGGTGTCTCTCGCGATGCAAATTTCCTTCTCTTTCCTGGCTCCCGGGAAACACTGTCGAGTTTCATTTTCTGGGAGCCAGGCTCGCTCCATTCTCGCGCGGTGCTCCTTCGTGCATCCCCTCACCTCCATGGTCTGGATCTCACCTCCCGTTTGCCTTCCCGCTCTGGCGCGCATTCCCCAGCTGCCCCCGCGCCATGGTCTATTGCCGCCTCTCTCTCCTTCGACGGCGGCCTCGTCCTCACTGACCGCGCAGCCAACAAGGCACTCTGGTCCACCGCTGCCACCTCTGCTCACCGGTGGCGGTTCGCCCGGGCTTCACCTTCTCACCGACCGCGCATGGTGAACCTCAAGATCAAGAGCACCGGTGGCCATGCGCCTGGGGCGAGCCATCGGGCGGCGGCGTCGCTGCCGCCATGTGGAGCTCGAGCTGCGGGTGTCGGTGCTATGGAGTTGGAGCGCGTCGTGTCCCTTGCGGGGCGGCCATGGTGGATGGCTGTAGCAGCAAGCGGCGCCGGGGCTCAGGCAAAGCAAGGCATGCCAGCAAAAGCTTGAGCGCGTGCGCTGTGCTGGTGGGCAGCGGCGGCGGTCGGCAAAGCAACCGCGTGCCATTGCTTTTGCTTGATGAACTACTGTAGCTACTGAAACATCCATCTCTCTTCCTTTTTATCTTCTGATTTTGCAAGATAACAAGATGATTGGCTTTAAAGAAAGTTGTTAATCCACAAGAGATCTCCATCTTTTCTTAAAGGACCATCATCAAAAGATTGCTGGTTCTAAATATTTGGAATTTAGAAGAAGGGCACAATGAAAATCAGTGGCACACCATGACCATGGTTGACGCCTAGCAGGTGTATGATACAATGCCAAAAAAGAAATATGAGGGTAACTTCACCCCGTCTCAGATGCAAGGTCATCCTATGCATCTCTGCACCAAATCAAACACGATCTCGATCCGCCCCGGCTCACGAGGAACAAATGAATCAAACACATGACGCTGCCCACGGGAACCAGGCCCTGACTGGCCACAGCCATGCCGGCTGGCCGAGCCACCCAGAGCTCAGAAATCAAACACGCCCCAAGTGTCCCGGAGTGAAAAGCCTGACCTGGCCACGCGACAGCTTCCCCGACAAGACATCAAGACCAAGCTTCAATGCAGCCCGACGGACGGCGACGTACGACGGGACGTACCAATTGTCAGGCACTGTAGCTCCTTTTCCTTCCCTTTGTGCCCCTACCCTTGTGACTATAAAAGGGAGAGGAGGGCAAACGTTATAATGGTTAGACCTTCATAAGATTGCACACCATCTCTCGGGATCTGGGAACGAACTCCCTCTCCCGGCCAGCTTGTAACCCCTACTACGAGCACACTTGGCTCAGGAACACGGCAGCCATGCACTGGACGTAGGGTATTACTTCTCGGAGGCCCGAACCAGTATAAACCCCGTCGTCTCCCGAGCTAACCATCCGAACCCGACGCACGATCGATAGAAATTTACTGTCGGCGGTAGTGAACCCCGACAGCCGCCATCATCCGTTTGCCCACGCAGAACCATACCAAGCTTTCACTTGGCAAGACAAATGGACGGAGGCCAAAACAACACCTCCAAAAAGGCGAGGTACGTTCGAAAGACGCACCCATTGTCGGCCCGATGAGAACGGACCAAGCTTTCGCAGGCCTCCGGAACCAACATCACGCAGCCCACCGCCGAAGCCGAGAAGGAGCCAACCGATGGAAAGACAACAAGCAACTCTTGATGGCGATGATGAAAAGCTTCTGCAGGAAAGGCGGCCAAGAGCGACCACAGCTACCAGGAGGGGGAAGGAGTTCACCCACATACCCACTCCCAACGACCGGCGCATCCAGCAACACTTGAAGACGACGAAAGGTGGGTACTAAAGTAAAAGAAGCTAACGTGATATGTCGACAGTCTGAGGCACCAGGGGGAGGATGATACCCATTCTCCCACCAGCGAAGAAGACGACAGGTGAAAGCATGGATCCACATGTTGCCAACAAGTCATGAAGAGGCAACCAGCTACACCACCACCAAGTCCGACGACGACGAAGCGAGGACACGTGTAAGACAAGATCGACCGCGAGAACAAGACGACGAAAGAAAATGGGCACATAGACCCAGCTCCATAAGAAAAGGGGGCAGCGACACCCCTGGTCGGCCGCTGGCAAGCGGTTAGCACAACCGAGGAAGAGGAATGGGGGGCACAGATGACGCCTTCAAGAAGGTAAGTGGCGCCCGAGAGCGTCATTGTCATCAGCCCGTGAATGAGCATCGGCTTTCGTTAGCACCATGAGAACCTCCCCAAGGCACACACCACCACAACCATAGATCGAACAAGCGGGGACGACGACCGGCGGCATAGCGAATACATGTCGCCACGCCCGCCACAGATACCCCACCGAAGGGCGATCGGAGCACAACCAGAGAGATGCCACACCACCAAGGTACCGTGAAGAGGAAGCCGCCACACTCGAAGGTGATGAAAAGGAGCGACCTTGATGCTTCGACGGCATCCCGACCCACCGGCGACCAAAGGAGGCCCGAGCGACCGTGGTAACGACCACCAAAGAGTGCCACACCGAAGAATGACGGATCCACGGTAGCCGCTCTCGCAGCGGAGCAGCATCCCCGGCGCCCGCCGTGGCGCGCCAAGAGAGGGGCGATGCCATGCCCGCGCGCCCGCCTCGGGCCTAGGGGAGCGGCGCCCGACGCGCCGCTGCAGGACCACCCACCCCGACAGACCCACGTGCAGGCGAATCGCACCGTGGAGGGTCGGGACCATCGCCGGAGAGCACACCGGCGACGCCTCTGCGGACTGGCCGAGGCAAGAGCTGGAGGAGGCAAACGGGCGTCCACTTCTGGATCCACCACGCGGAGAGCCTAGAAGAGCCCCCCGTCGGCCGAGAACAACCGCCGCCGCCAGGTCAACGCGGACCTGCAGGCCCATCTCGCGTCGAATCTGCCGCCGCGCACGCCGCATCCGCGTGGGGGATGGGCGGATCGTCGCCGAGGGTTGCCGGATCCGTCGGGCAGGGCCATGGCCGCCGTCGCCGTCGCCGTCAGCCCTCAACACCAACAGAGAGAGGAGGGGGAAGGAAGAGAGGGAAGAGGAGGAGACGGGAGAGGAGGAGGAAATGGGAAATGGGGGGCCGCCGCCGCTGCCATGGGCGTGACGGTGGCGGCCGGAGGAAGCGTCGGGAAGGTCTAGGGCGGCGGTATCCGTGCAAAGATAAAATTGATGAACTAAGGGTCACTGATTTTTTTATTATAGGAATGAAAATTTTTTGTGCCTCCAAACAGTGGACCCAATCGATGGGTACTCCGCATTCCTCAAGATTATTTTTTTAGAGTTCTAGGGCCGATGCCCCCGTCTTACTTAACGTAAAGACCATTTCGGCTTTTACGCCCCATTACACTCCATCCTCCCGCCAACACAAACATTACAAACTTTTTCAACCACAAAAGCCACACGCTCTAGCCGACCGTCATCGCAAGCACAACTACGGAGATAAGACCTACTAAACAACACAAACTAACAAACCAAGTTTCTACAGAAGCATCTTGAGATAAAACCATTTGCCACCTTCGGGCAGCCTCCATGTCTTTTCCCCGGGCAATCCATTCTTGAAACTCAGCAGGTATGACCTCCAAGTACCAATTGGTTGCATTGTCGCCCAGAACTTGAGCAAGCCCCCATTCCACCTTGATGTCTTCATCGCAGCTTCTCCGGCATCGATGCATGCAGCCTTAAATCGTTATGAAAGTCACCAAGCTCTCCCTCTTGTCCTCCGGGGCAAGAATTGTCCAATTCCCGCAGCAGCCCCCGCAATTCTCCCCAAAACCTCCCTCATATCCTTCCATTGTGCATTCCGAAAACAAATATAATTTCTTACTTTCCAAATTGCCCATAAAGCAAGAAGAAATCACATTTAGCACCAAATTTTTCTTATTAGACTACCCACTTTGTACCAATATTCTCAAAATTAGCCCCTATCTCTACTCCAACTACTTGAGATAACCTGTCTCCACAGCCTTAACCGCTACAACACACTCAAAAAATAAATGGTTGCAGGTTTCTAGCTCGCACAAAACAGGGGGTTTTATCTCTCACTTCTCTCCTTTTTTGCAAATTATCTCTCGGTGAGGTTCTTGTTTTTCGAAAGCAACCATAAAAAGAAGTGAATCCTAGGAGGAACTTTCAAGCTCCAAACAAGATGACACAAAAATAGGAAGGATTCCTCTATTATTAATAACCCCGTAGAGGGACCGCGAAGAATAAATCCCAAGAAGGAGAATTGCCAAATCGGGGCTATCCTCTTCGCAGAGAAGCGCATTGTGGTGGCCACCGAACCACCTCATCCCACATATTCATAAGTTTTTGCCCCACAGCTCTTCGAAAGTACATTTCGGGGACTCCCCATCCCACAACTCTTGAATAGTTGCCGATTTTTCATTAGCTATCACATACAACTCCCAAAACCGGATTGCTAAACTTGAGGACCCTGCCCAATTGTCTTCCCAAAATTTAACCTTCCTTCCATCTCCTACTTTCCATCCGTATCCCATTTTGGCAGCCTTTTGCGCCCACATGAAGCTTTTAAAGAACTCGAGAAGCTTTATTATCTTTGGTATAGAAAATATTTAGTTTACCGGTGTTATATTTAAAGTCTATTACTTCCCTCCACATTTTACCATTATTAGCCCGATATCTCCTTATCCAGGAGCCAAACAAAGCTAATATTAAGGTCTCTAAGGCTAGGAATGCCTAATCCTCCAAAATCTTTGTGCAAACCTACTACCTCCCGGTTAACTAGGTGATATTTGTGATTTCCATCACTATCATCCCACAAACAATTGGCCATGTGAGAATTAAGGATTTTTATGGCCCATTTTGGAAACTTGATGAAGGACAGCAAATACACAGGTATGCTAGCAAGGCATGTTTTAACCAAAGTTAGCCTGGCTGCTTGTGATAGGAGCTTCCCCCTCCAGCTAGCAATTCTTTTCATAATTTTGTCCACTAGAGGTTGAATATCATCTCTTTTGAGTTTGTCAGGACTCAAAGGTACCCCTAGGTATTTGATGGGAAACTTTCCTAGAGGGCATGTAAAAAGCCTAGCTATATTCTTGCTAAAATCCTCTCCAATGTTAAGAGGCACTATCTCACTTTTATGGTAATTAATTCTCATACCAGACAAATGCTCAAACCACACTAGGCAGCATTTTAGATTATTAAGATATTCATCTTCACAACTAGAGAATATGATTGTATCATCCGCATACTCGCAAGCGAAATTACCCCCTCCTTTCTAAAATTAGTCAAAAGCCCTTTCACCAGCCCTTGGTCACAGGCTTTGAGAAGCATTTTAGTAAGCACATCCCCTACCGGATTAAAAAGCATAGGGGAGATTGGATCCCCTTGTCTTAAACCTTTGTCCGTTTGAAAGAAAGCACTCTCCTCACCATTTAGATTGACTCCCACGCATCCTCCCGTAATAATTGTTTTTATCCAACTTATCCGGGTACTATTAAAATTTCTAGCTTGAAGGATTTCCAACAGAAAATCAATATCTACTCTATCATATGCTTTTTCATAATCAAGCTTAAGGACAATCCCCCGCTCATTTGACCCATTGACACTATGCACTATTTCATGAGCAGTCACCACACTTTCCAAAATATATCTACCTTTAATGAAGGCACTCTGGTTTTTCATCACAAGTATATCCGCAACTTTCCCCAATCTGATGGTCATCACTTTGGAAAAGATTTTAAAACTGCAGTTGGCTAAACTAATGGGCCTAAAGTTCCTCATATTTCTAGCTTCGCTAACTTTTGGGATCAGAGTTATCATAGCAAAGTTCAACCTATACAGGTCCAGGGTTCCTTGATGAAAATCTTTAAACATGGACAGGATGTCATGTTTAACTACCTCCCAAAACTTCTGGTAGAAAAGGAAGGTAATCCCATCTGGGCCAGGAGCTCCCTCCGCATAACAGCTAAAAACCGCGTCTCTAATTTCCTCTTCAGAAAAAGGAGCAACTAACATCCTATTCTCTTCCTCAGACACCATATCCTCCATGTCCCAGAAGGAAGTTGATAATGTGATGTTTGGTCTAGTTTCTTTAGCAAAGAGTTCTTTATAGAAGCTCCTTGCTATTTTGAGCATCCCCTCTTGATCCATTACTATGCCATTTGGGCCTTCTAGACAATCTATATGTTTCTTCCCGCTTCTCTCGATTAGCTATTGCCCGGAAATACGCAAGATTCCTATCACCTTCAAGAATACTCCTATCTCTAGATCTTTGTCTGGCCTTTATTTCCTCTAAAGACCAGATGGCATTTAACTCATCTGCTACTTCTTTCAGTCTATTTAATTTGTGGCCAGGGAGACCTCTCACCTCCGCCTCTTCATCTAACTGATTATATTCTGTGGCCAGCTCCACTTTTCTTTTGTTCATGGCTGCAATTTCATTAGCAGCCCAACCTCTAACTAGCCTCCTAAAAGTTTTAACTCTGAACTGCCACCTATCCACACTGGTATACTCATGGCAAGGTGTGTCCCACACCTTCTTAACTACTTCTTTAAAGGAGGCTATCTCCAACCACCATTTCTCAACTCTAAATCTTTTCTTCCCAAAGTTCATGTTACATCCAGCATCTACTAGAATGGGATTATGATCACTAGGTAACCTGTTAAGGGCTTTCACTCTAACCAGAGGAAAGGTTGTTTCCCACTCAGTTGAAACAAAAACTCTATCTATTTTTGCCATAATCAGATTTTCCTGATTGTTAGTCCAAGTGTATAACTTGTTAGTAGGGCTAATTTCCATTAGACCCCAATGGCTAACCCAGCCATTAAAGCGTCAGCCCATTTATGGTTGATATTACCATTACTTTTATCACTTATATATCTTACCAGGTTAAAGTCTCCACCTACTAGGATAGGACCTTTCCAACTCGACATGATGGAATGCAACTCATCTATGAACTCTTGTTTGCCCTCTTCATACGGAGCACCATACACTACTACCAACTTCCAGCTGAAACCATTTTTAACATCCGTAAGCATAACACTAATAGAAAACCTTTTTTTGTCGCCTACCGTCATCAAGAATTTCTCTGAATTGGCACCTACAAGGATACCCCCTGCTGTACCTTTAGCGGGGAGATGGCACCAACTGAAAGGGATGTACCCAGTTAAGGATCTAAGAAAACCAGGAGTAAAGTTCTCCTTCTTGGTTTCAATTACCCCTACAAAATCTGCCCGATTCTCTCTAATTTTACTAATAAGAGTAGGGACTCTTCCAGGTTTGTCCAAACCTCTAATATTCCATAAAAGACCTATCATCTATTTTTTTCTTGTTTTTCTTCCTACCACCTATCATGGTTTCACCTTTTTCTATCATATTTAACAGATCCTCAACCATGGCGGAGTCTGATGGAGCCCCATCATCACCCCCCTGATCCTGCCCTTCCTCATCATTATTTTCTGCTAGATCGGAGTTTCCACTCCTATCTTGATAGCTACCAGCTTCAGGATTACTCTCTACGCTAGTCATGTATTTTTTATCTCTATCTGTTTCCTCTTTCATTATCTTGCCCACTACCTCATCCTCCACTGGATTTCCATCCCTATCAACTAAGCATATAGCAGTTGCCACAACATGTAAAGCATGTTCAGTAATAAAAGGAAGGTCTGTATTTGTTTTACCTTTTGGATGAGTTTCTTGCCATTTCCTCTTTGCTTCTTGATATTCCTCAAGATTATCGCGTGTATTAATAATTAATTGACTAGCAGTTTGTCTTCAATACTCCATTTGTTTCAAAATACTTGTCGTTTTCTATATAGATACCCTTTATTATATATGTGAACATAATACAAATCTATGTGGATAACAAATGGATTGCATCTAGAAAAGCTGAGGACGGGCACTAACCCGGTTGGTGGAGCAGCTGGATGTAGCGCCCACACCCTGGGTTCGAGATTCACTTGGCGCAGGTTTTCCTCGTCGGAGTTTATCTCCGAAAAAATCCCCTCGCTAGTGAAATCGGGGTTCGGGGGTTTACTAAGTCGGTATGTGACTTTCTTCTCTTAATGAAAACCGTGGGGCGGTCTTACCCAACGGACTTAGTTTTTTTGCATCTAGAAAAGCTAAAATGAATCATATGTATTTTGAACGGAGGGAGTACAATGCTATTACTGCAGCTTAACCGCCGCATAGGTCGTAATAGTCGTATGGTTCATGCATGTCGATTGCTTATGATCAGCATCAGTAGAGGCCGCGAGCTTAATCAATTGACTTCAGCAAACATCTGCGGCGTTGCTGACGGCTGACCATTCATCAACTGCCGGTCAGCCGTCGGCATAGGAAATCATTCCGTCCGTCGCGTAGTGGACCTGTAGACGTCGGAGTCGATCGACAGGCCGGCCGGGGCGTCTGATTCTCGGCCGGTGGCGGCAGGGGCACGTAACAAAAGGCTCGGCTCGGATGAAGCCACCGCCGCCACTCTTCTGCTCGGCAGCATCGGTCTGCCCTGTGTCCAACCGCTCCCTGGTAGCGCATTTCCTCTCCAATCAAATGGCTTGGGGAGAACCCACACCTCCCTCTGTGGAAAACAGGTTCTTCGTAACCTCCCCTTCCACTCCCCTTCCACTATGCAGGGTTTAAGATGTTACACAGATGATTCTACCACTCCAGATCTCCTATCTAATAGGATCAGACCCGCAGGGATTGGCATTTTCATCACTAATACTCAATTACAATCCCCTTTGTCTATTTCTCTTAAGGCTGCGATCGGTGTTTGTAGCTGAGGCAGCAGCCTTAGCTTTTGCAACCTCTCTACTTCATTTTATGCAATTAAACCCGGTCAATTTTCTCACAGATAATCAGCTATTGTCTCATTACATAAATAGCACAGGCCATTTTGACACACGGGACTGGAGAGCTGCTTCCTACACACAGATCATCACTTCTTCTTTGACAGGTGCTTCCAAGGTGTTCAACATTTCGAGGAATCATAACCACATGGCTGATTCTTTGGCCAAACAAGGATTGGACTTACTTCACTCCAATTCTCTCCGAACGAACTATACTTGTACCAATCCTTCTCATGCTCATGGCTGCCCGTTGTTAAGGCACTTCAGTTTGTAACCATTAGCTTTGTAATGGTCATAACAGCTTCCTGCTGTTAAGTTTTAATGACATGTTTGTTGTAAAAAAAACGCTCCCTGGCAGATGCACTATTGTGCTGGGCTGGTGGTGAGATCGCAGTCGGAAAAACCCACGCACCGAGCCACCGAGGTAGCTAGTGGCCTAGTTGGCCTGCTGGCTAGCTAGCTGCTGCTGGTGCACCCTGCTATAGCTACATCGTCCACGATCGTCTCCCACTGATCCGGCCGATCACGATCACGATCACACTAACCCATGATGCCCTCGTACCACATATATATCTGGGGGTAGCGATCCTACCTTTATTAATTTGAACAGTTTTGCAACACGTTGACATAAGACGACAACCAAGATATATATGATATTCCTTCTGCAAAAAAAAAAAAGAAAGAGGAAGTTATCATGCATCATCATCGGCGTGCCGGTGCAACTTGTGACTCGGTGTGCTGAATTATCTCCATACGTAGCCGACGCGGACTGAAAGCACCACGAGCGCACTCGAGCCGGGTCGATCCCACGCATCGATCTCCTCTGATGCATGCTTTTTATTTGCGGCTTACTACACTGCGCGAATGGTGAACAGCTAGGGAGGAGCTTGGGCGTTGGACGACGTACGCCTATAAATACCGGGTCCATGCTGCAGCACCCTAATAAGACACAACACACAAGCCGCCACACAGCATAGAGGTATCGAAATGGCGCCCAACAAGAGCCTCGTCCTCCTCGCCGCTCTCCTCCTCCTCCTTACCGCCGCCGTAGGTCAGGCGGTGGTGGGCTTGCCGCCCACCATTAATCCCGTCGTCATCGTCTCCGGCGTTACGTCCGCCGTCGGGAGCGTCATCAACAACGTGGCGGTGGTCCCGCCGTTCGCCAGTAAGGACACGGCTTTGCTATACTATACAAATATATCTGTATCTACACACACATCATTGCCTCTGATCTAGTTGGTTTAATTCCCCTCTCTGCTGTATGTATCGATCTGTCCGGCCGGCCAGACGCCACCGTGCAGGTGGTGTGCAACAGCACCGTGGTGGCCACCGCGACTACGGACAGCAACGGGGCCTTCACCATCATCCTGGGCCGTATTCTCAGCATGGCCACTGGAGTGGTCACCTCCCTGCTGAGCAACCAGTGCAGGGCGGTGGTGACTCCCAACGTTTCCCTGGGCGGCGCCACCGGGACGCTGTCCGTGCCGCTGCAGCCCGTGTCCACCGTCACTACCCTCGGCGGCCTCGTTACTGCGACGACCATTACCGTCTCGAGCCTCACCGCCACGGCCTTCAACGGGATCATCGCTCTTCTCGGCGCGGTCTAGCTAGCTCCATCCCGAAACCTTGGCTAGAGCTAGCGGCCTAGCGCGCGCTGGCTGCATGTCTCTGGCCGTGTCGCGGTTCACGATATATATATATCGACGCCAGGTACTACTACTATACTGATGATAACTACGAATAGAATAAATCAGTACGTATGCGTACGTGCGAACCTGAAGTATACGCAAGATCGATAAGGTTGCGTTGCAACGCTTTTCCTTTAAACTGGCATATCACATGCACTACAGGAGACAGCTGCTTCCCCGAGTGCCAAATGCACTCGGGGAAGGCCCCAAAACACTCGGTGTCATACCCGATTTTCCGTAGAAAACCGAATGCATCTCATATGTGTGTCGGGATCACAATTTCACACATATGATAGACTCATGAGTGTAATATCACAAGACATTGCTCAAAAACGTACAGAAAAGGTTTATTAACTTTTATTACACTCACGATGGTAGACACGAAGGTCTTTACACGAACAACGATAACTATGAAGACGCTACTCCATCTTCATCTTCCACAAGCTTCGATCGGTTGATCGCATCCTCGAACTCCTCGTAGTCGGTGAAGTGCTCCACTCCGGGATTCTTCTCTCGAACGAGCGTAAGCAAGGATGAGTACACTTATGGTTGGTACTCGGCAAGGCCACAGAATAACCGGAAAGCAATATTAATCCATCTTTAAGTTCAATTAATCATGTGAGGGTCCAGGCCGCTCTTGACCGTGAGCACGGCCGATCGATCGCTTTTACACTGCGAGAGGTTGCACACTTTTCCCACGGTTCGCGTAAAAGTTCCAAAGAACTTTGAACCCAACCACGCATGTGCCGATCGGGCACAATACCACACTTCCGAGGTGTGATTGCATAGGGACGCTACGAAGCCTTTACAAAGATATGCAAAAGCATCAACAACCCACGACGATTCTGACTCGGGGCGGACCATAACCCTCCCTAGTGGTCGGCACCTTAGCAAAGGTCGCTACCCCAAAAGGACCGGGCTATACCCCCGCAACCCGGAGCCCCCCGTGTTCCTTTCGGATAGGGTCGTCAACACAATCACACATCTAATTAATTGGCTAAGCCGAGCCATATGGACCTGTGGTTGCACCGTTTTCCGGGTGGTTCTCCATGTTCCGATTAATTTATAGTAATCTTGATTAAAGCATAGGTAGAAGGGTGGTTAGGGTCACTTGCCTTTCTCCAACGATAAGCTACTTTCCTTATCTGCAAAGCTCTGCACTTGAACTTCCTCGAACGGCGCGTTGGCTACGATCATGCAAGAAAACATACAATAAATAAAACAATACATCAAACATTACCAAAAGACTAAAACAAGCTTTTAGAAATGACGGGCTCGGAGAGACGATCGCGTGGACATCAAGAACGCGTAAAACGGAGCTAGGATGGAAAAGTTATGGCTGAAACAAGGTTCAGGGACTAAATTGTAAAAGAACTGGAAGTTTAGGGGGTTTTTACGGAAGATTTCAGGGACCTAAACATAAATATGTGTGAAACTTGAAGGTCTAATATGTAAAAGGTTAAGGATAGGCTTAAGAACATAGAAACTAAGGATGCAGGGGCCTAAATATAAAAATCGGGACCTAGTTATTTGCAAAGTAAGGACCAGGGGCTTTTATATAGGTGGAAGGGTATATTTGTAATTTTCAGAAATAGGGGGGGCTTATTTGCAAAGTTGCACGGGCGGCCGGCGGGTGAACCGTGGCGGCGACACGTGGCGGCTTGTGGTTGGACGTGATGACGCAAGCGATGACGTGGCGATGACGCAAGCGTGTGGACCGGCCTGGTGGACCGGTCCACCGTGGACCGGTGAAGGGGTACGCGGCCCTTTTAATCCGAGCCGTAGATTTAGATCGGATGGCCACGGTTGATTGCGGGCAAAGGGGCGGCGGCGGCGCGTGCAGGGGCGGCGGCGGTCTCGCCGGCCGGCTCGCCGGAGAAGGCCAACGGGGGGCTCGGTGCGCCAAAAATTACGGGACCTAGACAAAAACGAAGCTAGGGAGGTAGGGAGGATTACCGAGGGCTCGAAGAGGAGGGAGACGCGCCGGAGAAGGAGATCGGGGCGGCGACTCCGGCGGCGGTCGGCGCTCCGGTGGCGGCGGCGCTCGCGCAAGGGGATGGCGGGGATGTGGTGCGGGAGGAGGTGGGGTTCGGGCTCGCCTTTATAGGGCGGAGGGGGGAAGTGGAGAGGGCGGCCGAGGCGGCGCGGGGAGGTCGGTGGCGCCGGCGCCATTAATGGCGGCTCGGTGCGGGGCGGCGTCCGTTACGGGGAGGGGAAGAGGCGAGGACGGCGGTGGGTGAGTGCGCGGCGCCTTGATGGCGAAGGCGGACGGGCGCGGGGGGCGGGGAGGCGGCGCCGGGGTGAGGGGATGGCCGGCGGCCGACGCGGGGAAGAAGGAGGGGCGCGGGGCCGGAGGTTGAAGGAGAACCCGATGGGTGGGCCCCACCGTCGGCGAGAGGGAGAGAGAGAGGAGAGGGAGGGAGGCGGCGGGGTGGGCCGGCTGTGGGCCGAAAGAGGATGGGCCGCGGGTTGGGTTAGATTGGGTGGCTGTTTTCTTTTTTTTTCTTCTTTTCTTTTCTTTTCAAATCCAATTTCAAACCTATTTCAAATCTTTTAAATTCAAATCTTTTTCATCTTTTCAAATTGAAATTTTAACACAAATTTATTCAAATGTTTTAAGACTTTTAGAAAACTTTTTCAAACATTTTTAAATTCAAACTTTCAACCTCTTTTCATTTTTTTTAATTCAAACTTTTATTCCAATTTTCACAATTATTTTTTTAAGGACTTTTCACAAATATTTTTAAGACTTTTCACAAGTGTTTTTTAAGACTTTTAAAATCACACCACAAACAAAATTCATGCATTTCAACATGATGCACAATCACTTGTTTGTTTCTAATTATTAAATGATGTTTAATTTAATTAAAGGCAAATTTATTTATTCCAAATTTATTAAATCCTTAGAAAATAAAACTAAATCATGTTGCTAACAATATTTTATTGTGATGGAATTTTCGGGTGTTACACTCGGGGAAGAGCCTCCGGGGATGTCTCTCACGGGAAAGAGGCCTTCCCCGAGTGCCAAAAATCGTACACTCGGGGAAGCCTTCCCCGAGTGTCATCCTCGCCCTTGGGGACGATTTAACACCGTCGGCGCCGTCTCCCTTTTTTTACTCTTCCCCGAGTGCAACACTCGGGGAAGAAATTTCCTTTTTTTTTAATTTTGAAACCTCTTCCCCGAGTGCAACACCCGGGGAAGAAATTCATTTTTTTGAAAACCTCTTCCCCGAGTGCCCATGCCTAGGCACTCGGGGAAGCCCCCTTTGTTTTTTTTAAATAGCCTTCCCCAAGTGCCAAATGCACAGGCACTCGGGGAAGCCCCCTGCCCTTTTTTTTAATATAGCCTTCCCCGAGTGCCAAGTGCCCGGGCACTCGGGGAAGCCACTTTTTTTTGTTTTTTTGTTTTTCGTGTGAACAACAAATCATATATATATATACACATAAACACACATCACAAATCACAAATCAACACCAATATATAAAGAACCACATTTATATATCACAAATGACCAAATTTGTCCGGAGTCCACAATATATTGTTACAAGTAAAAGAACAACCGGATGAACGTGACTTACACAACACAATGGATACGGTTTTAATTTTTGACACCATGACAAGATTGAGAACGGAGGCAGAGAAATCAACAACAAGAAATATATCACAAAGCACATTTATGAATCACAAACGAACATTTTACTAGAAAAAATATGTGAGAAACTTGAACATTCAGTAGAAAAATATATTTTACGTAGCTAAAGCAACCTAAACCTTTTATTTTCTAGAGTTACACAAATAAAAGTTTCATTACTGGATAATAAACTTGAGGGCCATAACTTCGTTATTTAGGGCCCATCAAATCTTTAGATCTATAATTTAGGGCAGTATATGTCACTAACCTATTCATTAAAAATTCCCCCTACATACACATTTTTTTCTACATATCCAAAAGTGGTTGATCAAAACTTTGCTAACAAGAGAACTAAAAGTTCAGCAATAAGAAGTCATCAAGGACCAGGAACTGAACAGAAACAATCCTAAGTGAGCTAAAAATGTAAATACAACATTATCAAGACATCTCATTTCTACAACAAACTAAAACAAAAGGTCCCAAAAATGAATGGCGTGTCATTAACTCACCATGTATCATAGGTTTGGAATCAAGCATGCTAGCAGTAGACTCCTCACATGCTTCGCTTAGGTGTCAGATGCACAAAAGGTCAGTTCATGTTATCATCATTTTCTTGTAAATGGCTCCGTCTATTGTCGCCGTCAAACGGAACTTTTCTTTTTCGTGTGCCCCTCTTCCTCAAGTGTTGCACTCGGGGAAGATGGCCTTCCCCGAGTGCTCACTCGGGGAAGGCCATCTTCCCCCAAGGTGCAATTCTTCCCCGAGTGCAACACTCGGGAAGATTGTCTTCCCCGAGTGCCCGATTTTTGGCACTCGGGGAAGTGCGTGACACTCGGGAAAGATTGCTTCTCCCATAGTGATGTATAAAGTACTCCTTCCATTTATCTATGCAAGACTTATTTTTGCTTAGCTCAAAGACCACAGAAAACACTTCCCTCGTTCGTTCTTTTCGGGGGAAAACAACCAAGTTTATTGTTGATTTGATTACTTCTTGCATGTGCTTCAATCTTGAGGTGTGCATGCAATGAATTACTGCTGCAAAGATTCCTGAAGTGTCACTCTCGAGAAAAATTAGAATAGGAAGTGGATTTTTGAAATTTCATAATAAACCTGATTGAATTCAATCATATCAAAATGATTGAATTTGACATGATTGAATTTGTAATCGAATGCACTCTCAAATGTTTATAGGTTATGATCATAAGTAATATATTATAAATAAATTATCAAAGTCTGATTTGAATAGGGTCAGAGAAAGTAGAGTTTCTACTTTCTTAGGATGATGAATTCGGGCATTTTTTACTTATATTTTTTAATTTATTTTGCAAAAATATACGATCGATTCAAAATTTATCATTTTTGACTACCAACCGTCGTGGCGCACGGCGGCCACCGTGGGCCACGACGGTTGGAATCTAACCGCCGTGGGCCACGACGGTTGGAATCTAACCGCCGTGGCCCACGGCGGTAAGGCCAACCGCCGTGGGTCATGAAAGGCAGCCCATGACAGTTGGTTGGTTTTTTTGTTTTTTTAAATGACCTCAAAACATGAAATTGCAAACACGAAAGTTGTGTGTCTCGAAAAGTTATGAAACTTTGTATTACAACTTTTTTCATTTGATGTCGTTAGAGCCTTAAAAAACAATTTATACTTGGCTAGGTATAATATGAGGAGAAAAGAAACTGAGTTTGGACACATGTCGTTGTGTAGTGTAGTGGTAAGGCTTCGCGCGAAGCCAGAGGTTGGGGGTTTGCGCGAAAAATGCCGCAACTTGCGACTTTGGGTGGCTGGTTAGTGCACTAAATTAATTTTTTCTATTTATTTCGATTATTTTTAGCGCAGTTTTCAGTCTAAGGGGACCTGCGCCATGGGCCCACGGCCGGTTACACCTCCAAATGCCGTGACCTATGCCGGCCGCCATGCGCCACAGCGGTTGGTGGTCAAAACTGATAAATTTTGAAACGGTCGTATATTTTTGCAAAATAAATTAAAAATAATATAAATAAAAAACTCTGAATTCGGAGTTCATATGTGGGACTGGCCCAATATGTGCGTATGCGTGCACTGACCGTCTCTTGGCCCAACTGCAACATGTCCTGGTTTCGAAAAAACCCAATCCATCTTCTAATACAAGATATTTAACTTCTCTTTCACGATTATGGGTGCGATGAAGACAATCTTTTTTACTGCAACTTTTGATCTAATTTTTATCTCAAATCGTAAATGTGTTTTGCATTCTATTTAAAATGTTGCGTTACTGAAAAATTAATGGACGCAATGAGATCCAATATAACTATGTTTTAACGTATTTTTTAAATTCAACATTTTTAATGAACACCTCAACATTTTTAAATTAAAAGCAGTTGGTGAATGTCAAAAAATGAAGAAAAATATTGGTGAATGTAAAAAATAGAGAAAAAATTATAAGCATCCAAATGACGATATATTCAGTGTGCAAGTTGTGGTATTCAACTCACAAATTCAGTACCATCGGATGTTTTGATGGCCCATCAAAGCAACCGTCGGAAAAAAACATCGAAGCAATTGGTATAGCTGGAAAATCAACTTGAGTTGCAGGAAGCACCGAATGACGCAGTGCTAATTTTTTAGTAGCATTGGAGCATTTTTTTATAGGACTCATAAAAAATGATATAGCACCGGATGTTCCAATGCCTTGTGAAGGTGATAGTCAGAGAGACCATATTGTCTTTCGAAAGTTCTAGAGTGCGCACACATCCATTGGAAATCAAGGCTCTTCAAGAATACATACAAGCCACCAAAAATAGTTAGGTGCTTTATCAAAAACTTATGACAAGCTTAGAAGGGTGATTAGTGCTAGGATAGACCTACACAAGAGAGAGTGCAAGGTGTGCATACCTTGTGATTGATTCTAGGAGTGAACCACCTTTGTGCAAGTTGTGTATGCGCCTTGGAGTCTTAGTGACTATCCAGCTAGCTAGTCTTTAACCCTCTAACTTGGTGTGAAGCATCTTTGACGATCGTGTGCAAGGATGTGGAGATCACCTTCCTTCATTGAGAAGATTCTTAGTGGATACGACGTCAAGGTGCCTTGAGAGAATTGAACTTGGTGCGAGCCTTAGTGGCTGAGCCTTTGTGGCAAGTCAATGAGACTCTCAGGAGAGATTTGATGATCGGAAAACGATACTCTTGTATGAGTGCTTCAACAACATGAACTATTTGCGGCTTAGTGCACCATGTGATTAATCCTTGTGTCAAGAGATTGCTTCCCCCTCATCTTTTTTTTACATTTGCGCATTTCATAGTCGCAACATGTGTGCTTTTACTTTCTTAATATAGTATCTTGTTAGGATTGAGTATAGATCACAACACTTATTTTGGGATGAGAGTTGCACATCTAGATAGCATGTCATAATCTAGTTTAAGTTTGATAAAAAATAGTGGAAGTCGTAGGTCAATGTCTTAAATTTATTTGATTTATCACATACCCTCATAAACTATGAGCCATACAAACAGCTACTTCTTTTTCGTGTCGAGGGCATTCATGTTGTGTTGATTCACGAGATGCCAATAATGATACGAAATTGACATGGATACCTGAACTCCACTAACTTCAACTAATTTTCTAACCAAACACTCCAACTCTAAAACTCCGTAGAGCAGCCAACTTCGTGGAGCTGTAGTGCAGATGAAGGTGGAGTTTTGGAGCGCCACTTTTGCTACTCCAAAACCAAACCTACTTGTGGAGTTGGTGGGTAATTACCCACTAGTACCACTTCTAAGTGGAAAAAAAATGTTTGTTGCCTTTTATTTCTCCCACGAATCCTTCCCCACGCTGCCTCCATCGGCCTTCCTCCCTCCCCCACTCCGGCACCATTGTTCCTCTCTCCCCCGAGAAATTTCAAAATTTGACACCCAATTCGAGCACCTAGTTTCTCTTGTAACTCATTTCGTGACCCTTCCAAAAGTTGACACAGTGTGCATGAGTTGCTTCAATCGAAGGGGCTCTCCCTTATTTCTCGCTATAACCTTTGATGAAAAGACGATGGTGCCCTCTTCTTTTTCATCTGCTCCTCTTCCATTGTCGCTGCTCTAGTGGTCACATGAGTTGGTCGCAGGCATGCAGCGCCCCACCTCCGTCCCCTATTCATCTCACCTCATTAGGCATGTGTGCCCTGCATCTGCCTCGTGCACCTCGTGGTCTCGCGCCACATGAATCCGACTCATGCCACGCTTGGACCTTCACACCTTCATGGTCGATGACATCGGCAAGTAGATGTTGCTTGATTGCATCTCGAAGCTCTCCAGCATGGCTGCAGTTTCTATCCTATTGGGCGACCACGCAGTCGGGGCCCAGGCTGGTAGGGGTGATGCCCCAATAGTGCATCTAGGAGGGGTCGAGGCCGCTCAAGGTTGCGGGAACTCCCAAAGAGAGGCGGAGAGAGGACGGTTGAGGGGGGGATCGACCGGTAAGATCGTGGGAGAAGGAGAACCAAGGAAGAAGAAGAGGGAACTAGCGTCATTTCACAAGGCGTTGAAAGGGAGAAACAGAGGAGAGTCCCTTCGATTGAAGCAATTTGTGCACACAGTGTCAAATTTTAAAAGGGTCGTGAATTAGGTGTCACCAGAAACTAGGCACTCAAATTGGTTGTCAAATTTTGAAATTCCCCCTCTCCCCCAGTCGGCGTCGTCCTTCCTCTATCTCCACCACACCGGCGCTGCCGTCCCTCTCTTCCCCAACCAGTGTCGCCCCCTCCCTCCCTCACGTCGGCGTCGCCTAGCCTCGCTCTCTCCCGTAGCTAGCACGGTCTGCCGTCCTCCCACTCTCCCCACACCGGAGCCACCCTACCTCTCTCAACATGTCGGTGCAACCCTCCCTCTCTCCCCATGGTGGCACCGCCTTCCATCTCTCCCACAGCTGGCATCGCCCTCCCTATCTCCCCCAATTAACACTATCCTCAATCTGCTGAACGTGCACCTCCTCTGACCGCCGTGCAGGGGTGCAAGGACGGCCTTCCGCCGCTACCCATCCCCGCCCTCCGCCGTGTTTGGCTCTGCCCGCCGACCCGTCCCCACCATCCGCCGTTCGTTAAGCTAGGCTGGTGTCAGGGACAAACGTGACGACGGGGAGGGCACGATGTCGTGAAACTCCACGAGCTCGGCATCAGCCGCAAAAGGGACATCGGTGGCGATCGCACCCTTGTCGCCGGCCGCTGCCCACCCTCCGTCAGTTTCCCCTACTGTCGGTTCTTCTGTTTGCGGAGAGAAATAGAAAGGAGGAAGAGGAATGGTGCATGTGAGACTAATGGGTAGGACCCACATGTCATTGTCTTTGTTGCATTTTATTTCTGGAGCTGGTTGCCAAACACTCACTTTGGTCACCTCTAACTCCATCTAGAGTTGACTCTACTTAGAGTTTTGAAGTGGAGCAACCCCATCCGAAGTTGGAACCATCCCAAACAGGTCATAAGTCAGCATGCAACAAGACTGAATGTGAAGTGGTTGCCTTGCTTACTTTTGAATTATACTCTCTCTATAACAAATTATTATTTATTTATTTGACGTAGTATATATGTAGACACGTAACAAAAAATATGTATCTACAATCAAAACGAATATTAATTTGGAACGGAGGGTACATCGCATTGATCTGATATGTATAAAAGTTAGCCAGGGGCAGTGCCGTGCCCCCATGCTGCCGTATGCCTCTAAGGTACCATAAGAATGCTTCTTAATTGTTTTGCTAATTAAATTAGTCCTTCAAGTGAGACAAAATTAGTTAGCTCAAATCAAATATCAACCTCACCAGCTCAAGAGGCCATACCAAATTACCAAGTAGATTGACCGGTGGAGATGTGAATGTGTCTCGACCCCTTTATGGTCAATTTCTGACTACGCCCCTGTACATGAGCATCAAGTTTCGCAAAAAAGAAGAAGAAACGGACAACATCAAGCATCGTTTTGGTAAAATTCAAACTACCAGCGAAAAATAGAGAATTTAATTTCTTGAGATTTTTATAAAACAATAAAGCGGGAAGGCAGGAGACTGCGTGTCCACCAACATTTCACTCATGAGTCATGGATGCAATCATTATGCTAGTAGACCACTAACACTGACAAAAAAAAACGATGGTGCTGGAAAAGCCGCAAGACCTGAAAATGGGACGGCAGCGGCTGTCACGGTGGAGCAAACACTTGCCGACATCGCTTACCCCAGGCCTTGGCAAAAAAATTGAAGTCACCGCTCTAGCGATTTTGGTGGCGTGGAGCTACTCCAGGCCTGCGCGACCGGTTCCAAAAGCCGGAAAAGGTTCGGATTCAGGGATTTGATCGATCACAAAAGCTGGTTTTTTGCCGTAATGGCACCATGCATGGCTGTTCATACTAACTTTCGATGATGGCGACAAGTGAATCTTTTCTAAGCCAAACAGCTGGTTTCACCTGATCAAGACGGAGGTAACAGATGGCCAACGTCCCTGCCGGGGCGATCGAGCTTATAAATAAGGCGCTTCTCCATCTCGAGCATTATTGCAACAAGCAGTGATCCAGAGCAAGCAAAGCTAGTTCTCATCAAGCTAAAACCATATCGCGCAGCTCTCCACAGCCCCGCCGATCCAGCGCAATGGCACCTGCTAGTAGGGCGTCCGTCCTTCTCCTCGCCGTCGCTGTAGCCGCCGCCGCGTGCGCGCCGGCCGCCGCCCAGACCAGGCTCGACAGGATCGTCGTCGTCTCCGGCGTCGTGCCGTGCAACACCGGCACGCTGATCGACGTCGCCAGTTCCCCGGCATTCCCAGGTACGCCGCCGCGCACCGTCCGCTGTGGCGGTCACTCTGGTCGCGGCCACAGCGTGACCCTCTCTGAACAGTAACATTCTCACATGCATACTTGCCGCGCGTGCGGCGGCGCATGAGTGCGTGCGTGCAGACGCGAAGGTGGAGCTACGGTGCGGCGGCAGCACGGTGGCGCGGGCGACGACGGGGCGAGACGGGTCGTTCCAGATGGAGGCGGACGCCGTGGCCGGCACGCTCGGGGCGCTGGTGGGCGCCTGCCAGCTGGTGGTGGACACGCCGCTGGCCAAGTGCAACGCGACGCTGCCGGCGGCCGGGGCGCTGGTGTCCGGCCTGCAGGGCCCGCTGGCCGGGATGCTCGGCGGCGTCTTCCGCCTCGCCCCCGCCGGATTCTCCTTCCGCATGAACTGATGATACGATGGGATCGATGATCTCTCTCTGAAACATGACGATATGGATGCGTATCCTAAAACAAACGAGTTGAACAAGTAAACAAACTTATTAGAATAAATATTTAAACAACTCGTTACAATGTAGTAAAATGCTATGGTGGTGACTGATCGTAGTTACATTACGAATATCTGAAAGCTAAAAATAAATGTACACGGACAAGTATGATTAAAATGGACTCATCTGCTCAGGCACCAGTAGTTCTGTTTCTGATGCCTTTGTTGCAATCTGCACATTTCCCGGCATAGCACCCGAGGATATTTCTATTGAATCTGTGTTTGCAAATTAAATTCGATGCAGTCTGAAAAAAACCAAGACAAGTTTGACTGGACAATCAACCTTTTCTCTTTTCTTTTTTTAAGCGGACGATCAACTTTTCTTCAGTGATACCGGGGTTTGTACAAATTGCTCAATGCTCAGGTTTGCTGAGTCAAAATTGGGGCCTATGGTGGTGCATTTATTTATGGCAAAATAGCCAAACTCATCCTTCAACTTTTTACAAAAGATCAATTCGTCCTCAAACTTTCAATAGGGTCAATATAGTCCATCAACTCTCATTTTCAGGTCAAATACGTCATTGTTGCTGATGTGGTGGTGCAGTGGTATGAGATGAGAGTGAAATGTCTATTTTGCCCTTGTTTCATGCATAAGCCACGCACTGAAATAAATTGAAAATAATCTCAACCAACTTTTTTAAAAAAATGCAACATGCATGCTAGCTCAAGCCAACCGTTCTTTTTATAAAAGAAGACCAGCATACTTGTTCAAACCGATCAGATGGTTCTAAGTCTGGCCGTCAAACTCGAAAGACAGAAATAAATTGAAAATAATCTCAACTTTTTCTTAAAAAAAGAGAAGAAGAGGCAACATGCATGCTAGCTCAAGCCGGCCTTTTTTCCAAAAAAAAAAGAAACTGAAGACCAGCATGCTAGTTCAAACCGATCGGATGGTCCAATTCTGGTCGCCTGGCTCGAAAGTTTTACAATATGTAGATCTAGATCGCTCCTGTTATTATGCATGAGACAAGGGCAAAACAGACATTTCACTCTCATCTCTTACCACCAAGCAGCACCACATCAAGGACGTATTTGACCTGACTATATTGACCCTTTTGAAAGTTTGAGGGTGAACTTGACCTTTTGTGGAAAGTATGAGGATGAGTTTGACTATTTTGCCTTCATTTATCTAGTCCTGGCTGGGCTTTGACGAGTACCAGCTTTTGGGTGGGCTAGTTTACCATGCATGGATTCGGCCCAATATAAAATGGGGGAGCTTTGAGCAAAAAATGATAGCATTTTGAAAAGTGAAAAACACTGCAGTCTCAAATAGGGTCCGGATAGAGGAGAAACATGTGTTCCTTTTGATGTAGGCTTTCTAAAGTCTTAATCCCTATGAACTTTTTCATGTTCCCCGCCTACGAAAAGGTTGCCGATTATATCAATGTATTTTGTATTGTATATGAAATAGTTCACGAGAACATGTTCCCATGACATGTAATCCTCAAGATATTTGTGTTTGGTTGCAAGCATTAAATTAATACATTTATGGATGATTCTAGATAGTGTGGTTCAACTAATTTGTTTGTATTATGTAGTTCACTCCTATTATAGAATAATGTACTAAGTGAGATTACTACATTCTGAATGAGTTGGTACAATTTAACAACCAAACAAAAGGTTCCCTATCTATATTGAACCATTCCATACGTATGTACCAGACAATACAATCAACCATCATAATTAAATTGTTCATCACAACTACAGTATATTATAGTGTTATCTCATATCCATTATACGGAGCTACTCCTCATAAGACATGTCTAATTTACCAAAGATTAGTAGTTGTCTCCTTAAACAAAAAATTCATTACATCAATTAATCTATCATTCCACCAAACTAGCAAGGTGCTCTATGCAAATAGCTAGCGTGAATAAATAGAACTTTTACCTAACTCTTTTGGTATTTTTTTAACATAAATATATGTAAATATTTATATTTAATTGTGACATGGTAACAGACCAAGGCAACATCTATGTTTTCTTAATTATCATATTCTCAAAGTGTATCTTTGTGGAGAAAATCAAAAGTGATTATATGATGTAGAAGCATTTGTTGTATTTACACATTTTCATTAGAAAATGTTTAGTATTATTTTTTCTAATGTATTTATTTCAAAATACATGGATTCAAATAAGTTCACCAAGTCCAAAAGGACAAACATAAGTATAGAGTGTAATGAGAATATGATCTGGTGACTTGGTGCAGATCTCTGGTGACAACAAGAGTGTGCAGGATTGGTCTACCCGATAGAATGAGAAATGTTAAGTTATCGGTAATGATGTACATGTCTTATAATATCTAGAAGCAACGCAATAGACAAAGTTTTGAATAGACGGAGTAACATATGCGTGTGGTTGGACTAATCATGATGGAAATAGAGATTCACAAACATGTCATTTGAAGAATGGAGCATGTATCTTCTTAGATCCATTATGTTATGTATGCTAGAGTTTATCCTTTTTTATTTAATAAAAAATATGTAATCTTTGAACTGCTTTATCTTCTTAAATGATACATTAGTGCTCCTGTCGATTCTTAAAAATGAAGGTATATGTTTTACAATCTCTCCCAACCTAAACTAGTATGTGTTGATGTTTTTTCCAACAAAATCTCTTCTGGATTGAATTAGTCTCGAGGGTAGTGTGATTGTTGTGATAGTCATGGTGCACAAAATGAAATTGCTTGTGTTGATGATGACAGTCGTGCTTGGAATCATTTAAGATGAGTGTGGTAGGCTAGTAGCCTAATCATCAAGCGGCTGCCAAGATGCTTGTTAAGATTTGTACTAGTGTTATCCTTCTTATGTATTCTCATGACTATGTTTGTCACCTTATCGTCGTTACGGTTAGTTTCAGTATGTGGATTCATTGCATAATTACTTAAACTGTGAACTAGATAACTGTGGCGAATGAGTGTCATGGATATGAAACCACTCTCTCATCTCTTGAAACTCTCCTTATTAATTACATTTCTAAGTCAACAATTTTGCTCATGTGGTGTTGAATTTAATGTTATGAAACTCATGAAATCCACCATTGAGGTTGGCCTAATGACATCTCGCTTGGACTTTTTTCAAGGTCATTTTACGTTTGCAATCTTGAATCCTTCACAAAAGTAGCTCACATGTACGATATATGCATTGCCCCTTCTGGCTTCTAGTGCGGGCACCTTTGCTCCTCTCTCTCTAGTATAGCTATTGACTGAAGTCCATAGAGGATCAATAATTTAATATTGATAATCTTCACATGGAAATGGAATTAGAAGTGTGATGGACAATTTGCGCCTGCAAACAATTATTTTTAGCTGAAAAGTTAGAAGCGGATCATGCACCTTTGTAATAAATATTGTTTTAGTCAGTCCGCTTTGACACTTTTAAGGTGTGTTTTCCTACCAAATTTAGGTACACGCATGTGTCCGTCTGTTTCATCTCTGTGTCCATGCACGTGATGTGGTTGCACACCTCCTCTCTGTGGCATCTCATCTTTATGACACCATCGACTACCACATCTTAGCCCTCTTGTAAATGATGACTATGTGATTCCCTGCACGTTGTTGCGGGATCTGAGAGAACTTTTTGATAAATTATGAACCATTCCGATTCATACACTACGGCAAGCAGGTTCTTCCCCGGGTGCCAACCGCACTCGGGGAAGGACCGGTTGCACTCGGGGAAGGCTTCCCCGAGTGCAACTCTCGGGGAAGAGGGTTCGGGGGAAGAGGCTCACGGGGAAGCCGCCTTCCCCGAGTGCCAAAAACCGCACACTCGGGGAAGGCTTCACCGAGAGGCGCGAAAGCACTCGGGGAAGATTTGTGGATTTTTTTTTAAAAAAAAATGCAAAAGGCCGCCCGCCGCCGCCGCGCCCGCCGCTCCGGCCGCCGCGCCGCGCGGCCGCTCCCGCCGCCGCGCTCGGAGGGGAGGCGGGGCGCCGCCGCTCCCCGCCGCCGAGCCCCTCGCCGCTTCGGCCGCGCCCGCCGCGCCCGCCGCCGCGCCCGCCGCCCGCCGCCGGAGGCCCCCGCCGCCGCTCCGGCTCCGCCCGCCGCCGCTCGGCCGCCGCTCCGGCCGCCGCGCCGCCGCTCCGGCCGCGCCCCGCCGCTCCGCCGCCGCGCCCGCCGCCGAAGGCCCCCGCCGCCGCTCCGCCCGCCGCCGCGCCGGGGAGATCCGGGGGAGAGGGGGCCGGGGTGCGGCGGCGGACCCGGGGAGAGCGGGCGGCGGCGGATCCGAGGTGGGGCGTGTGGGGGTGTGGCGGCGCGTGGGGGGGGATCCGAGGAGAGGCCGGCGGGTGGGTTGCGGGATGGGTGGGGGTAGGTTTTATACACTAGGGTTTGCTTGCTGCTTGGGCCGGCCGGATTAAATGGGCCGTCCATAATAAATGGGCCGTCGGGGGTCTTCCCGAGAGCCGTATTCCGGCACTCGGGGAAGCGTCTCTTCCCGAGTGCCGGACAAACGGCACTCGGGGAACCATTTTTTGTTTTTTGTTTTTTTGCCTCATTTTTTTTTGAAGCCATCCCACATTATTTTAAACTCCTTGATCAAATTTGGGGTTATTTTGAATTTGTTTTGTATATTTCATTAGTTTTTTTCATTTTGTTGAATTTTTTAGCATTTTTCAAATTTGAGCGCAAGTGCATGAAGTAATGAAATTTCTTAATTCAAAAAATGATATTCATTATATTTGATGTATGTTCGAGGCCATATCTAGGAAGCCACATGAAATTTCGAACATCTTTTTGCCGTAACATGACGGACAACTAGCGAGGAAAGTGTACGTAAATTATATAAAAGTCAAACGAAGTCCGAAAATCATGAAACTTGTCTGGGTGTCATGTTATGGCATGTAGAGGCTGTATGCAAGACTTGAGAAGATTTCGAGCAATTTGGGACGTCGGATGCCTCAAACCCAGACATCTCCACACATGATCAAGTGATATCATGTGTGGAGATGTCTGGGTTTGAGGCATCCGACGTCCCAACTTGCTCGAAATCTTCTCAATTCTTGCATACAACCTCTACATGCCATAACATGACACCCAGACAAGTTTCATGATTTTCGGACTTCGTTTGGATTTTATATAATTTACAAACACTTTTCCTGCTAGTTGTTCGTCATGTTACGGAAAAAAGATGTTCAAAATTTCATGTGGCTTCCTAGATATGGCCTGAACATACACCAAATATAATGAATATCATTTTTTGAATTAAGAAATTTCATTACTTCATGCACCTGCAGTTCAAATTTGAAGTATGCTAAAAAATCAACAAAATGAAAAAAAACTAATGAAATATACAAAAAAATCAAAATAACCCCAAATTTTAGCAAGGAGTTTAAAATAATGTGGGATGGCTTCAAAAAAAATGAGGCAAAAAAAACAAAAAACAAAAAAATTCTTCCCCGAGTGCCTCACCCTAGCACTCGGGGAAGAGACCCTTCCCCGAGTGCTAGGATGAGGCACTCGGGGAAGAGGCTTTCTTCCCCGAGTGCTAGGGTGAGGCACTCGGGGAAGAGGTTGGCTTCCCGAGTGCTAAAAAAATGCACTCGGGGAAGGGGGTCTTCCCCGAGTGCCTCTCTTCCCCGAGTGCCATGGACCATCAGGCACTCGGGGAAGACCCTCTTCCCCGAGTGCATTTCTTCCCCGAGTGCAACACTCGGGGAAGAGTTTCTTCCCCGAGTGCCCGATATTTGGCACTCGGGGAAGCCCGAGGCACTCGGGGAATTTCCATTCTCCCGTAGTGATAACCGCATGGATATCTCGGGCTTTATATGTAAACCGACCTAGATAGCTATCCGTATTGTAGCCAATTAGGACTAAATTAAAATTGACTTGTAACCTTAGTTCATCAACTTATATAAGGTAGTCAGGGGCGCCTCCTAGGGGAACTGACTCTTTGCACATTGCAAACCATCATAACAATACATCACAAAACATGACGTAGAGTATTACACTCGAGAGGATGTAGCGTACGGTATTACACCTTGTACGGTATTCTCATGATCATCACAAATCATGTAGCCTTTGTGTTCTCATGATCATCACTTAGTTCTTGGCTGCTTAAAGATCCCCTATGCCTACAAATAAACCCTAGTGTAACCCCATAGAACTGAGATTTCTCTAAAGTCCGACGATTAGTTATATGGACTCTTTGATTAATTTAGACCGTTATATCTACATAAAATCCAATGGTGCATATTTTTCTTATTTTTCACAATTATCATGATAATTTGTAGACTCCGTCGACGAATGTGGTATCTTCTTTTATCAATGTTGTATTGATAAGATAATAATAGATATTAGCGTTCTTACGAGTGCATTATATTTACAAACAGAAGAAGGACGTTGCTAACGTTAGTTTAATAACAATCTTTCACCATCGCGGGCCTGACTTTCGCCACCAATATTCTTTAGGATCTATGCTTCATCGATTCCCTGTACGCATCAACAGCGTGGTAGCTAGCAACTAGCAAGGTGACAAAGTTTGAGCATGCCAGAGATACGACATACGAAATTATTGGCACAAGTGGGCTTCTCCTTCAACTCCCCCCTCCAGCCGATCGATCTCAATTCTCACTCGACCAAAAGTACAGATTGCTAATAAGCTAACGAGTGACGTATATACCATGTTCACCAAGGGAATTGGGCATCGTATAGTATCATGTGCTAGCTGTCTGCTGCCCTCTTACTGGACCGTTGATCTTCCTTGTATCTCTTGTACTAGATCGTAAAGCCGGGCATGCCGTGCATGTGTAATAAGCTGGATAATATAATTCCGATCCTGAATGTTTCAGTGTTTTGCATTGTGCTGGCCGCTCGATCGGGCGAATTGAAGTTGCACATCAGACAGGGACGTCGATCGACCTCCGTCGCGCGCTCTCCCATCTTCTTGGCACTGTACGGCCGGCACTGCACGCGTGAACCGGAGGAAAATTCGCCGTGCGCGACGCCGGCGTCGAGGTGGAGCATGGCCGGCCTGGCGTGCCGGCAGCCCGGCAGTGCATCGCCACACGCTCATCTCAGGTCGGACCACCCTCCTTTCTCATTTATAAGACACAGGCAGACACGGCACGGTCTTCCAAACTAATACTTTGACAAATAATTCCTCTTATATTATTTTATATGTGGTTATTAACGCATAATTATTAGAAATTACATTTGAATACAAATTCAACCATGTCAAATTTACATTACAAAACAAAAAATATGATGAGTAAATTAGTAGTCAAAGATTGTAAAGCTTGAATCTTGTTATACGTGCGTGCCTTATAAACGAGAAGGGAGGAAGGATCTCTGTCCATGACCACCCATTTACCAACGGCCCGTCAAACATATCCGAACCGTTTACCTTGGTGCTGATGAGTGATCAGTGATGGATTCTCAAATCTCAACTCACCAAACTGCCACAGAGCTTAACGCACATGCAAAAGTTGTGTCCAGCCGCTTCCATGCCATGCACACTATCACACCCGACGCGGACAGAAGCGTCTGTGGTTCGACCACTGAAAGCACGCGCACGGTGAAGCTGACCCGTGACCGTGAGCCTGAACCTACTGGTAGGCAGCTATAGCTACGGTGTGAAGAACCACGCATGCAGCAGCAAATTGTTGGGCTTCCCACGCCTATAAATACCGGATCCGTGCAGCAGCATGAGCTACAACTGACTCGGCCAGCTAGCTCAACCACTCACTCGATCCGAACAACCGATCGATCGAGTGACATCGAGCTATAGAGTGCTAGAACGGGCAGCAATATATATAAGATGGCGCCGAAGAGCCTTATAGTCCTCGCCGCCGCACTCCTCGTCGTCATCGTCGCCTCCGGCCAGGTGCCCCGCGGCGCGGCGTTGGGGGCGAGCACCAACATCAACAGCAGCGTCCTCGTCTCCGGTATCGTGCCATGCGCCGCCGGGAACTTCATCAACGCTGCGACTGCGCCGGCGTTCCCCAGTAAGCACACACATAAATACAAAGAGGCTTGATCTGTCGTGTCCACACCTGTAATTACTGATCATCAGGACGTCCTTCATCTTACGTTCCCCCCCTGTCCTCATTTTGGTCGGGCCAGACGCCGGCCTGCAGCTCGTGTGCGGCAGCACGGTGGTGGCCACCACGACGGCGGACGGCAACGGGGCGTTCCTCTTCAGCCTGACCAGCGTCGCCAAGGACCTGCTCGCGGGCTTTCTGAGCAACAAGTGCAAGGTGGTCGTGATCACCCCGCTGGTCGCGTGCGACAATTCCCTGGCCGCCGTCACCGGGACTCTGACGGCGCCGCTGAAGATCCTGGGCATCGTCACGGGCAGCGGCAGCGACCTTGGTGGCCTCGGTGGCCTCATTGGCGGCATCATCGGCCTAATCGGCCAGATCGTCGGCGGCATCGTGAACCTCAGCACCCAGTCCTTCTCGCTCGCCTAGCAGACTACTCGCAGCTGGAGCTACAGGTCTGGGCGTCTGGCGGCTGTGGCTGTGTCGACGAACTATATATAGACGCCGAAAAGAAACTATAATTATAAATAACTAAGGATAATTAAATCAATATATACGTGTAGCAGGCATGATATAAATGTTCGATCACTTCGTTGGCCTGATTTACTTCGTGTCGCCACATATCATCATCATCAATTCATCATGTGTGTGTTACGAATTAAATTAACCACCTGCCCTTGTACCAAGCAAGCACATGCTTCTGAGAAGCACTTATATATGTATATCGTGTGAAACTTTACTTGTTGACTCGATCGATCGCCTCTTGTTATGAGAACCAAAGTGTTCGCACCCAAATTCAAGGCCGATCAGGCTGATGCCGCCGGTGGGTGTCTTGTAGCCGATCCGGCAACAGCCACACCGGTCAGACCGGTGGGCCTCACCGGTTTGACCGGTGGACCCCGAGTCCGAGTAGAATTGGGGAGTCCTTACGAATTTCGAGTTGTAAAAGGATTTCTTGCGGGACAAGACCTCCCCACCCTATAAATATAAAGTGTCACGGTCGTTTGAGGGGGTATCACCCAATCGATCATTACTTTTTACAACTTCTATCTCTCAAACCCAAGCTTTTCCAACCTCATGCTTTCCTTGTTTGTCTCGACGACGATCAGGGACGTTTTGAGTGGCCTTGCCGACCTCAGAGCAACCCTAGGCGCGCCATCTCCGACGGGGTCCCTCCCGAGGCGGCGATCTTAGGTTTTCACCGTGCGCCTGCGTACACCGGTAAGACCGGTGCCCCTGACCGGTCAGATCGGTCCGGGCAGGAGCTCGACGAGTTCAACGTTTTGACGTTCCACACGATCTAGCGCTTGTGTGTGTTGACCAGAAAAGCGTCAACATACTTTTGGCGACTCCGCTGGGGAAGAAAGATCAGGTTGCTAAAACCGTTCAATCTGACCTCAGCCAGATGGGTGCTCGGTGTGAACTTGACATGAACAACATTGTCACCACGTCGCTGGGAGATCTCTCTCCGGAGGAGCAGCAGAAGTTCAAGGTGTTACAAGAGTACATGCAAGTACAATTCCTCGCTGGCGTCAGAAGGATCGATCCGGCAAGGTGGCAAGATTGAAAGAGTTCGAGCTGGCGGCGATCAGACTAAACGACAACAATATTGAGGTAATCTCCACTTTAAGTAAGAAACCCCCGCCTGAAACTACTCCTACAAAATCTATAGCGGATAGTGATGAATTGCTTGCTTCCTACATTGCTCGTTTAGAACGGTTAGAAGATCTTGAAAAGGATAGGGCTTTAGGTTTTAATAATAATGATGCTAATAGTAGTACTCCTAAAGCGAATCCTCAGGGGTCTCATCCTGGCTTAGCACCTTTGCGTGTAAACAATGATAATTTTGCATATGGTTTGACACCAAATCCAGCATCTGGTCAGTACCCTCAGTTCCAACCGCACATGCCAAACATGGCCACACCGGTCGGACCGATGCAGGGTACCGGTCAGACCGGTGCTATGGAGTTGGTGCCCGGTCAACCTTTGCCAATTTCTGTCATGCCAAATCAGATGGTCCCTACTTTTCCTAATACAATCAGTAATGTTGGACCTCATTATAGTACGACAATAAATGCATCGGCCTCCAAAAACATTATTCTGGACGATGTGTTTGAAAGTTACAGGCTAGCTCAAGCTAAGATAGCTCTCTATTTAAATAAGGTAAATTTGGAGAATCCTCGGCCACCACAGCCAAATAATCCTAATTGGGCGGAATTTAATAGATTTAAGGAAGATTTGGCTAATGTGGTAAAAACTAAACTTGGGGTTGACATAGGTAACACTAATTTATATCAAAAGCCATATGATCCCGAGTTTGACAGATTTCTTCTCCCACGTGGTTGGCGTGTGCCTGATTTGATTAAATTTAGTGGTGATGATGACCGAACCACATGGGAGCATATTAGTCAATACACTGCACAACTAGGTGAAGCTGGTGTTTATAATGCTTTAAAAGTGCGCTTGTTTTCTTTATCTTTAACTGGCACCACTTTTGCTTGGTTTTCTTCGCTTGCTCTCGGTTCTATTATATCTTGGGATATGTTAGAACGTAAGTTTCATGATCACTTTTATAGTGGGAGCATTCAATTAAAATTGACAGACTTAACATCGGTTAGGCAGGGAAGAGATGAGAATGTCTCTGCCTACATTAAAAGATTTAAAGAAACTAAAAACCGGTGCTTTAATTTGTCAATCACTGATATGAACCTTGCAGATATTTGTCTGAAAGGTTTAAGATCATCCATTAGGGATAAGATAGAGGGCTCTGATTTTCTTTCGGTTGCACAAGTTCAAGTAAGGGCTTTAGTTGTTGAAAACCGAATGAATAAAGAGAAGGATAACTTTAAATCACGTCGTTCTAATGTTCATATTATTGATTATGATTATGATAGTTCGAACGATAGTGATAAAGAAGTTTATACTACTGAATTTGTTTGGCCCTCTAAAGAAAAATCTTATTCTTGTTCATCTCTTAAGCCGGCTAGTAAAGGTCGGCAAGAAGAAATTAAATTTACTTTTGATGTTTCCAAATGTGATCGTATATTTGATGAATTGCTTAAATCTGGAAATATCAAATTAACTCATATTATTCCTCCACTTGAAGAATTGAAAAGACGTGCATATTCTAAGTTTCATAATTCATTTTCTCTTGATATTAATGATTGCAATGTGTTTCGTCGACAGGTTCAATCGGCCATAAATGAAGGTCGTTTGGCTTTTCATGAGATGCAAGTGGATAAAGCTCCTTTTCCAATCAATACCATGGATTTGCAACAGCCTAAGGTACTGGTTCGGCCACATCAAGCTGAAGCAACTAAAGGCGAGAACGTGGTAATCGGGGAGGCTAAGCCCAATTTGAGAGGAAAAGAGCTAGTTCTCAAAGTTGAGTATGAGAAAACTCCTGATGGCAAAGAGACCTTCAAGGTTACAGTGAGTGCCTCTGGACATGGGGGGAAGGGTCGTCCACACCCGTCGATCAGCGACCGTCTGAGCCATCTCTGGCCAGACCGGTCAGACCGGTGGAGGTGACCTGTCAGACCGGTGGAGGTGACCGGTCAGACCGGTGTACCCCTAGGCCGTCCGAGGATGATCAAGCCAAGCCGTCCGGAGATTGGAAACTAGAAACTTAATGTAGCAAAAAATCAAGGGAGTGGTCCTAAGCCAAAGGTCACTTTCGACATGCTATTTGACAAGTATTCCAAGCAAAAGGCCGTTACAAGTGATCAGCCGTTAAAAAAAGGATGAGGTCACCTACACACCAAGGAGGGTCATCTTCACCTCCAAGGTCTGCTACAAGACTTAAGGGTGAATCATCACAGCAAGGGCAACGCTTTACTCCACCATGGGCGTCATCAAGTCCAAATGCACCACGTACGATATATGATGACAATGGAGTGATGTGGGTGCCATACCAACAAGCCTTTTATCCTGGATGGAGTGGACAGAAATCAGCTTTTGACAGGGTCTCCAGGCCTATTCAAGACCGATTGGCTCCTCGCCGATCTGGTCAGGGTCACCATACCCGACCGGTCAGACCGGTGCGGCCAGAAAAGCCGCGCCACCTCCAGTAAAGCAAGTTTACAAGCCAAAGCAAAGGAAGGAGGTGCAGAGGATGGAGGTTGATCCAGAGAGGACTACAGGTCAGGATATTATTCAAATTGGATCAATGGATGTTCCTATTGGAGAAGATGGCAAAAGTCCGATTGTTCCAAACAATAAGGTTGTGACATCAACTCCAGAGGTTGCTGCTAATGACCATGAGGCCAGTGGAAGTAGCTCCAACTCCAAGTACTTCTTGCCAAGGTGGTGTCCTCCCAGATTGACTTGCACACAAAGGAGGAAGCTTTAACGCCTAAGATTTCAAAAGAAGAGGGAGAAGGATCTAGAGAAGAAAAGGGACAAAGCTTTCAACCAGTACAGGCCTATGGTACCTCAAGGGAAAGAATGGAGAGTCAAGACCAGCTCTGAACCCACACCGGTCAGACCGGTGGAAGAGTCGGTCAGACCGGTCACACCGGTCAGACCGGTGGACGTCGACGGTCAGACCGATGACCCAGAGTGGCCGCCCGGTTTCTCTTCTTCGGTTCCCATGGTTTGTGATGACAAGTCCGCATCGGATCCTGCACCAGAAGACGATAAGGAAATTGTTGATTACAGTTCTTCACCTGAGCGCATGAATTTGGACATCAACGTTATACACATGTCTATGGATGGTTATGTGCTCTCAGAAGAAGATGTTGCACATCTCGACTTTGGGCCAAAGGAAGCTATTTTCCAGAAGTCTAAAGCTACTGAAAATCATCTGAAGGCTTTGTACATGAAGGGACACATCAATGGGAAGCCTATCTCTCGCATGTTGGTGGACGGAGGAGCGATTGTCAACTTGATGCCATATTCTTTGTTCAAGAAACTGGGAGGTTCAGATGATGAGCTGATCAAGACCAACATGACCGTCAGTGGTGTTGGAGGAGGCGAGCCAATTGGAGCTAAAGGCGTCATTTCTATGGAGCTCACTATTGGGAGCAAGACATTGGCTACGGCATTCTTCGTCGCTGAGATACAAGGTAACTTCAGTCTTATCCTTGGTCGTGATTGGATTCATACAAATCAGTGTGTGCCTTCTACTTTGCATCAATTTTTAATCCAATGGGTAGGCAACGAGGTAGAGATTGTTCATGGTGATGCATCAGCTTGTGTTGCAGTGGCCGATAGTTCTACTATGGATAATCATGAGAATCTTAAGTGCTTAACTGGTTTAGATTTATCCAGCTTAAAACTTATTGATTCTACCAAAGATGGCTTTGCTACTGTTGTCATGAAGCCGATCATTGATCAGGCTAGAACCACTTTGTCGATTTGATGGATGCAAATCTGGAGTGGTTGCAACAAAGGAGAGAGCACTATCGGGCACATAAGAACGATATGTGTGAGACCATCGAAGACTTTGATGATTTGAGCAAGTTGGGATAAGGGTTTATGTCGGCTAATCCTCTAGAGGAGGTTGATATTGGTGATGGCACTATACCTAGGCCGACATTTGTAAACAAGAATCTTGATCCTTTGTTTAAATCTGATTTAATAAAGTTATTAAAGGAGTATGCTGATTGCTTTGCATGAAATTACAATGAAATGCCTGGTTTAAGTCGTGATTTAGTTGAACATCGTTTACCCATTAAACTTGGTTTTAGGCCTTATAAACAACCTCGTAGAAACTTTAATCCTGATATTTATGACCGAGAGAAAGAGGAAGTCAACCGGTTACTTGATGCAAAGTTTATTAGGCCTTGTTGTTATGCTGACTGGATCTCTAATATTGTGCCTGTTGAGAGAAAAGGAACGAAAAAACTTCGTGTTTGCATTGATTTTAGAGATCTTAATAGAGCTACTCCTAAAGATGAATATCCTATGCCTATAGCCGATTTTCTTGTTAATGCTGCATCTGTACATAGAACTCTTAGCTTTCTTGATGGTAATGCTGGTTACAATCAAATATTTATGGTCGATGAGAATATATCCAAAACGGCTTTCATACGTTCGGATTTTGTTCGCTTGTTTGAGTGGGTTGTCATGACTTTTGGATTAAAAATGCGGGTTCTACTTATCAAAGAGCTATGAATTTAATCTTTCATGATTTGCTTGGCATCAAAGTAGAAGTTTATATCGATGATATTGTTGTCAAATGGGCTGGAGATAATTCTCATTTAGCTGACTTAAGACTTGCATTTGAGAAAATGTGTCGATATAAATTAAAGATGAATCCACTCAAATGTGCTTTTGGTGTTTCGGCTGGGAAGTTCTTAGGCTTCATTGTACATGAGAAAGGCATAGAGATAGATCCTAACAAGATTGAGGCAATCCAGAGTGTTAAAGCACCCACTTGTAAAAAGGATTTGCAAAAGTTCTTGGGCAAGGTAAATTATTTGAGGAACTTCATTTGTAATTTGTCTGGGAAAGTGAATGCTTTTACTCCTTTACTTCGGTTGAAAAATGATGTTGACTTCACTTGGGGGCAAAGCAACAAGAGGCATTTGATGAGATTAAGAGCTATTTGACTTCGCCACCAGTTCTTCAAGCACCCAAGAGTGGTATTCCTTTCAAGTTGTATGTAGGAGCTGAAAATGATGTTATTGGAGGTGTTTTGACTCAAGAGACCGAAGGCAAGGAGTACATCGTTGCATATGAGAGTAGAAGATTGTTGGACGTCGAAACAAGGTACACTTTTATTGAAAAGTTATGTTTATCACTATATCATACTTGTACCAAGTTGAGGCATTATCTATTACCTAGCACTTGCATAGTAGCATGTCAAACCGACATAATCAAATACATGTTGCATAAACCAATTTTAAGTGGTAGAGTCGGCAAATGGGCTTATGCTTTAGTTGAATATGATTTACATTGTGAGCCATTAAGTTCTATGAAAGTTCAAATTGTTGTCGACTTTATTGTTGTACATAGAGTAGATAAGCAACTTGATTTGAATGTCGGTTATGTTACTTTTACTCCATGGAAGTTGCATTTTGATGGATCGGTTTGCAAAGATGGTTGTGGTGTTGGAGTTGTCATTATTTCGCTAAATGGGGCTGTTTTTGAAGCTCTTAACCGATTGGATCATGATTGTACTTACAACCAAACCGAATATGAGGCTCTTCTATTTGGGTTGGGGATTTTGCATGACATGGGAGTGAAACATGTGGAAGCATATGGAGATTCTTTATTGGTGGTGCAGCAAGTTTTCAAGGTATGTCAATGTTTAAATGGTTTTTTAAATGCTTATCTTGATAAGTGTTTAGACATCATATCTTGTATGGATGAATTTGTTATCTATCATGTGCCACGAGACGAAAATCCTAGAGCTAATGCTCTAGCTCAGCAAGCATCTTGTTATAATGTTCGAAAAAGAAATTTTCAAGAACACAAATCGTTGCTCACAACCGAGTGTTTTGCTCTGGAAGCACCGGTCAGGCCGATGCAGCCGACCGGTCTAATCGGCGAGAATGGTCTAACCGATGCCACCGAGCGGTCCGACCGGTCCTTCAGATCTGGGCCAGTTCATGGCACCGGTCTGACCGATGACTATGACCGGTTTGACCAGTCCCCTAATAAAAATTCCTCCTCGGTTTTTTGTGATAAAAATAAGGTGGATGATTGGAGGAAGCATCTGGTTGATTATTTGCATAATCCTAGCAGTTTAGTTGATAGAAAAATCAGACGATGGGCTCTTAAGTTTGTTCTTGATGATGGTGAGTTGTATCGTCGGACTGCAGATGATTTGCTCTTAAAGTGTTTAGGTCCTGATCAAGCTAGGTTGGCTATGGCAGAGGTTCATGAAGGTATTTGTGGTACTCATCAATCGGCTCCTAAGATGAAGTGGCTCCTCAGGCGAGCTTGCTTTTATTGGCCTACCATGATAGCCGATTGTTTTAGATACTACAAAGGTTGTGAAGAGTGTCAAAAACATGAAGATGTTCAGTTGGTGCCTGCTGCGTTGATGCATCCGATCATTAAACCTTGGCATTTTAGAGGATGGGGTCTGGATTTTATTGGCAAGATTCATCCTTCATCGTCAAAAGGGTATTGTTTTGTGATTGTGGCTACTGATTACTTCACCAAGTGGACTGAAGGTATCCCTTTGAAGAATATGACACATAGAGAGGTGATTGGGTTTATTACTGGACATATCAAACATAGATTTGGCATTCCGCAGACTTTGACTACGGATCAATGGACTTCGTTTATATCCAAAGAGGTGCGTGAATTTGTTGATTCCTATGGTATTAAATTGCTCAATTCATCTCCATATTATGCTCAAACCAATGGTCAAGCCGAGTCTAGCAACAAAACTTTGGTAAAGCTCATAAAAAAAGATAGAAGATAATCCTAGAATATGGCATGAGGTATTATCTGAAGCTTTATGGGCTCATCGTATTTCTAGACATGGTGCTACTAAAGCCGAGTCTAGGAACAAAACTTTGGTAAAGCTCATCAAAAAAGATAGAAGATAATCCTAGAAGATGGCATGAGGTATTATCTGAAGCTTTATGAGCTCATCGTATTTCTAGACATGGTGCTACTAAGGTTACTCCTTTTGAGCTTGTGTATGGTCAAGAGGCCGTTTTGCCTGTTGAGGTGAATCTAGGGGGCACATATAGACTCGCAAGGCAAAAAACCTTGATGGACAATATTTATGAAGTGACCGACAAGCGTATAGAGGCTTTGGAAGAGATTGAGAAAGACAAAAGGCGAGTGGCTAGAGCATACAACAAGAAGGTAAAAGCCATGTCTTTTCAGGTAGGTGATTTGGTTTGGAAGACGATTTTACCTATTGGGTCTAAAAGTAACAAGTTCGGCAAGTGGTCTCCAAGTTGGGAAGGTCCGTACAAGGTTGTCAAGGTTTGTTCTGGGAATTGCTACATGGTGGAAACTTTGCAAGGACAGCGACTTCCAAGGGCTCTCAACGGGAGATACTTGAAGGTGTTTCATCCAAGTGTCTGGCAAGATGCTTGATAGGATATGGCCGATTTAAAGTAAAAATCGTCCTTAGACCAAAAAAATGGCCGGTGAAGTGTCACATCGACCTTAGGATTATTTTTTAGGTAGCAAGCTACAGGGGGGGCATATGTTCGCACCCAAATTTGGCACAAGGCCGATCAGGTTGACACTGCCGGTCAGACCGGTGTCCCTCAACGGTCTGACCGGTGGGGTGTCTTGTAGATGATCCGACAACGACCACACCGATCCGACCGGGTGGGCCCGACCGGTCCGGCCAGGTGGACCCTGAGTCCGAGTAGAATTGAGGGGTCCTTGCGAATTTCGAGTTGTGAAAGGATTCCTTGCGGGGCAAGACCTCCCCGCCCTATAAATATAAAGGGCCACGACCGTTTGAGGGGGCATCACCCAATCGATCATTTACAACTTCTATCTCTCAAACCCTAGCTTTTCCAACCTCGTACTTTCCTTGTTTATCTCGACGGTGATCAGGGACGTTCTGAGTGGCCTTGCCGACCTCAGAGCAACCCTAGGCGCGCCATCTCCGACGGGGTCCCTCCTGAGGTGGCGATCTTAGGTTTTCACCGTGTGTCTGCGTACACCGGTCAGACCGGTGCCCCTGACCGGTCAGACCGGTCCGGGCAGGAGCTTGGCGAGTTCAGCGTTTCGACGTTCCGCGCGATCTAGCGCGATCTAGCGCTTGTGTGTGTTGACCAGAAAAGCGTCAACGCAAAGTTAGTATATATGCATGTAATTATATGTGTCGCTTCTGTGCATATCCGGTATTTTGTGATGAGGACATTGTTGAACTTGATGGGGAAATAATTATAATACAAATTCAGTAAGATGGCCTATTTCTTTTGTAATGACTATTGGAATCGTGATGGAGATACCATAAGAGAGAGGTCAATTGCATTGGGTGTTATAAAAGCTAAGAATTCAAACATATATAAAATATATTCAGATTTTTATCTTGATGTGCACAATATGTGTAGTGCAGTTATCTACTAGAACCGCATGAGTTTTGCAGTATAGGTTTCAATCCTACAAATTGCACTTGTTAATTTTAGAAAAGTAAATGCAGAATGTAGTGCAATATGAAATGTGGAAATAAAATGTGGTAGAGAAGGCAAACTTCTTGCTGATTGGTATCTATAGATGGACACAACAAGAGAAAGAAAATCCTTCCAATGCTCATCGCCGTTATTGAGCCACTTTCAAGAGAATACCCACGTTAACGACATAAGCTCTTAGGTCCGTATAATAGCTCACGGATCTTTCCCACGCACAAGTGGAACTCCATCTAGTCAGGGATGAAGGCAACCAGTGGGGCGGAGAGGGCTCGAGCCCCCCTACCGGCCATGATCTCCATTGAAATTAGAGGGAAGAAGGAGGGAGAAGAAGAGAAAAAATGAGAGAGAGGAAGGGGACTTGAGAAAGGGGAAGGGGAGAATGAGTGTAAAACCCCGGATTTTTGTAGAAAACCCGAATCTCTGTACCATCGCGATAGTCCCTGGATCAGTGGCTATCGCGTACAGAACGTCTCATAGATAGATACACAAAGACATACATCGCATCACATAAAGTTAATAGTACATGAATTTATTACAAGCCCATTATGGAGTACATCAATACAAGCCTCTTGGCTGAATCAGAGTGAAAATTCTACGCAACGGTAGCTATCTTTCGAAGGGTCTCCATCTTTATTCTTCCCGCCACAGGCAAACTCGAGCAAAGCGACGTATCCCTCAGTCGTACCATCCGTCGGCGTTGCGGTCGAACTCGGACTCGTACCCGCACACCCAAAGTCTATCCCCAAGGAGTGGGATAGGTCCACGTCACCAATCGTATGCGGCTTTAAGTGGCCTAACATCTAAAGGGAAAAGAGTGTAGACAAGGAAGCGGCTTTGGTTTCCTAAGCGACGGCAGAGTAAAAACAAGGTATCTCCATCAATATCCCGAAACCCAAGTCTCTCAACACAGCTCGGATCCACCTGGTCACCCAGAAGTCCCGTCACCACCTCCTACTCCTGTCTAGGGTCGATGCGAGAACTTCCTCTCCTCGCACCTCAATGATTACAACCGGATCGACGAGGTAGATGGAGCCTCTCTCCTCTAGCCGGGCCGTAACACGGCTCACCACACTCTCACCTATAGGGGGAAGGTAGAAATCCCAAAACATGAGGAACGAACATGTCTTCTAGGCAGTGTCCATAACCGAGGACGCGGCTATAGCTATAGATCGAACAACTCTGCAGAATGTGTACACCTGTACCCATCCCGGAATGGTACCCAGCCGGTGTACGGCCGACCGAGCCCTTCCTACCGGTGAACTCTCGGTGGTTACGAACCCACCCTGCATCCGGCCCTCAAAGCGGTCCTCTCCGCAGTGAGAACAGCACCGGAACTTTGAAATGCTCCCGTGTGGCCACACAGGAGACGCTCTGAGAGGGTGGTCTCACCTCCACCGCTCCCCCACAGATACCCTCTATCCTTCCTAGGCAGGTATGGTTCCGCACTTACCGAGCTCAACACGGCCCTATCCCCACTCTCGGCGGGGTGGTGTGTACGATGTCCTATAAACAAGTTGATCCACTCGGTTTCAGACCGGGGCGAGCTCATGTCCTCCAAGCGCACGTAAACCCCAACACCTAGGCTCCGAAAACCGTAACAGGAGGGATGCACTGAGGAGTGCACCCCTATCCCCGATCCCAGATCGGTTGTTTCGAGCTCTCCCCCGCCAAAGTACCCAAAACGCCTTCTCCTGCCGGTTTTTACCCCACACACGCCAAGAACCACTATTCCCATCCCAACACATGCATCGCGAAGCTCGGCGTATATACACGCTCACATAAACATATATATAGTAGTAGTAGGACAATCAGGGACAGGGTAAACAAAGAGGCAGTGCAAGGTTCATCAACATGCATACATTAAAGTAAAGCACTAGCAATACTACTTAGCAATGCCTAATGGGTATTTCAGAATCAGTCGGGCGTGAACCTGGGGTCGGGTAGTCCTCCGCAGCGAAGTCGTCGGCGTAGTCGTACTCCTGGCTCAGCTCTCCGGCTCCTGCTGCTCCTAATAGCGCGAAAGGAAAAATAAATAGCGGTCCTAAAGCAACTTAAATCCAAATAAGAGCATTGAAGAACCAAAAGAGAGCAAACACCAACCCAACCCGGAGTTTAAGATTTTAGAAATTTTCTGGAAGAGGTTTCACAATTTTTGGAGTTAAAATGGATTTTCTAGGATTTTTCAAAGGGAAAAACTAATTTTTGGGATTTTTAAATAAAATAAACCCCCCCAACAGGGCTGGCCGCACGGGATCCCCGGATCGCGGGTGCGGCGGGATCCCTGCGGCCCGCCGGCCGCGGCGCGGCCGGCCTCGGCTAGCCGCGACGCGATCCGGCGGCGGGCGGTGTGGGCGGCCGCCGTGTAGGCCGGCGTGCGGCCTGGCAAACTGGTGGCGGGCCGCACCAGATCCACGCGGATCGGTCGCGGCCACGCCCGCGTGTGGCCACAGGTGTGCCTAGTCCCCCCCTACGATTTTCGATAGCCGCCCAAGTGCTCGACGAAAAGCCCAAGAGGAAAGGATGGCGGCGCGTTAAGGCTTCGCCGGCGGCGATGCTCCACTGCGCCTGGGCGACTGGTCAGCAAGGTGCGCATACACGGGTTCATCGGGTTGCTGGCTCGGAGGACGCTAGGGCGGCGGTGGGCGTCGCGCGCGGCCATCGCCGGCGTGGGCGTGGCGGCGGGCGCGGCGATGCGGCGGGGGCTCAACTCGCACGGGGCGCGGCGGCGTGAAGGGGGGACGGCGTGCGCGGGGGTGCGCACGCGCGTCGGGCTACTCAAGCCGGAACGTGGGGTTGGGATCGCGACGGGGTGTCGTGGCGGCGTCACGGCGGAGCCGGCTCGACGCCATGGGCGGCGGCGAGCGCGGCGCCCGCGGTTGGCCGGCGTGTACGTGACCGGGTGCACGGCGTGGCGTCCAAGGCGACCAAGAACGCGGCGTGCTTTCCTTGGCGACCGTGCGCGCGCTTCCCATGGCCACGGCGACACGGCGGCGAGCACGGCTAGCACCGGTGAGCACGGCGAGACACGAAAAGGGGCCCAAGGCCCGGCCTTGTCCCCGGTTGGGCGTGCGCGTGTGCTCGGGGTGCACACGGGCGCAAGGGCGTCGGACCCGCGCGGTCCCGTGCGCGAGTGCGAACGTGACCATGGCGCGGCGTCGCGATCACGAGCGGCACGGCGTGGCGGGCGGCGGCGACAAGGAGCAAACAAACTAGCGAGCGAGCGCGCGTCAATGAAGGCGGCGGCTCCCGCAAGAAATGGAATCCCGGCCGGCTCGATGGCCGGCCTCACCGGCCAGCGGCGCGGCGGCGCGGGGGCGTTCCGCCTCGGCTCGAAGGCCGCGGCGTCCACGGGGGAGGTGAGGGCGGCGTCCGCACCCGGGTGGCCTCCGGCCGATGTGCGGGCGTCGGTGAAGGGGTGCGCGGCGGCGCGAGCGAGGAGGGCGGCGGCGGCGGTAGGGGGAAGCGAACGGCGCGGCGGAGAGGAAGTCGAGGAAGCGAGAGGTCGCGGGCGTGCGTGGCTCCCGCGGGTTCGGCTCCTCCTCGCGGGCGGCTCCGAGCTTCGCGGCGGGCGGTGCGTTCGGGCGCCCCCCGAGCTCCTCCTTCTCCTTCTCCTCCGACGGCGGGTAGGTGAACGGGGGGGCCCGGATCCCCGGGCGGCTAGGGTTGGGGAGAGCCAAGGGTGGCGGCGGCGGCTACTTATAGCGGCGGTGGCGCGGGGCACGTGGACGGCGCGGATGCGCCGGGAGGCCGCGGGGGCACGTCGCGACGGCGGCCATGACCGGCGCGCGCGGCTTTGGCCTTTCGACGCCAGGCAAAAGGGGAAAGCGGGAGGATGACGATGATGACGCGAGCGTGACACGGGGGCGGCCCCACCCGGCGGTGGGCGGCGGGCGCGCGCGGTTGGTGGCTGCGGCGCGGGTGGTTCGCTGGGCCGGCTAGCGGGCCGAAAGAGGGGCTGGGCGAGAAGGGAGGTTGGCGGCCCGCTGTGCACAGTATCGCTTGCTAATATCCTTTAGGCTATTAAGTTGATTCAAATTTGAATTTCAATTCAGATTTGAATCCACCCAAATAAAATCCAAATAAAATTCAAATGAAGACCCAAATTTTCACACTAGCAGGTTATAAGTCCTAGCATTATTGTTAAAGTCAAAATTAAATCTAGGAATTTGGGGGAAGGAACAGGAAGACACTCTTATATGATTCACGAGCACTCAACTTCAATTCAAGTTTTTGAAATTGACAATTTTGAATTCAAGTCCAAACTACGGATGTTACAATGAGCCTCTCCAACTCCATCATCCTAACTTGTCCCTGCAAGTCTCCACGGGATGCTCCTTATCGCTCTTCACGTTATAAGACCACCCACACTGGTGTCCGGGATCCTCTCCTCTAGGAGAGGGATCCCGTTTTTTGAGCTACAGCGGGGGACGGGAAACCCCCCGGCATTTTCCCACCACCCCCCGTGTCCTTCAAATCCGGAGGGATTGAGAGGCTCCTCGATCCCTCTCGCGGCCCCACCACGTGCCCCGCTCCCAACGATCGCCGCTGCATTTTCTCGGAGGAAAGAAGCAGAGCCGCCGCCAATGATGGACGGGGACGTCGTGTTCATGCTCCTGCGTCGCCGGTTATGGAGGCCGCCGCCGATGGACGGGGTGCTGGGAGGAGCTCGACCTCGGTGGTCCCGCCGGCCGGCCGCGAGGAGGTCCTAGCAGCGCAAATCAAGGAGTTGGCGTCGGCTTCATCTCCTCGCCGACATGGATGCGTGTGCGGCAGGCGCAGGTGAGGGCGGTGACCCCAGCTCGAGATCCCGCCATGGTCGCGCCCACCTCGCTGCCTCCGCCCCACCTCGGCGCCTCCGCGCCCGCATCGCACCGGCGCGCTCGCTCCTTCGCATTGCCGCCCCACTGGCGCGCTCACTCCTTCGCGCCACCGCCGGGAGCTCGAGCTGCTCCGCCGGCGCATGGAAGGGAGAGGGAGAGGGAGGGCCAGAGGAGGAGGATTTGGGCGCGTGCCTCCTCGCCGCGGGCCTCCTTGCCCATAAGACACCACATGCACTAGTTTGGAGCGACCTCCAACATTCACCCACATAGCCAGCTCTGGCGGGATGAATGTGACAATCACTCACAAGAAGGAAACCTGCAAAACAACTTAACGGCAGCACCGTAAGTACATTGCGTACTTGCAGGACTTATCCACAATTCTATACATTTCGTGGATGCATGAGGCTTGTCAAGTTTTATAATTTGATAATAAAATGCGAGCATAAAATATCAAGTGAATAAGCAAAAGACATAGCATTCTAAAATCTCTATGTCAAACATCAAGCAATTGCAATAAGTAAAGTAATATCATAATCAAGAGCTCAATCTTTCGAGAACTCCATCCGAAAACTCTAACATTGGACGCAAATTTCATGAGTGGGCTCCTTGACCCGGGAGCGAGGCTATTGCAATAGATTATAACCCTGCAGGGGTGTACAACTTTTCCCACACGAGACGCAAGACCAACAACCATATTCTCGGCCTAGGATAAGTGTTAATTCATGCCCTCGACCTTTCACATACTCGCACCCTACTATGAGCGAAGGACCGGAAGTGTATAGATGTACCAGACATGGCCGATCACACCTCATCCCACCCCGCGCCGAATCCGGTCAAGGCACGGTGCGACTTATCCTACTTGGCTTACCGACCCATTATGAGCATGTGGTCTGTACGTATTGGTGCTCAAGAACTCAACTTCCAAGACTCAGTCCTTAATCGACTCAAGCAAGACTAAGTCAAGTGAGCTCCAATCTCCACATGACCCTACCATTCTTGCTCAAGTCTCGTATCATCATTCAAGGAGTTCAAATTTTTAATCCATTCATGACTACTCAAATATTAATTAGGCAATCATACTGTAACTCGCGAGTGGTGGTGACCTTGCCACCTCTCGACTTCTACCGACAACTATACTAAGCAATTATAACGATATTTCTAGATACGTACTTTCACTAAATAAGTTGAGCTAATTCCAAGAGTTGACATGCCTAATAGGTTCTACACATTGCATATGTCTAGATAGAGCTAAGCTCATGCACAATCATTAATAAGTAAAAGCCATTCACATTCAGAAAATAGAGTGAGATATATCGGTGCCTGCCTGAGATCGGTGCTCCAAGAACGTAACACTCCGGAACGTCATCTACGAGATTAGATGAATGCATGAATTAGAAAGGATTACATGAATGTATATGCATATGAGGTGCAATGACTTATGAGAATTAAAAGATAACATGGTTCAAGGGCATCAAGCAAGCAATCAAAGATTTGGAATTAGGGTGCACAAACAATTGCTTAGGTGAACGTGTGCAAACAATTAATTAGTCACACAAGTGTACATAGCATTCTAAATCAAATTATAACATGAGAAGGCAATCAACATTAGTTTTCCTATGTTTAATTGTATAAAAACTATCACATAATTAGATTGTTATAACATAAGGCCTTAACCATGAAAGTTATATCAGGATGGTTATCAAAATCAAATAATTGATCATACTTAAGTAAGTTAGGTAGTCACACTAGTTGATCATCATTAGCCAATTTAATAATTAATGGGGAAGTGACACATCACATCTTAAATAAGGTTAGTAGATTTATTATCTAATTTAGAGTTAGCAAGAATTGTTACATATGATAAGCTAGGACAAGCATCATTATTATAAGTTATACCACGGTGGTTGCTAAGCATAAGAAGCATAGCATATTTATTTTAATTTAACAAGGGAAGCTTACATGTCACATGAGTACAATTGATTTACTAAGCATGTGCAAGCAACTATACCTAGAACAAGGATACTCTATTTGTGACATAATATGGCCTTGTCATGATAGGTAATTAATTAAAGACAACACATTATGTCATATGTAGCTAACAAGATTGATTTCATGAAGTGCTATAAATTAATTGATCAAGCCACAAACATCCAACATTTATTTAGGGACTTGCAAACTATATGAATACATGACTACGTCATGAATGTTATCAATTGATGTTATGCAAACAACAAGGTAAGCAAGTATTGGATTAAACTAGAGACTAAATCAATAATTTTGGAGCAACAATATTATTTACCAATGCTAAACTAATACTTAGAGAATTAGCCATGTTTAAACATCTCATGCATAGCAATGCAAGTCTCATAATACTATGAATACACAAAAGAATGTGTACTATTTTTATCACACAAGCACATCAACTAAAAGTATCTAATACATGATAAGGCATCTAATTCCTACACAAATGACACTATTATTCACGTTTTGATTCAATGGCAGAACCGTAAATATATCGTCAAGATCTCGAAAATGCGATTGCCGATGATTTCGGCGACCGATTGCAATGGGATTTGTTCCTAAAGCATCCTTAGATGATGGAGATTCAGTTTTGAATCATAGATTCAACATGCACAAAGATTTGGATGACATGCAAACATCAATGGAGATAAGCTTCCATGGGATTAATGGAGAAGCTTCCAATGGAGGAGAGAGAAGATGGGCAAACCATTGGAGAACCTCACCTAGGTTGGGAAATGACGATTTAGTGTGCCACAGGTTGGAGTAGAGTGGCGAGGAAGGAAATCGGGCTTCAACTTGATTCACCGCAGCTTTTTATTCTCTATGTAAGCATGTCCACCTCCAAAGGAGCAGTGTTTGACTATTGACGCCCGCGTCGTCTCAAGGAGGCGGCACGGGCGAACCCTAGCCCGCCGCCACCAGAAGCCCGCCCGTCCGCTCCCTTCCCCTCGCCGTCGCCGGAGTTGTCGCCGGAGTCCGCGCGCGCGGCCTAGGATGGCGGCGGCGGGGGCACTCGTCTCACCTCTCCTCCACTCGGGACCCTCCCTCCGCCCCCACCCCAACCACCTTGCCGCTCCCCCATTCTTCCCCGTCTCCAACCGGCGGTGGATCCGACCTCTTGGTGACCAGATCCACAAGGGGAACGGGGAGGTAGGCCCCATCTCGTCTCCGCAACTCCGAGCTCCACCCATGGTCGCGTTGGCTCCCCCCATCCTCCCCGAGTCCGGTCGATTCCGGCGAGATCCGGTATCTGTCACACCGGCTTAAAGGCAAACCGAATGCATTGATCACGTGTGCGCCGGGATCAAGTTACACACACGCTTAGACATTATGAATACCAAAAACGGTGCCACACGAATAAAGAGTTATTACAAACCATAGTCTTAATCGAAACTTAAACAAACGAGTTCTCGCGGCGGACAAAAATGCCTCCACAGAGCGGTGGCGAAGACTACGCACACCTAGAACTCCTGGAAATCTTACGGATTATCTTCAAAGTTCTCCCGGTCCGAGCGGCAAATCCGGGTATTGTAGATGCAAGAGAATAAACAAGCGTGAGCACATATCGTACAAAGAAGGGGAAACAACATAACATGCAAGGCCATATGGTGGATGGCTAGGGTTCAAGCACTTTAGCATTTTAGTTGGTCAAGTTTTATTAGCAACCTGATTACTAAAAAGGTGTAAGTTCATACCAACCCAATTAATAAGATGTAAGCATCATAAATAAAGAATGAAACAACAATTTAGATATTAAAGTTCCATAATTTAATCATGTGCGTGTCCAGGCCGCTCTTGACCGTGAGCACGACTAATCGATTAGTTTTACACTCTGCAGAGGTTGTACATCTTTACCCACAAGCAGCGTAAAATCTCCGAAGAACTTTGAACCCAACCATGCGGTGTTTGCAAGGCACCACACCACACTACCGAGATGTGATTGCATAGGGATGCTACATGGCCTTTACAAAGGTTCCCTAGCAAGTTATGACCCACAAGGTCCGGATCAATTAGCAAGGTATAAAGTCCCCTAGCGAGGTCAATACCCCACCATAAAAGAATAACTCACCCAACCCCCTGCTAGAGCGAGTCCATACCCCACGGTACCGCCGATCCCTTGTCCTTAACGAGTAAGACCATCCCAAGCTAAAGTTCCTAATTATTCGGCCAAGACCATTGCCCATTAGTTCTTGTGGTTGTCTTGTTTTCCTGGGTGGTTCTCCATGTTCCGATTACACATTAAAGGTGGTCTTGTAAAGATAAAAGATCATAAACGGAACATGAAATAACAAAAAGGTAACTAAGTAGATTAATACCCATACCCGGTTGAGCACGCTAAGCAATAACTACCACAAGATTAATTTAATTCCCGGCATCAAGGTAAAGGTAGTCAAAAGCTAGGCATGATCCTTAATAGGTTCCCATCAAATTAATGCAAGCGAAAAGTAAAAACGGTGAATTTAAATGCATGTTATGTAGGACAAACGGGCATGCATCAAGGAATACTTGCCTTCAACAAAGCCTTGCTGCTCAAACTCTTGCACGACCGGATCTTCAAATCCCTCGAACGAATCGCACTCTACGATCCACAATCATCACATACAAGCATACAATAGAAATAAATAAGAAACAGTCACCAAACGGATCAAACAGATCTAAACAGTAGCATAAAACTAATCTACGCTTCGAGACGAACGCGTGGACATAAAGAACGCTAAAATCGGAGCTAAAACGACCAAGTTATGGGCTCGGGAAGTTTCGGGGACTAATGCGAAGATTTGAAAAGGTTTCGGGCTAAAATAAAGAAAAAGGACTAAACTGTAAGAAATCTTATACGGTGGAAGGGTATTTTTGTAAATAAAGAAAATCCGGGGGCTTTTCCGCAAAAACGCCGGGGGGGCGGCGGCGGGTTTGAGCCCTTGGCCGGCCGGCGGGTTGACCGGATCCGACGGCGCGGCGGGTTGCGGCGGCGCGGCTTAGATCCGGGCGTCGGATTTCCATCCGGCGGGCCGGGGTCTTGCGCATGCGGCGGGGGCGGCGGCGCGCGGGCGGCGGCGGCGGCGGCGGCGGGCGGCGGCGGGCTCGCCGGCGGGGGCCGGATTTGGGGTTCCGGGCCACGAATCGAAGCGCGGACGGCACCTACTCGACGCGCGCGAGTTGGCAAGCCTATCTAGGGCGGCGGCTCGGGCGACGCGCGCGGCGGAGCGGGCGGCCGACGCGGCGGCGCGGGACACGGGCTCCGGCGACGGCGCTAGGGCGAAGAGGGGCTCGGGGTCGTCAACGAGTGGCACCGGGGTGTTCCTCACCTCTGGCGCGGCTCCGGGCGACTTCTTGGCGGCGGAGCGGCGACGGCGGCGGGATTCCACGGCGGCGGCGGCGAGCTCCACACGGCGGCGCGGCTAAGGTTTCGGTAGGGCGCAAGGCGGCGGCTTGGGCTCGGGTGGGGGGGTCCAAGGAGGCGGCGGCGCGCTTTAAATAGCCGGGGAGGGCTCCTTGGCGTGCGGGCCACGCGGGGACGCGGGGGGCGCGGTCGGACTCATGCCCGAGTCCCGGCTTGGCGACGACCCGAGGTGGGGGATGACGGTGGCCCCCACCCGTCGGTGTCGGCCGGGAGCGGGGAGGGAGCGCGGGCTGCGGGTGGCGCCGGGCCGGCGGTCTGCCGGGCCGAGATGGGCCGGGCGCGCGGCGCGGGAAAACCGGGCCGGGGAAGATGGAGGGGCGGCGGCGGACTTCGGCCTTGCGGGCCGCACGCGAAGCCGGGCCGGAAGAGGGGAAGGGTTAAGGAAGAAAAAGAAAATGGCTTAGCTTTTTGGCAAAGGGGTTTCAAACAATAGAATTCAAATTTGAATTTGAATTCCAGCAACCAAAAAATAATGCACCAGCATGTATGCCACAAATAAATCCTATATTTCATTAAAATTATTTTAGAAAAGTGTTAAATGCCTAAAATTAAATAAAACAACCTTATGCTCCTTAAGCAATTAAATGGTTGCTATCAAATTTTAATAAAGCCACAATCTTAATAGAATTAGGGTGTTACAAATCCTACCCCCCTTAAGAAGAATCTCGTCCTCGAGATTCGGACGATTGGGAAAAAGATGCGGAAACTCGCTTTCAGCTCATCCTCTCTTTCCCATGTTGCCTCATCCTCTGCATGATTACTCCATTGTACTTTGCACATCTTAATCACACTATTCCTGGTGATCCTTGTCATGGTTTCCAATATTCGAACGGGGTGTTCAACAATAGTGAGATCCTCTTCAACGTTTAGATCATCCAAGGGTAACGGCTCTTTGTCATGAGGGCCAAAACCCTTCTTCAACTGAGAGATATGGAACACATCATGCACATCGGCTAGCCGGGATCGGCAACTCTAATCTGTAAGCCACTTCTCCCACTCTCTCAATGATCTTGAAAGGTCCAATAAAGCGAGGTGACAACTTTCCTTTAACCCTGAATCGACGCAAACCTCTGATAGGTGATACCTTTAGGTACACATAATCGCCTTCCTGAAAAACCACATCCCTTCGTTTACCATCTGCATAGCTTTTCTGTCTAGACTGAGCAATCCTCAAATTTTCTCTGATAATCTGAACTTGTTTCTCTGCTTCTCTGATGATATCTGCCCCAAATAACTGCCTTTCGCCTGTCTCACTCCAAAATAACGGAGTCCTACACTTCCTTCCATATAGAGCCTCAAAGGGTGACATTTTGAGACTAGCTTGGTAGCTGTTGTTATAAGAGAACTCAGCATACGGCAAGCTCTTATCCCAACTACAACCATGCTTAAGCGCACATGCTCTCAGCATGTCCTCTAGGATCCTGGTTGGTTCTCTCTGTCCGTCCATCCGTACGTGGATGATAAGCCGAGCTGAAATTTAGCTTAGTATCCAGAGATTCATGCAACTTCCCCCGAAATGAGAAGTAAGCGAGTACCTCTATCCGACACGATCTTCTTTGGTACACCATGCAAACACACGATCCTGGACATGTATAGCTCGCCAACTTAGCTCTGTATAGGTAGTCTTTACCGGAATGAAGTGAGCTACCTTGGTCAAACGATCCATGATGACCCAAATCGAATCATAACCATCTCGGGTCCGGGGTAAACCCACTATGAAATCCATTCCGATCTCTTCCCACTTCCACTCGAGGCACCTTCAAAGGTTGAAGCAAACCGGCGGGTCTCCGATGTTCGGCCTTAACCGGTGACAAGTGTCGCACAAAGCCACATGGGCGGCCACGTCTCTCTTCATACCGTACCACCAATACCTCTGCTTGAGATCCTGGTACATCTTAGTACTGCCTGGATGGATAGAGTAAGCTGAGTCGTGAGCTTCTCTCAAGATCTTCTCTCTAAGATCTCCTGTCTCTGGTACACATAACCGGTTCTTAAATGTTGACGGATAAAATACGTATCCCTCTACGATCCGCAAGCGTACGGACCCCACACCTTTTTCACCACGGGATTCCCAAGGTTCTTGTCAATCCGCGGAGCAAGGGGGATTACAAGCGTTCGATCAACAACGACACACTAGCTACTAAAACCCTAACTACTATTACTAGAAAAAAAAACAACTAAACTCACTAGAGAGAATGATAAACGATCAAGAGAGAAGACACTCGCCCACGGGTCTACGATACTAGAGCATGCAATCGCTTAAAGACATGAAAAACCAATCTAATCTATCGGGGTTGTGACCACGGTTTCGCCCTTTCCCTCCTCTCGTATCGTCACTACGCGAAGGTATTCATGACTAGACCTTTGATGGCCACGGCGTATTGAATGGATCCAAGGAAGCATTGGAGCTCTACTCCCTCTATGGCACGGTTGCAAGCCTTAAGCATTAAAGTATATTCAACACAAGATGATAGATAGAAAATCCGACAAAGTGCGATTACATCTCACGATCGATTACAACCCATGGACGAATGAGAAGATTACCCCATCAAGGTGCTGATCATGGCACCGTTGATCATGGTTTCCCTTCCGCCGGTGTCTTCCTCCTTCTCCACGAGAGGGTGCTTCCTTCGAGGTGGTTGATCTCCGGCCGGAGATCCTCCTCCTCTTTCTCTAGCTTGTAGATGGCCTTCTCGGTGCGAATAATCTCCTCTCGTCCGTTGGCGGCGCGTCGGGGGTTTTAGGGTCGAAGATCCTTCTAGGGCAAGGAAAACGGGACCGAACCGGTGCCCGAAGTGGGCTGGGCCGATCCGGCCGGGCCGGCCGGCCCGAGCCCAATTTCGGCCCGGTTCGGTCGCCCTTTTTGCTCCGTGGGTCCTCGTGCACTTATCTACTTCGCCCCCTCCACTTGGATGATTTTGACGCCGTTATCCTCGCGATCAAGATGGAGACTCTCTTTGCATGAAGTTTGATCTTTTACGCTTCAATCCCGGGGGTGTTCCTCGTAGCACTTCGGTCCTCACCACCATTGGAAGTAATTTCAGCAAGCTCATGAACACGAACAAGACTCCATGAATGCTCCTTTGAACTTATTGCGAATCCGTCCTTTATGTCCATGATTTCCTACATAAACACAACACTTCCAAATGCATGCACAAAGATGAACTTGTTATATGATTAGTGTGCCTAGTGGCGGGTTAGTTCAATAATCAAATCCAAACCAAAGTGTAATGAACATGTTAGGTGCACCAAAATACACCGTCAACATCTCCCCCACACTTAGCTCTTGCTCGTCCTCGAGCAAGCACTCGTAAAAGAACTTCGTCCAAGGTGTGTAATCGTGTATCACTTATCCTTCTTCACAAGTTAGTCAATCCCTTCATCTTTAATACATAAACACAAAGTAATGATAATCAAACATAAACATGGGCGTTTAGAATTTTTACCACGTCAAGATTTACCCCACAACTCAAACTCTTCACTCGAAGCCTTCAATTTCAGCCATACTTACTTCTTTGCTTCCATCGGAGGGTTTTTATGATTTTCAAAACAAAAATTCCTGCAACAAGTATTAGACAAAAACCTTTCTCCAAGCTCTCTCAAGTCACTCATATGAAGTGGTTATCCTAACCAAATTTTATAAAACACTCACCTCCCATTAATCTCTCATATATCATGTAATTGTGGAGCTATAGGTAGGGCTAGCGCAATCAACACAAGTATTGTCAAACTAAGAACTTCCTCTAATGGTCGTCTACCTTTCGAAGCCAATGATCATGAGAATTAACCATATGTAGGGATATCAAGGGTGAGAAGATTTAGAATGGTGGACATGTGCAAGGGCAAAAGAAAATTGTGACTTCAAGGCACCGATGATGTCCTCGTTGTCGGATTGCACATGGTTGGAAATAGAGTAAAAGTTTCGTCTCACAATCAACGTGACATCCTTCCTTACACTTTATTATTTTTCTTTTCTTTCACTTGATCCATCCCTCTCATATCTTCATTGCTAACTCATCTTTCTCTTTTCTTTTTCTTCCTTCATTCACATATGATGATTTTTTTTTCTTTTTCCCTTTTTTTTCTTTTCCATACACACTTTTTCTCTTTATTTTTCTCTCTCTTGACAACTTTTCAAAGCTTTCAATTCTCCCCTTCCTCGCATGCATACAATCTGAAATTTTTAAATAAACCATGCTAGAGACGAGACGAAACTTTGAAAATAGGTTGTGTTCAAGGAATACGATGTTCAAAAGAGGTGTATAGGTTTGGGTATGGAATTCGGCGATGTACATGACTTTCGTTGTGAAAGACATGTTACCGAATGAATGACGAGGCTAGCAACAAAAGATAAGCACAAGGACATGATCATTGCTCGAAATTAAAACTCACCAAGAGAGAAGGGTCCTAGCCTAACTCATCGTGCTAATCACACTTATAGTGGAGCGAAAAAACAAACTTGGCTTTGGATAGGAATTTTTTTATACTCTCAACTTGGAAAAAGAGGTTTTGCTAACCTTTATTACAAGGGTTTAATATAATTTTCAGAACTGAAATCCTCCAATTTTTAGCATCGAACATAGCACAACTAGCATGTGAAGCTCAAGATCGAAGTGCGGTATGGGTACTTTAAGTAGTAGCGATTCCACTAAGCACCACGGTAAATGATTTTCAAACCATATACTTGTGTTCATATATCAAGAATCGAAGATTAGACAAACAAGTAAATAAAGATAAACAATACAAAAAAAAACACAAAGATATATATAAAGACTCTTTTTATTTGGTTTTCTTGACTCAACACTAATTTAAGACACTTGCAAAAATTTTAAAACAAACTCAAAAACTAAAGACTCATTAAAACACTAAGACTCTCACACGGAGATTAAACCGAACCTAAATTTGAAGTTCAAAAGCTAAGGCTAGCGAGCTAGCTCTCCCCCACACTTAAAACATACGACGTCCTCGTCGTATCTTACAAAAACCAAAGGGGAAAACTAGATCTAATGGTACTTCGAGCAAGCTTTGCACCACTTGCCTCTCATGTTTCCAACCATGCCGAAAAGTTTGCGCACGTTACGGTTAAGGAACTTGTAGTCATCTTCAACTACGCGCTCCAAGTCCTCCATACGCCGCTTCATCGCTTCCATGGTTTGAAGACACTCGTCGGCCGACGCGTAGAGAGCCGCGATGGATTGACGGCAAAATCGACAACACACCGGATGCAATCCGAAGGGGTCGTTGTCACCATAATCTCCACCGTTGTCACCACCGTCGTCGCCACCTCCATTGTTGTCGCCTTCGCCACCGCCGTTGCCGTCGCCGTTGGGGCCCTCGGGAGTCCTTTCATAGGGGCGTTCGCCCCAATCGTCATCATCTCTACCGGCGGCCGCCCACGAGCTCGGGCTACGATCGTCGGAGTAGTCGCTATCCCCATATTCCTTAGGCTCCGGCGACACCTCCTTGTAATCCTTACGCTTGATGCCTTAGAGACGTGCCGACCTTCGAACGGGTGTAGGGACCTTCTCTCCTTCGACGGGGTAGCGAGATGCAAGAGCTCCGGTCGGGACACGTCCTCCGCAACGGATACGTGCGGTCCTCTTGACGGGTAGCTTGACCTCGCATCGCATCGCCTCCTCCATCGATGGCTTCTTGGCTTCTACCTTCAACTCTAAGCTTTTTGGAGGCTCAATGGCTGCTACGAGGGTGCAACACATTGCTTGAAAGGATTGATTCTCGAGCTCCCAATTCGGCCAAATGTATAGTCCTGAGAGAAAAGCCCTGGGAACCTTATTTTCCTTTTTTACACTTCCCTTAAAATTTTCTGACCAAACAAGGAAGTCAAAAAGGAGCAATTCGGGCGAAATTCGGGGACATCGGGCGTCGGGCCCCGCCTGGGCCGATCCTACTGGGCCGGCCGGCCCACCCTGCCTCGGGGGCCGGGCCGGTCCGGTTTTTTGCACACCGCCCTATTTTTGTCGTCTTCAGCCCATGGGAAAAAGTTGGCCCAGTTAATCTTCGCGAAAAACTCCAGAAAGCTAAAAGAAAAATTATTTACAGAAGTTGGTGCCTTGTTTTTCGTCCTAGGCGGGACGTTCGGGCTCTTCCTCCATAGTAAAGACGTCAACATGATGAACGGGCACGATGTCGGGTTCGTAGTAAACCTTAAGCCGCTGTCCATTCACCACAAATTGATCGCCGTTTATATCCATAATGGTTACCGCTCCGTTGGAGAACACCGAATGCACAACATAAGGTCCGTCCCACTTGCTTTGCAATTTCCCCTTTCCGAAGGTTTTAAACCTCGAATTGTAGAGGAGGACCTTATCTCCTTCTTTGAATTCTTTTTTCTTCAATCTTTTATCATACCACCTTTTGATTCTCTCTTTGTATATGCTTGCGTTTTCATAAGCTTTCAACCTCAACTCCTCTAGCTCGCTTATTTGGATTCTCCGTTTCACCACCGCGGCATCGAGATCAAGGTTCATCTCTTTAATCGCCCAATAGGCTTTATGTTCTAACTCAACCGGAAGGTGGCAAGCTTTTCCATAGACGAATTGATAGGGGGTCATACCTATCGGTGTTTTAAACGCCGTTCGATAAGCCCATAAAGCGCCGTCTAATTTCTTTGACCAATCCTTGCCTCCCTTCTCTATGGTCTTGTTAAGTATGCTTTTTAATTGCCTATTTGACGTCTCCGCTTGTCCGTTGGTTTGTGGGTGATAGGCCGTGGAGACCCTATGCTCAATTCCCAACTTGGACAAGCACTTTTTAAAGTTCTTCCGGTGAAATGAGTTCCTCCATCACTTATCAAGATTCTCGGTGTACCGAAACGGGGAAAAATCACGTTCTTGATCATAGTGATGGACTCCTCCGTAGAAGCTTTACGACATGGTATAGCCTCTACCCACTTGGATACATAATCAACCATAACAAGTATATACTCGAATCCAAATGAGTTTTTAAAAGGCCCCATGAAGTCTATGCCCCATACATCGAATATGTCGACTTGCAAGTTGTATTTCAAAGGCATAGAATTTCTTTGAGAGATGTTTCCGGTTCTTTGGCATTCGGGGCATGACGCAACATATCTTTTAGTATCTTCATGCATCTCCGGCCAATAGAATCCGCTCGACCATACTTTGGCTTCGGTTCGAAAATGGCTATAGTGCCCACCGTACTCCGCCGAGTGGCACTTCCTTAGAATCTCAAGCTTCTCTTCTCTTGGCACACATCTTCTCATCACTTTATCATTGCCAAGCTTGAAGAGGTATGGTGCATCCCAAAAATATTTCTTACTTTCAGAAATTATCTTCCTTTGAGTGTTTTTGTCTAGATGATCGAGGGGCATCTTTCGAATCGCTCGAATGATGTCAATCATCCAAGTATCTTTATCAAGCACTCTATAGAGGTGGTCATCTCTCATCTTATCTTCTATGGGCTCTTTATCATCTTGCCCACGATTCATCCTAGACAAATGATCGGCCACAACATTCTCCACCCCCTTTTTATCACGAATTTCAACATCAAATTCTTGGAGAAGAAGGATCCAACGAATCAAACGTGGTTTAGCTTCCTTCTTAGCCAAGAGATACTTTATAGCTGCGTGATCGGTGTAAACAATGACCTTCGAGTTCACGATGTAGGATCTGAATTTTTCGAAAGCGAATACCACCGCTAGCAATTCTTTTTCCGTAGTAGCGTAATTTAATTGTGCCCCACTAAGAGTTTTGCTAGCGTAGTAAACGGCGTGAACTCGGCCTTCCTTTCTTTGTCCCAAGACCGCGCCTACGGCGTAGTCACTTGCGTCACACATGATCTCGAAAGGTTGGCTCCAATCCGGAGGTTGGATGATGGGAGCACTCACCAACGCATTTTTCAAGGTCCGGAATGCCGCTAGGCACTTCTCATCAAAGTCGAAAGCCACATCCTTTTGAAGAAGGTGTGTTAAAGGCTTGGTGATCTTTGAGAAGTCCTTTATAAATCTTCTATAGAATCCGGCATGGCCTAGAAAGCTCCTTAAGGACTTAATATCCGTAGGAGGTGGGAGTTGCTCAACCGTCTCTACTTTAGCCTTGTCCACTTCAATTCCTCTCTCGGATATAACATGGCCGAGCACTATGCCTTGCTTAACCATGAAGTGGCACTTTTCCCAATTTAAAACCAAATCTACCTCCGCACACCTTGTAAGGACCTTTTCTAAGTTTGCTAAGCAATCCATGAACGTCTTCCCGTAAACGGAAAAATCATCCATAAACACTTCAACAATTTCTTCGATGAATTCCGAAAACACGGCCATCATGCAACGTTGAAAAGAGGCCGGAGCGTTGCATAGGCCGAAGGGCATCCTCCTATATGCAAACGTTCCGTAAGGACATGTAAATGTTGTCTTATGTTGATCTTCCGGGTGAATGGGAATTTGCATGAACCCCGAGTATCCATCGAGAAAGCAAAAATAAGCGTGGTTTGCTAACCTCTCGAGCATCTCGTCTATGAACGGTAGGGGGAAGTGATCTTTCTTCGTCGCTTTGTTAAGCTTACGGTAATCGATACACATCCGCCACCCGGTCACGGTTCTTTGCGGTATTAATTCATTCTTCTCATTCTTCACCACGGTTAAACCTCCTTTCTTCGGCACACAATGTACCGGGCTCACCCATTCGCTATGCGGAACCGGGTAGATGATTCCGGCATCAAGTAACTTGATAACCTCTTTCTTTACTACCTCTCGCATGGCATGGGTTAGCCTCCTTTGATGGTCCACTACGGGCTTACATTGGTCTTCCATTGGTATACGATGAGTGCAAAAGGTGGGCTAATACCTTTGAGATCGTTAATTGAATATCCAATCACCTTCCTATGTTTTTTTAATAAAATCAGCAACGCTTCATTTTCTTCGGGACTCAGCTCGTCGCTCACAATGACTGGATAAGTTTTGTCTGGCCCCAAAAATTCATATTTTAATCCCTTGGGCAAAGGTTTAAGGTCTACTTCGGGCACTTGTGGCTCCTCGGGTTTGATTTCTCCTATGTCTTCGAACTTCTCTTCCTCCACGCTACCATCATGCGGCTCTAAGCCTTTTGTCGCTTCCTCTAGTTCTTCATCTTGTTGATTACTAACTTGATTTTCCATCGCTCTTTGCAGCGGGTCTCTAAGAGTTTCAACAAAACAAAGACTATCTATCTCTTCTATTTCTTCATCTTCGGGAGGAAAAGGAGTAAGGTGTTTAGAAGCACGAAGAAAGTTATATGTGTACTTTGTTCCATTAAGGTTCATTGTTACTTTGCCTTCTCCGGCATCTAACACGGCATCAACCAACTTAAGAAAAGGCCTACCTAAGATTATATGATCGGAATTACTATGGTAAGCATCAATAACAAAGAAATCGGTTGGTATATAGTTTCTAGAAATTTTTACTTTCATGTTGCAAGCAATACCTAGAGGTTTGATAGTTCTACCATCTCCCATAATTAATTTCGTTGATGTTGGAGCTAAGTCTAGGTTGTGGTATTGAACTTTATCGTAAATTTTAGAAGATAGAACACTTACTTGGGCTCCGATGTCGCATAAGGCTTTGCATTGAACTCCGTTGATCTCGCAACTCAAGTGCGGCGTCATCTTCTCTTCTTCTTCGGATCCGATCGAATAAATTTCAGCAAGGCGAGCGTATGGTGATGCTTCGGGCTTGATCCCCATGATCCTCTTCACCTCGGCAATATGTTCCGGATCCACCACATCATCTCCAAAGAGCTTTTCAAAAATCTCACCGGTGGTTTCGAGGTCGTATGAATTTTCGGCTTTCCTCTCCGGTGGGAAATCCACTTCCAATGCTCTTGCCATTCCCTTTTGATTAGGGAACGGTCTTCTCTTGTCGAATACTTCTCCGTAATCAATAGGAACCCAATCCATTGGCTCGAACTCCCTTAGTGGCTTCGCGCTTGACATGCTTCTCTTGTTCGTCTCATTTGGTGCGACGAAGTCGACGTTTGGTGTAGTTCTTGACTTGATGTGTTCTTGTTCAAGCTTCTTCATGATTGGCTCCTCTCTTGTGACTTCCGGGTTGCCTCTTTAGAAAAATCAGCAAGCTTTTTCTTCCTTGAATTAAATTCGGCTCTTCCGCAAGTCTTGTTTCCCAATCTCTTCGCATGGCAGCCGCTTTGCTAACTTTTTGTAGAAGTTGGGCGGCTTCCGTGAGTGTTTTCTCCATGAGATCCCCACCTGCACACATTTCGACGTGTCGCATGCAACTAGGGGTTAGGGAAAAGAAAAATGTATGCAAGAGTACGTCACCGGTGAAGCCGAGTTTTGGTCCTTGTTCGATTAATTCATTAAACCTGTCCCAGGCTTGGTCTATCCCTTCCTCTTCTCCTTGCATGAAAGTGATCACTTGCCTCCTTAGATGTTGAACCTTGCTCATTGGAAAGAACTTCTCGCAAAACTTCTTTGTCAACTTGTTCCAATTGCCTTCAACTTCAAAGGACGCAACCGAATACCATGTCTTTGCTTTGCCGGCAAGTGAGTAGGGAAAGAGATTCCATTTGAACCATTCATCGGGAACTCCTTCTTGACGCACCGTGTTGCATATTGTCGTGAAATCCCTTATGTGTCTATATGGGTTCTCCTCAACCATCCCTTCAAATGGGTTTTCCGCCACCATCTTCATGATCTTGGATTTAATTTCATACTTGGTCGCTTCGAGCTTCGAATCCGACTCTTGTACCTTTATGTCTTCACATCGAGGGCTAGCGTAATCCCTTAATGATTTCTCCGGTTCTTCCACGGGTTGATTATCGAACTCCATCTAGACAATAAGATAAAAACAAAAACAAAAAAAGAAACAAGTGTTTTTCGATAATAAATGTTAGATATAGCGAATAAAAGATAAACTGAAATATAAAACTAAGTTAGATGCAAATCAAACGATGTAAACTAACTTGCTCCCCGGCAACGGCGCCGGAAAAAGGGGCTTGTTGACGGATAAAATACGTATCCCTCTACGATCCGCAAGCGTACGGACCCCACACCTTTTTCACCACGGGATTCCCAAGGTTCTTGTCAATCCGCGGAGCAAGGGGATTACAAGCGTTCGATCAACAACGACACACTAGCTACTAAAACCCTAACTACTATTACTAGAAAAAAAACAACTAAACTCACTAGAGAGAATGATAAACGATCAAGAGAGAAGACACTCGCCCACGGGTCTACGATACTAGAGCATGCAATCGCTTAAAGACATGAAAAACCAATCTAATCTATCGGGGTTGTGACCACGGTTTCGCCCTTTCCCTCCTCTCGTACTGTCACTACGCGAAGGTATTCATGACTAGACCTTTGATGGCCACGGCGTATTGAATGGATCCAAGGAAGCATTGGAGCTCTACTCCCTCTATGGCACGGTTGCAAGCCTTAAGCATTAAAGTATATTCAACACAAGATGATAGATAGAAAATCCGACAAAGTGCGATTACATCTCACGATCGATTACAACCCATGGACGAATGAGAAGATTACCCCATCAAGGTGCGATCATGGCACCGTTGATCATGGTTTCCCTTCCGCCGGTGTCTTCCTCCTTCTCCACGAGAGGGTGCTTCCTTCGAGGTGGTTGATCTCCGGCCGGAGATCCTCCTCCTCTTTCTCTAGCTTGTAGATGGCCTTCGGTGCGAATAATCTCCTCTCCGTCCGTTGGCGGCGCGTCGGGGGTTTTAGGGTCGAAGATCCTTCTAGGGCAAGGAAAACGGGACCGAACCGGTGCCCGAAGTGGGCCGGGCCGATCCGACCGGGCCGGCCGGCCCGGAGCCCAATTTCGGCCCGGTTCGGTCGCCCTTTTTGCTCCGTGGGTCCTCGTGCACTTATCTACTTCGCCCCCTCCACTTGGATGATTTTGACGCTGTTATCCTCGCGATCAAGATGGAGACTCTCTTTGCATGAAGTTTGATCTTTTACGCTTCAATCCCCGGGGGTGTTCCTCGTAGCACTTCGGTCCTCACCACCATTGGAAGTAATTTCAGCAAGCTCATGAACACGAACAAGACTCCATGAATGCTCCTTTGAACTTATTGCGAATCCGTCCTTTATGTCCATGATTTCCTACATAAACACAACACTTCCAAATGCATGCACAAAGATGAACTTGTTATATGATTAGTGTGCCTAGTGGCGGGTTAGTTCAATAATCAAATCCAAACCAAAGTGTAATGAACATGTTAGGTGCACCAAAATACACCGTCAACATTAAACCACACGGTTCCTTGCTCATCTTCTCGTGAAATGCGGGGCTTCTCCGTGTTGCATGCTCTCTTTAATCTTTTGTATTCCGAAAGCATCCTCTAGGCCGCCACTTGCGTATCTCTTGCTCCGGAGTATGGTCCCGTACTTCCAAAGTCACTCCTTCGCATGTGCAACCACTTTCAAGCCGAGCCTTTCAAACTCTCTTACCAACTCGTCGGGAAACCGAATGGTCATTGCCATGTTAGTGTGGCCCTTCCGACTCAAAGCATCAGCAACCGCATTCGCTTTACCGGATGGTAATGAATCTCTAGATCATAGTCCTTGATCAACTCTAACCAACAACGCCGTCTTAGATTAAGATCCTTCGAGTGAAGATATACTTCGGACTCTTGTGATCGGTATAGATCCGGCACTTAGTTCCCATAATGTAGTGTCTCCAAATCTTCAATGCATGAACCACGCGCCGCTAACTCAAGATCATGCGTAGGATAGTTCAACTCATGCTTCCTCAACTGACGAGATGCATAGGCTATAACATGACCTTCTTGCATCAACACACATCCTAGACCTTGTCGAGATGCATCACAATATATGTCAAAACTCTTTCGTAGATCAGGCATTACTAGAACAGGTGCTGTGGTTAACCGCTTCTTTAACTCTTCGAAACTGGACTGACATGCACTGGTCCATTTGAATTCCCTGTCCTTCTCTAGCAATGTAGTGAGAGGCTTCACAATCTTAGAGAATCCTTCAATAAATCGACGATAGTAACCAGCAAGTCCAAGGAAACTCCGAATCTCAGACACCGTACGAGGGGCTTCCCACTTCAATACATCACTAACCTTGCTAGGATCCACAGCAATACCTCCGTTGGTGATGATATGACCTAGGAAAGACACTTCCTTGAGCCAGAACTCACACTTGCTGAACTTCGCATATAACTCATGCTCTCTCAGCTTCTCGCAACACAAGTCTCAAATGCTCCTCATGGTCCTCCTCATTCTTGGAGTAGATCGGAATGTCATCAATGAATACCACAACGAACTTGTCCGGATACTCCATAAAGATCTTGTTCATCAAGTACATAAAGTACGCGGGTGCATTGGTTAACCCAAAGGACATAACCGTGTACTCATAAAGTCCGTACCCGGTAGTAAAAGCTGTCTTAGGAATATCTGAAGGCCTAATCTTTAGCTGATGATAACCTGATCGCAGATCGATCTTAGAAAACACGGTTGCTCCTCTCATCTGATCAAACAAATCTTCAATACGTGGCAGAGGATACTTGTTCTTGATAGTAACATCGTTAAGAGACTCCGTAATCAACACACATCCTCTGTGTGCCATCTTTCTTACCCACAAAGATTACGGGTGCTCCCCAAGGTGATGAACTAGCACGAATGAACCCTTTACCCAATAATTCTTTAATCTGAGCTTTAAGTTCTTGTAGGACTGATCACTAGACATTCTATATGGGCGCTTAGAGATAGGAGCAGTACCAGGTAAAAGATCAATAACGAACTCAACATCTCGGTCAGGGGGCATACCTGGCAACTCCTCGGGAAACACATCAGGATAATCGCACACTACTCGTATGTCTTCCAGGGCTGCTCCGTCAAGCTTATTCACGGCACCGGCATTTGATGGTGCAAGATCCGATCGCAAACTCAAACCTTTCACCACCTGTGGACTTGTAAGAAGGATTGACCTCTTAGCACACCGAATCACCGCATCACACGCGGTCAACCATCCCATTCCCAATATCACATCGATCCCCTTTGAATCCAAGATTATAAGATTGGCACGGAAATCTCTCGCCCACAATCTTGAGATGGACGTTATCACATTTATAGATAGCTTTCAATTCCCCCCCGGGTGAGGTAACTAACATGTGGCGAGACATGGGACCGATAGGTAGATTATGTTGAGCTACGAGGCGGGATGTAATGAAAGAATGGGATGCTCGACGGAATCAAACAAAAGCGAGGGCGGAGTAGAGTTAACTAGAAACATACCGAGCACTACTGCCCGGGGTTCTCTCGGGCGACTTCGGCATCAATGTGCATTGCCTTGCCTCGTGCATAGCTCCGTTGTCCTTTGTTTGGACTCGCGGGGTTTGGCTTCCGCTCCTTGTCCGTTTGGTTTTGTGTGGGGGTGTGTGGAGGGTTCCTCTTTGGGCAAGCATTGGCATAGTGACCAAGTTCTCCGCACTTGAAGCAAGTAGTGGTGGCGAGGATTGGGCGGTGCCACGGTCCTTACGGGTGTGCCAACCGGGGCTCTCCGCCTGGCCTGGCGGGAAGCCGGGCGGGGAGTCCGAGGAACAAGACGCCGAAACCGCGGAGCGGACCGGCCCGGAACCGCCGAGCGGGACGCCGGGAGCGGCCGCGGCTGCCCAAAGTTTCCACCCGGTCCCCCAAAGCGGAACGGGGGTGTTCGGCGGTGGGTTGAAGCGCGGGCGAGACGCACTCCCAAACCGCCCGTAGCCGGCGGCCTTCCTCTTCGCTCTCCAAGCTCCTTGCGCTTGTGCTCCAAGCGGATAGCGGCATCAACTAGCCGTTGAAAGTTAGGAAAAGGATATGACATCCGCCGTGGGAGCATACCGCGCGCCGAACCAACCAACCCATCCCCGGAACGCAGTTCTCGCTTCTTCCTATCTTCGAAGCAACCTCCTCGTACCGCATAGCGAGATAGCTCCGTGAACTTGTCTCTATACTCGGCCACCGACATTCCTCCCTCCGTCTGGCCGGCCGAAAGGAACTCCTTCTTCTTGATCTTCATGACTCCGTGAGGGTATGTGATGGCTCCTGAAGTTGGTGGTAAACTCCTCCCAAGTGATAGTGGACTGCGGGGCGGCATGAGCGGCGGCGAGTACGCATCCCACCAAGCGGCGCAGGAGGCCTTGAAGTCGTCTGCCAAAGGATACAGACCTTCTCTCTGTCGTCACACCGACAGTAGTGAGCATCTTCGGTATTGTCTTGAGCCAATCTTCTGGTTCCGGTGGATCAGCGGCATGAGTAAACACAGGAGGGTGATGACTCATGAACTCCCGGTGCTTGTTGCGAGGCGCGGGTGGCGACACGGCGGGTTGTTGACTCGAGCTTGCAAGTTTGTCACGGTGGTGGTCAAGTCCGGGGAGGAGCTGGGGTCCGTGCCTCCAAGAACCGTCTGCATAGCGGGATCCATTTGTCCTGTCCGGGGGGGGGGCTCTTCCTGCTGGTTGATCAACACCTGATCCTGACCTGGTGTTCACCATCTGAGTGTTAGGGACATTATTTTAGATGTTTGCACCAAGGTTTAAATTTAGGAAGATAAGATAGCAATGATATTCAGATAAGACAGATTCTGTTGACTCCAAACAATCAGGCATAGCTCTCTGTATAAGTAACCAAAAATTATGGATTTTGGACTGATAAAAAGTAATGAAATTACGAAACTACTCCAACTGGAATCACCTCAATCGGAGTTGTGTAGCTCTGGTTATGAAATAAATAAGTCAGGTAGGTCGGCAGTGTTTAACAGATTCGTGAGGCTGTAATGTTTTAGTCATATCTCTCTGGTTTTCCATCCAAATATTCTGAATTTTTCACAGAAAATCAGTAATGAAATTCTTGAACTTTTCCAATTGGTTTTACTGCAATCGGAGTTCTGTAGCCCGAGATAAAATTAAAACAGTACTGCTGACTCAGAAAACTGTGCGAACAGATTTTTGGGATCTCGAATTTGTATTAAGGAAAAACTTAAGAGGACAAAAAGATTAAGATAGATAACTGATTGAGACTGAAAGATAACCCCACAAACTTACTACTAAACCAATGTCGTTGTGGTCATCACTCCACAACACATTGCACTCAACCAAAAATCCAACTCACACATTAAGCACAAAATCAAGCATTCAACCACACCTCTAAGCTAAACACACTTTACCGATCGTCTACTAGCGGTTACAAGGAAATCCTATCCTTAATCTTAAACCTAAGGACTATCTTCTGCCATGGCATCTGTGCGAGCGTCAGGGGAGTCGTAGTGTGGCCTCTTGGGTGATGGGGAGGTACATCCTTCCCGCGGCTTCATGGGCTTCCGAGCCGCTCCCTGTTCAAAAGTGCGGCCCCTTCCAAGGCACGCCCCGCGCGCTCTCCCGAGTGAAGATTTGCTGTTGTGCTGCATATAGCGTGTTGTTGGCATCATCCAATGCGGTGTTCACGGCTGCAAGTAGACCCCGGACATTGTTGAGCGTCCCTTCATAGGCCTGGTGCCGGGGCGATGTAAGTCTTGGCTTCCCCACTTGCCCCGAATGGTGTGTAGCGGCGGTGGGTATCCTCCAACTTCGTCACGCTCCTTATGAGAGAGCACATAGAGCGCTCTCCGAGGCCGACTCTGCTATCCCAGCATCCATAGTAGTCCTGTGAGCCACATCATGATGCTTGGACATCTCCTTCACTCCACGGCATGGAATGTACTCCTCCAAGATGGCAACGAACCTCCCAATGGGGCTCGAACCACGGATGGGTCCAAAGCTCACAATGGTAGACGGGGGCCTTATCATAGCCTAGGCGAAGTACCATTGCCCTCAGGTGATCTGCCATGGGTATGCCTACTCCATCGGCTCCGTAATGGTACACTTCCCGCATCGCTTCCCTCTCTTCCTCCTCTTGCTCTTGTTCCTCCATCTCTTGATCCGAGGAATCTTCATCTTCTTCGGCGCTTGCTCCTCTAGGTTGGGTTGTTCGGCTAGCTCATCCTCCTCTTGGATCACCTCCTCCGGATCTTCCTCATCATCGGGCACCATGATAAGGTTAGGGAAAACCACAAAGTGCGGGCTCCATCTCAATCTCCTCATTTGTATCTCCATCATGCAAATCATGGATCTGTTCCCTGTGGAGCATACGCGGTGGACCCTCTCCGGCGGACCCCGAGAAGTCTCCAAGCTACGAACCATCTGTAGTGTAGTGCAGAATGAGAAAGATGGTAAGGTAAAAAGGATGAGAGCTAAAGCAAGCACAAGATAAAGAATGCGGAGATAGCTCAAGAGTGAAGCAAAAAGGCAAGAGTAAGGTTAGTAAAGAATAAAGCAAGCATGTGTAAGAAAGCTTCTATGAGTATAAAATCCTTAATTCGACCATTTTCTATCTAGGCTAGCGTTCCTACGGTCAACAACGGCTACGGTACCACTCTGTCACACCGGCTTAAAGGCAAACCGAATGCATTGATCACGTGTGCGCCGGTGTTAACACCAAAATTTGGTAAGGAGTATGACATGTGGGTCCGATTCGGAAAAGAGTCCGTCCGGTGGAAGGAAAGGTATCTTCGAGATTTTCGGCAGAAGGATCCGCGGTCGGCTATCTGCTCCAGTTCGGCAAAGGAACAGTAGAGCTGATTTTGCGGGATTGGACGGTGACGTGGCTCGATCAGAGGGAGCGAATGGATGGACACGCGATCAAGCTTAGTTAGGCAATGTATCCATTCGCAGTTGTAATTAGCAGGGTATAAATACGATCCCTGGATGTATGTAAAAAACACGTTCATTCCTCAATACACACCGGCCTTACGCCAAACCCTAGAGTCCCTTGTCGTGTCGTCGAGTTCTTCGAGAGGGCCAATCGATCCGTCGACCTCCGTGAGTACCGGCAACCTTGTATCATGTCTAGTATCATGCGGTGGATTTAGATCGATGCAAGTAGTCTTGTTACCATGCTTCGTATCATGCGGTAGATTCAAGCCTGGTTCAAGAGGGTTTCTTGTTAGATCATGAGCCATGCGGTAGGCTAAGGTCTAGCTCGAAGCTAGTTATCGGCTCTATTGGGTTTTGGCAAGATCCAATAGATTCATTAAGTTACCCTGTGTTATCATGAGTTTTGCATTATGTTTTAATTCATGTAACACTCTTTTGCCCAATCTAGATGGGTTTGGATCGGCTCTTTTCCTTTTAAGATCCGTGCAAGAGTAGGTTTCGTGTTTTGACGCGTGGATCTCGTGCTCTTCGATAGCCGAAACCGAATCGATCTAGGTTGTTACGTGTTGCGGGTTCAAGCTTGCTTTGTTGGTATAAATCTTGAAAGAGCCGGGTGTCATGCGGTAGATGCGGGTTTTTGGGTTGCTTTGGAGCTAGTCATCGGGTGGATTAGATTTCCAATTCAGCTTGATAGATTTATTCACGTGGTAATGTTTGTTCCTTCTTCATGGACCCCGAATCGGTTGTTCGGCCGCATTCGGTTATATCTTTACGAGTAGATCACGTGCGTTGTTTATGTTTTAAAGACGCGTGCTTCTAGCTTTCCATATTTGGGTTGTATCATGCGGTGGATAGATCTATTTATGGAAAGTGGTGCGTTCTTTCATGCAAGTTGTATCATGCGGTGGATAGATTTGCTTGATGTCGTGCCCGACGGATCTTAAAGTGATTAGACATGCGGTAGACTAATGCTTTGGATCTATGCATGCTTATTTTAATACATGATCATGTTCGTGCTTTGCTTTATTTAATGTTAATCTTCATTGAGGATCGGTCATGGCTTTGCACACGTATCCTTGTTTATTCAAAGACCGATCGTTGTCATGCTTACGTCATCCATTCGGCAATGTTCTTTTTTCCTTCATGATTACCCGAATGGTTGCGGTTCTTTGACAGGTAGCTTCACATAGCTACATGTCGTCTTGCTTGGCTTCTTAGCCGTAAATATGGAACTGCCTGGTACCACCCGGTAGGTTCCAAGTTTTGGTATTTAACTGTTTTTCCCTTTTGTTAATTTTCAGGAAAAATTGACTGGCACGTCACTTTCTCTCTGCGCGTGCGAAGCTAAGCTTTTCGGCTTGCTGTGTGATTGGCGCTGAGTGCATATTTTGCGTCAACACACTTTTTGGCACGCCCGGTGGGACGAATGTACCGAATTGGTTCAGATGCCCGAGATCACGGATCTCCCGGATGTCAACATTGAAGACCTTTCTCGGAGCAAAGCATCGGCGGCTCTTGGACGCCGTGAATCGGTTCCAACAAAAGTGTCTCATGTCATTCAAAAAGAACCGAAGCGGTGTACCATATCCGAAGAATGGCACCGCCCGGAGTGCCGTTGCCGGGAGAAACCGACGCTACGACCCAACAAGAAAAGGAAGAATGCGCGCGGATCTTCCAAGAGTCAATGGACGACGTGCTCACCAAGCACAATCAAGCTTTCCTTGGGTCGCTCCAACGGATGATGGCGGCCCTCTTTGGTCCGGCGCGGGGCAAGCGTTCGGAAAGGCGTACGCCGGAAAGAGCACCGTGGAGCTGGGTGAATCGAGCTCTCAGCCGCCACCACGGGGCCCGGTGCAGCAGCCCCCTCCTCAGAGCTCCGGGAGCCAAGCGTTCCAACCTCCTCCACAGGGAGCTGGGGGGCAGCCAGTTCAGCCTCCGCTGCAAGCTTCAGGAAGTCAACCAATCCTGCCGCCACCACAAAGCAAAGACAGTCGGCCCGTGCAACAGCCGAATCCGTACCAGCCCACGTACGGAGACCTAGCGTTCGGCTCATCTGGGGCCCCACTTGACCCCAGTCGAAGAATAGCTCCGTCAACCAAGCGGCTCCCGGAGAGGAATCTATACGGCGGTGGCTATCATGAAGTGGGGAATTACGGGGCGTTCGACGCCTTCCCGCACCGGGGGTACGCGCCGGCCGCAGCGCTCAAGAGGAAGATGCCCTAGCTCGCAAGATGGCCGAATTGATGCGAGAATCGGTTCGGCCTCAAGCCAAGGATGCAGGTGCCCCACCTACGAGCCGCCGTTCCCCGCAGTGGTACCGTAACGTGCTCCCCGCCGCCGAGGGTAAAACCACCGACGGAATTCACAAAGTTCTGCGGGCAAGATGAGACAAGCACGGTCGAGCATATCGCTCGTTATCTCATGCGGTCGGGGGAATGTTCAGCCGAAGAGGCGTTCAGGGTTCGTTACTTCCCCGCCTCATTGACGGGCCCAGCTTTTCAGTGGTTCTCGTCCTTGCCGCCTGAGTCAGTGGCCAGGTGGAAAGATTTGGAGCGTAAATTCCACGCTCACTACTTCGCCGGCGAGTTACGAGAAGAAGTTGATCGATCTCGCCACCCCCGAAGCAAAGGCACAGTGAAACACCGCTGGAGTTTCTGAGAAGATTCAGAGAAGTCAAGGGCATGTGCTTCTCATTGAACTTGCCAGACGATCAACTAGCCGATATGGCCGTCGCCGGGATGTTACCAGCCGTGCGCGAAAAGCTCTTTGGGATGGAGTTTGAAAACTTGGGCCAACCGTCACGAAATTATCCTTGATGAGCAATCGGGCATATGGCCTCAAGAAGGACCCCAAGTTTGGCAAGCAAAGACGACGTCGCCGATATCTACAATCAATTCTTGGACAAAGCTGATTTGTTCGAGGATTCGACGACGAACCGGAGATAGCCGCGGCGAGAAATCATGTGGGGTAAAGAGCCTCTCACAATGAATCGGCGTTGGGTCGACGGACCAAAGGAACCTATGACTTCGACATCACAAAGGCTGACAAGTTGTTTGAGCTCTTGGTAAAAGAAGGCCGAATCAAGCTGCCTGAAGGGCACTCTATGCTTCGGCCTGATGGAGTCAAAGCGAAACGTTACTGCGGCTTTCATGACAGGGACTCCCATTCCATCAACGACTGCAGGGTCTTCAGGATGAGGATCCAAAAGGCTATCCAGGAAGGGCACCTCAAATTCGATAACAAGATGAAGCTGGATGGCCACCCCTTCCCGCAGAACATGCTCGGCTTTTCTGTCAATGCGATAACAGCCGAAGAGAAAGGGAAAGTCAAGGTCCTGACCTCAGCCAGGTCCAAGCAAGATGGATCAGTTGACCCGAAGCGCCAGGTGACCATAGAGCAAGTCCAGGGCGACGCCCCCCGCGTTCTCAAGAGCCACATCGAGATCGGGGAGTCGTCCAAGCCCAAACCCAAGGTGACGTCGCGCATCCTCCTTAATAAATGGCAGCGCCGAGATGGAGAAGGAACGCTACCAGGGGCGTCGTCACGAGGGAGGAGCAACGCAGGGCCGAGGAGGAAGCGCGCGGATGGAATCGGGGAACGACGCGCGCGCGGGGAGCGCGCCCACCGGGGGTGCGCCTTTTCGTGCACCGCCGGAACGAAGGCCCGAAACTACCCACATTAAGGAACCGTCCCGAATGCGGCGACGGATATGCCGAGTACGGGCGAGCAGAAATCGCAATCGCCGATCCGTCCACGAAAGACTTGGAAGGATCCACCCAAATGGGGATCGGCGGCAAAAAATTGAAATCATTGATCATCCCGAGAAGCGCCGAGCTGATCTCGGGTGGGGCGACCACGAAGAGGACGAGGAGGTCTACGTCCGGCGAGAAGGGGCAATGGTGCCCACCGGTCTACGCAAGAGCCAGAAGAGGCGGGTCCAACGCTTGAGGAACCGCGAGATGAAGCAAGCCGGGGTCCAGACGAGACAGAAGTGGCGCCCCAAGGACCAGCCGGAAGGATCAAAGCGTCAAGCCCCTGCATGCATGGTATACTTCCTGCCAAATGAGTTCATGGCTCCCGCTAACCAGGTGATGCGGGGAGGAAGCTACCTTTGACGACGAGCAGCCCGAGGAGATGATGGCGCGGCCGGTGCTTGCCAAGCGAGTGCCATCTTCGACAAGCCGGCCAAGAATCGCCACATGAGGCCGCCGTACTTGAGGGGGTACGTCAATGGCAAGCCATTGACCAAGATGTTCGTCGACGGTGGCGCGGCGGTTAACGTGATGCCGTACACCACCTTCGGGAAGCTTGGCATGACCCCGAGCGATTTGACACCAACAAGCATCATCCTCGAACGACTTCGCGGGAACCCCTCGGATACCAAAGGATGCGCTCACGTGGACTTGATGATCGGGTCCAAGACGCCGCTCACCACCTTCTTCGTCATCGAAGGGAAAGGAGCCTACGACCGCTGCTTGGGCGGGGACCGGATCCACGCCAAGCTGCCGCGTCCCATCCACTATGCATCAACAAGCCGATCCGGTGGGTGGACGATGAAATTGAGGTCGTGCGGGCGGACGACTCCGTGAGCGTGGCTAACATGGAACCGGCCTTCCGGGAATACCAAGGCATCGATTGCTTCTCGGGGAAGGATCGGGGAGAAGGTCCCGTTGAACCCGTCGGCGGTGACCAACGGCCGATTCAAGCGGTCGGCTCTTACGAGTAATTTTTAATGGAGAACCCCGTGGATGGCACCGATGGCAAGCCGGGACGAGGATTCATGTCGGCCGATAAGCCGGAGGAAGTTGACATTGGAAACGGTGATAGACCAAGGCCGACGTTCATCGGTGCGGGTTTGCAACCGGACTTCGGGGGGAAACTTAATCAAGCTTCTCAAAGAATATAAAGATTGCTTCGCCTGGGATTACTCGGAGATGCCTGGATTGGATCGATCCATCGTCGAGCACCGGTTGCCAATCAAGCCTGGTTTCAAGCCATATAAGCAACCGCCCCGGAAAATCTACAAGGATGAAGTATTGGCCGATGTGAAGAAGGAAATCGAAAGATTACTTGATGCAAACTTCGTTCGGCCCTGCAGATATGCGGAGTGGATTTCTAACATCGTCCCTGTGTACAAGAAAAATGGAAAAATGAGAGTTTGCATAGACTTCAGGGACCTAAACAGAGCTACTCCCATGGATGGATACCCAATGCCTATTGCCGATTTGCTAATTGACGCCGCTGCCGGACACAAGGTGATTAGCTTCATGGATGGCAACGCGGGATACAATCAAATCTTTATGGCAATAGAAGACATCTCGAAGACGGCCTTTAGGTGTCCTGGTCATATAGGCCTATTTGAATGGATCGTCATGACATTTGGGTTGAAAAATGCCGGTGCGACCTACCGGCGGGCCATGAACTACATTTTTCATGAGTTGATCGGCAAGACCGTGGAAATCTACATTGACGACGTAGTGATCAAGTCCTTAAGCCATGACTCCCATCCGGAGGATGTGAAGAAAACCCCGGAATGCACCGGAAGCATGGTCCGAAGATGAATCCAAACAAGTGTGCATTTGGGGTGTCGACCGGAGAGTTCTTGGGGTTTTTGGTCCACGAAGGAGGGATTGAAGTTGGCAAAAAGAGCATGAAAGCCATTGATGAAGTCGTTCCTCCAACCAACCTCAAGGAGTTGCAATCACCGCTCGGCAAGATCAACTTTGTGAGAAGGTTCATCTCAAATTTATCACGAGAAGGTGTTGCCGTTCTCTCCGTTCTTGAAGCTAAAGAAGGATCGAGAAGTTCACATGGGGTGACGAACAACAAAAGGCTTTCGAGGAAATCAAGCAATACATGAAGGAGCCACCGGTGCCGGTTCCTCCTCGACCGAACAAGCCTTTCAAGTTGTACGTGGCGGCCGATACCCAAACTATTGGATCGGCCCTTATTCAAGAATTCGAAGGGAAGGAGCGGATAGTAGCCTATCTTAGCCGAAAACTACTTGATCCTGAAACCAGGTATTCGGCTATAGAAAGATTATGTCTTTGCGTATACTACTCGTGTACAAAGTTTCGGCACTACTTGCTGAATGCCGAATGCACTGTATACTCGAAGTTTGATGTGATAAAACATATGTTATCTATGCCAATTTTGAATGGTCGGGTTGGCAAATGGATTTTAGCTCTGTCAGAATTCGAGTTGAACTTCGAATCGGCAAAAGCCATCAAAGGTCAAGTCATTGCCGATTTTATAACCGAACACCGTGACCCTTCAATTAATCGCTTGAAATTACCCCATGGGCTCTATTCTTTGACGGGTCATCATGTGGCAAAGGTGGGGGAGTAGGGATCCTACTAATTTCTCCCGAGAGGTGAGATGTTCGAATTCGCCATTCCTATACAACCCACCGTCACAAATAACCGAGCCGAGTACGAGGCACCGCTTCGAGGGCTTCAGTATTTGAGAGAAGCCGGGGCCGTTTCGGTTGAAATTTATGGGGATTCGAGTTGGTCATCAAGCAATTGCACGGCCGGTACGAGTGCGAGAAGCGAGGCGCCGAGGAGTTACTACGAGGAATGCAGAGAAATCTTGAAGAGCTTTCCACTGGTAACCTTACAGCACATTCCTAGAGAGCATAACGAGGAAGCAAACAGGCTGGCTCAGAGCGCCTCTGGTTATAAAGAAAATCAAGAAGCATTTGCCGAGAGGTGAGCGCAACCGGGGACGGATCTTACAGAAGATGATTGGAGGAAAGAGATCGTTGATTATTTGAGAGAGCCATCCCGAAAAGTCTCCGGGAAGCTCGGGTACAAAGCAATCAAGTTCGTTCTTCCGGATGACAATTTATTCTATAAGTCATTAGACGGAGTATCGCTACGATGCCCGGGTCCGGAAGAAGCCAAGAACATGATGAGCGAGGTGCACGATGGGATATGTGGAGCGCACCAATCGGCCTATCGCATGAAGTGGGTTATTAGGCGGCCGGATGCTTTTGGCCGACGATATTAGAGGACTGCTTTGAGTATTACAAGGGGTGTCAAGATTGCCAGAGGTTCGGAAATATTCAAAGAGTCCCTGCATCAAGCATTAAATCCCATCATCAAGCCATGGCCATTCAGGGGTTGGGGTATAGACTTGATTGGCCAAATTAATCCACCATCTAGCAAGGGGCATAAGTTCGTGCTTTTGGCTACAGATTACTTCACCAAATGGGTCGAGGCAATCCCACTCAAGAAGGTGACGTCAGAAAACATGATCGAATTCATCAAGGAACACATCATCTATCGATTTGGGATTCCTCAGACGATTACCACTGACCAAGGGGCACAATTCGTGTCATTGGAATTCAGAGATTTTGCCGAAAGCACGGGGATTAAATTGTTTAATTCTTCCCCATACTATGCCCAAGCTAATGGTCAAGCAGAGGCTTCTAACAAGATCATGATCAAGCTTATACAGAAGAAGATCGACCAGAAGCCGAGGAGATGGCATTCGGTACTCGGGCCGAAGCGCTGTGGGCTTACCGAATGGCCCCCCATGGAGCTACAAAGACTTCTCCTTACGAGTTGGTTTACGGGCATCACGCGATCTTGCCCTGGGAAATGCAATCAGAGTCAAGGAGAGTAGTGCTGCAAAAGGATTTGAGCTCCAAGGATTACAGTGGCCTAATGATGGATGAGTTAGAAGATTTGCATATGATCCGTCTCAGGGCCCTGGAGAACATCGAGAAAAACAAGCTGCGGGTCGCCAAATACTATAACAAGAAAGTAAAAGTAAAGCAATTCACAGAGGGCGATCTAGTTTGGAAAGCGCTACTGCCGATTGGAACTAAATACAGTGAATTCGGCAAATGGTCCCCTAACTGGGAGGGGCCTTTTCGTGTGGTCAGATGCGTTCCTGGTAATGCATACATATTGAAAACTTTGCTAGGAGAGGAGTTTTCCGCCGCAATAAATGGAAGATATCTGAAGAAGTATTATCCTAGCATTGAAATCGATCGATGATCATACACATCTGACACAGAGACAGCCGGCGCTCGAGGATGAGGCCGCCTTTAGAACAAAAAATCCATGAACAAAAGAAAATGGCCAGTGCCTGATGCATTGCCCTTAGCTCAATACTACACTACAACTGGTTTCTTGCAGGATTACACATAGCAGCCCTGAAGGCCAAGTCCCCTAAGGGAGGGAAGCAGAAGGCGTGGAGTAAGAAGCGAAAGTATGGTTCAATCTTTTCTTTGCTTCTTCGGCCGCTTTTCGCTCCCTCTTCAGTTGTTCCAGGACCACCGTGACGGCGACTTGGAACGCACGAGGATGACCACGGTTGGCGGCCTCTACCAAGCTATCCCAGGCCGCCTTCAGGTTGCCGTACCTGTCAGAGACATCTGGAGCAAAGGAATCAAGGTTAGGGGCAAGAAATCCAGATGCAAACATGAAGGGGGGCAGAGGCGTTTACCCCCTACTAGCGCTTCCAGCGCCATACGACGCTCGCGTTCGGCTTGACAGCGGACGGACATGTCCCTGAGGTCACGCTCCAGGTGCCGGACACGGCGGCGCAGTTGATGGATGACCCTTTGCTCGGGCGTGGCATCCTCCGCCTCAGAGAAGAATCGGAGGAGATGTACTCGGGAACATCTTCGGTTCCGATGATTTCTTCGAGAAGCAAATCAAGGGCCGAAAGAGGCGAGAGGAAAACATGAAGCGCAAGATCAAGCGAGAAAGACAAGGAGCGAGATCAAGAAAGAACTCACTTCCGAAGCGTACGCTTCCTTGACGAGCCGCTCTCCCGAGGTTGTTTACCCTTGTCCATGGCGTTGGGGTTTTTTCTTCTAGCGACAGAAGAAGAAACGAGAAGCGATGGAGGAGTGTGCGAGTGGATTTGCGAGCACCCCACGGGCTATTTTATTGACCAAGGAGGCGCATTGGGAGTGATGATCCAGCGTACGCACCGTTGGAATACCAAGCGGCGGGGGTTTTCCACCAAGTGCGAAGGGTTTTCTTTTGAACGGTATTTACGGATTGCCGAATTGGGATCCTTTGTGGAGTTTGCGCCAAGGGGGCGTTGCTTGCGAGCGTTCGGCTAAAGACAGTTCCCATACGCATTCGAAGAAAACAAAATTCACGGATGCAAATGCAAAGGGAGATATCACGGAACAAGTGCGAGATTCAAAGGTTCATCATATATTGCCGACATTTACACATCCCTAGTACAATCTAATCAAAGAGTCCGTTCGGCACGGACCGGGGATGGGTAATTTCGGCAATAGCGTCGCCGTGGCCGTCGAGGCGCTCCGAGATGAGCTCGATCTCGTCGATATCCCTCGCGCGCGCCGCCACGGAAGCCACGCGGCCGGTGGAATAGTCGACGTCCGTATGCGTCGCCATCGCGGCCCGAGCCCAAGGTGGTGCCCGGACGAACACCATGGACGGCCACCTCGTCAATGCGGCGCTCCACCGCGGCCGGGCGCTCCGCCGGCGTGTCGCCGTGAGCGTTCACCTTCTCCGCGCCGCTTGCTCCACCGGCCGCCTTTAGCCGGGTTGAGCTCGGCATCACGGGGCCGCGAGAGGCAAACAAGAAGGGATTAGCATCAAAGGCCGGATTAAATCAAGAATCGAACCATACCATCGATGGCTTCCGGCAGGTTGTTTCCGCCGGTCCTCCCACTCTAGTTCGGCCACGCCGCTTTTTGGAGACGGCCTCCGGCTCAAGACGAGACGCTTCTAGCTCCTCCTTGAAGCGAATAGCGTCTCGCTTCCCCGTACGGCACCGGGGAGTGGCCATCGGACTCGAAGAGTCGTCGGGAAGGGGCCGATTGGCCGGCGCGCGGGGCGGATTCCACCGAATCAAGGCGAAAAAAGGGAGAAGATTGTCAAGGCAAAGGAAGATCAAAAGGGAGATCGACAAGGAGAAGTTGATGATCATCACCGCCGCGCGCATTGGCGCCGCCGCTTCCCTCGCCCTCGTCGGAGGCGCGGCGGCGGTTGAGACGGCGCACCATTGCGGTTTGGGGATGTGCACCGTTTGCAAGAGGGCCGAGAGATTGGCAAAGATTCGAGAGGCGGGAAGGCCCGGCGGAGAGCTAGGGGCACCTATGGCAACATTTATAGGCCCGGCAAGGTAATTGTGGCTTCGAATCGTGGGCGTGGATCGTGGCGCACGTCCCAATAAAATCGGAAGGCGGAGGGATTTCCTTGACCAACCCGCCGGCGGGTCGTTTGGAGTTCTAAGCCGAAACGCGCGTGGGTCGATGGTTTCGGTTAAAGGAATTCAAGGTGTCGTTCGGCGAGTTAGTGTTTCACTTCCGAATGGGTAGTTCGACATCACATCTCAAGGTACGCTAAGGAAAGGAAACAAATTACAAAGGAAATATTACAAGAACGACCAATCCGGTACACATCAATAAGAACATTCAAGCGTTAAGGAGTTTTGCAAGTGCGTGACGAACGTTGGATACTATCAAGTGGGAGTTATCCAAGATCTCCTGATAGTCCTTTTGGGCATCAGATAAGTCAGTAAGCTCTGCATCGCACTGCTTTACTCGGTAACGCCCGATTCTCGCCTCCGCTTCGGTCTTTGCTATCAATCCGGGGAGATCGGCTATTTTCTTTCGGTCAATCTCCATTTCCGCCGACAGGGTTTTTCAATTCCGCCTCTAGAGCAGCCTTTCGACGACTTTCGGATCGTAAGAGGCTTGCAGGTCAGCCAAGGCATCCTTATGGCTTTTTGCTTGGGATTGTATCCCGTTCATGGCCTGTTCAGGCATCGCTTTTTTTTCCTTTTCAATGGCCGAACGGGAGCGCAATTTCCTCCAAGCACGCCTCAAGGGAACATAGAAGGGCTCTAAGTCGTAGATGGACGACAGAAAAGCCCTGATGTCATCAGGAAGTTTGCGACTAATGGGCTCAAACATCTCTTCAAAATGACGAGAGATCATTGAGCGATCCCGGACGTTCTTCTCTAGCCGGCCGCGATTTCTGCGAGCTTGAGCAATACCTCGTCGGGCAACGGCCGGTTTACTTCTTTCATCACATCGGCGGTACCGACGGGCCCTCTGACGGCAAGCTCGATGATGACGGGGCGTGATCCTGAAAACAACACTGCCGAGGTGAGAATGCTAGCATCAAGGTATCAAGATTAAGAGCGGAACCAAGTACCTCATGAATGGTATCTTGAGCGGAAGCAATCGCAGACGGAGGAGGCGTCCCGAGTAGAGCCGAAACGTCCAAGTCGGGAGATGCCGGTGCGCAATCGGCCGACTCGTGAGTTTACGGGCCGGGGAAGAATCGGATCTTCCTCTCGTTGGGTTGGCCATTCCGCTTGGGCGATAGGCGATGGCATCCGGGGAGAACTTGGCGGCTCCGGTTGAGTTGAGGGATTCATCTCCGGAGAGCGTGCCGATTCCGCAGAAGGTGATGAAGATGAAACCTCTATCGGGATGGGCAATGCAACCCCGGAAGGGCTACTTTGTTGAACCACCGGAACATCTACAAGTGGTTCTCCAACGTTTCTTACGCAAATGTCCAAATGAAGGGATAAGTGCCGGTGCTCATCCTTGAGAAAGAACGAACAAAAAGTCATACCAATGGATGGAGCATCGGCAGGTATTGGTTACGAAGAAGGTTGGGCTCGGTCCGAAATACACAATGATATATCAAGAACGAGTGACCCGTGAATCGGGAAGGTAAAGGAGTTTACCTCAACCGGTACTTTCTTGACAGTTCTCCTCCTTTTAGCGCTCGGAGGGGGGAACCGGATGCAATCCTTGCCTCCCGTCAACGGCAAGGCCGGGAGAGGCCGGGATCGGTGGTAGCGTACTCGTCCATCGGTTGGCGCGAGGTTGTAGATTTAAACCCCAATGCGAAATCGGGCCTTCGGCATTATAAGTGATTACCCCGGCTCGAGGGGCGGTGCGTGTTCTGTGGACAAAAGATGGAGGTCGGGACCATGAGTAAAAGTCCGATCAAGGGGCTCGGTGTGTTACCTGCGAAGTCGGCGGAAAATCGAGGCACCGTTCGCACGAGAACACATGAACGGGTTCACTGAAGATGTGGTCGTGGAATTCTTGCCACCATGAGTTGAAGGTAGGGTGAGCTATGATTGCAGGCACAAAAGGACATGTGTAGACAGTGGGACTGCACACATAGTTGAAAACTCTGCTGCACTGCATCGATTCTTTGATTTCCTCTCTGGGCTTGAGGAATTCATGCAGAAACAATCTTGGGGGCAGCTGGCCACATCCAAGTTGTCTGGCCATGATGTTAGGCTGATAGTACTCATAAGTACTGGCATTCTGCCTCCCTCCATTGAATTCGGCCGGTAATATGCATGGGCGGATTATAACATTGAAGATTTCCAAGAATCTCCCATCTTGATGGCCGGGCTCAAAGGAAAACTCGATAGGGAAGGTCGAGTGTCACGGCCTAGATAAGGGAGCCAAAGAGGATCGGGGAAGCCTTTGAAGAACAGGCTCGAAGAGTTGGGTGATGTCTGTTCGAACAATAACGGTTGAAGCTGCTTCTCCATAGCTTTGGCATCCTCTCGGTGACTTGAAGCTCTCCTTCGGGGGGATTGGACCGGGGGAAGGACACGGAGTTCGAGGTCGACGCCTACGATCCGGTGCATGTGAAGCTGCGGCCAAATCCGAACAAACCACCAAGGGCCATTGACGCACGTTATCCTCTCGGTCGGTATACATTTGGGTAACTGTCGATGAAGCATATGGTATACACCGCCCAAAAGGAATTTTCCCGAGAGGAAGGCGGTTGCCGGCGGCGGATGGATCGCCATTGCGATATGATTCGAGTGGGTTCATTGGCCTTGCCACGGAAGACAAACCCGCATAACCACATGTTCAAGAAGGCTCGTATTCAACTTCGCCAAGGGGATTATCTCTCATATGTTTCAAAATATAATTCTTGTAGCCATTCCCTGGCTTTACCCCCGTTTGGCGTGAGGAGTTCTTGAAATTCCAAGAGGTTGAACGGACCGGTGATGTCAAGGCCGGTGATCATGTACACATCGGCCAAAGTTGGAGACATTGGGCCATGCCCAAAAAGGAAGGCATTGATGCCATTGGACCGAAGTGGCACGCGGCTATCGAGAAGATCTTCATTCTTGGGCATCTCGGCTACGATAACTCCAAACATTGAGCAATGCGGAGAATATCCAGATTGGTCAATCCGCTCTTATCCGCGAGAATCCTACGGTACCAAGTCTTCCAACCCGCGATTGGGGGCAAAGGCCAGTTCTTGAACGCATCTTGCCACTGAGGAGGTGGAGATAAAGCTACCTTGAAAGGAATTCTCTGAGATTCAGCGGCAATGAAATCTCGAGGGTCAGGATTCCCTTCAGGACCGAGATAATAGGATTGCGAATTGGCCTCAATGGGAATCAGAAGGGCAGTAGATGGTTCCTGGAAGAGAGCGGAAGAAGAAAATCTTAGGTAAAATTGAAAACCTAATGCCGAACAAAGGTTTGGAGGGGTGAAGTTACCTGAGTAGCTTGGTGCTGAGTTGCCATTGGAGATTCGAGCTCGGAACAAAGGGGATCTAGGGTTGGATGCGAACGAAGAATCCGGCGGATTGCGAAGAACGGTGTTGACGGAGTTTGGCTCGAGAGATTCGTGGTCGGAGTCAATTGTGGAACAAAATTACTTTTATCCCACAATTGAAGGGGCATGTGTTAACACCAAAATTTGGTAAGGAGTATGACATGTGGGTCCGATTCGGAAAAGAGTCCGTCTGGTGGAAGGAAAGGTATCTTCAGAGATTTTCGGCAGAAGGATCCGCGGTCGGCTATCTGCTCCAGTTCGGCAAAGGAACAGTAGAGCTGATTTTGCGGGATTGGACGGTGACGTGGCTCGATCAGAGGGAGCGAATGGATGGACACGCGATCAAGCTTAGTTAGGCAATGTATCCATTCGCGAGTTGTAATTAGCGGGGTATAAATACGATCCCTGGATGTATGTAAAAAACACGTTCATTCCTCAATACACACCGGCCTTACGCCAAACCCTAGAGTCCCTTGTCGTGTCGTCGAGTTCTTCGAGAGGGCCAATCGATCCGTCGACCTCCGTGAGTACCGCAACCTTGTATCATGTCTAGTATCATGCGGTGGATTTAGATCTGATGCAAGTAGTCTTGTTACCATGCTTCGTATCATGCGGTAGATTCAAGCCTGGTTCAAGAGGGTTTCTTGTTAGATCATGAGCCATGCGGTAGGCTAAGGTCTAGCTCGAAGCTAGTTATCGGCTCTATTGGGTTTTGGCAAGATCCAATAGATTCATTAAGTTACCCTGTGTTATCATGAGTTTTGCATTATGTTTTAATTCATGTAACACTCTTTTGCCCAATCTAGATGGGTTTGGATCGGCTCTTTTCCTTTTAAGATCCGTGCAAGAGTAGGTTTCGTGTTTTGACGCGTGGATCTCGTGCTCTTCGATAGCCGAAACCGAATCGATCTAGGTTGTTACGTGTTGCGGGTTCAAGCTTGCTTTGTTGGTATAAATCTTGAAAGAGCCGGGTGTCATGCGGTAGATGCGGGTTTTTGGGTTGCTTTGGAGCTAGTCATCGGGTGGATTAGATTTCCAATTCGGCTTGATAGATTTATTCACGTGGTAATGTTTGTTCCTTCTTCATGGACCCCGAATCGGTTGTTCGGCCGCATTCGGTTATATCTTTACGAGTAGATCACGTGCGTTGTTTATGTTTTAAAGACGCGTGCTTCTAGCTTTCCATATTTGGGTTGTATCATGCGGTGGATAGATCTATTTATGGAAAGTGGTGCGTTCTTTCATGCAAGTTGTATCATGCGGTGGATAGATTTGCTTGATGTCGTGCCCGACGGATCTTAAAGTGATTAGACATGCGGTAGACTAATGCTTTGGATCTATGCATGCTTATTTTAATACATGATCATGTCCGTGCTTTGCTTTTAATGTTAATCTTCATTAAGGATCGGTCATGGCTTTGCACACGTATCCTTGTTTATTCAAAGACCGATCGTTGTCATGCTTACGTCATCCATTCGGCAATGTTCTTTTTTTTTCCTTCATGATTACCCGAATGGTTGCGATTCTTTGACGAGTAGCTTCACATAGCTACATGTCGTCTTGCTTGGCTTCTTAGCCGTAAATATGGAACGCACTGGTACCACCGGTAGGTTCCAAGTTTTGGTATTTAACGTGTTTTTCCCTTTTGTTAATTTTCGGGAAAAATTGAGCGGCACGTCACTTTCTCTCTCGCGCGTGCGAAGCTAAGCTAAGCTTTTCGGCTATTTGTGTGATTGACGCCGAGTGCATATTTTGCGTCAACACCAGGATCAAGTTACACACATGCTTAGACATTATGAATACCAAAAACGAGTGCCACACGAATAAAGAGTTATTACAAACCATAGTCTTAATCGAAACTTAAACAAACGAGTTCTCGCGGCGGACAAAAATGCCTCCACGGGCGGTGAGCGAAGACTACGCACACCTAGAACTCCCGGAAATCTTACGGATTATCTTCAAAGTTCTCCCCGGTCCCGAGCGACAAATCCGGGTATTGTAGATGCAAGAGAATAAACAAGCGTGAGCACATATCGTACTCAGCAAGGGGAAACAACATAACATGCAAGGCCATATGGTGGATGGCTAGGGTTCAAGCACTTTAGCATTTTAGTTGGTCAAGTTTTATTAGCAACCTGATTACTAAAGGTGTAAGTTCATACCAACCCAATTACATAAGATATAAGCATCATAAATAAAGAAATAAACCACAATTTAAACATTAAAGTTCCATAATTTAATCATGTGAGTGTCCAAGGCCGCTCTTGACCGTGAGCACGGCTAATCGATTAGTTTTACACTGCGAGAGGTTGTACATCTTTACCCACAAGCGGCGTAAAAGCTCCGAAGAACTTTGGACCCAACCATGCGGTGTTTGCAAGACACCATATCACACTTCCGAGGTGTGATTGCATAGGGACGCTACATGGCCTTTACAAAGGTTCCCTAGCAAGTTATGACCCACAAGGTCCGGATCGATTAGCAAGGTATAAAGTCCCCTAGCAGGTCAATACCCCACCATAAAAGAATAACTCACCCAACCCCCGCTAGAGCGAGTCCATACCCCACAAGTACCGCCGATCCCTTGTCCTTAACAGGTAAGACCATCCCAAGCTAAAGTTCCTAATTATTCGGCCAAGACCATTGCCCATTAGTTCTTGTGGTTGTCTTGTTTTCTGGGTGGTTCTCCATGTTCCGATTACACATTAAAGGTGGTCTTGTAAAGATAAAAGATCATAAACGGAACATGAAATAACAAAAAGGTAACTAAGTAGATTAATACCCATACCCGGTTGAGCACGCTAAGCAATAACTACCACAAGATTAATTTAATTCCCGGCATCAAGGTAAAGGTAGTCAAAAGCTAGGCATGATCCTTAATAGGTTCCCATCAAATTAATGCAAGCGAAAAGTAAAAACAGTGAATTTAAATGCATGTTATGTAGGACAAACGGGCATGCATCAAGGAATACTTGCCTTTAACAAAGCCTTGCTGCTCAAACTCTTGCACGACCGGATCTTCAAATCCCTCGAACGAATCGCACTCTACGATCCACAATCATCACATACAAGCATACAATAGAAATAAATAAGAAACAGTCACCAAACGGATCAAACAGATCTAAACAGTAGCATAAAACTAATCTACGCTTCGAGACGAACGCGTGGACATAAAGAACGCTAAAATCGGAGCTAAAACGACCAAGTTATGGGCTCGGGAAGTTTCGGGGACTAATGCGAAGATTTGAAAAGGTTTCGGGCTAAAATAAAGAAAAAGGACTAAAGCTGTAAGAAATCTTATACGGTGGAAGGGTATTTTTTGTAAATAAAGAAAATCCGGGGGCTTTTCGCAAAAACGCCAGTGGCCGGCGGCGGGTTTGACTCGGCGGCCGGGTTGACCGATCCGACGGCCGGCGGCGGGTTGCGGCGCGCGGCTTAGATCCGGGCGTCGGATTTCAATCCGGCGGCCGGGGTCTTGCGCATGCGGCGGGGCGGCGCGCGCGCGCGGCCGGCGCGCGCGCGGCGGGCGGCGGCGGCGGGCTCGCCGGCGGGGGCCGGATTTGGGGTTCCGGGCCACGAATCGAAGCGCGGACGGCACCTACTCGACGCGCGCGAGTTGGCAAGCCTATCTAGGGCGGCGGCTCGGGCGACGGCGCGGCGGAGCGGGCGGCCGACGCGGCGGCGCGGGACACGGGCTCCGGCGACGGCGCTAGGGCGAAGAGGGGCTCGGGGTCGTCAACGAGTGGCACCGGGGTGCTCCTCACCTCCTGGCGCGGCCTCCCGGGCGACTTCTTGGCGGCGGAGCGGCGACGGCGGCGGGATTCCACGGCGGCGGCGGCGAGCTCCACACGGCGGCGCGGCTAGGGTTTCGGTAGGGCGCAAGGCGGCGGCTTGGGCTCGGGTGGGGGGTCCAAGGAGGCGGCGGCGCGCTTTAAATAGCCGGGGAGGGCTCCTTGGCGTGCGGGCCACGCGGGGACGCCGGGGGCGCGGTCGGACTCATGCCCGAGTCCCGGCTTGGCGACGACCCGAGGTGGGGGATGACGGGTGGCCCCCACCGTCGGTGTCGGCCGGGAGCGGGAGGGAGCGCGGCGGGGCCGCGGTGGGCGCGGCCGGCGGTCTTCCGGGCCGAGATGGGCCGAGGCGCGCGGCGCGGGAAAACCGGGCGGGAAGATGGAGGGGCGGCGGCGGACTTCGGCCTTGCCGGGCCGCACGCGAAGCCGGACCGGAAGAGGGGAAGGGTTAAGGAAGAAAAAGAAAATGGCTTAGCTTTTTGGCAAAGGGGTTTCAAACAATAGAATTCAAATTTGAATTTGAATTCCAGCAACCAAAAATAATGCACCAGCATGAATGCCACAAATAATTCCTATATTTCATTAAATTTATTTTAGAAAAGTTTTAAATGCCTAAAGATAAATAAAACAACCTTATATTCCTTAAGCAAATAAATGGTTGCTATCAAATTTTAATAAAGCCAAAATTTTAATAGAATTAGGGTGTTACATATCCTCGTCACCGTCCGGCACACACGAGCCGAGATCCAATCGGTGGTTGGATGCTCGACATGAGGGGCGGCGGAGACCGACGGTGGCGTGCAAGGGCGCGTGGAGGCAGCGGCAATCCGCGCCGCCGTCCTCCACGACAGGACTGCGCACCACCACAGCATGTACGGCAATCTCCTCCATCTCCGTTGAGGATTCTAGCGCGTCCTACCCTTGGGTGCTTCAGCTAGTCGGTTGTCATCTCATGTTGCAGGTCCTACTCGAAGTTCCGGGCTAACGCCTTGCCTGGCTCTCTGCTAGTGCCAACAATAGCAGCGCTTAGAGTGTTGCCTTCCTCAGTGGAGGTGTTGTTGCGAACACTTCATCTAAAAGCTTCCGGGTGAAAACTCAACCCTCTGGGTGTGTGACGATGTCGTTCTCTGACGATATTCCCTTCCTGAAGGCGTCACATTGAAAGTTCACCTGCAACCTGATGACAGCGACGACACAGGGAAGTTCACCAAGGAGGAGGTCGAGGTGAAGAAGACGGGGTCGCCGATCCCGATGGCGATCCCCTTCTACACCGGCATGCAACGACAGTCGTTCGTTCACCAATCTATCAGTGAAAAACAATTGCCAGAAGCAGTGGGGGCAGTCGGGAAGGCGATATTTCTTCGTCGACTCGTCGGGTGCGGTGAGGTTGGATTTCCTAGGCTCTACATCCAGTCTCTTCCAAGATCATCTTGGGTGCAAGTAGTTCACGGCATGGTGGCTGTACTGCCATGAAGCGACTTAGATCTTTAGCACTTCTTGAGAAGTAGACTTTGATCTTTTGGATGTAGTAGTTCTTTAGTACATAAATCTCCTTTGTACTAAAGTTTTTTTCTAGTTTCTGTAATAAGACTTTAGCTGTGTACACCTACGGGTTTAGAGGCCGGGTTGTCGTCCATTATCTAAAAAACTTGATTCACCGTAGTTGGGAAGAACAACACGAAAAACAGTCTGATGTCAGCTTGCCTTGGAGAAGATGGAGGACGACACGGAGGAGGGGAGAGGAGCTCACCCTTGGCTTGCTAGGGCTTGGCTGGCACCTGCGCCCTGGGCGACGGCAACGGCGAGGCAGGATGGAGCGGCTCTGGTCGCAGGAGAAAAGAATCGAGGGAGGAAGGGAGAGGAACGACAGGAAGGGGGTCACTGGGAATATGAGGGCTGGGGGAAACGGCGTGGGAACGCCGTCCCAGGCGGCAAGGGGGCGAGCGGGCGCGTGGCCTTCGAGCCCGCACGCGTGGACAGGGAGGCAATGGAGGAAACGGCGTCGAGAGGACTTCTAATTTTTCTCGGAAGATCCGGCACAACCTCTCGGGTGACCCGGCGCGGCTCTGTACGTCATCAGGTGACCCAGGTAGAGGAGTCGGGTGAGAAGGGATCTAGAAGCCTCCAAAAATTATAAAATCTTTCTCAAAAATAAAATACATCAAGGAGAATCCATTTTGCTTGAAATTGGAATCATAACTATTGTAGAATCGAAAAGAAAATTCTTCCCAGAATGATACTTTTAAGATTTCGGGTAGGTTGTTTGACATTAATATTATCTCTAAAAATTCAGAAACAGATACTTAAATTCATGTTGGATGAAGTACTAATTAATCAAGTCATCACACAACATAGGTTCTATGGTCAAAATCTAAGTTGCTTCCCAAGGATGCATATTCACTTTATTCAATAAATTAATTAAAAATACAAAGTCATTTAAACAAATCTAAAAATTTTATCTTAGCAAAAACCATTATGCTCATGATGCAAGACTAACATTGAAATTACATTTTGGGCTGTTACACGCTCCTGGTGCGCCGTGCGCGCGTCCGTGATGTGTGCCGCAGTACATGGCATGCATATGTGCAGCACGGGCCGTGAGATCGGTGGGCAGCTAGTAGTTTTCCACACGTTGGCATGCTCTATATGATCCCGCGCCATGTCATCCCGCGCGTGCACGCGAGGAGCCAACCGATCGACCGGCGGCTTGCGATCGTGTTGCGCGCGTGGACCATCTGCTGGCCGGGATCCGGATGCGCGGGCGACGGGGCGAGCAAGCGTTTTGGCGGATCCGGACGCGAGAGGAACGGAGGAAAGCGATGGATCGGGAGCTTCCGGCGACACGGGACGGGATGGGCCGGGCAGCAGCTTCCATCGTTGTACAGGTTGATCGGCGGCGTCTGCTCGATGGCTGGTGTGGTCCTGTGGACGTCTACACCCCGTCGTTCGGGGCCGGGCCAATTCGGTGATTGCTTAGCTCAATGATGAGCGCACGGCGGCGGAAGTGGACGTCTACTAGTGCCGGAGAACCTGTCGCGCTCGTGACTCGTGAAGAAAATGAAAGGGACACGGATTCCGGGAAGTATATACGTATACGGCGAGCGACTGGAGCTACCGCGCGCTGGCCGAACTGGATTGCCATCTGCTTTGCCATGCTGCTGCTCTCCACTGATGATTGGATCGGATTTGTGTACACAACACTTTCGATTTTTTGAGACACCCTTGTTTCGAAGTTGGAACGTTGTAGTACTTCTGGAAAAATATAACAAAAAATCTTGTTAAAATATAACAAAAAAAAATTCTAACTTTTTCTCCACTCTCTCTCCATCACATCACATTAAATACGTCAAAAGACATATGTTCAGAGTATTAAATATAAGTAAAAAATAACTAATTACACAGTTTTGATGTCATTTGCGACACGAATCTTTTGAGCCTAGTTAGGTCATGGTAGGATAATATTTACCAAAAAAACAAAATGTGCTACAGTGTGCTACATGAGTTCCCGCAGTTGAAAAGGCAATTTTTTTCAACCAACTAAACAAGGCCTGATGGAAAGGAGGAAACAGTCTCAAGGAAGGGGAAGGCGCGCTGTACCTGGTCCGACAATTGGATGGTGGCTGGGGAACTGGGCAGCTGGAAAACCCCCCTGAAGGGTTGGATCGAGGTTAACATTGACGGCTTCTTTGTGGAACAGACAGGTGCCGTGTGCGTCGGGGTAATAGCAAGGAGACATATACAGCGGTGAGGTTTTGTTCACTGCATGGCGAGCCATCTCCCAGTGCGCTAGTGCGTATGAAGCGGAGATCAGAGCATACGCTGATGGACTTCGCCTTGCATCCCAATAGGCGCAGGGTGCAGTGATCTTAGAAACAGATTGCGCCGGAGTTCTCGATGCCCTAAGGAGAAAAGATGACAGGTCGGAGTTTAGATTCATCGTCACCGAAGCTAAAGAACACGCCCAGCTGTTGGAAGAGTGGTGCGTGGCTCAAGTCATAAGAGAGTGTAATTTGCCACTTTAGCTAGGCACTCAGGTGATACTGAGTTTTGGCCACGGACCAAGTTAACTTTGATTGTATCTCTGTTATGACCAAGTTAATAAAACTCCTTTTTTACTTGATAAAAGTTCGTTTGACGTCCTTAATCTAGAAGTCTGACAAATATTCTCCGTGACGTCAAAATCCAAGTTGGGCCACGCTCCATCGTCTCTCTCATACATACACGGCCCATCTGGTGATACTGAGTTTTGGCCACGGACCAAGTTAACTTTGATTGTATCTCTGTTATGACCAAATTAATAAAACTCCTTTTTTACTTGGACTAGGTTTACGTCCGTGCGTTGCTACGGATTTAAAAATTAACAAAATACAAATATATTTATTTAGCATTGGAAATTTAGCAGTTCAGTTAACTTGTTCAGATAACAATAGAAATTCTAGAAGAATGGTCTTCTAAAGTGCAAAACAGACATCGACATGAATTTGAGATCTGACTCAACAATTATCTTGTGAAAGTTTTCAATGTGTTCCAATGAAGACAAATCACACATCTAAGTTCTAGCATGATGCTTCTAATTTGTACTAGGATCTGCAATTGAATAAACACTTAATTAAATTTTTCAACAAATTCTTATATAATAAGTAACAATAAAAATAAGGGGTTTTGGTGTCAAAGTAGGGGTAGAAGCACCAAACCCCCTCTTTTTCTCACTTTGCGGTTTACCATCGTTTTCCCAAACTGAAGTGACTTTGCCCTTATTCCGTTAGAAGGACATAACGGTCAGTCTGGGCTGTGAAATTAGAAAATAAGAGGCAAAATCACCATGAAGCTGTTGAGCAGGGGTAGAATCACCAAATTCCCTAAAAACAACTCGCGTAGACCTCGGTCGCCTCGGTCCCTTGGCTAGCACCCACCATGAGTTCCTGAGTACGACGGACTCGTAGACCGTAATTGCAACTCAGTCAGTGACCAAGTAGCCGTGGTGCGTGTTCCGTTCCGTCCTAGGCCCGTGCTGCAGGGCGTCACAAGGGATTTTGAGCAATTTTTGCAAGTATACTGCAAACTCATCTCTCCTCATTGGTTCTAATTAAGTAAAAGTAGATTATCGATGTCGTTGTATTTTTGGCTTGATGATGGTAATTGGTAGTGCAATACAATTGATGCCAAGTCATCTTTTTATACATATTTTTTCTATAGTAATTGTTGTTTCAACTTGTAATTGCCATAAAGAAATTAATGTTCAAGGGGTAATTAGTTTGTAGGGCATATACAACCCATGACGACCCGACGTTTGTAGAACCTTGAATTTATCATCCACACGGTATATATACAGTTCATACAACACAGAAACAGAACATCCGTCTCTAAACTATTTAATACTTTGTATGTAGTTAGGAAACAATATTTTTGTGTACCCTTCTCGTGTCTAATTGATAGAAAATGTATCAAAGATAAATAAGAGCCACATGATTGTAATATTTTATTTAAAAAATCATTCTTTCCTTTGGCTGGTAGGCGTGCAAACAACACGATAATTTTCCAGTTGACAGCTAATGGGCTGAAATTATACCAAAAAGTCTATTTGCAACATTTGCAAAGTGATCCATGACATTGCGGAAGAGATATAGCAAAAGGGCAACCATTGAAACCACCACATTAATTTTTTAAAAAAATCTTATCCCTTCTCTTCCAGGATCAGCTCGTGGCTCTCATCTCTTCTGCTCGCTCTCTCATCTTGCCTTTCTCCCTCTCCCTCGTTGACATCGCTACATCGGCAAGAGCGGGGGATCCAAGAGCAACGGCTAGCGAGTGGAGTCGCAGTGCAAGAGCAAGCAGCCTAGCAAGTGGCCACGGACCGCTCCGCCTCGGGGGAGCTCGCCGCCGGGCTCGGGCCATGGCCGCACCGCCCGGGGAACTCGGCCCCTCCGTCCGGCGTCTCGGATGCAACGCGCGCTCGCGTGGCCCCGAGCGCGCGGCCGCCGGGGGGAGCTCGGGCCCCGCCGTCCGGCAGCTGCCCAACCTCCTCGATGTCGCCGTCTGCGGCTGCCCGGCCTCCTCTGCGTCATCATCCGCGGCCGCTCGGCGTGGGCTCCCTCAGCCCTGGGACTCTCCTCGCCGTTCGTCGTCCTCCTCTGCATCGATTCACCACTGGTCTGCTCTATGCCTCAAGCACCAGTGAGCTCCGTTGAGCAGGGCGCGGATGACAGGCCGGTGGGGCTGGATTTGTCGCGGAGAACCCCCGCACGCCCCGCGCGGGATCTGAGCGAGCATCGTTTGGTGAAGACGACGCCATACAACCCAACCTCCAACACTGCCCGCCCCTGCCCCCGGCATCAAATTGCAGGGAGGAGGACGGGGTCGACACAACCGCGGGTGCCCCCAGCCGCGGAGGCACGTGCGGTCCTCCCGGAGGTGCGGCGGCTTTCCTCCTCTTATGGGCGCGGTGAACAGGCCGCTTGGAGGCTCCACCTCGAGCTCAGGGGAATCTCGTGGCGGCGCGCGCGTGACCGGCCGGCTACCACCGCGAGCCCGCGGCGCTCGCTCGTCTCTTCCCTGCTCGCTCCCTCCCCGCCGCGAGCTCGACTCCCTCCTGGCGGCTGGCGCGGGCGCGAAGCAGTGGCAGCGGTTGCGCACCAGGCGAAGGAAGAGGGAGTGCGAAGGGAGAGAGAAAGGAAGGGGTGGGGGACCACCTGTCGGCGCGTGGGGGCAATGGTTCTGCCGGCAGAACCATCGAAGGGGCAGAACCACAAGGGAGGCGTTGCCCTTATGCGTTTTTAGGGGTAGAGAAAAAGTTCGTTTGACGTCCTTAATCTAGAAGTCTGACAAATATTCTCCGTGACGTCAAAATCCAAGTTGGGCCACGCTCCATCGTCTCTCTCATACATACACGGCCCATCATCATCTGCTGAGACTCACGCACACAAATGCATGACACCATGCTACAGCCTACAGCTAGTTTTTTTACTGTCGCAGCCAATGCCAAACCTGTACTCGTACTTTATGTGTAAAAAATTAGAGACTTTGGCCACACACTCTCGGGCTCTTGGCCGTTCGGAACCGCATCGAACCTGGAAAAATTGTCAACCTTTTTACCCTTCTGGCTTCTGCGTTGCTCGGGAGATGAAGAAGAGCCGATTCAGCAGGTCACACTGGCTGGCCCCGTCGATTTTCTCGGCGCGGCACACGGTGCCTCACGTCCCCGGGTGCCCACTCCCCACGATTCCACGAACATATTCAGCTGTTGTGCAAGTTTAATTTTCAGAGTTGATAGAAACAATGAGTACAGTAATTTCCAACACTCGAATTCACTCCATTCCAACAGCTACTATCTATATTTTCTCCACTCCCCCGCGGGCTCTACGCTAGTACGCTACGCGAAGTACACAGAAACGCCTGCACCGCCACCACACCCTGCAACCACCGGCGCGTCACTCGTTGGCATCGGCGTCGCCGTCGTGCTTCTTGACGGGCTCGAACCGGCCGTGGCCGTGCTGGTGCATGACGGCGTGGAGCTCGACGGGGGTGGCGGACAGGGACTTGATGATGCTGCTGCTCCCGAAACCGTTACTGCGCGGCGACGACTGCTGCAGCGGCGCGCCCGTCGGCAGGCTGAGCCCCTTGTGCAGCCGCACCCGCCGCTGCTGCGCCATCTCCACCTGCGGCCCCATCAGGTGCGCCAGCCCTTCCTCCTCGTCGGCCTCCTCCTCCTCCTCCTCGCCGTCGTCCTTGCGCGCCGCCGGCGCCGGCGTCGCCTTCCGGTACGCCATGTACAGGACCAGCTGCGCCGTGCCAAGCACGAAGCCGATGGCGTTGGGGATCTGCATGCATATATACGGTGTCGTCAGGTTCAGATGTTCTGGGAATAGAAAGAAATATACAGTGACCGAGACGATCTGCTGCGGCACGCGTACTCCGATGAAGTAGTCCTTGACGAGCACGGAGTAGACGCTCCAGACGCTGCCGTTGAGGAAGAGGAAGAAGGACAGCGAGAAGGGCATGTACTCCACGCTCCGCGTCTTCACCACCGTCCGCTGCACACGCAACATCCCAAGCCATGATCATTTCGTTTCTTCCCCTATGCGTCTGTGCATGCATTCGACTGAAAAACTCTGTGCATATCAGTCGATCGCCGTATCTGCATTCGGGCCATTAATCTCTGCTACATAGTGCATTACTGTGTAACTTGGTGACTCCGGTACGGCTAGGAACTGACATCCAGCGAAATTATATATGATTGTGTTTCAATGTCAACATTCATCAAGGCATTAAAAGCAGGCCGGAGAGATCGTACGTACAATAGACTTGGGAGTTAGGAAATTAGTGGACATGAGGGATTTAGGTATAAGTGGTGATCAGGTAATTAGATGGAGTACACATAGCTGCTTGTGTGGTGCGCTAGCTATAAATCAAAGAAAATGACAGCATACCAAACACTCCTCAATGACGAGTCAGGAAAGTAGCTGGATGCAAGTGTTCCGTTCTACTCCTACTTAGTGCTAGTGCCAGCTTATCTCTTGCCGTTCTAAGGTAGGCGTGCTCTAGATTTTAGGAAGGCCGGTGCCGTTGCACGCCGCACCTTTGCAATCTCATTTCCTAATAAGAGAGCATCTCGAGTCAAAAAAGAAACACACGCCGGAACACGTTACTACCAAAAGTGTGAAACGAGTTCAGCATCAAATCTGCTCGTCAGCTAAAAAGCTACTCCCTCCATTTGGCTTCCTTTTACATACGTATCTAGAAAAGCTAGAAATGAATGATAATTAAATTATTAACATGAAAATAAACTTTTTGGCTACTGTGACGATACTCTGTTTCGCAATCGACACGAAGTGATATGGGAGTGAGTGATCTGAGTCTCAAGTGGTACTGAGTTACTGACCATCGCGCCCATCGGCGCAGCGTACATCCCGATCGTCAGCGCGGCGCACAGCACCCCCACGGTGAGCAGCCGGGCGCCGCCGTGGAGCGCCGCCAGCGTCACCACGACGACCGCCGCGAGGAAGCCGACGTTCACGGCCAGCACCAGCTTCACCATCTTCGCCTGAAGAATCACAGCAAAACATATTCAGAAGACATGGGGCCATGGCGTTCCAATTCGTTCAGGGAAGCAGACGGGGGAACCTTGGTCTCCCTGGGCGCGTAGATGAGGTAGAGCGTGACGTAGGCGGCCTGGAGCGCGGCGCCGGCGCCGTTGACGGTGACGACGAGGAGGCCGCCGGGCTTGAGCAGGCCGTAGAAGGTCCAGAGCGAGGTGCTCAGCAGGGTGGTGGCGTACGGCAGCCACCGGAAGTCCTCCGTGTTCCTGTTCCTCACGATCCGCCGGAACGTCTTGCTGCAGGCCGGATTCCAGTTCAGTTCATCGAACCTTGCATAAACACATGGAACGGAGAATTGCACGGTGGAATTAACTCACATCGGCGACGTGAAGACGAGGATGGAGATCACGTTCCCTGCGAAGAGAGAGCAGAACACGAAACCGTCAGGGTGTGGGATGCTGAAACTGGTTGGTTGATGCAAGGAGAGGATCGACGCGCGCGGGCGATCGATCCGGTTGAAGAAACGGAGGAAATTGTGTGGAGCCAGAACGCGATGCCCCCGGTGATGAGGCGGTGACGATGAACTGACCTATGATCCCGACGACGAAGCTCGGATCCGCTGCCATTGCGCTCCTCCAACTTGCTGTTCTCCTTCCGCTAGGACGGCGAGGGGAAGTTTGCGAGGGTTGCCAGGACACCGCGGGGCACCACTGCGTATATGTAACTGCTCCACGGCTGTGCAGGATTTAGGCGTCTTTTCGGGGGAACAGTAACACGCACGCGAACTGTAACACTCCTCGTCCTCGGGTTCTCAAGATTCTGCAGCGAAAAGGCATGTCCGTGAGGGACCAACCAACCCCAACCGGAGCCGATGGCCGGCCAGTGCGGCAGCAGGAGCACGCAGCGAAATCCTTCTCAAACACTCGCCGGAGATTTTTCACCTGCTCCCTAACTTCAGCAATTAACTTGGCACCGACTCGTTTGCTTTTCGTGGAGTATATGGTAACAAACCGGGAAATCACACTACGTGTCAGCAGCAGGGAGTGGTCTGTGGTCAGCAGTCACCCGCCACGGCTGATGCCGTGATACTGCTGGCTCCGGTTCGTGGTTTGGCAGCAGGTAATGTTGTCCGATGAGCCGGAACCAGCCGCGGTGGCACGGGCACCAGGCCACCAGCGGCAGCGAGCTGAGCGGCCGGAGGTAGCTCACCGAAAGGCGATGGATGGACAGTGACGTCCGCCGTGGACGGGGACCCGGAAGGGGAGACAGGGACACCCCGATGCCATGCAGGGGCCCCATCAGGCGTTCCAGAGGCGACACGTCGCGCCGCTGGTGGCGACGCGGCGGAGGTGGTGGTGGGAGCGAGCCCGTGCGCTGGCGGCAGGGCGTAAACTATCCTAGATGTCCCGGTGACCGGGGGGGAAAGCGAGACCAAGGTGACGTCGCCGCCGCCGTCGTCGTCCGCGACGTCGGCTGGCGGGTGTGGCAGCAGTGTATGTGTATCTCGTTGTGATTGCCGGAGGGGAGCAGGGCAGTTATAGATCGATGGGAGGGCGGGCGGCCATATCAGCGAGCGGCTTTTGGCTGTTTTGTTTTTGTTGTTCCTGTTCTTGCCTGGACGCCGCGCGCTGCGGCTCGGATGAAAGCAGGAGATTGACGCGGCGTTCTCGGCTTCCCGCCGGCGGATCTTGTAGTTCGGGCAGGAGCTTCCCTATGCCTCGTTGTCCATTGCTACTCGATTCGGCACGTACTCGGCGGCCGACACGGGGTCAACGAACCGTGGCAAGAGTGTTGTTGATGACTTGAAGTACTAGGGCCTGTCCTCTGTTCGATGGAGACGCTGCCGGCGGGACGTGTCCCGCGCCGCGCGGACTCCCCGGTCTTGTCTATGCTCGACTCGATGTGGCGTTTCCTTCCATTTCTAGGGTCCGTCGGCTCTATTGTTTTTGTAGTCATCGTTAGATAAGGGTCGAACGCTCCTCCATTCTACATCGACTCCTTTAGCAGCAACAGAAGACGAACAACATTTTGTCCAGGGAGTTACATGTCCCGCCGCCGCCCCACGGGCCACCACCCACTCCACGGCCGGGTTGGGTCTAACCGGAGCCACTGACGATGTCGGTGTCGAGCTCCGACGAGACTTTACCACCCGAGGCACACTCCGTCTTGCCCCTCCTGCCACCATCCACCGATTGTCCACCATTGCTCAGCATTGTCCACCATTGCTCAGCCAGAGCGCACCACCACCACCTTGCCTCATTGCCCCTTCCCCCCACCCGCCCACCACCACCGCGGTCCGACCTACCACCGACAAACTCCCCCTAACCTTGTCGAAGCCATCACCAGAATTGAGGAAGATGAAGTCCCTTAATTCTCTTCTCCAACCTGCTACGCATCCGACGAAGAAATCAAGTGTTCGTGAGGCTAAAACACCCGAGTGTTATGTAGATTTTCCCAACGCCAATGCCAACACCAGTTTGCTCGAGCGTGACTATAGGCCTAGTACACTATGCGTTCCGTTTGTGCTCGATAGCTACAACACCGCTGCATTCTCTTCGCCAGTAAAGGCTGCCTAGAGTAGGTCTTGCTACTTGTATATACCTTTCCTTGAAGCCTGATCATGGTCAAACCTCGCTTGAAGAGCTCCCATCCATGGTCATGTGTACATAATCCTTGTTTATAGAACCCTAAAAATGGGTTCCATGTCGTCTCCTTTCTCTTCCAACGCTCTTCCCATCTTGATTGGGCCCGAACAGTCGTGTGGGTGAAGTTCCGACCGCAGTTCTTCACCGGGATATTGTGACCATGCATCATGGGTAGGAGAGAGGGGGGTGAGGATTGTGACGGAGGGCACAACGGGGGGAGAAGGGGAGGGCGGTGGAGGTGTGGGTGACGGAGGGAGACGATCTTGACTTGGTTTGGTCGAATAGATCAATCCTCTTTCAGTCAAAAAAATAGATCAATCCTCAAGTAAAGATGTCTGTTAGTGTTGGAAAAGGGAAAAAATAAAAAGAAGAAATTTGTGATGGAATCCTTCAAACCGAAAGAATGCACAAGTAGTTAGGATATAATGAGGCGTGGGTCAAATATTAAACGATAATGCTAGGTCTCTGACGTCTGACACGCGTCGGACGCTCCCCCCAACCCACTGTGCATCCAGATGCCCCTCAAAACAAATATCTGCTTGTGGGCCCCACAACGACCACATCCATACAATCCCTTCTTATCCCTTCACCCCCTGTACCATTCAGAACTCACCAAAGGTGCCGCCGTCGGTGCTCTGTCGGGGAGGGGGGCTGCTCCACCTTGCTCGGGTTGCCGCCCCCGACGGCCGGACGCACCGCCGCCGCCATGGCCTCCTCCCACTCCTCGGCCTCGAGGACTCCCCCCTCCTCCCCTTCCTCTCGATCACGGGGTGAGGTCGCCCCGCGCGCTCAGCCCCCCCGGTGCCAAGGGTGCTCACCGACGCCGCTGCACCCGTCAAGTGCCGCACCGCGGGGGACCATGTCGAGGTCTGCTTCGCGCTCTTCCTCCCCTGTCAACCAACTTGTCGTCACCGTCGCTCCCGCCTCTTCCGTCACCCTCCTCCGTGCGGCCGCGACTTTGCACGACGCGCCTCCCACCTCCGTAGTCCACGCAACCCTCCTCGAGTCTGGCGTGCCGATGGCCATGAGAGGAGGTGGAGGAGGGCTGCTCCGCCCCACCTCCCATCGTCGTGTGTCCGTCTTCCTCGCACTGGGCTCCTCCACCACACGCCATCCTCGGTCTCCTCCGCTAGGGCGAGCTCCGCCCCTGGCGCCGCTCGTTCCGGGCGCGCAAGGGCCGCCGTAGCCGGCCATTCCAGCGAGCTCCGCGCCGGGACCGGGAGGGAAAGCTTGTCGTCACTCTCCGCCGGTCCTCCGCCCCCCCCCCCCCCACCTCCCTCCTGCTAGGTTCGCCGGCCATGGAGGCCCCGAACCCGAACCTTGAAACCCTAACCCTAAGGCCGCCGCCGACCGCCTCCACCCCTCCGGGCGCTGGTGTGGAAGCAGCGACGACGCCTGCGAGCGCGACCCAGCCAGCCAGAGGAAGGAGAAGGTGGAGATCGTGCAGTCTTGTGAATCTCAAATACCGGAAGGCGGCGGGTCTTCCCTCTTTCCGGAAGGTATATAGGATTCGCCGCCTCGGACCGTTAAGGGCAACTCTAGCCGACCCCTTAAGTGCACTCCTACCTTATCCATAAGGGTCCAGACGCTAAAAAATGGCTCCAACCGAGGCCTCATCCGGCCCCGACAGATAAGGCAGCCTCATCCCCGCCCCTCGGACTCTCAGTTGTAGGAGCTCCCGCTCCGAGCCCTTATCCGGCGACAGCGCCAACGCCCGGCCCTCCCGCGCCTCTACGGAGCTTTCCCCACGCCGTGCAGGACGGCTTCCCCTCGCGAGGTATGTCGATTTCTCATCTCGGGTGGCGATGCGGTCTACGGAATGGAGGGGAAAGGTACCGTAGATCCGGCGGCGGCCATGGGGCCGGCGGCGGCGAAGGCCCGTCCCGGCGGCCGGGTTCGCGCCGCTTGTCGCTCGCGGTCGGATGGGGGCCGGAGCCGCGCCCCGCCGTCGCTGCGGGCCGCGCGCCGCCGCCGCTCACGGCGGTGCGCTCGATGGGGCACCGCGGCCGCGCCGGATGGGGTCGGCGGCGGCATCCGCCGCGTAGCCCGAGGGGGCCTGCAGCCGCGCGCGAGGGGGTCTGCAGCCACCCCGTAGATGCGCACCGCGGCCTTGCCGCTACAGCACGAGGATTCGCGTGAACTGCTTGCTTGCTCTGCTTTGTTTTTTTAATGCTGCTATGCTTTGTTTAGACTATCATTGCGTGATTTTTCCCCTACTGAACACTATGGAGATTTCCCCTCTGCTGGCAGTACACAATGCAACTGCAGATATAGAAGATAGAATTCACCAATTACATTTTGTTTAGTCTAAGTAATAGGATTGTGTTGCTATTTAATTCTTCTTATTCATACTGAAATGCAGGAGACAAGAAGCTATATTTGAAATGAACAGACTGTCTCGCTTAGACTTGTTATAAACGATGGCGAATAAACGACGACAAGTAAAGGAATCAAACCGCAGGAGACACGAGATTTAACGTGGAAAACCCTTGCGGGGAAAAACCACGGGCGCCGCCAAAGCAAGAACTTCACTATATCGGGAGTCGGGTTACAACGCCAACGGCGCGGCTTACAAGAGAATAAATCGATCTCTAATGGAAAACCCTAACGGGTATTTATGACCCGTACGTCTGCGGGGCCCCCCCCCCCCCCCGCACCCCCCGGCCCGCGACCCGGGAAAAGGGTGTGGCCCGATGGGCCACTCGCCTCCGCTTCGCTCCGCCCAAGCCTACGGCGACGGCCTCCGCTTCGCTCCGTCGAAGTCGGCCTTTCTCTTGGGAGACAAAATTTGGATCATAACTCAACAAACTCCACCTTGAGACAAATTCCTTCTTGCAGCATAAACAAAACGAACCTTCATCCTGAACACATCAAAGAAACAAAATACTTCTGGCGCCAAATAGCCTCTTGGGCTACACAGTTAAGCCAACTAAGCTTGAGCAAAGCTCAAACTTAGCAACAGGAACTGGCTTTGTCAACATATCAGCAGGATTATCAAGAGTGTGTATCTTGCATACCTTTAACTTACCCTTTTCAACCTCATCACGCACATAATGATACTTGATTTCAATGTGCTTTGTTCTCTCATGGAACATCTGGTCTTTGGTAAGATATATAGCACTCTGACTATCCGAAAACAAAGTTAATGCAAGAATCAACACCACAAAGCTCGGCAAACAATCCTTTCACCCAACACAACTCTCTCGCATGCTTCAAAGAATAGCCATGTACTCGACCTCGGTAGTAGACAAAGCAACAACAAAGCCGCAAGACCGCCTTCCCACCACAAGACAACCGCCAATAGTAAACACATAACCCGTGAGTGACCTTCGCTTGTCCAAATCACCGCATAATGCGAATCCACATAGCCAATAAGTCCCTTATCCGTCCCGCCAAACTTCAAGCAATGATCTCGTCGTGCCTCGAAGATACTCGAAAATCCACCGAACCGCCCTCCGTTGTTCTTTACCAGGATTAGACATGTATCTCGCTAACCAAACTCATAGCATAAGACAAATCCGGCGAGAGCAAACCATAGCATACATCAAAGAACCAACAAGACTAGAATACGGAACCTTTGACATATACTCAACATCCTCAACCGTACTAGCACACTCGCTCGGTCGACAATTTAAAATGCGGTGCAATAGGAGTACTAACGAGCTTTGCATCATGCATATTGAAACGCTCGAAGAACCTTCTCAATATAACCATGCCGACTAAGAAATAATAAACCAGCCTTTTCTATCTCTAGTGATTTCCATACCTAGAATCTTCTTAGCAAGACCAAGATCCTTCATGTCAAACTCACTACTCAACAATTTCTTCAATGTAGTGATCTCTTTCCCGCTCTTGGCAAAGAATCAAAGATATCATCAACATATAACAAAGCAAGTATATAGGTGATCCATTAACATACTTGATGTAAACACGCCTATCATATTTTGATCTCTTAAAGCCATGTGACAACATAAATGAATCAAACCTTTTATACCACCGACGGGAGACTGTTTCAAACCATACAAGGATTTCTTCAACTTGCAAACATAATTCTCCTTGCCGGGCACTATGAACCCCTCAGCCGGTCCATGTAAATCTCCTCCTCAAGCTCTCCATGTAAAAATGCGGTCTTCACATCTAACTCGCTCAAGCTCAAGATTATGTGCAAGCAACAATACTCAAGAATGTACGAATTGAGCTATGCTTTACAACCGGAGAAAACACATCATTATAATCAACACCAGGAATTTGATCGTAACCTTTAGCCACTAACCTTCCCTTAAACTTTGGAGGTTCGCTAGGAGATAAACCCTCCTTTCTCTTGAAGATCCATTTGCGGCGAACGTGCTTCTTTCCCTTAGGCAAAGGAACAACCTCCCATGTGCAGGTTCTTCTCAAGAGATTGCATCTCATCCCGCATAGCCGCAATCCACTTCTCACGATCACCACAAGAGATAGCTTGGGAATATGTGGTCGGCTCATAACCGCTATCAACCCGTTTCAAAGACAACTCAAAGCATAATAAATCATATTACACTCCTCAATAAGACGACGTGGCCGTCCACAAACCCTTTTAGACTTGCGAGTAGCAATAGGCAAATCTTCATCAAGGTGCAAAACGGGGGGTAAGTGCCGAACATCATCATGAGCCTCATCATCAACGCTCCATTTTCCCGGTCATCTACGAGCGGCTCCACCTCGCTCGTCCGTATCATCATGCACATGTTGCCGCACCCGCACACCTTTTTCGTCATCCACATGCTCCACCTGCACGCTCATATGCTGCAGCCCTTTATCAAAATTATTTGGAACATGATCTGAGAACAAACTGTCATTAAACATCACAGATTCATTGAAAACAACACTCCTGCTCATGAAAGTCTTTTTAGTTTCAGGATTCCACAACTTATATCCTTTAACTCCCGAACCATAACCAAGAAAAAGACATTTAATAGCTCTAGGCTCCAATTTTCCATTATCAACATGAGCATAAGCGGTGCGGCCAAAAACTTTCAACCGTGAATAATCGGCGGGTGTGCCGGACCATACCTCAATAGGTGTTTTCTTATTAAGTGGAATAGACGGCGACTCGTTTATCATGTAGCATGCGGTGTTAGTCGCTTCGACCCAAAAACGCTTGCTCATCCGCGCGTTGGACAACATGCAACGGGCCTTCGAGATGATGGTCCTGTTCATGCGCTCGCCCACACCGTTTTGTTTGCGGAGTATACGGTATGGTGTGGTGCCCGACAATGCCTTCCCCGCTCGCAATAATGGTTAAATGCAGCAGAACAAAATTCTCCACCATTATCGATACGAAGCACCTTCACCTTCCTATCGGTTTGCCTTTCTATCATCACTTTCCAATCTTTAAAAGCAAGCAAAAGTATCATCTTTATTTTTCGTAAAGTAAGGCCATACTTTTCTAGAGTAGTCATCAATAATAGTAAGCATGTAACGAGCACCACCATAAGAAGGCTTACGAGAGGGACCCCATAAGTCAGCATGTACATAATCAAGAGTACCTTTGGTGGTATGAACAGCGGTATTGAACTTTACCCTTTTGTGCTTCCCGAAAATACAATGCTCACAGAACTTCTTGCCACTCAAAGTACGACCATCCAAAGAGGTTTCTCTTCACCAATTCTCGCCATACCAAGTTCACTCATATGTCCAAGACGCATATGCCAAAGGTTAGTCTCACTAGGTTCAAGCATTAGTAACGAGCAGTAGCGGATATGGAACCTTGTAAAGTACTTCCTCTAAGGACATATAACTTTGCGAATTCATATCACCTACAAAGAAGACAAGAGAACCTTTTGATACCTTTAAAACTCCACCCGAACCGGAGTATTTGAACCCTTCCGCATCAAGTGTGCTTGAGTGAGATGAGATTTCTAGTCATCCTCGGTATGTGCCTCACATTCGTAGCGTACGTGTCATGCCATCATGCGCCTTGATCCGAACGGAGCCTATACCCACAATCTCACATGGGTTATCATCTCCCATACGCACTACATCTCCATTCCGCACGGAGTTTATAAGAACCGAACCAATCTCTCGTTAGTGCGTATATGAAATGAACATGCGGAATCAAGTATCCATTCATCATGACCAGAAACACAACCGGCAAGGACAACCAGACATTCTCCTGAATCAGAAGTATTCCCAGCACCAGAAACAACAGAGGCCTTACCATCCGAATTATTTTTCCTGTTCTCCTTATTCTTAAGCTTCCAACATTCCTCAATAAAATGAGTCTTTTTCTTGCAATACTTACAGAACTTCTTGGGCGGTCTAGACTTAGAACGACCTCTGCTTTCTTGGCTCTTGAAACGATCATTGCTTTCATTAGAGGATCTCTGCTCGGTTCTGCCTCTAACTTGCAAAGCATCGCCCTTGGAGGACGACCCATCGAGTGCACCATGCCTTTCATCTTCTCCCCGGATTGGAGTGCCTCATAAACATCCGAGACGGTTAGTTCATCACGGCTCAAAAGTATGGTGTCACGGAAAGATGCAAACGAACTGGGCAGAGAGCATAACAGTAAGAGGCCTAAATCCTCATCCTCATACTTCACCTCCATCGACACTAGGTCGGCAACGATCTCCTTGAAAGCATATATGTGGCTCAACACCGAACCACCCTCCTCCATCTTGAGTGTGAACAACTTCATCTTCATATGCATCTTACTGGTTAGATCCTTGGACATACAGATCGATTCCAGTTTCAACCGCAGTGTCTTTGCAGCTAGTCTCTTCCGCGTACATTCTTGCAAAATATCATTGGACGGATGAAGTTGAATTAAAGACAGAGCCTTACGATCCTTGCGACTCTCCTCATCGGTCCAATCTTTGGACGACTTGCCACCGAACTTATCCGGCGCCACATCAAGATCATGAGTGTTCGCCGAATAGCTCGCATCTTGACTTGCCACGAGCCGAGAACCTCGTCTTGTAATCCAACAACGGTAGATCAAACTTCATCGTCGACGACATCGAAGAAAACAAATGCGAAACCGGCTCCGGTACCACTTGTTATAAACGATGGCGAATAAACGACGACAAGTAAAGGAATCAAACCGCAGGAGACACGAGATTTAACGTGGAAAACCCTTGCGGGAAAAACCACGGGCGCCAGCCAACAAGAACTTCACTATATCGGGAGTCGGTTACAACGCCAACGGCGCGGCTTACAAGAGAATAAATCGATCTCTAATGGAAAACCCTAACGGGTATTTATGACCCGTACCGACCGCCGGGGCCGCCCCCCCCCCCCGCACCCCCGGCCCGCGACCCGGGAAAAGGGTGTGGCCCGATGGGCCACTTCGCCTCCGCTTCGCTCCGCCCAAGCCTACGGCGACGGGCCTCCGCTTCGCTCCGTCGAAGTCGGCCTTTCTCTTGGGAGACGAGAATTTGGATCATAACTCAACAAGACTCGTCATCCTCGTCAGATGATGATGATGATGAGCCTGAACTCCTCCTTGGCGCACTACATCAAGCTCATCGTGATATTAGAAATAAAGAAACTCATTGCCAACTTCAGGAAGATCTAATCGAGCACCTCTGGCAACATCATGCAGATTTATATTGATTATGTACTATGTATGAACTACTCCTTCCTATACATGAACTATTTGTCTCCATTTGTGGTCTGTAGATGGACAATTTGTATTATTTTTTATGGACGAAACAATTTGTATTATTTATTTTGTGTGCGAAACAATTTGTATTTTTTTGGTATGTATTTGGACTATTTGTGGTATTTTGTGTTCATTATATTGGCTATCCATGAAGTAGATTGTTAGTTACATGATATGAATAAAGAAAGAGATAAGATATAAGGAGGTATATGAGAGTTGGGTTGAAGTTGGAAGCAAAGTAGGACCCTTAAAACTAAAACTAGATAAGAGTATACCTGGGATTGGATTGGGCAAAATCCAAATCCAATAGGATTTTGGGACATGGATTTTATTGGACTTAGGAGCTAGTTGGATATGGATGTCCATTTGCGTGACATCAATAGGGTTGGACTGGGTTGGACAAAAACGAATGGGATAATCTAATTTATGTTGGATTTTGCACGGCCCGTGGCGGAGCTCGCTCTCCCGGTCGTCGAGCTTCAAGTACCGCGTGGTGAGAATGAGCTTCAAGCCTTCAAGCCTCCGACTGTTCACTCGGCTTATCGCCCACCGGCCCGGCGAAGATTTTTTCTCTCGTAACGAACCGACCACCAAAGCAACCGACCGCAACCGGCCCGGCAAGAAGACTCTTCTCTCGGAACAAACCAAGCACCAACCATCGGCCACCGGCCAACCGAACAGCCGTCGTCCGGCGAGTTCTCGCTGGTCGTCGCGGTGGCCCTACGTGGGCCGGGTCGCGACCTCCTCGGCCGCCACCGCAGCTCCGCCAGTTGTGCGCGCCGCCGCGAGGACACCCACACCGCCACAGCAGGGGACGAGATCGCCTCGCCTCGCCTCGCACGACCTGATGAGGCGGAGGTTGCCGCCACCACACCCGCGGGCTGCGCGTCGTGTGCCTCGACCGCGAGGCTGCCGAGCCGGCCGAGCTGCTAACCACGTGCGCCCCTGGCCGCGACATAACGCGTCGGCGAGGATGGAGGGTGGCCGCGCGCATCGACGAGGAGGGGGCTGCGACTGCGAGTCTGCGACGGCGAGCGGTGGAGCGTGGTGTGGCAATTAGTGTAGGAGCTCTGCACAACCGGCGAGGGCAAGTGGACCCGCACGACACGGCGACGCTGGATCGCCGACGCCTTGCTGAGCCTGCTGGACGCACCACCGCCGCCTCTACCTCTCTCACGTTCGCCGCCAGCTACGAGCCTACGAAATTTGGATGTGTTGGATGGATTTGGATTCAAATGATATTTTCACTGCCAGCTACGAGCCTACAAAATTTGGATGTGTTGGATGGATTTGGATTTTAAATGATATTGGATTGGACAGGATTGGATGAAGAGACTAATTTTTAGAATTGGATTGGATGAGTAGCTGACGTTAGTTGGACTTTAATTGGATTCCGTCGATTGGATAATGGGTATCAATCCATTACCAGTTTTAAATAAGAGTCCCTCATATGGCTAGATAGAGGTTCAAATATAAGAGGTCGGTTGGAGTTGCCCTAAGCCCACATTATCTACGCGCAGGCTGCCGACTGTCCACAACGCCCAGGCCCGCCCTAGCGAGAGCAGCGAGCGCGAGCGGGCTTGTAGCAAGAAGCCCTCTAAAAAGAAAAGCAAGAAGCTCTCCGTCGGTAAAAAAAAAAAACTCGGGAAAGGGAAAAGCAAGCGAGGGAAAACCTACCCGGTTCCCGCTCGAACATCTGAACCGCCCCGCCGCTGTCCTCCGGCGATGGCGGCGACGGCGGCCCCGGCCAGCCCGCCCTCCTCGCAGCAACCATCGTCGCCGCCGCCTCCCACCGCCGAGTCCGTCCTCAGGCAGGCCTCCCGGGATCCCTCCGGCGCGGCGGTCCACCTCCCGGAGCTCCCGCTCGACGCCCTCAGTGACATCCTCGCCACGCTCTCCGCCGTCTCCCCCGCGGGTCACCTCGCCCTCCTCCCCACAATCCTGTCGCTCAATCCCTCCCCCACCGCCGCATCCGCCGCGCTCGCCGCCCTCCTCTCCGCGCCCAGCTGGCCCTCCGCCACGCTGCTCGCCGTCGCCTCCCTCCTCCGCGATGTACCGCCTGCCTACCGCAACCGCGTCCCGGCCTTCCTCGGGAAGATCTTCTCCTTCCTCCCCAGTGCCGATGCCCAGGACCTCCCAGCACTCTCGTACCAGCTGCTCCTCCTCGCGTCCAAGCCGCTCCACCCGCGTGCCGTCCTCGCGGGCCTCCTCCGCTTCTTCGGCGACCGCCGTGGCGCCTGCGTTCGCGCGCCTCCGTCCATCGCGCGGCAGGTCGAGGGCACCGTGCTGATGAATGTCGCCTTCGTGGTCAAGCAGGACCCTGCGCTGGCGAGGGAGGTACTGGCCGCCGTCAAGGCCGACGCCGCGGGCGCTCTCAGCGGATTCGCGGTGGCCGTGCTGCTGTCCGTGGCGCGGGTGCCGAGGTTCAATGAGGGTGCCGTGGGACTGCTCCGGGACGCGGCAGCGGTGTCCCGCCGGGATTACCGAATGTCCAGGTGATGGATTGCTCATTGTTGTACCTACAGTTTTTCTCATGTTTACTCTAGAAATTTGCTCTGAATGGGAGGTGAGTGTCCCTCAGGCGGTGCAAGTGGTTGCCGGATTGTATGAAAGAGGAATGGGCACGGACCACGGAGTTTGTCGAGAAGGGATTGCTGAAAGCTGTGAGGATTCAAATATTGTACCTGCTATGTCAATTGTGAACTAACCACTTAGGGTGCTTGGGTTTACAGTTTTCTCAGGGTGTAAACTTGTTCTTATATGCAGGTTGATGAGAGCATTGCTGGGAGGGAGCACGTTGTGCCAAGCATTGTTCAGGTGGGTTTTCTCCTGTTAGAAGTCCTGGATGGCGATCGAACAGGGGAAGCTGGTTTAGGTGAAGGAGTTATGAACACTGAAGAAATAGGCATTAATATGCTCAAGTCATTGTTTGAGATCCATGAAATGGCACGGACCAAGGTATGTAGCAAAGCACTGTGTCCTTGTTTCAATGAGTTTGATCATATTTACCAGTCGGGTCATTTATATGACTTGGGCGTGTTTCAATTTTCTCTCCTTGGGTCAGATAATTGAACATTGCAAGTTCCGGATTCTCTCGGCAAAGCCTCAGCAAAGTGCGCCAGTCCTCAGGTCAAAAAAGATAGCAACCCTGGTTAAAATTTATAAAACACAAGTTATTGTCTTCGAGTCAATATATCTAACCATTTCTTTCTGAGGAAATGTTGGACCATCTTTCCCTTCCAGATTGCTTGGATGCTTGATCCGGGGTCATCCATTTCCAATGCTGGAATACATTGCACACTTGAAGGAATTGCTGGATCATTTTTCATTTATGAATGACAAGATATCAACTGGTTTGATCAGTTGCATCTTGCCACTCACAATGTTCAACCGTGATCTGAAGGTATTCAACGTCAACACTATTCTGCATTTATGTGGTTATGGAAGACTTTGTTTGATTGTTCCTGAGTTGTTTTACAGGATTACATAATACTGGTTGTAAGAAAGGCCATGTTCAAGAGGGAGGACACGGTACGAATTGCTGCTACCAATGCTATTGTTGAGCTGATTATCGCGCAGAGCAGGAGAAATGAAGCCAATCTTTTTGAGGATTCATCAAGTCAGCCAAGCTCTAGCCAGCAGCCTGAAACACATCTAGAGTTTGGTAGGAGTCTCTTTCAGGAGCTAAGTGGATTGCTTCGCAGATGTCTCTCGCAACAGGTATCACTGCTTTCATCATGTTGTACCATGCAACTGTCCTTATTCTTCATCTCTAGTAAGAGATACTGTCCCCAGCATCATTAATTTGCTCTTGCAGACCAGTGTCAAAGAGGTCTTATACGAGGGTCTTACACGTATTGTTAAATCTGATCCAGCTATTGCTGACAGTGTCCTTGATTTCCTCTGGTCTCACTTCCTAAACTATTACACAGAGGTAATACTCCCTGACAGACTCTTGTGTCCATTTCTGTTTGTTTGTCAATGTAGACGGTTATTTCTCAAATTATGTTATGGATCCTCTTAATCACACCCTTGGAATATGAAGTTTGTCTCATGAGTTATTGTTGCTGACTTGCTTTAGGATGCAGAATGCCCTCTTAAAATTGGCTTATGCTTTAAAGTGGAGAATGCCAAACTATGCATTATGGAACCTTTAGATTGCCTGCTGTCATGTATTTCAAGAATACTGCAAATTCAGCAAACTAGTAAACGTGAACAACCATATGATGCATATAAGTGCTTTGGTTTTGCTGCTTCACAAGATAATGAGGTTTGGTCTTTCTCACGCTGAGTTCTGTTGATAAACACCTTAAGGTTTTGATATCATCCTTTGTTTGTATAACCCAAGCTATTTTCAGGCTCGACGAACATCATCACGTGATTTATTTGTGAAGGCTTTATCAAGCATCCAAAATTATTTGAGGATATCCATCACAGAAGGTTTGTGATACATAATATATAAGGAGAATCAATTCATGCTTAGTAATGCTACTCAAGAGGACACCATTTTGCGCTCACAATTTTTACTTGTTGACAGACCAGCGAGGACAAAGCCAAGAAGCCGGATCTCTTTCTTCACCATCTGAGATGGTTCACTGTCATAACTTGGCTATGCTTGGAATCATTGAGGTCTTTGTTGATTTGGCTGCTTCAAAACTGGAGAAAGCCTCTGATGAATCAAAGGAAATGATAGAAAAAGAAATACTAGAGCTTGTAGATGCTCACAGTGGCTTAGAGAGAAATAAGAGCAATTATAGGGAAAAGATTGCACGGAAAAGAGGGAATGCAGGTGATGCTACAGAAAAGGCCACCAATGAACCCAAGGATAATTCAAATGCTTCCTTGCAAAAATTTCATGAAAGGAGGGGTAAATTTGTGGATTCTAGTTTGTATGAACTTTCAGTACTGTGTGTCAAGCAGTGCAATGCTGATAGTTACAACAACTGTAGTCAGCGTCCTAGCCAAACTAAATCTAACCAGAGCTCCTATCTGGTATCCTTTGTACTGAAAGCCTTTCTTGAACTGTTGAAATCACTTGCAACTAAGGACAGTGGCGACTTCAGAATAAAGCTGTATGAAGATTTGAAAAGATTAATCCAGCCAATAATGCAGCTCATATGGCGTCTTCTGGTAGATTCAAATCAAGAAAATGGTTCCACCAAGAGGAACACAACCCAAGGAAAGAAAAGCATTGAGTGCAAAAAGGATCAGTTACATTTGGCTGTGGCATGCCTTAAAGAACTACTTCAGTCAAGTGTATCAGGAGATCACTCTAGCGATATTATTGAGGTTATAATATCCTCAGCTCCACCAAATATAGAGGATATGATTGATGCTGATGAGCTTGACAAGAATGGCACTCGAAGCACAAACAATGTTCATGTGCTTCTGAACATCTTGAAGGCGTTGTATGCTCGAGCTCTTTCACAGTCCCTTTTACGTGAATCCGAGGTAAATTTATTTGTGATCTGGCCTGGAAAGCAACAGTGGATAGTTTGATTACTGCATTACATGTAGAATCAGGATGGTCGGCTTCTCTTAGTTGAAGATAGTGACAGCACCACTTGATGCTTCTGTTCTGTATTGTCGATTTATTATTGATGTCCACACATGCTCCTAAGTCCGTATGTTCAATTTAATTGTCGTGCCATGAAATATGTTTTGTTTCTATTGAGAATCAACTATTTGAAGTCGAATATCATGAAACAGACTACAGATAAATATGAATGAGCGGCTTCTTTTGTAAATATCCTAATGGTTCTTTTTCATTTTTGTAGGCTGTAACTGAATTGATTTTGGGTATATCAAGAAAACTACATCTTGAACAAAGGCATCTGATTGGAAATTGGGCTATGGACCTATGTAGAAAGAAAACCATGCAAAGTCCCAGTATTGCGCGAGAGGTGATAAAACTTGCTATCCATCTCACACCAGCTCCAGATGACATGATTTTTGTTTGTGAGATTGCTGCTGAGTTGAAGAAATTAATGACCCCTGGAGAAGAAAATTCTATTGATTCTTCTGATACATTTCATATCATTAACTGTAAAACCAAGAGCTCACTTGCTGCTGTCTGTCTTCAAATGGTGGAGCTATCTCTTACTGAATTGGACTGGGGTCTTGGTAAGCTTAAAGCAATGCTTACATTAGGTTACGATTCTGCTAACGTCGATGAAGATCAGCCAGCAGATGAAAGAATGCAAAGGTTGGCTTTGGAGGAAGCACTCTACTCAAGATCAACATTAGTAGTTCATGCCCTCTCGTCTTTTGCACATATGAGCCTTAAGGGTAGGTTGTGAGGTACCATGAAATGTTCATTTTGTTCCATTTCTACATGTGGCCTAATTTGAGCTTTGCATTCTCAGATACTCAAGCAGAACACTTTCTGAAATTGACTGCCAAGTTCTACAAGCTCTTAACTCGCATGTCAAAGTCTCAGATTGCACCTAAAGGTTATACACAATTCATTCCAAGCCTCAAGTTTCAGAAACTGGCAGAAGTAACTTGCAGGATGCTCACTTCTACACTTTATGACTTCGTTTCTTCAGTTCAACAGGTCTTTTTCATTTTCTAAATACAACATTAATGAGTATGGCTTCTATAACTGAGGAACTTGTTTTCTGTTTTCCTTTCCTCTCATGTTGCAGAATCTGGAAGTACCTAAAAGGGGCAACCTCGCCAAAATTAGAAGAGAAAGCAAATGTATCCCTGATCTTATTTATCAGATTGAAGACTATGAGAAGTATCTAATACAGTTAAGCAAGCTCACGAAGGTGAACCTTTTGAGACACGCCAAGCGTAGTGTAGCAAGAGACTTCCGGATAGAAGATAAATCTGGAGAACAGGAAGAGGATGGTACTTCAGCCAATGCTGTACCATCTGATAATGAGCCTTATGAGGGGGCAGGAGGTCCAACTCCAGTGGAATCGTATGCTGACGAAAACGCTTCATCTGAAAGTGAGCGTGGTGAGGATGCAGGAAATCTGAAAGCTCCAGTTGAAGCAAATGCTGATGAAAACATTGGATCTAGCATTCCATGTGGTAGTCCCGTGCAGGAGTCTGAATCCGATGAAGAGGAAGAACTATTAGCTCCGAGAAAGAGAGCTAAGACAAAACAAATAGTTCAGGATTCTGAAGATGAAATGGAAGATAGATAGAATAGACAGTAGCTCATGTGTGTTATAGTCAACATCAAGATAAGTAGGATATATTGGTTATAAAATGTAAATATATGGTTTTGCAAAAGTCATCAACTCATCACATTGATTATAGAAAATTCGCAGAAAATATGTAAAATAGATGTTTGCACTCTGCCTTGCAGCCTGTTCGTTTGGCTGGTGGCTGATGGCTGGTGCTGGTTTGTTCTGAGAGAAAAGTACTGTTGGTTGGTTGCTGGTGGCTGATTTGTTCTGAGAGAAAAGTACTGCTGGCTGGTGGCTGACAAGCCGAACGAACAGGGCGTTGGTTACAGTTTTCATTGGGAATTTAAAACCCATTTAAAAATTAGGAGGTACATCATGGTTCATAAGTGTGTCTGTTTTGCTGTATGTGTGTGGGGTTTTAAAGTCACATCACCGTTCATCTTTACTGATATCTGCAGCTTACATATGTTATTAGTCTTTGATATTAATTCAAGCATGAAGATTTAATTCACATTAGTTCATTGATTTTTACTGCACACCAAATCATTTGGTAAACAGTTATATGTATTGTCACGGATCAACTACATTTTCACACTTTTATAAACTGTAAGCCATGAACTAGAATAAGAAACACGGACTTTATTTCTGTGAATGAGAACAATTGCACAGTATGTTTCAATTTCCATCCATCTGTCGCATGACCTAAAAAATCGCAAAACAGCACTTACATACAACAGAGTGCAATAGAGTATTCGAATTCCCCTTTTTTGAGTTGAGATAAAAATCCATTTTGGAATACGGGGTAGTTTGGTTTCACTTTTCAAAATGCAAATATGAACGAACAGAAACAAATGCCGAGAACCCTGGCTCGGTCGGGCAGCAAACCTGCGGCCCGCTCGCAGTCCCGGGCCGAAACCAAACTCTCACCTGACCAAACCCATTCGGCTTGACAACCACCCCTCCCCTATATAAGCCTCACTCTCTCGACGCGCCTCCAAAACCCTAGAACCCGCCCCTCCCCCTGTCGCCGCCGCCTCCGCAGGCCGTCGCTGTTCGCCGCGCGCCGCCATGGTAGCCTCTAACCTCCTCGCATGCTTCTTGTCTCTGATACCGTGGACCGTACCTGACACATAGCCCCCATCTCCTCGCAGGGTATCGATCTCGTCGCCGGCGGCCGGAACAAGAAGACCAAGCGCACGGCGCCCAAGTCCGAGGATGTTTACCTCAGTCTCCTCGTCAAGGTAAAACCCCCGCCCCGATCTGGTGGCGCCGGCAGCCTTTTTGCCGTTCCGTTGCTCGGATTTGGATTCCTCTGGCATCTCGTGCGTCCCGTCTCCTGATCTGTGCGTGTGGTTACAGCTGTACCGCTTCCTCGTCCGGAGGACGAAGAGTGACTTCAACGCCGTGATCCTGAAGCGGCTCTTCATGAGCAAGACCAACCGCCCACCGCTCTCGCTCCGCCGCCTCGTCAAGTTCATGGAGGGCGAGGTCTCTCTTCGATTCCCGTTCTGATTTGGTTCGCTGATTGTGCCTTTTGTTTTCTGTCATTTCGTTTGACATTTTGTTTTTTGCGGGTGTGCAGGAGAACCAGATTGCTGTGATCGTGGGCACCGTGACCGACGACAAGAGGGTCTACGAGGTACCGGCGATGAAGGTGGCTGCGCTCAGGTTCACTGAGACGGCGAGGGCCCGGATCGTGAATGCTGGCGGCGAGTGTATCACCTTCGACCAGCTGGCACTGCGTGCACCTCTGGGCCAGAACACGGTAATTCCACTCAATTCTAATTTCTAAGGCTTACTGCTCTGATTAAATGTGGATGGCAAAAAGGCTAGTTGATCTGTGCTAGTCTTGCTGCAAATGCCTTCTGTGGTTTGGTTCATTGTGATAATGATGAACTGCTGGTTGGAAAATTGCGATAGACAGACTTGTGATATGAAATTTGCAATGTGTATTGCTTAACCATTTGTTATTTAAGATGTGTGATGTTGTTGTATTTCTGATACTCTGCCAGCATTGTCTGTTTGATGGCCATTTGACCTGTCTGAATGTACAGAATTGTTTGCAGTACCTTAAAATTCAAACAAAGTCAAACTTTCCACATTTTCCTTGTTATCTCTCAATGATGAGAACAGAGCAGACGGGCGGTCAGAACCTGATGCTGTGTTGAGTGTCTGCATGTTTGTGCATTCCTTTTCAGGAATGCATCTGAGAGAGAGAACAAGTTATTTACGTGAATCCCCAATTGCTTCAACATGTGCAGCAACATAGTTTGCTCTATCATTTTTTTGTTCTGTGTTTCAGCATGCACCTTTTTTAGTTATTTTCTTCTTGGAGATTTCTCAGGGCCAAGAAGTTATAACGGGTGCATAGATCTAAATGGTTGTCTTACCAGCCCATTGCATACGTCATTGCATTGGTGCCAAATGATCTAACCTAAATATATCACCACCTTATGCACATCCTTATAAGCTACTTTTGTTGGGTTATAAAATTTAGTTCATGTTAATTTGACAACATTTTTTTAGCATACTTTAAACTTCCCTATTTTCTGATTTTTGATTTGACAACATGTAATAATGAAAGATTAGAAGTATGGCAGATGATGGATAATCTTATCCTACACACTGAATGTAATGTGTAGACCAAATACTCCGCTTATTATCTGATGCCATTAGTTAATTAGGTCTCTGTTCATTGTTTCTTTGGTGTTTGATTGTTTTGTTGTGTACTGAAAAGGAGTGAATAGCTTGTTTATTTTTGCATGTTTTGCTTACAACATTTGAACCATTTAAGTGTTTGGTGTTGCATGCATTTCTATCTGTCTCAGATGCATGTTGTCATGGTTTAAAATGTAGAGGTTTGCCTACTTTTACGGAATTGGGGTACTCTCATGTCAATCTTTTCAAATGTTTGTGAGCTACATGTAGATGATTCAATCTCACAATTTGCTTCGATACTTAGGTTTTGCTAAGGGGACCTAAGAATGCTAGGGAAGCTGTGAAGCACTTTGGCCCTGCACCTGGTGTGCCCCACAGCCACACCAAGCCTTATGTCCGCTCCAAGGGAAGGAAGTTTGAGAAAGCAAGAGGAAGGAGGAACAGCAGAGGCTTCAAGGTCTAAGTTGCTTATCGATATGGTCTCCCCTAGTGGACTAAATAGATCTTGTTCCAGTCTCGTTCTATGTTATGAGACCTCAAGTTTCAGGACGTTTGAGAGCTCTTTGTTATTTGTACACCCAGTTCGAGGATCTCTTAAATTTTGCTCGATGTTTTGCACCCTATTGGAAGTTTGCAAGTATTTGTCAGCATATTAGGGTTATGCACTGCTGCTTTTTTGAATCATTTTGATGCAATACTGAACCATCTAATATAGTATACTTCGGTGGGGAATAGGGTTATGAATCTCAGCATCTCTTTTGAAGTTTTAATATTGTTTGGCTCATTGGTTTGGTTGGATGTAAATGGCTACAATGAGTAAATGTTGCGAGGGTGTTGCGAAAATGTTGTGAACGCTGTTATGTGCAAGTGCTACATCTAACATCAGGAGTCTTTCTTCTCCCCCCCTCATGTTAACATCAGGAGTCTTTCTTCTCCCCCCCTCGTGTTGCGACCCGTGTTGCGTGCAACAACATTAGGAGCTCTCCTCCCCTTCCTCACAAAATCTAACATCACATGTCTGCAACATCGAGACTCAACATCCGCAACATTTGCTAAATCACATTAAAATATAGGAACCCGCCGGTCCAATTCAAATTTTTCAAATTTAAATTTAATAAATAGAAAATAAAAATCTAACAATACTTTGCCTCCAATCTAATGGTATCAAAAAATTTCAAATATTAGTTCATTTAGTATTTTTTTGCATGGGTCAGATGTTCAACCAAAAAAGAAAAAAAAGAAAAATTGGGCCGTTTGAACTTCTAATGCCCGCAAAAAATACTAAATACATTAATATTTGCAAAATTTTAAACCATTAGATTACATGCACCATGAACTATTTTTAGACTTTTTTCTTTTATTTTTAAAATTTTTAATCCAAATTTGGAAATATGTCAAATTCTTCATTAATTCATAATCGACTGGCTTACCGGTGTAACCGGCCGGTCAACCAGTCGCTACCGTTCAATTTGAAAATTTGAATCCAACCGGTTTTGACCGGTTAACCGCTCCAACAGGTTCGGTTCGGTTAACCGCTACCCGTGGGCGGCGGTAGGAGGTCCGGAAACAGCAAGAAAAACCCTGCGTCCAACTGGATAAGCTGTTTCATTTCCTGCCCCCGGATCACGCATTACTACTTGAGAAATGAGGATTTGTAAATTGAAATACTGAAAAAGGGCATGCTTCCACACACATTTTGGTGCCCAATCGAATACTGGAATTCAAATAAAACTGATGTCATTGTGTAATGTCAAGTGTGCAGCAGAACATGAACACGCTACAAGATTCGTTGAAAGAACATGGAGGCATGCAGTATTTCACTATGCCTTACACAAGCTAGAAGTACGCTTGCCAGGAAGTATGCCCATCAAGAATGATTTCGACCCAAAATAAACAGAGCACACTAGTACACAAGATGGCGCTGGCCGTGGTCGATCCCACTGCCACTGGCGCTCCTGGTGCAGGTGGCGGCGCCGCTTCTCTGGTACGGATGGTGGCGTCGGAGGTAGCAGCGTGCCGGCGACGTGCCCGGATCCGCGTCGGGAACCAACGGCGACGGGGGCAGCGGGCGGCTGTAGTCTGGACTCTGAGGCGGCGGCGCGCGTGCAGGAGGCGTCCGGGGCGTGTAGTCTGGTGATGCGGCGCGACGGGGTGCACTAGCAAGAGCGCAATCCGGGGATCCGGCGCCAGCTGCTGGCGGATCCGACGGCCCGTTGACCGGCGACCCTGCTGCTCTCCAGAGACGGCTCACGGGCGTGTACTCAGGTGACTCCACGCGGTACGTCGTCGGTGTCGACGGCGCGTAGTCCGGGGACGTTGAGCGGCCCGTCGCCGGTGTCGGCGATGCGTAGTCCGGTGACCCCGCCCTCCAGACACAACGGTCCAGCGGCGTGTAGTTTGGGGACGTGGCGTGGCTCGTCGTCGGGGTCGACGGCGCGTAGTTCGGTGACCCTGCCCTCCAGCCGCAGCGGTCCAGCGGCGTGTACTCCGGTGATGCTGTGCGCAACGGGGAGCTCGACGGCGAGTAGTCCGGCGACGCTGCGCGGCGCAGGGGCGACGACGGCCCGAGTCGCAGAGTCGTCGAAGGCGCGTGCTCATCAGGCGACCCCGCGGGCCTCCAGCGAAGGCTCACCGGCGTGTATTCCGGCGACGCAGCGCGCGGACTGGGCGCCGCCGTCGTGGGTGCGTAGTCGGGGCAGCGGCGGCGCTGGCCGCTGAACTCGATGAAAGAGAGGACACGCACCATCAACGTAGCGCAATGGAGGAGAGCACGGCGAGAGAAGAGCAGGCGGCCGTCGTGGGGGTAGAGAGAGAGAGGCGGCGAGCAGAGGGTCGGTGGACGATGAACGATCGGAGTGAGCTGGGGGGAGACATATGTAGGTGGCACACCCACACGGTCGCGTGGGCGCCAAGCTGCCCGCGAATCCGAGTTGCCGAGGAGCTTGCTTGAACCCCACGCGAGCTGAGGCAGTTCGATTTTGAATCGGAGATGGTTTGCTGGTTTCTTCTTTCTTCAAGGTTGCTAATGCTAGTTGAAAAACAAAAAAAAGTTTTGCTAAGAACTCCAGTGGGAGCCTTCATATGGGCCTTTACTTCAAATTTTGAAGGTTTGGTGCAAAAAACAACTCCAGCGGGACCTTCAAATGACCCTTTATTTTTGAGGCCCCTCCAAATCTCCACTTCAAGCCTCCATTTCTGGAGGCCCTCTATCCTCCCCTCCAAACGTGGGCCCCACCTTATTTTATTTTCTTTTTCAATTTTTATTTTCTCCGAATTGCATCGGCCTCTCCTCTCGCCTGCCTCCCGCGCCGGCGCGCGACGCGCCGTCCCCTCCCTCTCCGCCCCTCCCTCTTCCTCCCATCGCGCGCGCGCCCCGTCCCCCCGCCTCGCGCACGCGGATCCACTCGCACCAAGCGGCACGTTGACTCCGGAGGCGCGACACCGCGGAGGTGCGGGACGCCGGGACTGCCGCGCCGACTCCCGGTTCAAGAAAATCCACCGCCTGCTCCGCTGTCACCCCCTCGAGCTCCCTCCCGCCGGGCTCTCTGTGCCACCTCCGCCCGGAGCTCGCCTTGCCGGCCATGGAGGGTACTGTGTCCCAAATCTCGCTCCCGCGCCCGCCGGCCATGGAGGCCCGTCGTGCTCGATTCTTGCCCCCACGTCCGGGCGGCCACTGGCCACGCAGTCGTGCTTGACGCGGGGGAGGCGCGGCGAAATCGGGTTGTCTGCACGAGCAGCTCCTACGACTCTAGGTCCGCGTGCAGGCGCAGGAGCTCCGGGTGTGCGCTTGTTGGGCGCCATGTCCACGAGGTCGGTGCCTTCCCAGCCCTCTCCCTCCCGAGCTCGCCGGGGCCGCCGCCGCGCACAGCAGCCACCGCCCCTGTCCACCCGCCGCAGTGGATGCGCCTCCGTGCGCCGTCTCCGCCCGAGGTGAGTAGGGGAATCGGATGCCCTCACTCCCCTCTCTCTTTTGCCCCACTTCCCGGCCTCCGCCTGCCCCGTCTCGTCGGCAGGAGCAGCCGCCGCCGGCCACCCGTGCCTCCCCTGCCTCTCCTATGTTCCGAGGAAGATAGCCTGCCCCCTCTCTCTGTATGACAAGACGGGTCCACATCAAAATAGAGGTCCAAGTTAATTTGCTGCTGGAGTTGAGATGCATTCTTGGGCCTCTATTTTTTAGAGTTGGACTTGTAAATGAGATTTGGAGGCCTCAATTTGGAGGCTTCCGCTGGAGATGCTCGAATGCTTCGTCCCGGGCTCCCGGCCGAATCATCTGTTTGTTTCCAGAGCGAAGCTTGCGATCTGCAGTTTCCTAAAATTTCACGAACTACCCGTACCTTAATTTTCAAGATGAATCTAGCGAGCATAATTATGTCATGATTAAACAACATCATGCTTGAAAGGACCTTGATGTCGCCTAGGGGGGGGGGTGAATAGGCGTGACGACCAAATTAAACTCGTTTTTCCCCAACCACTTGAGCTGACAGTGCTCCACCGGTCAGACCGGTGGTGACGACCGGTCAGACCGGTCAAGCACTGGACTTCACAGGTGACACCGGTCAGACCGGTGCGCCTCACCGGTTAGAACGGTGTAGTACAGAACACCTGCAAAAATACCTTCAAGCACCTCTTGACTTCTAGCACGAACTGAACTTGGTGTGTGGCCTTTGTAGATGAACGCAAGCAAGGTAATGATCCCTGCACACACAAGTAACACACCCAAGTAGATCGAAGCGGAAACAAATGTAATTATGCTAGAAAACAACTTAGAGAGACAAACCACACGAAGAAGCAAGGATTTGTTTCCCGAAGTTCACCACCCACTGAGGAATGGCTACGTCTCCGTTGAGGAGCTTGTAAGGGACGATTCCCACAACAAGTCGGGTCTCTTTCAACCACTTTCCTCCTTTCCACTAAGGTGATCTTTTCCACGAAGAGGCAAGATCGCAGCCCTTACAAACTTCCCGCTGCTCACCACAACCTTGGGAGCTAGCCGGCGACACCTAGCCGTCTAGGAGGCAAACCTCCAAGAGTAACAAACGCTTCAAAGCTTGTAGACGCGAAACCAAAGTGCTCAAGCTATGGAAATGCTCTTGTTAGCTCACTAGGTCGCTCTTAAGCTCACTTTCTCAACCCAACACAAAGATGATGGCTTGAATCCACAAATCTCACAAAGAGAGGGTTGGGGAAAACCACTAAGGCTTAGAGCTAGTTAGAATTGGCTTGGGACCTCAGCAAACTCACTAGAAACAAAGAACCTTCACTTGAAGAAGACTTGGGGTATTTATACCCCTCAAAGGAGAAAACTAGCCGTTAGTCCCCGGTGGCACCGGCCAAACCGGTGCCCCCACACGGTCGAGACTCTGTGTTCGAAAAACTAGCCGTTGGGCTAGCGGCACCGGTCTGACCGGTGCCTCTGACCGGTCAGACCGGTCAGGCCCGAGATACCCCCAAAACCTCTTTTTAAAGAAACTAGCACTTCACCACAAAGATGAAATGACTCAGACTAGGTTAGGAGGGTTTGTTAGCACACTCTAAGGCTAGATCTCACTTAGGTCAACTAAAGAGCACTTTGACTTGGTCAACACGCTAAGTTGCATCCCTCTTGATAGTACGGCATACCTATACTCAAGAAAAGAATAAAAGAGCTTCGTTGATCTCTTGAGCTTGAACAACTTCAATTCTTGTCATACTTGAACAATATCCACTTGAGGGCTTTCAACATAGCCTTCGACTTGAGCACGTCCATACTTGAGCTAGTGACTTATGATCTTTCCGTATAGCATTGGAATGCACACTTGGATCCATGGTCACTCCATATTGCCAATCTTAATAGGTTGATGACTTGCAAAGCTTCGCTCGGTTAAGGTTTGAATATGATACTTGAAGACCCCACAGATGCTAGAACTTCACCTTAGCAAAACACTAATGGCGGCTTAGCTACGGCCCCAAAGATTGCTTAGTCCCTCACCCTAGACATCTCGGTTGATCTCTTCATCACTTATCCAATCCACTTTGAGTTCCATTTTACTTCATACGCAATTAACCTTCATTTGAAAATTCCACTTCAAATGCTTCATCTTGATTGACAACGAATGTGCAAGCTTCCAATTTAGAACCATAGCGTTTACACTTATCCTTATGTCCTCTTTCCATTTCCACATGAAGCCTTGCACTTTAGCTTGATAGAATTACCAACTTCTTTTTGAATGATCCCCTTTTTGTTTTAGTCAAGCCACCACTCTCTTTGGAGGCATGTATTTCAACTTTACAAAATATCTCAAAAATATAAGTCCATTTGTTGCTTGACATTAACCAATGTGCATAAAGAATCATTCATGTATTTGTCTTTTCCAATGTGAGACATATAGTACTTATTCACAAATAAATACTCTAATAATTACTTATGAATTTCAAGATAAACCTGCTCACAAACTTAGACAAATACATTAGTCCTTTAATCGCCTTGTCATTCAATTCACCAAAATCCACTTAGGGGCCTAGATGCACTTTCAATGCTACATTAACCAATCTCTAATGATATATTAATTAAACGTAATGGATTCATCTCGCGGTTTTTTGTCTATCGTGTAATTATTTATGTAAATAGTGTACATTCAATGCTCCTAATAGACTTTGGAAGAGGACTCAAAAGTTTCACCTTAGGAACGGGCGGGCGTTTTTTAGAATTACATAGTACAACGCAGACGCTCACAACACACACTCACCCTACACGTACGCAAACCCTACCCTTATGAGCACCTCTGAAGGACTGAGCATCAGCAGATCTGGAAATTCTCGAAGTACCACTGTCGTCTCGTCGTCGACGGAAACGTCTCTTAACACTTAATGCATAACGCCAGTAAAGGTGCAAGCACCAGGATTTGATGAATCCTGGTGGGTAGCGCACCACTAGACCGTCCTACCATTGCACAAGCCCATTCACACGAACAGACGCGTTGCTCCGTGACGTTGGATGAGAAAGTGAAGTTTGCTTTGCAACGTCGAATTAAAATATCTGCAACATCAAATTAAAATATCTGAAACATCCAAAATGTATATATGTAACATTGAAAAAAAATATATAAAAAAAGTCTAAATCATTTGATTTGATTGTACGATAGAAAATTCTGTGAAACATACGAAAATAATAGTGGCAACATAAAAAATCAACTATTGAAATATATCTCGAATCGTACCGTTCCAATTTTGAAAGTTCCAGACGTTCGATTATTATTTATTAGCATTAGGGGTGGACAAATGCAGGTGCCGTTTTTTCTGGCGTTAATACATGCGAGTAGCACAGAATGGTGTGAGTATTCTCGTATTTTCGAAATGTAAAAGAATAAGAAAAAAAAGAAAAGTTCTTAAACTTCCGGTGCAGAGTTTATGGGCTTGCTAGTCCAAGAAAATTCAGCGGGTACCTATCTTAACAAATCGGATCCAGTATTGAGTTTCTTCGGTGTTTCAATGCAAATCTGGGCACAAGCTCAATGCAAATCTGAGCACATTCCAATGCTGACATGCATGAACACGCATTGGCAACATAGGCAATTAGGCAACACTCATTCATAATCCAGCTGCACGAAATAGCAGAACCATAATATCCCATATCTAGTTTAGGACACCATTCATACACACCAGATGGCAGGTTATTCAAACTGTGCAGATATCAGTTAACTGTGCTCAAAATTTTCCACTGCAAAATTGGAGCTATACAAATTTACAGACAGACTACGAGAATAACCAGATACGGACAAAATTTGGGAATTTGTGTTTTGGTCAAAATTCTAGCTGCACATTTAAGTAGACAACTAGTATATTCAAGCCACAGAAGCGGGAGAACAGCCTTTAGCAATCTTTTTTAAGGCCTTCTGTATAATCCAGCATATCCCTGCACTAACACTAACAGTAACCTACTCGCTCTGCTATGTACACTCACATTTAGAATGATGCATGTCTGGTTCTATTTTGCTTGCTCTTACTGTCTGTTTCGACAGAGAAGTAAAGGGTTCCACTCGCTCACCAACCATGATCTAACCAGCAAAATTATGGAGCGATCCATGTGGTGCTTCCAAAAATATCTCCATCTTGGAGGAGATAATGGTGAAGGGTGAACTAATGTGTCAGACAAGTCTCTTGATATCCACTAGCACTCAAGAACACCCAATGGACACCAGCTACATCCAACAGACCAACCAAGAACACCAAGAATCATGTCGACACTTGAGCATGCACTGACCTGCAAGTACAGAGATTATTTAGGTGGAATGCTCATGTAGAAGAACATTCAAAGACAAACACTACCTCCAGTCATGACGACATGACGATTTGGACAGATAAAACTTCTTTGTTCAAAATGTCACGTGTTAATGACTGGAGGTAGTAGTATCAATTAAGAAAGCTTACCACATTCTCATAGCTTCCCTCAAACTGGAACAGCATTACACCCATTCCCCTTCTTTTATTAACTTCCGTCTGGAAAACACAAGAACTAAGATGATCAGTCACTAACAAGACAGAGCATGTATCCAATTAAGTGAATGAAAAATGCAGTAAAATAGCTAAATGGCCATTGTATAAACTATAAAGTACAGCGCAACTGCAAAATGCAAAAAAATGTGGACATTTCACACTGTTAAGAATCAAGGAAAGATTCACATACCACACAGGAACATATGCTAATTCCACAGGCTGTTAAAGCAGATGTAACTTCTGCCATCATCCCTGTGAATGTCACCAAATTAATTCATGAGATTTTACAAACATTACCAATCAAAGATCAATAAGAATATAGCAAACATAAGGAATGATTGTTACAAGGTAGTAGCAGCTACAAATAAGAAGTATTTCATTTAACAAAAGAAAAGGCAATACAATGTACAATCGTCAAATCAGTCTCTTTGGGGGAGGATAGGCAAAAACTATTCACAAAGAGCACACAGTAATTGCATATGAACATGTTTGCAGTAAAGCTCAGATAATATTTGTAGAGAGTGCAGAGATCAGTAATTCAATACAAATTTTGATAATACTAGGCCTTGCATTCAGGAGGTTCTCCAGGCTGTCAGCAATGAAGGCGCTCTGTGGTGCAGCGCTGACGCAAGGAAACTCCTAGTTAGGTCGCCAACCTTGGGGGTTTAGGCCCTAACGGGTTCTGGTCATGTTTTCATTTTTTGGTGGCGCGCTGTTGAGTTTTTAGTATGGATGTGTGTGGGGTGCTCTTGTACTCGAGTACGGTCTTACCAGACTAGTGTACTCACTTTTCTACCTTAATGAAATGACACACAGCTCCCCTGTGTAGTTTAAGAAAAAAAGTACAACAATATGGCAGAGGAATAGATTACCTTTTCGGTCAACACAGGCTATGCAAAGCCATTGGATAGAGTTGCCTTCTGTATTATGCCAAACAGAAATTTTACCAGATTTCCAGTGATCCAAACCAGGAAATACTTCCTTGCATGTGGAATTGCCAGGGTGCATTAATGCACTGAAGCTATCACCACGAATTGTAGAATAGCCATTAATTTTGATGCCCAGTTCCTTAACAGTTTTGTTTTGCTTCCCATTGACCTTTGGATGGACATTATTAACAGGTAAAAAGCCATCGCTACTTTTGTTGACAAAAGATAATCTATCTGCATTTAATATCTTCTCCCAGTTGAATTTACTATCTTCCTTCCTGGTGCTTGGAATTGAAAGCTCACTGTCACTTTCGTCTTCAATATCAGCAACAAAACTATTGACTGCCTCAGCAGTAATTTCAGCAGCAGAAAGGGCAGCTTGCTCCTTTAAGAACTGGAAAGGAAAAGAATCATTACTGCAATTAACTGATAATGCTGGAAAATAATTTTAAAATGATAGTACATTACTTTCATAATTTTGTGTCTAGCGCTGCGAGTTTTGGCGTGCTGTAGCCACTGCTGGTGACGCTGGAATGCATATTTACTGGATAGTTTCTGAAAATAGAAAATAAATACATTGAGTTGATCCAGATGCTCATGGATATTATACATTTCACAAATGCAATTGCTCTCTTGAAACCCTCATTGATACAGTGAGGTAAAACGACAAGCCTCATGGTACTTCAAACATATATGTAGTCTAGATATGCATTCAAATTGTTATAATATCAAATCAATGTTTTAAAAAGACAGTTGCAGTTAGTGGGTAGTAATCACGCATCACTTATGCAGGTCAGTAGCTTTGAGGGCTGCCTTGATATGTTGATTAAGGGCACTTACATTAGATGGGTTGGGCTACCCAATGCCGTAGGTTAAAAGCCAACAGATTTGTTGATTTGCTTAAAAGACCATGCATGCAGTGACACCAAAAGTACAGCATATGTCCTCTCTAGAAAAAAGAGAGTAAGGTTTTGGTCGCATGGAGATGCTATAATGCATGCGTGCATTCGCATTGTGATAAATCAATTAGAAAAGAAGCAAGATATCATGAATCAGTTAGATAAGAAAAACACAGAACAGCCTATGTCGATCCTGCATGTCTTTTAAATTCAGTATGCATGTAAAGATGTACAAGAAGTGCCACAAACTAATGTGTTCTATCAAGGGAATTATCAGTTATAGCTAACTCGCTGGGTATTCCAAGGTTTTTATTTCAAGTACAGTGGTCGTGGAAGAGAATTAAAGATTTATAAAGGCCTCACTTTGGGAATCAACAAGAATCTGAAACACTCATTAATTGGCATATTTATATCCTTTCTAGAAGGTTGTCATACTGCACTCCAGACAATGAAAACATTTTGCAAATGCTGGTCATATGCTTGTTTGTATAACATTTCAGAACTATGATCATACAGTCGTTCATATTATGAAATTTAAGAGCATAAAGTGACCAATAAACATGTAAAGTTGTAAACACTGCAGAAGTTTGAAAAAACCAAAATTGCACCTTGTATGTGTGTATCTTGACATTGCAAAATAGTAAAAAGTCTAGAACAGAAAGAAACCATGTTATCTATGAAAGGAATACTGACATCATAGGTTATAATCTCGACCACTTCAGCATTTGCAAGTACATGGATTGGTGAAACTAGATTGCCGTTCACCTGCAAAAGAGCATATGAAGACAATAATGTAATCCATCATTAATAATGTATTGCCATTTTTCTTCATGAGATACCTTTGCTGCAATCATTTTGTTGCCGATTTCAGTATGGATCAGATAAGCATAATCAACCACTGTGGCTCCCTTAGGCAGATTTTTAATCTACATGTAACAGCAAATTTAGACCCAACAAACAGTATATGCTATTAAGTAATGTCTCCAACTTCATCGCCTCACCTCGCCTTTAGGAGTAAACACAAAGACACGACTTCCCAGAAGATCTCGGGTGATAGTATCAACAAATTCCCTAGAACTCATATTACCAACAAACTCTTCTTGCCATTCGCGGATTGCGTTGAGCCAACCAATCTATAAAAGATGGTAAAGCTATTTCAAATTTTCCCAAGCCCATTGGTAGTAATATTTAAGGCAGAAGTACAATAGCTTTGAAAACATTACTATGATTATATTAAATAACATATAATACCCTCAGAGCAAAGCCTGTATTATTGAGGCAGATTACTTTTCCCTTGGAATTTCTTCCACTTGATATTCCAGGGCGAACAGGTCCAGAAACCACCCCTCTTCCACTGTAATGTGCAGCAATGCCTCTTTCTGCTATTAAATCCATATCTTCTGTTCTAATCTGCAATATAGTTATAATCATAGGCCACAATGAGCAACATAATGAAAATGTGTTCCTTGCTTGAGTCTTGCCAGTTTAAACTTAATGAATTAATTAGTATGCAGCATTACCTGAACTTCCAAATGGAACATACTTTCATTAAGAAATGGTATCACTGTTGTGTGTAGACTTTGGTAGCCATTAGGTTTTGGAGTTGCAATGTAATCTTTCACCTGTTGGCACAATTAATTGCTAGATAAAACTGTATGATTCACAAAAGAACATCAAATAGGACAAAAACAGATAACTCACCGCTTGAGGAATGGGTGTCCAGATGCCATGAACAAGACCAAGAACATGATAGCAGATCTGAACGAATTAAACATAATTGTGACTTGTGAGCCCACACATTCACTGATATGCAGTATAGTAATTTGTTGTTAGTTGTACCTGTTGTGCAGTGCACAATGGTCCAACACCATTGCAGGATTTTGGTTTTATGATGATCCGCAGCTAAGCAAATAACATGTAAGGTATGTTATTTTACAAATAACAGGATATTCAAAAGGGTAATATAAATAGTATGGATTTTTAGAAAATCATACCTGAGCAACCTGGTTCACCTCATTTATTGAACTCTTGGATTTGAGCGTAGTTTTGTAAATACTGAAAGATGGCTCAAATAATAAACAATCCACCAAATAAACAATCTTACACCACATTTCAAACTAAGAATCAAAGAACACTTGTGCCATTATAAAAATATGTATTTTTTTGTTTAAACTGCAATTTAGACACATAATTAAGCAAATGAGCGTTCAGGGGGCACTGTACCACAAAGTATTATCATATTATGAGTGATTTTTGGTCAGCGATGAGTGTGATCCGGTATCCAACCCTCTTATAAAAAATAATTAGCGAAATGTGTAGCAAACTGGTAAATTGTATTATCTCATAGGAAATTAGTTGGAAAATTGTGTAATGTCTAGGGAATACTTATAGCTTGCTGGCACTACAGCAAGCAGAGACAGTATTAATTCTGTGATGATCTGATTCCTCATGAAAATAGAGAGAACTCTCTTGGGAGTATCAAGCCAGCAGCACTTTTAGTTTAATGATGAGATATGTGCTCACCTGTAGAGCTCTTTGTAAACTGAACGCACTTCGGTCTCAACACTCACAAGATCAAGAAACTGATCCTCAGCAATCTTTTGCCTTAAAATTCTATTTGCCTGGAATTGAAAAAACACAAAGTAATGTCATCCATTGCAAACACAAGGGAATGCTGCTGAATCATGCAGTATCAATCATAAATTATAAGCTAGAAATCAAACACAGCACCTCTTCCAATTCTTGTTCATGTGCCTTGTACAAGTCTTCAACTCTTTTTCTTAGTTCAGCAAAACCAATGGGGTTCACGTACATGAAGGATAGATATTCCAGTTCAGACTACAAAGACAAGAGCTGCTGGTCAAATGGAAAGAAGAACTAAGGATAAAACATCAGATATAAGAATTTTCGCGCAGATACACCACTGATCTACAGGTTGCGATATACTGATATATGCCCATATCATAAGCAGCAGTATGGGATCACCTATTTTAATCATAAAATAGAGTGTGCAAAGTCTCGCTTCGGTCCATCAATTTTGAAGGTAGGCCCTTCCCAACCTTGAAAACCATGATTAAAACCAGCAGCAACAATTAAGTGATTACTTTATAAAGTTTAGGGGTTGGAGTGGACAATTATTGCAGTAGAGGGTGTGAATACTAGAATTATTCCTCACAATATGTGTATAAGAAAGACTTAGGAACGACTATGGCTTTATTATATTTTGTTTCTAAAAGTAAGGCAGAAATAAAAATATAGGACCAGATCTTCTCTTAAACAAAGGGATTCCGTCATTGGAGAAGGATGACAATCAATAGCTAAAACAAGTAACTATACAACATGTATTCACGTATAGGGGTGTAGGCAAGTCAACAAGTTGTGCAACAGCTCTAAAGAGATGAGCAGCAGGCTATTAAGAATTTGACTTATCAGAGTGTAACAGAGGAAACATAACGATGAAACCAGCTACATTTAAATGATGCCCAGAATTTTATCAACAAAAACCATAGACAGCATATGCAGCAATATAGTATTAAAGTTAGCTCTTAGGTCCTAGGCAACACAAGCAGCACATACCTTTATTCGATACATCCCGAGGAGTTTTGCTAGAGGGGCAAAGACCTGCAATGTCTCCATGGCAATGGCATACTGCAAAAAAGCCATGCTTAGTGCTTAGAATGGAAGTACAGTACAGACATATCTTAAATCACTGGAACAAGAATTCACCTGCTTGTGCTGAGGCATATGTGTGAGAGTACGCATGTTATGCAACCTGTCTGCCAGTTTGACAATGATCACACGAACCTACAACATTGTTTTTTTGTAATTTTTTTCTTAAGCGGTACAGAAATAAATACTCCCTCCGCCCTTAAATATATGATGTTTAGGAAAAGCAAATTACTTAAAAAATGAACTAGCTTGTCCTAAATGTCATATATTTAAGGACAGAGGTAGTATATTTTCCATGATATGATAGTCCCATATGGGATAAAAAAAAGGATACCTCTTCTGTCATAGCAAGAAACATCTGCCTTAGGTCTTCTGCTTTAAGATCTTGTTTCGAACTACCCTCACTTTTGCACTGAAGTTTCCCCAACTTAGATACCTGCATTTAAAATGGAGCATGTTTTTCTTGTTCAATTTACTACATAATCCAAAAATATATAGCATAACTTGCAGCCATAATAAATAGAAAGATGTGTGTCAATATGATGATGTACCTTTGTCTCTCCTTCAACAATACGGCGCACTGTTGGACCAAACTCATTTTCTATTCTTTCAAAGGTAACCAAATCTGTATCTTCAACAGTGTCATGCAATAAACCAGCAGCAATTGATTCCCAGTCAAGTTCCTAATTGTGCCAATAGAGCAGCATAGAATTTAGGTTCAATGTGTATACTAGGGACAATTAAAGAAATCACATCATCATAGTGTCAGTGATTTGCAGTCAAGTTCCGAATTATGTCCAATGGGACAACTAAAGCTTAACTTCATTGCTACTAGCCCTTAGGGAAAACCAAGGAAAATACATCACCAGTGTCAACAATATTACTACTCACATGCTCTCCAAGAATACGAGCAACTTCTACAGGATGAATAATGAATGGCTCTCCACTTCGTCGTTTTTGTCCACTGTGTGCCTCATATGCTAACTGCAGTTATTAGTGAGATATTATGATGCAGACATTTCCACAGAAACCAGAAAGTTCATAACTGTTTTTTCAAATAGCATGGAAGGAAGATATAGTCTATACCTTCAAAGCATCATGCACAAAGTTTAACTCTTCAGGTTGAAGATACGAAACAACTGGTTTGAGATCCTGTTGCATAAATACAGAAAAAAGTTACAATTCACTAGGATTGAAATCGACTCTTGCTTCACATAGGAAGTTTAGCAGTTAGCATCAAAGCTAAGTTTTGCTTAGCAGTAGCACCTGAGTAAGGTAAGCATGCACATATTAACAATATAGTTTCAAACTCAGAGGAGAAAATATGTACTGCCAAGTTACAATATACGGGTGGCACTTGGCAAAAGTAGCATGGTGAATTGAATGCATTGTGCTCAGCTCAGTCCAGAACATGTGTTTTTTTAAGTTCTCAAGGAGCTTGGCCTTTCCCCCCTTCATTTTTAGTTAAAATATGTGTTGGCACTTGGCACCATGGAAGAAAAAATAATTTTTTGGTGTTTGACTACCAGGAGCAGAATGGTTCCTTATTTCATGCATATTATTGAATATTTATGTGAAGGTTAGAGATATGATGGCGAGCACCATCATTTCTTTAAGAACAGGGAAAAGCCCAAACAGTATTGTATTTTCACTACAATAAAAACATCTCTGAATGGTTAAAAAAAATGCTGCAGACCAAATTGAGGGATTTGATCAAAGCCTGAAACTGTAGCTCTTCAGATATGCGCAAAAGAACACATTAAATAAACTCATTGTGATGATTCAATGACACACCTCCCACAAAGTCTCTGGGGAAATGAAGAAGGATTCAGATGATGAATAGCAGTAAGCTCTCCATGTTGGGTTGACAGAAGTAGACCAAGGTCTGAAAAACCTTTCAGAGTAAGCAGGTGATGAACCATAACCAAATCTCCATTTATTGATGTCCTCATCCAAGGTGATGTGCAGTAACTGAAAAGATAAGTGACAGGCAATAAGTTTTTTTTAAAAAAACAACTAATAATCAATGAAAAGTGTGACTGTAGAAACTTATAAATGTAGCATGCAAACCAATGGAAATGTGACTGTAGAAACTAAAAATGTAGCATGTGCAAAACATCCATATTTCGAATTCGGGTCAAAACTCACAAATTAACTATATGATCAGATACATCATCAAGGTGGAGTATAAAGCAAGCTGATCAGTTATCACCAAGGTTGCATGACGAGTATCATCACAAGCTCTTGAATTCTACTTATTATATTAAGAACATTGGGGTGTCTTTTGGTAGTGCCAAAATCTCCTTTGGACATGTCATAAGAAACATATCTCCTTAAAATGCTTAACCTTCCATTCAACAGTAAAGGGCAGCAGCACTCCAGTGTAAGAACAAGATTGCTCACAACCAGCCTTTTTCATCAAAAGAGTGGTCCTAGTATGGTTCAACCACTTTCTAGCTAACCCAAAACCAAACAGCTCTGCTCCTTCCCCACACTACCTAACTTATCCACAGGACAGAATGGCATCCCTTAGCATTAGGAAGCATATCTGCTGAGTCTTTCCAGTCAGCTTAATCTGAGGTAGTACCAGAGTGACCACAGACTTATACCTTTTCGTGCTATCTGCCTGTTGCAGTTGTCAATACACCAAGGACAAAACTGAACTAATAGATATTGTACTAGAGAATGTAATCATGTAGTTTGGCTTTGACTATGCATTCCAGGGAAAACTGGTGAAAACATAACAGAACTTAAGATGGTTAATGCATCCTCAAGGAATGGTCTTATTGGTGTGGAGCCATTCATAGTTTTTTTTGTCCTAAGAATTTAAGAAGAAAACAACCTCAAGTTTGTTTGTGAGGTTGCTGAAATCTTAGGAGCACAACTAGTTTTCTAATAAATATTTGGCTACAACAATTACAATAAATGCCCTCAAAATTTGAACCATTGGCAAGTGGAAGGCTAAAAATGATGAAAAGTTTCCTAGCAAATGCCGTGTTACCTTTTCGGGGGCTCAGGTGAGTTACTTTTCAATCAGTTCTTTATGGCCTAAACGATACCGAAGATTAGCCTCTTTGCACTAGAAACTGTTCATTAATCCTCTTATGATCTGTGAGCAGATGGATTTCATTCTGATGTATGCTTCAAATTATTATATTAACCACTAACATGTACTAGATTGCATGTGTGAGACGAGCCAATGTCTAAAGTACCACATATTTACTAACAGAATATGTTCATCTATTTGGTAGATAGAGCATTTGAACTCTAAACCTTTTTAGTAACAGACAGAGTATGCCCTATTGTACACCTATTAAGTAACAGAAAGAATGAGTACAACCATGTTTAAAAAGCAAATACACAAAACATATAAAAACGGTTAAGGAAGGCAATAGAAAATTGTCATCCAAACCAGATGACAACGGTGAAAAGCGACAGTATAAAGGCATGCCAATTATTGATTTATTGGGTCAAAAACAGGTACATGGAAAGAGTGTAACTGCTATGTAGGACTGTAGGTGATTACAGGAAGATTGACTACTACAGGGAGGAATGAAAATGAAACTGAATCTGTTTACCTTGCAACCTTAAAATGCTATGTCATGCATGCAAAACAAAGTCCAGGTTTTGTTGTTTGTTAAACTCAATTACAGAATAAATGGTCCCTTTAGTCTTTTGCTAGAGTAATCGTGAAATATTATTCAAGTGGATGGAATCTAATGCTGCTGCTGAAGATATAGCATTTTAGCTAGTCACAGTAGCAAAAACATGATTACCACAAAAGGAACAGGCAATGCATTTTGCTACCTTATAAGTTTAAATAAATGATAATGATCTATGCTCTAAATCAAATCTTTCATGAAGGCATGTGCAATCACTATAGTTGGCGCTCTACCAGCATCAAATGGTGCTTACCAAAACCAAGAGAAGATCAGGCACCACACCTATAATGATCATGCCAGGTAACCAAATAATTGCATATTTTATTTTTGAGAGGAAGTAAATGCCTAGTAATGAAATACAACAGCTAACCAAATAATTGCAGAATAAAGGAATAAAACTGCAAGGAGAAGGCATTCAAAATTAATATTCTGCGTGAACTAGAAGTCTGAGGGATCAAACTGAAGTAAGATAAAAACATGCTTTGCTACCACTACTTGCGGTCAGTCAGCCCTAAGTATAAGTAGGCAAAACACAAAATACACCCCACGCAATTCATAACCACACTATAGCTCCAAATAACAGAAACAGCAAGAGAGAAGCAGCGACGCACCGAGTTGTTACTCCGACGCGACCGACCACGCCTCCTCCAGCCGCCTCCGGCCTCGGCGTGGCCGCAGGAGGAGCACTGCGCGGTGCTGGCGAGCGCGCCCGTGAGCGCGCGAGGCGCGTTCCACGCGCACGAAAGCACGCTGCATTCGTAGGGCCTCCCGCCCCCCTTCCACGAGGCGGCCCTGCACGAGCTCACGCACTCCAGCGACGACGACGCTGCACGCGGAGGCACCACAATAAGCGTCAGGGGCGGCAAATCGAGAACCCTAGGCCGCGCGACGGAGCCAGCAGGACCGAATTGAGCGGCTGCGGCGCGGCGGGGAAGGGAGAGCGCGAAGCGGCGCCCGTTACCTGGCACGGCGGGCGGTGGGTTCTGCATGGCGGCGCGGGGCGGCGCAATCTCATCGGCGGCTTGGAGGCCCTCGCTCGGTCGCCGCCGCCTCCAGTTGGGGGCCGCGAATTGGGCGCTGGGAGCGGCGAGTCGGGTCGAGGTGATGAGGGAAGGGGGGGCTTTGCCGAGGGGGAAGGAAGGGGAGGGAGGCAGCCAGGCAAGGGCGGAAGAACTCGAAGAAGAGATAACACGAGACGGAGGCCACACAAAGGCCGCGGCCGTGGTGAAATGGAACAGGGCGGAGGCGGGGGGTGCGTGCGTGACTGCGTGCCCTCCCTGCCCTTTTCGCTGGGTGCTCTTGCTCTCGACTCCGCAGCTCGCCGGTCTCTGCTTGTCTATTTTCGTCTCGCCCCGTGCGATTTTAATTTGAATGGTTTTTATCTGTGGATCTTTTTTTTTTGTCTCTGGTCTCCTTGCCGGGTGGCCCGGGATGGCGTGGATCACTGGATTCTAGCGCTCCGCCCCGCTCCACTTGTATCGTAGCTGTCTGTACTCTGTACAGCAGCTGCTTTGCGGCGTGTTCGTTTGGTTGGTGGTGATGGTAGAGTCTTCTTGGATTTGTTACGAGAGAAAAATCTTCTTGTTGTGGTGATAAGCCAAACGAACAGGGCTTGAGCTCACCGCCGCTTCGGGTCTTCGTAATTCAGGCTATGTGAATGAGGGTGTTTGAAAACGCCGGAGTTTGGCTTTTTTTAACAGTGAAAATAAGGTTCCAACAACTACAACCTTTGAAAAGTGTACACAGCTGTTGGATACAATAAGAGCAAAGGTAATGGTTGCACCCGCTCGCAGGCGACTCGCCGTCCAAATCATCAGAGGAGCCAAACCGGTGGCAGCGGGTTCATAGACAATTAATGAGTTGTGCGTTGCTCAGCAACTACGGGCAGCCAGTCATATGCGAGGAAACGGTGGTGACAGGTGCACATGCGCGGCTACGCCCGCGAGACGCTTGCGGTTCGCGACACGCTCGCTTAGGGAATGTTTCTCCTCTCTCTGTCCTCCACTTCAGCTTCGGTGTTGACATGGCCAGTGAAACGCCCATCATAATACTTGCTCTAAGGAGCCTCTTAGGCCCAAACCTCACACGAGAGATAGTACACAAAACATACAAATTCTTAGAACATTGAATATGCTTTAAGCACCAATTCTATTTCTAAACCTCTGGACAGACTTAGTAAAGATCTCCATGATTTACCATCTACAACCCTTCTCACCGCAAAGACCAAGTGCTAATCCGATATGTTGCTATAGAAATAACCTGCAAAAAGATGTTAGATTTGCCACCATTGAATACCATATCGTTTCTATTCAAACAATTTGTCTAACAGATCGCTGCTCCACCCACTAAAATTCTGCTCTTGAGCTTAGGCTAAATACAATTAAGCCAAGAGCCAAACATATTTAAGATGCTAGATGGTGGTTGAATTCCAAAAGTTATATGAATGGTGTTCCTAATAAATCTAGAGAAATGGCACCTGAAAAACAACTGTTGTACAGTTTTAAGATAGTTGCAAGAACATCATTTAAGGCTACATTGTCAATTCCGTTTTGCAAGGTAATCTTTGGTCGATATAACTCCTTATGAAGGTACGCCAAAGAAATTTTTTATTTCCAGGAGTATTTCACGTTTCAGATTGGACAACATCGATTTTGATAATACGTTTTCGACAGAACTTGGTTGTAATGATTTGGAGAATCTTGTCAGGGGAAAAAGAAAAGAGTGCATGCGTGTCTTGGGGCCGTTTGGCGAATTCAAAACCACCACTGTCAGAAATTTGTTTTTTAGAAAACAACTCCATGAGCAACTTCATGAGTGGGGGAGAGAGCGCCATGTTTTGGCGAGCTTCACCATGTGCTTAACTCGTGAGAGTGAGTTGTCGGAGAAGCCGTAGCAGAGAGTTGGTCGAGAGAGTTGGGCTTTGTTTGGTTATTAAAGTTGTGAAGGTATTTCTTCGCATGAAAGCATCTCAAAGGCGGCCCTTATTCATTATTCAAATTCAAGCGGTCCAGCCTTTTTTGTCCTTTTACTAGCAAATAAGAAGAAACGAGATTTTCCGTGATCACATGGCCGTCACATGTGTATGCAGAGAAGGGTTATCAGCGATTCTCGCTATGTCACTATGTGACACCATATAAATAAGGGCTACTCTAAGAATTAAGAAGAGAGGATTTCCATATCTTAGATGGGAGTAGTATTTTGCACGGAAGAGCAAGGAATCATTGTAGCACCGTAAAGGTATTCGCCTTTGCTCTTATCCTCGTTTGCCATTAAAAAAAGAACGGTAAGCGTTTTAAAAAAAACGTAAGCCGGTAATTTAGTAACTTATTGTAAGCATGTATTTGATTCTTTTACGGAAAGCATTCTATTATTCTATCATAAGTTCTGATTTCTTTTTCAAAGTAGCCTTGGTTCTCTTTTATGGATTTGCATTTGCTTTGCGGTCTACGGGTTTAGGGCATATTCTATTAATGTCACGACTTATCATGTATCATGTGTCAGTTAAGTGTTTGGTTGCTAGTCACACCTTTAGTTAACATGACAATCATATTGCTGTGGCTCACATATCATATGCTCATTTTACAGCAAAGCCTTGCCGAAAGGTGTGGTAGTTTTCCACCAAATAAGCTATGACACGACAGACTTCTAAGAAAAAAAGAAGAGCTAGCCTTTGGAAGACAAGAAATTGGCTCTTCCGATTTACCCTCCCGTCACTTCATTCTTGTTAATTGAAAGCAGCCCGTCGTCGTCGACAAGTAAACTATGTTGTGAAACGAGTGCACTTTTTCTTCTAACAAAAATGAAGCACGAGATGGTATTTGATCGCGTAAGCTTGTAAAACAACCGACCAAGTCTGCCCCCAACTTGATCGGTTCGCTCACTGCTGGTAGAGTGGTAGGAGGAGCTATGAGTCTCGTGGTCGGTCGTGTCCATGCATCCCACCGAAAGATACGCAGCCAAAGCCCAAAGCCAAAGAGATGAGCATGCTAATACAAGTAGCCGCCTCCGTAGCCACGGGAGGGAAGGCGATGGACACCCACCCGTATCTTACCGTCCAGGGAAAAGAGAGTATCGACACGATATGATAACGATGTGTTAGGACAGTACGTGCAATTTCTTTTGATCGGGCACTAGTCAACAAGGCCTAAAGCCTGTTTAGTGGCGACATCAGCGTGGCACGAGGTCATGTAATTCTGACGTTGACTATGGGCAGCCAGCAGAGCAGGTCGGTGTGGTGGTGTCTACTGTCTAGTGTGCTAGATTCGTATTGTACTAGTACTGGGAGTACTTTTAAAGGGATCAGTTCAAACCAAACGCTACTCTTCCAGGTCAAGCAGGATATTTTCAATTTGTCGTCCGGCTTATCGTCATCAGTCAACGTTACTTCTTCCTCACCAAATCAACATTAGGCAGCAACCAGTCTACGATATTTTTCTCTCACAACAAATCAACACTGGCCACCAACCAACCTGCACCTGCCGAAGAAGCGGGAGACATCTTTGACTCAAGAGAAGAGCGAAGTCAACGAGCAGCCACATGGACGAAGAAGACGCATTTGCAAAAGGCACTTCCACATGCCAACACATGGCGTTGTTTACCACTCACTTTCCACTCTCAATTCACTGTTCACCATCACATATACATCAAATCACATCTCTGGCAGCTCGCCTCAACACCAATTTTTTTTAACAAACTTTCCACTCCAATCAACTATTCATGAGTAGTTCTCCGTGTAAAAAATCATAGTTCGAGCTTCTTTATCATCAAAAGCAGCCGCTAAACTTCACCGCCCCCCCAGTATCCACATATCAAGCTGAGAAATATACATTAGAGCCGATAATGTTAATATGAACCACAGCAAACAGCTGAATGATACTTTTTATAACAGAAATCTTTCAACAACTCTGCATTCTCAAATCCCAAAAGATTCAGAATAAACCACTTGAAGTTGGCAGGAACTCAACCGGCGACCGATATCCGCAGGACAAGTCCACTGACCAAAGGAAAAGAAGTAAGAACTGATCGATCCAGTTCCAATGTAAGAGTGCCGGGCACTCCATTCGTGGATGCACTGATGACTCATGCCGCATTCAGTTAAACCTCAGTAACAAAAAACTTATATAACCACAGGCTACTTTCCCTTATAGTGGTTTTTTTTGTGGCTTCCGTAAAGGCAAATATATAACTTTATGACATCTAAAACGAGTAATATAATAGAAAAAAATGTATTTTTCATCCTTGAAGTATTGCAAAAAGTGTGATATCCCAACCCCTCAACTAACTAAATAGGCACATTTATCATCACACATTAGTTAACCATTAGTGTCATCTAACAGCATTTATGGCCAGTCATATGACTAATCACTATTTAACGTAATATGTTCATATAAAGCTCAGAAAAATTCAGTAAATGTTCTAAATTGGCTTACCCACAAAATTTGTTAACAAAATGACAGGAACCAATTCACACCAAACTTCTGATTCAACATTAGGACACTGCTTTACATGATATAAACCTATGTAATTAGACACTAAACAATTATTAAACAAAGTTAGGAATGCTAAAATCTAAATGCGCTGATTCAGTTAGTTAAGGGGTTGATTCACACCAAATGAAACATGAGGGATGAATGTTACAATTTTGCAATACTTGAGGGATGAAAAATACACTTTTTCCTAATAAGGGCATTCACCATTTGGAGGTTCCAGGTCAATGAAGGTAAAACAAACCTAACAATTAACACATGTTAGTTTTGAGGTTAAAATAAAAGGTTAAAGAACGAAGACTCCAATCTCTTACACAGCAAAGAGACTGAGGAACTTTGATACAAAATGCCAAGGATTATAAAACGGAGAAGGCCGCACAATCCTTCATGCAAATTCCTCAACTTGCATGCATCTGGAGTTCTGGACTCTGGAACCTGTAAATTCAGGTCCTACAGCCAAAATGAAGGCACAAAGGACAGACTTAACCAGAAATAGTTTTCAGCCACGTGGATTATACTAGGCAAGTGGTGCACTGCACACCCAACAATACAGAAGAATCGAATTTTAATCTGACTATCATACTTAGTTTATCCAGAGGTCAAAATGAATGCACAAATTATGAATAGTCGAAGAGACAACCAAAAAAAAACTAGGAATTTCAATTGTATGCATCCATCACCAAAGAGGAAAAAACTCCGACACTTAAGGCAAAATTACTACTGCCATGGATGTATGGGATCCAGTGGCATCTTACAATTACATGGCAGAGGATTTAAACATCACATTACCTTAAACTCCACTCAGCATGGTTGAGGTGGTAAATCAGTAAATGTATGATCATTCAAAGATACAAGTCCAAACATTCATCATGTTGTGAAATATCATCTATGCAAAAGCCATGAACATCATAGTTTTGATCTTAAGGCCAATTCAATACCTTAGTTGTAAACATCGCATCATGACACCTCCCATCAAAACCATAGACATTCTAGCAAAATGTATATTACTCATGCCACAAAGTAATAGCCTTCAATATTAATTTGATACAATATATAGATTATACAAATCAAAGAATATACTGTATGTAAATTTGTGATTTCATACTTGATAACATAATTGCAAACTATGCCCCCAAAGCCACAGTATTATATAGCAAAGAGTTCAAAATAACTCACAAATCTCCTATCAAGGCGGGGTACAGTGGTAGTACAATATTACATCAGGGCGCTAGAAAGACTTTCCTAGTCAGCCAACTTGTTCAAGCGGTGAATTGTACTCCTGGCAAGCCTATTTGTAGGGTCAATCTTCAGAACCAAACGCAGGTCCTCTGCACCAAGCCTATATTTCTCTGTGCTTTCGTAAAGGAGAGCACGCTGCACTAGCACTGAGACATTTTCCTTATCTTGATCCAGCACCTGAACAGGAGATAAACCAGAGACTCACTAGTCAGAATTACATTTTTGCACCATCATTCAAGTCTGCTAGTAACAATTATATAATGCCAAATTGGCTATCAAATTAATCAAAATGCACTTTCAGGCCAATCAATACATATGAAAGACAATGCCATACCTTTGAGCAGTCAGCAATGGCCTTCTTGTACTCACCAACCTCCTTATATGAGGAAGCCCTTGACGACAACACCTCTACAATGTCAGCATCTTTTCCAGATTTCTCAATGAGCACAACAGCCCAAGACAACCACTTGATGGCATCGGCGTACTGCCCTCCCTTGTAGCTATCCATCCCCTTGGCCTTGGCAGCCGATACTGTCAATCCGGATGGTGGTGGTGGCAGGCCATCCAGCTCTGTGGTTGCACCACCACTGTCACCACCACCAAACTCTGCCTCCACATCGACCCAACCATCCATCTCACCAAACATGTCACCCCCGCCACCACCATTGACAGCCGGTGCAGCTGTGGTTGAAGCGAACAGATTGTCCAAAGGATCTACACTAGAGTTTGCTGCTGCTGCTGCTGCAGGGGTAGGCACCGGAGCTGGTGGGGATGGAGATGTAAAGCTGGAAGGTTTTGTGGCACCAGAGCTTTGGAAACCACCGAATCCAGCATCAGCGCCCTGGAAGCTCCCGAATCCAGCGTTCGCGCTGGAACTCACGCTCTGGAACGTTCCAAATCCCTGATCCGGCTTGACCGAGGTAGCCTGCTTGGCCGCATTCATGGACCCTGGCTTCACCGAAAATGGATCTATCGAGCCAAACGGATCCGAATTCTTCTGCCCCATCGGTTGCGCGGCGGCCGTCGCCGCCATGCCCGCAGGCTTCATCGGCCGGCCACCGACACCGTATCCACCGGAGCCCATCGGCGCTGCCGTTGTCTTCGGGAGCGCGCTCGCCATGCCGCCCATCGAGAAGGTAGAGCTGTTAGCGCTGGCATTGGGATTGGGCCTGGACGGCTGCGGCGCGGCGGCGGATCTGAGCGGCGCGTTGGACTGGGCGCGGGAGGAGCCGGAGCCACCGAGCGCGGAGCCGAGGAGGTCGCTGAAGAGGGCAGGATTGTTGGCCTGCGGGATGCCGAGCCCGGATGAGGGCGCGGCGGAGGACCAGCTCTTGCCGAAGATGTCGCCGACCATGGAGGTCGGCCCGGATCCGGGCCCGGCGGCCGCCGACGCCGCGGCGGGGGACGGCTGGTGGGTCCACGCCGGCTTGGCGCTGGCGGGCTGGTGCGTCCACGAGGCGCCGGTGGCCGGCCTGGTGGAGGCGTTTGCGGCCGCGCCCGGGCGCTGGTCGCGGAGGGGGCGGGAGCCGGACGAGCGGGAGGCGTTGATGCCGAAGTCGAACTGGTAGGAGTCGAAGGAGGTGGTGGTGGGGCGGGAGGACGAGGAGGAGGAGCGGTCGCCGGAGTAGGAGTTCATGGCGGCTGCCGGTGCCGGAGATCTGCGAGGAGGATTGGGAAGGGAAGCGGGGGGATTGAGGGGGCGGTGGCTTCCCTTCTTTATTTGATTTTTATTCGATTTTCTGACTCCTTTTCGCGACTGGTCATCTCTTTTGTCTCGAGAAGGAGGAAAGGAAAGAGGTGGAAGCTGCGGTGGCCGCCTGGCTGGTGGGGGAGCATGACGGTTGGTGGTGGCGGGTGCGTGCTGCAGTGGGCCTGGCTGCGGCTGGAATCTGAAAAATGTGCGGCATTTGCCCCTCTCACAAAAAAAATGTGCGGCTTCCTGTATTGGGCTTCCTGGGTTGTCCATTCACTCTAGTTGTAGATGTAGTTGGGCTGTAAGTTAAGTTAAGCCGTGGGGTAAATATGTTGGGCCGGCCCCCGACGCGGCCTGCCGAATGGCCCTGGAACAACGAATTTTTTTATATATTTTTCTATCTCGATTTTGCAAAAAAATATATGGTCCGCTCGAAATTTTGCAAAACTATACATCTGGCGCCGTGGCCCACGGCGTCAGGGACTTAACGCCGTGGCCCGATGCCGTGAGCCACGGTGTTAGGTTCTTGACGCGCGTGGGCCACCGCACCAAGAGCCTACTGCGAGGTGGCGAGCGTGCCCCCGTGTAACGCCGCAAACGACGACGGTATGTATGGACCAACCGCCGTGCGCTGTGGCAGTAGGATTTTTGAAGCATTGATAAAACGACAAACAATTAATACTTAACGACGAATTTAGATAAAAGACTACAACATTTGCAATGGCGCGTGCGACACAATTACCCTAACTTTGTGTCGCTGCTGCTAGTCCTAACGTGCCTTAGGGAATTTAGATAAACGATTACAACATGTAGTCTAGTGTACGAATAGTACCCAGAGAACCCGGACATCATAGACCTGCCGGAGTGCTGGGAGGGTATGTAGTACCCCGACGGGGGTGGAGTTGGATCACATGGTGGCGGGGGTGGAGTTGCTGGTGGATTGTTGTCCTTCTTTTCGTGGCACGGACAACAATAGTACTCGTCCTCACAGCCGGTGTTCGTCTTCACCACAATTGGTCTTGTCACCGGTCCGTTGTCGTCGTTGGTAGATGTCGGATCTGAAGAAGCCAATGCCGACGCGAGTTCTTGCCTCAGGTTGAAGATGACAACATCCTCGAGGTAGTTGATGTACTCTTGTGGGTGAATAGCTGGGGGATCCACCCATTGCACGAAACCGCAGTTATCTGGTTGTTCGTAGTACTGCAGAAACCGTGATTACATTAGTAAATCATAAAATGATGAAGGACAGAGGTCATGGAGTTTTGCTTACCCATGCTCGTGAGTAATGCTAGAAGCGTCGACCAGAGTTGTCCCATCCCTAATAAACCTGCATCACACAGAACTCACCGTGTGCAGTTGTATTTCCGAAATTACTTAGTGTTTATATGTATTTGTTTTTCCATTTACTTTTCTGCCCAGTTGCAGTTGTTACAAGGAATTAAGAGAAACCCAGAGTGTTACCCGTTGCATACAAATGTTGTTGTGTACAAACCAGCTCGATCCTTTAAACAAACTTGTTCAACTGTAGGGCTTAAACTAATTGATTTGGACTTTCCCCAACCGAACAGCACAGATAAAAAACGAACCAAGCTTCCAAAATCTGGCCTGCATATTTTCCCAATAGGCGCACATGTGTGCGGTGGTTGAGCGGCCGGATGGCCCTCCCAGTAGTTTGCTGTTGTAAAAAAATCTCATCGTGTGTCTCACGCCAAAGCACAGGTCTAAAGCTAGCCTTATCTCACGTGTGCTGCGGTGCCGCTGTGTATGGGTGGAGCAGGGGTTCGGAAATTTTCTCGACCTGTGTGAGAAGATCGTCTTCTTAATACCATACCGTGGGGGAGGTCTTACTCCCCGCGGACCGAGTTTTTTAAAATCCAGCCCGCAACCGACCTTTCTCTCTGAACCTGACTGCCCAATGGCAATGCATTCAGTTTCGTCAAAAACCTTGTGATCGTCGATGTTTCCACTTTAAGCTCCTTCGAACCATTCAAATTTGGTTTATGTTGCCCAACCAATACCGCAACGCATTAACCATATTATAGGGATTCTCGTTTTGTAGGGTTAATTGGTTTTGTGCCATTATAATTTCAACGATTTTGAAGTTTGCCATTACTATTCAACTTAATGTGCCAGTACCATTATAATTTCTCACTACTTTGAACGATGCCATTTTGTACACATGATGCCGTTCTTGGCCCACCTGCAGGTGTATTGGCGGCCACTGTATTTCCGTATGGACCGTTCTGCCCCTCCCTTCGATGGATAATGCCGCCGACACCCTATCCCTTCGTCTCCTCCCGTTGCTCCGCCCGACCATTCATTCGCCCTCCTCCCCGTTCCCCACTCTTGGAACCCTAATCCGTCGGCGGCGGCGGCGGCGCCCTCTCTTCTTCTTCAGCGTCAAGGTGGCGGCGACGGATCTGGAGAGTGGGATGAAGGGGTAGTGTTGCAGCGGCCATGATGAGCGACGACATGCCCGCTGCGGCAGCGGCCGCGGCGCCTCCACACACCGACGACGACTCCAGGTATTTTCACTGGTATAGATGAGGGTACCCTAGGGTTGAATGCTAAGTCGCTGTTGTGGGCTTGCTCCCTGTATCGATATACCCTACCTAGTTAGGTCTTGGGTTGCTGTTGTGGGCTTGCTCCCTGTATCGATATGTTAGGTCTTTGCATTGTTAGGCTTGAAATCAGAAAATGAATGTTATTGTCGTGGTAGTGGTTCAATTCAGCTTTGACTGTTTCAATTCTCATTTGTTTTCTGCTAGGATTTCTATGTTTTCGCTAGAGGTCAAAGTTCAGGCCTTTATGACAAAAGACAGTGCTGGCAAAAAAATTTACTGTAAGGGCAAGGATGTTAATTTTTCTTGGGAAGTAGGCATGATTTCATATGATTTGCTGCATTCTAGCCTGGCCAGCGTGGTTAGTTGGAGCTCTGACCAGAAGGCCACAATTTGGTTCTTTGACAAGACTGTGGGTGAGGATGTAATGCTTGTAGATGAAGTGCAGTTCCAAAAATTGTTTGAAATGTATGAGTTAGAGATGCATTGCCTGCTCCTCTTAGTTGTGGTGAATGAAAATGTATGGGAAGAGCATGAGTTTGATTACTTAGAACCCTTGTGTGTCATACCACCTGATCCAGAAATGCAAACTGAGCCACCAATGCAGCCTGATCTAGCAATGCAAACTGAACCACCAATGCAGCTTGATCCAGCAATGCAAACTGAACCACCAATGCAACCTGAGCCACCAATGCAGCCTGATCCACCTGTTCAACCTGAGCCACCACAAAATCAGCCTGATCCACCAGTTGTAGACATCTTTGATAATGAAGAAGAGTATGTTGGTGTCGATGACGAACACATATACATTCCAATTCCACCTGCACAGCCATCTGTATCATCTGTGCCTTCTAATGATGCATCTGAAAATACTGCTGCTGAAGGAGCTATTCCTCCTGAGGCAGAGGTCACTGATGCAGATCCTGAGGAGATTAGGGTACTCCATGATCCTGAGAACCCAATAATAGAGAAGGGTGCTTTGTTTCCTGACATAATAACATTCAGGAAAGCTATAAAGCACTATGCTGTGAAGAAAGGTTTTGAGTTTGCCAAAGGCCTCCAGAGTGACCCTACCAGATTTATTGCAAGGTGTAAACACCCTTCTTGTCCTTGGCGGATTCATGCTTCAAGGCTTCATGATCATAAAACCATACAGGTACATACTTTTTCATGATTGTTCATGCTTGCCTTGTTCATGGATGTGCATACTACTTATTGATGCTTGTCTTGTGCAGATTAAGGTTCTACCAGAAGTCCACAATTGTCCAACTACAAACCTTGTTGAAGGGAAAATGGCATCTCAAAGTTGGGTGGCAGATAGACTGACAGACTGGTTGAAGAAGAACCCAAAGAAGGGACCAAAGGCAGTAAAGGAGAAGCTGGAGGGAGATTATGGAATAAAGATCAAGTACAGCAAGGCATATTCAGGTTTGCAGTTGGCACTACAGCAAATTCATGGTAAATATGAAGAGTCATTCGAATTGTTGTTCAATTGGAAAGCTCAGATGGAGATTACTTGTCCTGGAAGCCTTGTAGAGATAGATGTGAAGAAAGTGGGCAAAGCGGGCAAGAGAAAAAGGTTTAAGAGGATTTTTGTAGCTCTTAAACCATGTGTGGATGGGTTTGTTGCTGGATGTAGGCCATTCATTGGTGTGGATGCCTCTAGTCTAAATGGCAAATACACGGGACGTACCTGGCATACGCATCGGAGTTGATGGACACAATCGGTTGTATCACATTGCATATGTAGTTTTTGACAAGTGAGGATAAGGATAATCGGACATGGTTCATGAAGCACTTGAGAAGGGCGGTTGGCTGCCCTCAAGGACTAGTTATCGCAGTGATGCATGTAAGGGCTTGGAGACTCGCTTGTTGGCGGTGTGTTTCCCGAGGGCGAGTACAGGGAGTGTATGAGACACCTATATGCCAACTTCATGAAGCACTTCACAGGTGATGTTTTCACAACTCATCTATACCCAACTGCTAGGAGCTACACTGAAGGCCTATTCAAGTGGCACATGAAGAAGATACATGATTTTGCTCCTGAGGCAATTCAGTGGTTGCATGAAAACCACAACCGCATTTGGTATAGGTGTGGTTTCTCAGAGGAGAGCAAATGTGACTATCTGACAAACAATGTCTCAGAGAGCTTCAACAATCAGGTGAAACACATGAAAGGACAGCTTATCCATGAGCTAGTTGATGGGCTCAGGGAGCTAATTATGGAGAAGAGGTTTCTTAGGAGAAGAGTAGGAAGGGAAATGACTACTGAAATCTTGCCAAATGTCATCAAGGAGCTAAACCTGATTAGCAACAATTTGAGGGTAGTCAAAGTTGTTGTTAGTGATGATGATTTTGCTGAGGTAACCCTACTTGATGACTGGAACAATGCCAAGAGGCACACTGTGGACCTTGTCAAGCAAAACTGCAGCTGCAGGCAATGGCAAGTTTCAGAAAACCTTGTAGGCATGCACTAGCTTGGATCTTATCCAACAGAGGCTTGCAAATCAAAGATTTTGTGCATGAGTATTACTCTGTTGACAAGTTCAGAGCAGCCTATGCAGGCATAGTCCCTCCAATGCCTGACAGGACTGATTGGCCTCAAGTGGAGCTAGAATACAAGCTTTTGCCACCTAAGCGAAGAGGGCGACGAGAGCGGACCTAGAGTGGTTAGGATCGAGGGAGTGCGAAGAAAGGGCAAACAAAAGGAAAGTCAAATGTAGAAGGTGCAAAGGCTTTGGGCACTTTTCCAAGACCCGTAAGCTAGCCGAACCAACGAGAAGATGATGATGGAGTTGATGAGGCTTATACACTTGAATCACCGAAAATGTGCATTTCTAACTCTATATTTCCCTCAATTGCTCAACTATATTTCACTCACTTGCTCAACTAATAAAAATTTGTTGCAGGGTGAGGGAAGAAGATGCAGGACCAAGTGAGCCACCAAAAAAGAAGCATAAGAAGGCTCCTGTCAAGAAGAAGACTCCTGTCAAGAAGAAGCTGAAGAGGGCTGCAAGTGCCCCTGAAGCAAGAGTGGTGAGAAGCCTCAAGGACTGGCTGGGCGTGGAGTAGATGATGTGTTGTCTCCACTTTTCACAAACAATGTGCTTTTGCTATGTAGTTGTCGGTGCGGAATATGGTCCCGACACTAACCGATAGATAACGCCTAGGTCTATCCCTCAATGGTCGATGCTAAGCAACAAATGACACAAGGTTTTATCCTGGTTCCCGCCGAGGGGGCCGTACGTCCGGCGGTGGTGTGCTCGTGGCACTATATTGCTCGGCACTTGGGGGTGCTTGTAGTGGGGCAAGTACAAGCAAGGCGGGAGAGGAAGCGTGGCTTCCAAGTCCCCGGTGAGTGGCCGGAGATGTTATGGGAGAATAAGAGAGTGAGTGCACGGTGTGTTGTGCTCGGACCGTGCTTGTTCCTCCGAACTCGTCCCCCCGCGGGCGGGGGGCTCGCCTCCCCTTTTATAGGCCAAGGGGGCGGCGAGTTACATGCACGCCGCGCTACCTAGCTACGTGTGGGAGCACGTCGTGCTACGGTGTAGAGCGGGCGGCCGTCCGGACGATCTTCGCTACGATCCGGCCATGATGGCCTACCTCGTACCCGAACAGTGGCGGTTCGAGGGTAGGAGGCGGCGGATGGCGATGGCGTTCTCGATAGGCTTCGAGGGAGGTGCGATGATGGCCGGTACGGGGTACGGGGAGCGGGGCGAACGACGTTCCTTCCCAATGAGCTCGCGGTGGTGGAGTGGTTGCCGCAAGGTGCCGGGCGTGCGCCGCGGAGTCACGCGTGCGCCACGGGCGCGTGGGTACGGCGGCCGCGCGCGTTACGGTGGCCGGGATGGCCGCCCACCGGCCTAGCGCCCCTCACCCAACCTCGCGGGGTCACGGGAAAGTGGAGTCGAGGGTGCGCCGGCCCCCTTTCGAGGGTCGGGCGCGTTAGCCGTACGGTAGCGTGCGCGCGGTGTCACGGGGACCGACACCGGCCGTACCGCACGGTCCACCCCACGGGGGCGGGGATGGGCTCCTCCCGGGGAGTTGGTGCGGCGGCACCGGGCGTGAGCCCGGGCGCATGATGGCGCCGTCCGCGGCGTCGGGGCGTTAAATGCCCGAGTACGGGGCGGCGCACGCGTGCGGGGCGCCGTGAGCGTGGCGGGCCCCGGCCGAGGGCGGAGCGGACCCTCGAGCGAGACGGGACTCGCTTCGAGGGGGAGCGCGCCCTCGAGCGGGGCGGGCCCGCTCGAGGGAAGGGGTCGCCCCTCGAACGGGGCGGAGCCCGTTCGAGGGAGGGGGGTTGCCCCTCGAACGGGGGCGGAGCCCGTTCGAGGAGGGGGCGAGCCCTCGGCGCGGCGGAGCCCCGCTCGAGGGGTCTTCCAGACGGGCCGTCTTGGTGGGCCTCCGGTGTCGCCGCATGGGCCATGTCCTGCATGGTTAGTTTCCTGCATGGTTAGGCTTAGCTTATTTTGATGCAGGGATTTAAGTGAGGGTTCTCCCATTGTTTAAGGGGACCCTTAGGGCGGTCCCCGACAGTAGCCCCCGAGCATCTGCGGGTTTGCCATTGAGGCTCCCGCAGATGCTGGAACCTACCGATAGGACGTTCTTCCCTCCTTGTTTGCGAACGCTTTCCGTGGGGCCGCGTCGGCGGACCCGCGGGTCTAGCCCTCGAAGCCCTGCGAGAGTGTGGGCTCTCCCTGGGGCGGGGTTAACCGCGAGTAATTCGGTCGAAAGGCGTGGCACATATGCCAACCGGCATCGGCGGTATTTCGGCCCGGCATCGGGGGTGCACGCTCCCCGTCACCGTCTCTCGGCGGGTGCAATTTCAAGGAGGTGTAGCCGTGCGTCAAGCCCCCGAGCCTTGGCCTCGTTCGAGGCGATCGGGTCGAGCCTCGACGACTTGTTTTTTAACGCGCCCTCGCCGTCCCTCCGCGGGACCGGAGGGTGAGGTTTCCACGACTCCCATCGAGCGGGTCGCGAATCGCGGATTCCTCATCGAGTCGCTAGCGGGTGGTTCAAGTGGACGTCCATGCCCCGTTCGATAAGGGTAGGCCGCGCGGTCCGGAGACACGTCCATGGAAGCGCTTGCGTGGGTTTGCTAGGTGGGGCTCGGTCCCGTTCGCTAGGGACCGAGGGCGCGGAAGCTCTCCCTCGGTGGGATCCCCCGGCTAGCCGCCCTCGGCGGCTCTCGAACACGACATGTGGGGCACCCTCGAGCCGACGGGCTCGAGGAACGGCTCGAATGCGCGTGCCCTCGTCGTCCCTAACTCCGTGATCTGAGGCGCCTGTTCGAACCCGTCGAGGGTCGGGCTTCGAACCTCCGATCGGCAAGGCCGTGCGGGGCCGTGCATGGACAGCCCCCGTCTTCTCGCGTTTGCGGCCGTCGAGGGGTACGGGCGTGCCGGCCCTCGAGGTGCTTGTTGGCGGCACGGCGCGGTATGAGTGCTTTCGGTGTCGCTCTATTTCAAGCGTGACTCGGGTGATCCTCTTACGCGCGTGCCTTTTTTCAGAGGGTTGGTATCGTCTCGAGTTGGGGGTCATGCCGCTCGAGGGTTCTACGTGGCATGGGTGCCCGCGGTGGTCCGCTCTACATCGAGCGAGGTCCCGGCGGCCTTCTCACGCTGATATCCCATCGAGGGTCGCCTTGTTTCGAGTTGAGGGTCATGCCGCTCGAGGGTTCTACGTGGCATGGGTGCCCGCGGTGGTCTGCTCTACATCGAGCAGGTCCCGGCGGCCTTCTCACGCTGAAATCCCGTCGAGGGTCGCCTTTGTTTCGAGCCGAGGGTTCGCCTCGCTCGAGGGCTCTCCTTGCTTGGCAAGGGGCCCGGGCATTTAATTGCCTTGCGGTCGTGGCCGCGGTTTTGCAGCGCGGGCGCGCCTTTTTAGGCGGCGCGCGCGCGCGCGCGCGCGTAGTGGACGGCGTGGCCGGCGGACGTGACGGTTTTGCCTCGGTCGGCCGCCGGTCTCGCCGTAATGATGACCCGCCCTGCAGGTGTTAGAGCCGCCGGCGGTCGTGGTGGGGCCCGCCGGTCGATGCGATGGAAAGATTCTGCCGGTTAATGCCGGCGGGGCGTCCGCTCCGGAGAACTCGCCCGTTGCCTATAAACCGGCGGGGGAGGAAGGGACGGCGGTTTTTTTACCTTGGCTTCTCACCGTTTTCAGTCCTCCGTCCCTTCGCTTTTGCCTCACTCTTGCCGTCGCGCGGGCTCGCCGCTTAGAGCTTTTTCCTCGTTTCCTTGTCCTCCGCCTTCGCACTCGTTCGTCCCCCCTTATGGCGCCGCCTCGGCTTCCGATCGGGGTCCCGGAGCCGTACGCCACGGGAGAGGTCGACCGTGACCGGCTCGCCCGGGCGAGGCCGGGTCGTCGCCGGCCACCGTCGGCCAACGAAGAAGGGCGCCGGCGGAGTGGATCGTGCCGCCGTCGACGCACCTCGAGCCCAACCCCGCCGGAGGGTTACGTGGTGAGCTTCCTCCGCTACCACGAGCGCGGCTTCAACGCGCCGGCGAGCACATTCATGCGGGCATTGTGCTACCACTATGGGGTGGAGCCGCACAACTTTGCCCCCAACGCGATCTCGCGGGCGGCCACGTTCGTGGGCGTTCGTGAAGGGTACCGGGGATCCCGTCAATTGGGAGCTACGAGTACACCTCTTCCGCGGGGAGCTCATCACGCGGCCCCACGTCGGAGCCGAGGACCCGCCGCGCGGTGCGTGCCGGCGGGATGTCGCTTGCCCCGCGGGGGCGGCTCAGGGATTTTTACATCCCCCGCACCATGACGACGAACAACGCCGGCCGGGAGCGGGGATGGTTTTATCTCCGCGCAACGCCGAGCCCGGCCTCCCTCCCTACACCGGCCGGGTGTTCAAGAAGAGCCGGACTCCGGGGCTACGGGTTGCCTACGGCCAATCATCGGGCGCGCCGGGAGTCCGTCCTTGCCGCCTGCGGCGGCCGGGCGAAGGAGGGGGCTCAATGCGATGGGCGTCCTCGCCTTCCTCCACCACCGGCGGGTCGTGCCGTTGATGGAGAGGCCCCTCTCGCATCTTCGAGATGACGGAGGCGGCCAACCCCCGTCGACCCGGCGAGGTCGCGGATGCTCCCGACGCCGCCGGAGCGGCCGTACGCGCTCACCGGGCGCGGAGCGCCGTCGACACCGGACGCCGGCGCGCGCGGGTCGGACCCCGTGGGATATCGAGATGCTCCCCCGTCGGCCCGTTGGTGAGTGTGGTTTTTGATTCTGTTTTAGTCCTTGTTCTTGCTTCCGTTTCCGATGCGCCATTGTCGCTCTCGCGCGCGCAGCGGTGCGGTTCAACGCCGCCAAGTCCGTTCCACCCACCCCCCGACTCCCGTGCGCTCGGCGGGCGGCGCGGCGGGGAGCGGCGGGGAGCGGGCGGCGCGCGCGGGAGGGAGCACGCAAGGCGGCGCCAAGCGCGCGCGCGCCGCACGGTCCGCGGAGTACGGCGGCGGGAGGAGGCCGGGGCTCTCCTCCCCGGACATCGAGGAGCCCTCGTCCTCGGAGCGGGACGAGGAAGAAGAGTACGAAGGGGAGGGCCCCTCGGACGGTGGCGGCTCGCGCCCCCGTCGCGGAACCCGCGCCGGCGTCGGGGGCGATTTTGCTCGGGGCGGGCGCGCCGGCGCCCGCCGCCGGGCAATCATCGTCGGGGCGGCACGCGCGCGGGAGGTGCCCGGCGCGTGCCGCGGAGGCACGCGCGGCCGGACGTGCTGCGCGCGCGTCCGGCGCGCGCGCGCGCGGGGAGCGCGTCCGCGCGAGCGGCGTCGTCGTCGAGGGGCGCGTCGGGAGGCGTGCCGCGCGCGGGGCGAGCGTGCCCCCGCGCGCGCGGCGCGTCGTCGGGGGTACGACATCGGCGCGCGCCGCGCGCGGGGCGGGCGTGCCCGTGCGTGCGGCGGCGCCATCGGGGAGGCGGCGCGGCGGGCGCGGCCGGCCGCGCCGGCCTCGTCAGAGGCCTCGAGGAAAAGGAAGCGGGCCTTTTCCTCCGCGAGGTAAGGAGCCTGCCTTCCTTCGTTTGGATTTAGTTTGCTAGTGACTAGATGCTCTGACCCCCCGTTCGTGTTTGCGCGGGGGCGGTGCCAACCGTCCCTCCTCTTGCACCGCCAAGGTGCCGAGGACGGACGCGTCAATCCCCCACCGGCGGCGCTCGTCGAGGGGGTCGCGCCGGGGACGAGGGCGCGGCGGCGGGCACTAGCTCGCAAGGCCGGACCGGGGCCTCGAGGCCCCGGCCGGCGGATCGGCCGTTGTGGCGCGGCCCGGAGGTCGCGGGGGGCGGCCGGCGCGGTCGCTACGGAGGCGCGAGCCGCGGCGGTGGCTACGGTGGAGGTGCCGCCGCGGTGGCGGCCCTCGCGGAGGGGGCGGAGCGGGCGCAACCGCGGGGGCGCCGCGATGCGGCGGCACGGGCGGAGGTGGCGGCGACGGCGCCACGACGGGCGCCCGTGGCCGCGGAGGCGCGGTGGAGGCGCCGGCGGGAGGCGGAGCGGGGCGGCTCCTCCCGCCGGCGGTCTCCGGGCGGAGGTGGTGGAGCTCTCGGATGACTCCCCGCCGCACGGGTGGAACCGGTGGGCCGGGCCCGGCCCGCGAACTCCCCCCGAGCCCCGGGGAGGGGGCCCTCGTGAGGCGGCACGAGGGTCACATGATAGTGGGGGGCCGAGGGCACGATGCCGAGGCCTCGTCCTCCCACGCCGGCCACCCCGCTCGGGCGGGGGGGGGGGGCGTGGAGGATCCCCCCGGCGTTTGCCGGACGCCCCGGAGGGAGCGAGGAGCTGCGGGGGCGAGCTTCGGAGCCACGGCGCCACGCTCAACCGCGCGTTGAACGAGGGCGGCGCGGGTCCACGGCGGCCCGGCCTGGATCGTCTTCCAGGTGAGCCACGGTTGCTCGTCTCTCTTCTTTTTTTCGTTTTCGTGTGCCGCATTCGAGCCTTGACACTTACGAGATTCGATGTGTGGATGCCAGGAGCTCGAGCGCCGCGCTCGTGACAAGTACAGCGCGTTCGACCAGGTGAACGCCGAGGCCCGCCAGCTCCGGGAGCGATGCAGCGCTTTCGACGCGCTTGCGGATGCTCTCCGGACGCCGGACAGTTGGCTGGTGTACCGGGCGATGGCATGGTGCGACGTGCTCCCCGAGAGCTCAGGGCAGGGCACGGCGCGTCACTCGAGTCTCGAGCGGATCCGCGCGGCCCTCGTCGATCGCGACGAGGCGGCCGTGGAACGCGCGTGAGGACACCGGACAAGACGCGGACGCCGGCCGCCACCCGGGAGGCGGAGGTGGCCACCGCTCGCGCCGAGACCCGGGGAGCTCCGCACGTCGCTCGAGGGGGCGCGGGCGCGGCCGGCGCCGGGGCGAGGAGCGGGCGCGCGGGTTGGAGCAGGCCGCGCCAAGGAGGGCGATGACCGAGGGCGGCCCTCGACGCCAAGGCCGCGGCCCTCGTCGCCGCCGAGGAGCGCCGGCGGAGAGCGCATCGCCCGCCAGGGGGCTGAGGGGCGGCTCCAGCAGGAGCAGGCTGCCCTCGGCGATGCCCGGACGGCGCTGGAGCGGGAACGCATTGCTCGCGAGGCGGCGGAGAAGTCGTTGGAGGAGCGGAACGCCGCATTCTCCGAGGTTGAGGACGAGGCGCTCGCGCTCAGCATCAGCAACGCCAGCCAGGAGCTGGCCCTCCGCGAGCAAGGCGAGGCCGTTCAGCGTCTCGAGTTGGAGCTCGAGTCCGCGCGCCGCGACCTCGATCTGGAGAAGAAGCAAGTCGAGGGTGAGTCACTTTCGACTTGTTTGTTGGTTTTCACGCTTTCCGAGAGGGTTCGCTTCCCCTTTCGATTTCTTGTTGTCTTGTTGGTTCCGAGCTTGCGCACCGCCTTGGGGCACGGCTGGCCGGGCGGGCCGAGGCCCTCGCAAGCTTCCTACAACTCCTGCGAGCGGGGAGGCGGGGGAGGCTGCGGGACGCGGCCCTCGAGACCCCGCCGCGTCGTCGAGGAAGGCGAGGCCCGGGCGGCGGCTCGGCCGGCCGGCCGCCCGCGCGCCCTCGGCGGCCACGTCACGGAGCGGATGCGTCGGGCGTTGCACACGGGCGTGCGGGAAGGCTCTCGGAGTGGTGCGATCCCACTACGAGGTCAACCTCGAGGCGGTGGCGGAGGGCTACATCGTGCCCGAGGACGTCGAGGACGAGGTGGCCATGGAGCGCGCGGACGCGCTTGTTGCTGACGCCGCCGGGTCGCTCGCCGAGGCCTTCGAAGAATTCCTCTTCCGGACGCCGCCGATGCCGCCGCTCCATCCGCCGAAAGCACATGGGCGCTGGGCCCGTTTTTTGTTTATGTGTATCAGAATTCTGGCCTCGTGGCCTCTTGTAAATAAACAAGTCGTTTCATGAACATGGGCAGTTGTTTGTAAATGAAATCGTTTGCTTATTGCGCTTTTTGCTTCTTCTTCTTCCGAGTAGATTCTAGTTAGGGGAGTTCGCTTTTCGCGGGGGCCCGGCGGGTTGGAGGCGAGAGAGACGGGCCATAGCCACGCGGCGTAGGGCGTCTGCGGCTCGCACGCTCCTTCCGCTGTGCCGCCTGCGCCCTGTTCGAATCATGGCTCGAGGTTGAAGTGGGAAACAAACTTAGCGCGTGTTGTTACGTTTTTTGCGCGAAAAAATGGGACCATTTGGGGGGGTGCCCCCCCGCGGTCCCCGAGGGTAACTTGGGTTTCAGGGGAAAGCCGAGTTGCCCTTTTATTAGATTTGGAGTATTTACATAGGTGGCACCAGCGGGGCGTTGGCCGTGCGTTTTTACAACGAGAAAATACTTGGAAATCCTAGCTAAGGGTAGAAGCGACGTAGCCGTTGGATGTTCCAAGCGTTGGTGAGTTCTTCGCCGTCCTCGTTGGCAAGCTTGTACGTGCCGGTTTGAGCACCTTCACCACGACGTAGGGTCCCTCCCATGGGGGCGATAGCTTGTGGCGCCCTCGGTTGTCTTGGCGTAGCCTTAGGACCGAGTCCCCCTCGGCCGAAATCCCTCCGACGTATCTTGCGCGCTTGGTAGCGCCGTAGGGGACCGTTGATATCTTGCGGAGTGCATCAACGCCACGAGGCGTACTTCGTCCGGTCGATCCGGCGAGTCCTCGCGGGCTCGGCCGGTTAGCATCCTCGTTGTAGCCTCGAACCTTGGGCGACCCGTATTCCGCATCCGTGGGGAGGACGGCCTCCGCGCCATGGACTAGGAAAACCGGGGTGAACCCGGTGGCTCGCTTGGGGTGGTCCTTAGGCTCCACACGACTGCTGGTAGTTCTTGGAGCCATTTTCGGCCGCATTTGTTGAGGCCGGTCGAAAATTGCGGGTTTGAGGCCCCGTAGAATCATGCCGTTGGCACGTTCCACTTGGCCGTTGGTCTGTGGGTGTGCCACAGCTGCCCAATCCACGCGGATGTGGAACTTGTCGCGGAGAACTCCAAGAACTTCCGCCCGTGAAGCGGGACCCGTTGTACGTGATGATGGAGTTTGGCACTCCAAAGCGGTAGACGATGTCGGTGAAGAACGTGACCGCCCGCTCGGCCCTCAAATTCGTGATGGGGCGCACCTCCACCCACTTGGAGAACTTGTCAATTGCAACCGGCGGGTGGGTGAAGCCCCCCGGCGCCTTCCGCAGGGGCCCGACGATGTCCAACCCCCACACGGCGAATGGCCATGTTACGGGGATCGTTTGCAGGGCGTGAGCGGGCAAGTTGGTCTTGCGGGCGTAGAACTGGCACCCTTCGCAAGTGCGCACGATTTCGTTGGCGTCCGCGACCGCGGTAGGCCAATAGAAGCCCTGGCGGAACGCGTTGCCAACGAGGGTGCGTGGCGCGGCGTGGTGGCCACAGATTCCCGCGTGGATGTCCCGTAGGAGCTCGCGCCCCTCGGGAATGGGTATGCACCGCTGGAGGATGCCTGACGCGGCGCGCTTGTACAGCTCGCCGTCGACGAGGGTGAAGGATTTGGCCATCCGGCGATGCGCACGGGCGCGGCCGGTCTTCGGGGAGTTCCCCTCGAGCGATCCGGGCGGTGTACTTTTCACGCCAATCCGCTTGGACGGAGAGCCGGCTCGTATCCATCGCATCGACCTCGTCGGAGCCGTACCCCTCGAGAAGGGAGAGTATGTACGCCTCGTTCGAGGGGTCCTCTTCCATGGGTTCCGCACCCGCCGGATTCGGGGGGAGCCCCCCGAGGGTCCGCCGTCGCTCGAGGGGTAGGGCTCGAAGGTGACCGAGGGCCGCACGATGTCGCGCGCAAAAACGTTCGGGGGGAACGGTGATCCGCCGGACGCTATTTTTGCCAGCTCGTCTGCTTCCTCGTTGTACCGGCGGGGTACATGATTAAGCTCGATTCCGTAGAATTTGTCCTCGAGGGCTCGCACGGCTTTACAGTAGGCCTCCATCTTGTCGTCGTGGCAGCTCGCGTTCTTCATGACTTGGTCGATCACGAGCTGCGAATCCCCTCGCACGTCGAGGCGCTTGATGCCCAACTCAATGGCGATTTTGAGGCCGCAGAGAAGGGCCTCGTATTCCGCCATATTGTTGGACGCGGGGAAGTGGAGACGCACTGCGTAGCGCATGTGCTCCCCGAGGGGTGACACGAAGAGCAGGCCCGCGCCCGCTCCTGTCTTCATCACCGAGCCGTCGAAGAATAGAGTCCGGCACTCGCGCGAATCGCGGGGGCGGCGGTGCGTGTCCGTCCACTCAGCGACGAAATCGGCTAGGATTTGCGATTTGATGGCCTTGCGCGGAGCGTAGGCGAGCGTCTCGCCCATCAACTCCACGGACCACTTGGCAGTGCCTGCCGCGTCGGGGTTGCGAATGATCTCTCCCAGCGGGAAGGAAGAGACCACCGTAACTGGGTGGGCCTCGAAGTAGTGGCGGAGCTTGCGCCGCGCGAGGACCACCGCGTACAACGGCACGGACACGGGGGTAGCGCGTCTTCGTGTCCGACGGGACTTCGCCGATGTAGTAGACCGGCCTCCGCACGGGGCAAGGCATGCCCTTCCTCCGTGCGCTCCACGACGATCACGGCGGCCGACCACACGGGTGGTTGCGGCCACGTAGAGTTGGAGGGGTTCGCCGTCTCGCGGCGGCGTAAGGATTGGGGCGTGCGTCGAGACGCCCTTCGGCTTGTCGAGCGCTTCCGGGCCTCGGCGGTCCAAGAGAAGCGCTCGTGCTTCTTGAGCGGCGGTAGAGGGGGGGCCCTTCTCACCGAGCCTCGAGACGAAGCGGCTCAAGGCGGCAAGACACCCCAACACCTTCGCACCCCTTTGAGCTCCCGAATTGGACCCATTCGCTCGAGGGCCGCGACCTTTTCGGGGGTTGGCCTCGATTCCCCGCTGGGAGACGATGTATCCTAGGAGCATGCCCCGCGGCACTCCAAAGACACATTTTTCGGGGTTGAGCTTGACCCCGTTGGCCCGCAGGCAGCTGAACGCGATGCCAAGATCGCTAACCAGGTCGTCCGCCTTCCTGGTTTTGACGACGATGTCGTCTACGTAAGCCTCGACCGTCCGCCCGATATGGTCCCCAAAAACGTGCGCATGCGGCGGCGATATGTTGCGCCCGCGTTTCGAGGCCAAAAGGCATCGTGACGTAACGAACGTCCCGAACGGTGTGATGAACGAAGTCGCGAGCTGGTCGGACTCCTTCATTTTTATTTGGTGATATCCCGAATAGGCATCAAGGAAACGAGTAGTTCACACCCGCCGTGGAATCAACGATCGATCTATGCGTGGCAAAGGAAAAGGAACTTTTGGACATGCTTTATTGAGGCCGGGTGTAGTCAATACACATCCTCCACTTCCCGTTTTTCTTTTTTACAAGCACGGGATTAGCTAGCCACGTAGGGTGGAACACTTCCTTGATGAATCCGCCTCGAGGAGCTTCCGCGGCTCCGCTCCGATCGCCCGTCGCCGCTCCTCGTCGAAACGGCGCGGCCGCCGCCGCACGGCGCGGCGTTAGGCGGGGATATCAAGGGAGTGCTCGGCGACCTCCCTCGGGATGCACGGCATGTCCGAGGGGCTCCACGCGAAGACGTCGGCGTTGGCGCGGAGGAAGTCGACGAGCACCGCTTCCTATTTAGGATCGAGGGTCGGCCGACCCTCAACGCTTTGCCCTCGGGGGCCGACGGGTCGAGGGGGACCCCTTTGGTTTGCTCGGCGGCCTCGAACGTGCCGACGTGCTTGGCGGCGGAGCGGAGGTCGTCGTTGACCATCTTCTCCGGTGTGTTTACCGGCGCTTCATCCGGCGCTAGCGCCTACGCATGTTCCACGCACTCGACATCGCGGTCGAATGCGTGCTCGATCGACGACCCGACGGTGATGACGCCGTTTGGACCGGCATCTTCATCTTCGAGGTACGTGTAGTTGGGGACCGCCATGAACTTGGCATAGCATGGTCGCCCAAGGATGGCATGGTAGGCCCCTTTGAATCCCACCACTTCGAATGTGAGGGTTTCCTTGCGGAAATTCTCGGGGGGTCCCAAACCGGACGGGCGGATCCGACTGCCCGAGGGGGTTGAACCGCTTGCCGGGCGCGATGCCGTGAAACGGCTTCGTCTTGCCGGGCCGCAGCTGGTCCGGCCCCAATCCCCATCGGGCGCAATGTATGCGCGAAGAGGATGTTGAGGCTACGCACTCCGTCCATAAGGACCTTCGAAAACCGGGCGTTCCCAATGATGGGATCGACCACCGGCGGTCTTGGCCGGGTTCGGAATGCGGTTTGGGTGATCATCCCGGCTAAAGGTGATGGCATCCTTCGACCGGTTGAGAAAGGCCGGAGGTGCCCTCTGCGGCGAGGACTTCGTGCCGCTCCTTCTTGCGCTGTTGCGGGTTGACATGTCGACGGTGGGTCCCCCCAAAGATGAGGAACACGTTTTCGACGGCGGGGAAACCACCCGCGTCGCCATCGCCCCCATCCTTCTTGGCCTCGCCTCCTTCGCGGCGGCACGGCCATAGAACTTCTTGAGCATGTCGCCTTGCTCGAGAGTGTGATTCACGGGGGTCTTGTGGTAGGGGCATGGCTTCTTCATCATGTCGTCGAACACCCCGGGCCTCGAGGAGCGGTCGAGGGCCCCGTCGGGGCGGGTCAACGGCGAGGGCCTCGGCGTTGCCGCCGTTGCGCCCCTGCTCGCGCGCCTCGCGGCGCGGCCTTCTTCCCCTTCTTGCCCCGCTTGTCGTTGCGGCGCGGCTCCTTGGACCCGCCCCGCCCTCCGCGGCGTGTCCTCGGAGCGCTTGCCCTTCTTGCCGTCGAAGATTGCCCCCACGGCCTCCTCTCCGCGGGAGGGCGAAGGCGCGGTGGCAATGTCGAGACGGCTCGTTCGAGTCCGTGGGCGGGCTGCGTCCCAGCTCGCGCACAAGGTCCGGCACGTGGTGCCCTCGAGGAACGCGTGCACGATCTCGGATTGTGCCACGGCGGGGAGCTACGTGCGGCGCTTGGAGAAGCGCCGTATGAAGTCTGCGGCGACTCGCCGGCCACGCGTGCGGGGAGCGCGGATCCCAGGAGTTCCCAGGGCGCACGTATGTGCCCTGGAAGTTGCCCACGAAGGTGTGGACTAGATCGTCCCAGTTATGGATGCGGGCGGCGGGCAAGTGCTCGAGCCATGTCCGGGCCGCATCGCCCAGATGCAAGGGCAAGTTGCGGATGATCACTTCGTCGTTGGTGGCCCCGCCCGACCGACGAGGCCCAGGCGGTAATCGTTGAGCCAGACACGAGGGTCCGTCTCCCCGTTGTATTTGACGATTGTCGAGGGCCGACGGAAGCGCCCGGGGGAACGCCGCCGTGCGGATCTCCCGGCGAACACACGGGTGCCGGGGGCTCCGGCGTTGGGGAGCGATCCTCACCGCGTCGTAACGTCCACCCCTTCGAGGGTGGTAGCCCCCCGGCCGCTCGCGCGTCCGCCTTGCCGGTGCGCCCGGCGTTGATGACGTTGCGGGCGTCTCCATCCGGCGCCCTCGCGTGTGTCAAGGAGCCGCTCCTTGGCCGGCGTGCGCCCTCGGTCGCCGGGTTGACCCACGTGCACCGAGGGTTCGCCCCCGGTGCCGGATCATCACCCCGCGCGTCCCCCTGTTGGCGGATGCGTGAGGCCGAGCTCTCGGCCTGCTGGACGGCCGCTTGCTCAAGGAGGGTCTGCACCTCGCGGTGCATGTCTCGAGCCTCGGGGGTCGAGGGTGCGGCATGGCGCGCGGCGGTGTCGCGGCGGCGATGAGCTTTGGCTCGCCCGCGGCGGAGTATCCGCATTGTCGACGTTGGGGACGGGGTTGAGGCGGTCACGGACTTGTCGGCCCAGCTCCGCGCGCGTTCGCCGCGCGCGGAGGCCTCCCCCGCCATCGAAGCGCGGAGTAGCCGCACGGTCCGTGCCTCCTGCGCGGCCTCGGCCTTCGAGCTCGCGAGCTTGGGCCACTGCGTGTCGACGTCGGCCCCGGCGGGGAGCGCTTGGCCCCGCGGCTAGGCGCGTGGCGACCCCCTGGGGCCGGCGTGACTTCCCCCATCTCCGGCGCCGCCGCCGCGCCGGCGGCGTTGGCCGGGTCGTTGGTGATGACGGCGCAACATTCCCGCGTGGGGTCGTAGCTCCCGGTCTTGGGAGTCGTCGGAGCGACCAAACCGTAGTCCGTGGCGTCGAGGAAGCGCCGAACGCGGCCCGGGTCCGGCACGCCAGAGAAGTCCCACTCCGCGTACCCATGGCGGTTGGCGGGTGGCATCGTGTCGACGGAGCCCAGGGACGACTCGTCCGTGGCCGAAGTGCCGGGATCCCCGGCGACGAAGACGTGCGCGACCGGGCGGAACCCTGCGCATTGTCGAGTTGACGTTGGCGTTGTAGGCCGTAGTGGCGCCACGCAGCCCGATGGGGATGCGCGGTCCCGAGACCGCACGCGGTCCCCGCCGGGGCGGTGGCGGTCGTCGTGACGGTGGGCGCACCGCGTTGCGCGCGCGCGCGCGCTCGGCCGCCGCCGCTCGGACGCGCGCCCGACGCGAGCGTAGCCCCGAGCGACGACGGCGTCGCGGCGTCGGCGGGCCCGCGGCATCCGTGCTGCGGCGCGCTGCGCCGGTGTCGTGCGTGCGGCGGAGACCGGAGCGGACACGGCCTCACGGCGCGCGGAGCTCCTCACGGTTGGTGAGGCGCATGAGATAGCCGTTCCCCGTGGCCTGGAAGTTCAAGTCCCCGAAGCGGATCTCGAACCCGGCGGAAGAGGGTCCGAGCTACCCATGTTGTAGCGGGTGCTACGGTACTCAGTACGGATCACCATGGAGGGAGTTAGCGAAATGACCTTAGGCGCTCGTTTGCCCCACGGTGGGCGCCAACTGTCGGTGCGGAATATGGTCCCGACACTAACCAGTAGATAACGCCTAGGTCTATCCCTCAATGGTCGATGCTAAGCAACAAATGACACAAGGTTTTATCCTGGTTCCGGCCGAGGGGGCCGTACGTCCAGCAGTGGTGTGCTCGTGGCACTATATTGCTCGGCACCGGGGGTGCTTGTAGTGGGGCAAGTACAAGCAAAGCGGGAGAGGAAGCGAGGCTTCCAAGTCCCTGGTGAGTGGCTGGAGATGTTATGGGAGAATGAGAGAGTGAGTGCACGGTGTGTTGTGCTCGTCTGTGCTTGTTCCTCTGAACTCGTCCCCCCGCGGCTGGGGGCTCGCCTCCCCTTTTATAGGCCAAGGGGGCGGCGAGTTACATGCACGCCGCGCTACTTAGCTACGAGTGGGAGCACGTCGTGCTACGGTGTAGAGCGGGCGGCCGTCCGGACGATCTTTGCTACGATCCGGCCATGATGGCCTACCTCGTACCCGAACGGTGGCGGTTCGAGGGTAGGAGGCGGCGGATGGCGATGGCGTTCTCGATAGGCTTCGAGGGAGGTGCGATGATGGGCGGTACGGGGGTACGGGAGCGGGCGAACGGCGTTCCTTCCCAATGAGCTCGCGGTGGTGGAGTGGTTGGCTGCCGGTGCCGGGCGTGCGCCGCGGAGTCACGCGTGCGCACGGGCGCGTGGGTACGGCGGGCGCGCGCCGTTACGGTGGGCGGGATGGCCGCCCACCGGCCTAGCGCCCCTCACCTAACTGCGGGGTCACGGGAAGAGTGGAGTCGAGGGTGCGCCGGGCCCCCCTTTCGAGGGTCGGGCGCGTTAGCCGTACGGTAGCGTGCGCGCGGTGTCACGGGACGACACCGGCCGTACCGCACGGTCCACCCCACGGTGGCGGGGATGGGCTCCTCCCACGGGGAGTTGGTGCGGCGGCACCGGGCGTGAGCCCGGGCGCATGATGGCGCCGTCCGCGGCGTCGGGCGTTACATGCCCGAGTACGGGGCCGGCGCACGCGTGCGGGGGCGCCGTGAGCGTGGCGGGCCCCGGCCGAGGGCGGAGCGGACCCTCGAGCGAGACGGGACTCGCTTCGAGGGGGAGCGCGCCCTCGGCGGGGCGGGCCCGCTCGAGGGAAGGGGTCGCCCCTCGAACGGGGGCGGAGCCGTTCGAGGAGGGGGTTGCCCCTCGAACGGGGCGGAGCCCGTTCGAGGAGGGGCGAGCCCTCGGGCGGCGGAGCCTGCTCGAGGGGTCTTCCGGACGGGCCGTCTTGGTGGGCCTCCGGTGTCTGCCGCATGGGCCATGTCTGCATGGTTAGTTTCTGCATGGTTAGGCTTAGCTTATTTTGATGCGGGGATTTAAGTGAGGGTTCTCCCATTGTTTAAGGGGACCCTTAGGGGCGGTCCCCGCCACGTAGTCTTGTGTGAATGTCGAGGCTATTTGGTTTGTTATGTACTCTTAAGTACGGTGTGAATTTGTCGATAGCTATTTGGTTTGTGATGTACTCTAAGTACTGGTGTGTTGGATCAAACTATGCATCTGAGAATGTCCAGAAAATGATTCCCTGGTTCAATTGTCTATGCTCTGCATTGTACTAAAATGCTGCTGAAATGTCACTGAAATGCTGCTGAAATATAACCGAAATCTTTCTTGAAATATAAGCGAAATCTGCTTGAAATATCACGAGATGCTACGAAATTGCATAGAAATGCTACTGAAATTGCACACCATTGCTACTGAAATTGCACTGAAATGCTAATGAAATAACACATTACAATAGCACATGCTGATAACACAGGTTCCATTCACTTCCATTACCAAACACTAGTTCAGTACACTTGATAGCAAACACTACTACTTCAATGCCAACTAAATTGACAATTAACCCTAGAGCTAACTAATGTAACAACTAAACACTGGTGCGGCCTTGTTTCCTTTAGCAATTTCTTCCTTGATCTCCTGCTTTGCTTCCTTGATTACCTGCAACACTTCACCAAGCTTGCCCTTCATCTCATACAACTCGAGCTTCAACTGAGACATCTGGAGGTTTAGGTTGGCATTAACCCCATCTGCAACGATTCCATCCACTGATTCCACTTCCTCTGCAGCAGCCGAATCATCCGTCAGCAAATCAGGGTGATTCGAACGCAAGTAGTCCAGATAGGGTCGCGGATACCAGTAGTAGGGACATGTGCTTCTGTCCTGCTAACATGCGAGACTTGAATCACCAACAACAAAATCACCAAAAATGTCCCTAGTCAACAACAGAGCAAGCAAAAACATACCGTCTTGAAATGGTTTGGGCACTTGTAGTATACATCATCCTTCCTACTCTTGGTCTTAATCACCTTGATGTGGCACACAGGGCACTCAATCCTTGGGAGCTCGCCAATCTCGGTCGACCTCGTCGATGCGGCGCTCATCATCTCCAAGATCGGGGGCGGGAGAAGTGCGCGCCGCCGCTTGTCCGAGTTCTAGGGTTAGCAGTTGGGATGGGGATGGAACGGCGGACGGGCGAGCAACGGGGAGGGGAGACGAAGGGTGTTGGCGGCCTTATCCATCGAAGTGAGGGCACAACAGTCCATACGGAAATACAGTGGCCGCCAATACACCTGCAGGTGGGCCCAGAACGACATCATGTGTACAAAATGGCATCGTTCAAAGAAGTGAGAAATTATAATGGCACTGGCACATTAAGTTGAATAGTAATGGCAAACTTCAAAATCGTTGAAATTATAACGACACTGAGAACCAATTAACCCTATTTTGTATGTTAGGGTCACACTCTTGCATTCAAATTCTTCCAAAAAACCCGGCTAAAGATGGCCACTTCTCCTGTTCTTAGAACTGAATAGGCAATTGTCATTCGGTACTATCGGTTCAATTGACAATGCTATCCTCGAACTTTGAACTTCCACCCTTCTTTGTCAACCACTGAACCAAGATGATTCTTGAGGTTTCAAATTTATTCTTAAACTTTCATATTCCAAAGCCTTCATATAAATTACTCCCATAAATAAACTCAAACATGGGAGCTCCTCACTGCTTTCAGACTTGCAATTTTTGGATCGGCGGATAGCGATCCCTAAACGCAGCTCCATCAGCTTATAAACTCAAGTTTAAATGTGTAAATTTACTTATCCTAGCTCAGCAATACCGTCTCATGTTGTCATAAGATTGTACATTCTATTTTGCAGATTTGTGGCGAAAGCTCCGTCCACGGTCCGACCACATGCGGGAGGAGCTCGAGCGCCACCACTTGCAGTCCCCTGGTCCGGGCTGTGGTGTCCTACAAACACCGCCCGGACACGAGAACCTCGAGGGTCGGCGCCGAACGACCTCAGCTGCTACCTCGGGTGCCGCGGCCTGCATGCCCCGGTCGAGGCCTCAACTGTCACAGTGCGTAGCTGCCGGAAGGCTTCACCGGCGGCCAGATCTGGAGCGGTGATGCCGGCCCTTGGAGCGAAAGTAGCGTAGCAGCCCTTGGCCCCCGTGGAAAGAGGTAGCGGCGATTTGCCTAGAAAAGGGGCTTTGTCCGGCAGCACCGACACGTGGGGCAGCGTGCCGATGGCCGCGCAACCGTCCACGCAACGCAAGGCGTAACGCGGGCCTCGGTGCAACACACGGCAACGACGGAGGCGAGTTCTCCCTGTTTCCAAAGAGGAGCTAGTGAGGACTCGGCTCCTCCGCTCCCACTTCGTCCGTGATGCCGGCCACAACCTGACTGGTGCGGTAGGTGGCGCCGGCGGCGGGGCCGTGGTCGTGTTGTTGGCCAGCTGGGAGGTCTCGCGGCGATGCGTGAGGGAGCTAGCGCGGGACCCATGCGGAGTGCGGGTGGGGGCGCAGGTACAGTGGGCCCAGTGAGTATATGTTGCGGGTAGGCGCGCGATGGGTGGGAAAAGAATTAAATGTTTGGCAGAAACACTCTCCAAATTTGTCGGTGCGGAAAGTAGTCCCGACACTAACTAGTACGAACACTGAGATCTATCTCTCGATGGCCGGTGCTAAGCCGAGGTTTATCCTAGTTCCGGCCGGGGCCGTACGTCCAGCAGGGGTGTGCTCGAGACACTGTATTGCGTTGCACTTTGGTGCTTGCAGAGGGGAGCTACAAGCAAGGCGACAGAGGAGGAGAAGCCCCCAGGTCCCTGGGGTTTGATTGAGGCAAGATGCCAATATCGTGGTGAAGGTGGAGAGCGTGTAGTGTGCGGCGTCCGTCGCCCCCCGGTGGCTAGGGGACCACCCCTCCTTTTATAGGCCAAGGGGGAGGCGGTTTACAATCGTGCCGCACTGTTCTAATTACGTGTGGCGGTATGGTGTACAACGTTGTGGAGTTGATGGCGGTCCTGGCGAATCTTGCTCTCGTCAGGCGTCATGGTAGGTCCTGTTCCCGCCCAGGAGCGGCTTCGAGGGTGGCTGTGCGGGGATTTCCAGTTTGGTCGCCGTCCGTACGCTGACTCGAGGGTGCGGCTGACATGAGGTCGTAAGGTGCACAACAACAGGCGTGGCGGTGTCTTGTCGTCTCGGGTTCCCACAGCGCCGGGGATGGCGCTGCAGTGCCCGGGATGGTTGCACAGCGGCAGGGATGGCCGCACAGGTCCAGAGGTGACGGGGGAGACACGCTCCACTTGTCCGATGTCACGGCGTTGTCCTGCGTGGGCGCGGGGTAGATGTTCGTACCCTTTTCGAGGATTCCGCCGTCCTCTTTCAAGGGTGCAGCGCGCCGGCCGTACGGGAGTGGGTGGTACAGTGTCACGGAGTTGACACTGGCCTTACCGCACAACGCCGTACAGTGGCGGAGATGGCCTTGCGAGTAGGGTTGGCGGAACAGCGCCGGGATATGATTCCCAGGCGGTGTCAGAGGGCCAGCGTGGCGGGGATTCGCCTTTGACAGGCGCCCGTGGCGTGTCAGAGCATTTAATGCTCCGGTCAGGGGAGTGGGCGTGGCACCATGGGCCTGTGGCGGTGGACCCGTGCGAGCCTCGAGTGAGGCGGAGTCCCGCCCGAGGGTGCGCATAGCCCTCGAGCGAGGCAGAGTTTCGCCTGAGGGGGCGTCCAGCCCTCGAGCGAGGCGGAGTCTCGCCCGAGGGGGCGCATAGCCCTCGAGCGAGGCCGAGTTTCGCCCGAGGGGGCGTCCGGCCCTCGGGCGAGGCGGAGTTTTGCTGAGGGGTGCTGGGGTCGGCTGCTTGCTGGGCCGTTGGTGTTAGTCGGGCCATGGTTGCACGAGGTGTAGTTTGTCGTTGATGAGTTCGTTTGCGTTTTTATTATTTTGTGAACAAATGGGTTTTCCCCTGGTTATTAGGGGACCCTTATGGTTGTCCTCGACAGTAGCCCCCGAGCCTCTGCAGTGGTATCCGTTAGGAACCCGCAGAGGGTGACGATTGCTGATAGGACTTTCTTCCCTCCTGGTTGTTGTGCCGTTCCGTGGGGGCGCGCTAGAGGACCGCGGGTCCTAGCCCCGAAGCCTTGGAGGAGTGTGTAAACTCCTTCAAGGTTTTTCTCGACATTGTTGTTGTGCGAGGTGTTGGTTTCAGCCAGCATCGGCGATGTTTCAGCCGGCCTCGACGGTGCCATGCGCACGTATCGACACCCGTCCGCGTTCGGTGCATATCCAGGAGGTGTAGCCGTGCGTCGAGCCCCCGAGCCTGGGCCCATTCGAGGCGATCAGGGCATGCTCTTTGTCTTGCTCATGCGCCCCCTCGCCGTCCTTCCGCGGGACAGGGGATGAGGTGTCCACGACTCCCATCGAGCGGGTCGCGAATCGCGGGTTCCTCGTTGAGCTGTTATCGAGTGATTCAAGTGGACAACCGTTCCCCGTTCGATAAGGGTCGGCTCGTGATCCGGAGACACGTCCATGAAAGCGCTCACGTGGGTGTGCTAGGCAGGGCTCGGTCCTGTTCGCTGGGGATCGAGGGCTCTTGAATACGACATGTGGGGTGCCCTCGAGTCGGTTGGTTCGAGGATAGGCTCGAATGCGCGCGCCCTAGTCGTCCCTGACTCAGTCGATCTAGGGCGCTTGTTCGAACCCTTTGAGGGTCAGTATTTGAACCCTTGATCAGTAGGGCTGTTGCGGGGTGGCGGCTAGGTGCTCCCGTCTTGTCTACATCTGCAGGACGCGAAGGGTCGTGGTTGAACCGACCGTCGAGCCACTGATCAGTAATCGCACCCTTCGAGGGTCTGATTTTTCGAGCACTTGGCTCGGGCCACGTGGGGGTTACCCTTACTTGGTGAGGAACCGGGCCATTTAATGACTACAGTTGTGGCAGCGGTCATGCGCTGCGGGCGCGCCTTTTTAGGCGGCACAACCGCGCGTGTAGTGGGCGACGTGGGGGCGGACGTGACGGGGCACCGTGGCCCTTCGGTTGCCGCGCCGTAATGATCGTGCGTGCGCGCCTACCCGACCGTTTCGGCGCGGCGGGGCCCGGCTGTCTGCGGCAGACGGCGTCGCCTGCGGTTAATGCGCATGGCGTGCGTGGTTTCGGGAGCGCGGCTCCCCTAGAATTATAAATCACGAGAGAGGGAGGGAGAAGTCCCTTACCTCATCACTCAGCATCCGCTGCCCCTTGCTTCTCGCCTCTGTTTCCCGGTTGCGCACCTTCTTGTGTCTCGCCCCCTGCTCGTTTCGCCATTGCGCGCCGCCGTCGCCCTTGCTTCAGCCCTCGCCCGCAATGGCCCCGCCTCAGCCAATCGTGGTGCTGGACCCCCTGCCATGGCCTCGGTCGACAACGACGGAGGTCGCCTTGCACGAGCTCGTGAATGGCGGCCAGCTGGCGGCAAACGTGGAGGGGGGCGCCCCGGCGTGGATCGTTCCGCCGGCGACGGACCGGGAGCCCAACCCACCGTACGACTACGTCGTTAGCTTCATCGGGCATCACGAGCGTGGCTTCACCGCGCCGGCGAGCCGCTTTATGCGGGGGTTGTGCTACCACTACGCGGTGGAGCTTCACAACTTCGCCCCCAATGCGATTTCGCAGGCGGCCACCTTCGTCGGCGTCTGCGAGGGGTTCCTGGGGATCCCGGTGAATTGGGATCTTTGGGTGCGCCCCTTCCGCGCGGTAGGGATGGCAACGGGTACATACCCATCGGGTATGACCTCCCCATACCCACACCCACAATAGGCAAAACACCCCACCACCCATACCCATCACCCACCACGGGCCTCAAATTCCCCCACACCCACCACCCATCGGGTAGCGGGTACCTAGCGGGTGACCCATGCCGCTTCATTATAATTGTAGCTAATGTAATAAAACATGTAATTAATTATGCAAGTAACATCAAATCATCATTTTATCAATAATGTTAGTCGTACAATAACAATGTAAGGTAACAATACTAATTTTAACTGTATCGCACACAAATGGAGTCTCTCATCTCTTAAACTATATGCTATATATTAGAAATAATACATAATATTATATGTAAATGAACCCCCAACGGGTAGAGGGTGTGGGGGACGCAAGAACGTACCCACACCCACCATACCTAACGGGGGAAGGAATCACCCACTAAGTCACCCGTCGGGGGAAAAATCCCCCCATACCCACACCCTAATAGGGTTTTTACCCCGGAGTAAACGGGTGGCGGGTACCCATTGACATCCCTACGTGCGGAGGTACACACTCTCACCACGGGCGAGACACGGGTGCGTCGAGCGGTTCGTGTTGGCGGCTAGTCGATCACGCTGCGGGACTCTCGCAAAGAGTTGTACCTGTCGTGCACGATGACATCCAACAACACGGAGTGGGAGAGGGGGTGGTTCTACCTCCGCAACGATGGCGCCGGCCTCCCCCTACACCGGCAAGGTGCTGAAGGAGAAGACCAACGCCTGGCATCATGGCGTGTCTCCCTCCTCGTGCCAGGAGCGGATGGAGTCGCTCCTCAACACGCTAAAGGGTCTGGCGGATGCCGGACTAGGGGCGGCCTCGGTCCTCGCCAACCTTCATCACCGGCGGATCGTCCCCCTCATGGAGAGGAGCTCCACATTTTCGAGATGACCGAGGAGGCCGACCCTACGGCGTTGGCGCGCTCGCGACTGCTACACGAGCATTTTCCTCAGGAGTATGTGACGACAAGGGCGAGGCGCGCCGTAAACCTTAGATCCGTGCCGAACAGTCGCGACAAAATCTGGTCGTTCATCATGCTCCCCGATGCCCCGGCGGTGAGTGGGCTTCCCCCTCCCTTTCGATCTCTTGCGATGCATTGGTGTGGTCCTAATGGATGTTATTAGCAGAGGGTGATTGTGGATGCTGCGCGATCAGACCTCCCAACACCCCGGGCCCGGGCGGCCACCCGCGCCGCGCAGCGACGAGAACAGGAGCGTGCGTCGCGCGGGAAGGAGAGGAGGATCCGACGGCGGGAGCGTCGGGAGCGAGGGGGAGAGTGAGGGAGTATCGGCCGCGTGAGCGACAAGGGCTCCCCACCGGGCGACTCCCGAGAGAACTCATCGTCGGAGGAGGAGGAGGAGGAGGAAGAGAGCGACGGGGGGCGGGCACCCCCTGAGAGGTGGATCCCCCCCGCCTCCATCGCCAGCGGCCGTAGAGGCGGTAGTGGAACCGACGCCCGCCGCGGGCGGTCATTTGAGGAGGTCGCGCGCGCGTGGTGGAGCCGCGCGAGCGCCGCGGGGGGCGCTCGTGAGCGGCGCTGCCCGCGCGACGACGGGCGCCACAGCAGCGCCTCCCGAACCCTCGAGGAAGAGGAAACGGGGCTTCTCCAATTTGAGGTAAGTAGCACTTTCCCTGCGCGCCCTTGATTTTGAGGGGCTGGTGCTCAGTTTCAGGTTTCTTCGTTCGCGGGGTGACGGCGACCGTCCCCTCGGGTCGGACACGTCCGTGTCGACGAGGCGGCGTTCGTTGAGGGCGTCGCGGGCAGCTGGAAGCGCTGCGGCAATGGGTGAGCCACCCCACGGCACGGCCGTGGCCACGGGGGCGCGGCGGCAGCGGCGGCTGCGGCAGCGGCCATGGTAGCGGCAACCACGGCTACGACGGTACCGCTAGCGCTTGCCCCTGCTGTGGGCGACCGTGCGGCCGTGGTGGACATCCCCGACGATGATGCCCCACCTCCCGGGTGGGGCCAATGGGAGAACTGGCCCGCGCCAGCCCCCGAGCCTGCGGCGGTGGTGTTGGTGATGAGGGAGGACGTGTCGGGGACAGCACTGGGGGTCCTCTTAAACAAGCGGGGAATCCCCACTTAAAACCTGCAACAAGCCGAAGCCAAACGTGCCTCGCTTAAACACACGGGGCATGGCCCACGCCACGGTGGCCCCGACGGCCCACCAAAGCCGGCCCACTCAAAGATCCCCCTCGAGTAGGCTCCGCCTCGCTCGAGGGCACACGCCTCCCTCGGGTGGGCTTCGCCCGTTCGAGGGGGTGCGCTTACCTCGAGCGGGGCCCGCCTCGCTCGAGGGTCCGCGCCGCCCTCGAGCGGGCTCCACCTCGCTCGAGGGGCGCTCCGCACGCGCACGCCGTTCCCGTACGCGGGTACGGGCATTTAATGTTCGACAACGGCGGGGCGGCGCCATCATGCGCCCGTGACTCGCGCCCCGGTTCGTTGCACCAACTCCCTAGAGGGAACCCATCCCCGCCACCGTGGGGGACCGTGTGACGTGGCGGTGCTAGTCCCGTGACGCCGCGCCGCCCCGCTCCGTACGGCTAACGCGCCGAGCCCTCGAAGGGGGCCGGCCGCACCCTCGATTCGCTTTCCGTGACTTTGCGGGGGTTGGGTCGTGGTGTTAGGGCCGGCGGGGCGCCATCCCTGCCACTGTTAACGGCATGGTGGCCGCCCCCGCGCGTACAACCCCACGCCGGGCACTGTGGGTAACGGCTCCGCGCCGTGGAGCGTGCCGGAACGGAACGCCGCCATGCCCGCCACTGTATCCCGTACGGATCGACGTCAGCAACTCCCTTGAGCCCGCCTGGGGACATCACGGCCATCCACTGCGCCCCTACCCTCGAAGTTGCCACTATTCGGGTACAAGATACGCCACGATGGCCAGATCGCGGCAAGGACCATCAAGGCGGCCGACTACTCTACGGCGCGGCACACCACACTTCCCCATGTAGCTGAATAGTGTGGCATACATGTAATTCGCTCTCTCCTTGGCCTATAAAAGGAAGACGAACTCACCCGCTGCAGGGAACAAGACAGAAGATAGAAGACAATAAGTTAGGACACGACACATCACGCTCTCGCTCTCCAATTCTCCCACAATATCTTCAGCCACTTCACCAGGGACTTGGAGGCCACGCTTCCTCTCCCGCCTTGCTTGTAGCAGCCCCACTACAGGCACCCCGGTGCTGAGCAATATAGTGCCTCGAGCACGCCACTGCTGGACGTACGGCCCCTCGGCCGGAACCAGGATAAACTTTGTGTCTCTGATTGCTTAGCATCGACCATTGAGGGATAAACCTTGGCGCTCATTACTGGTTAGTGTCGGGACCACATTCCGCATCGACAGTTGGCGCCCACCGTGGGGCAAGCGAGCGCCTAAGGTCAATCCACCGTCAACTCCCTCCATGGTGATCCGCACCGAGTACCGCGGTACGTGCTACTCCATGGGCGCTCGGACCCCCCTCCCCCGCCGGGTTTGAAATCCGGTTCGGGGGCCCGAACTTTCGGGCTACGGGGAACGGCTATCTAATGCGCCTCACCAACCGTGAGGAGCTCGGGTGTGCGGCACCAAGCCGGGTCCGTCCCGGCCGTCAGCGCGCACGCCATCGCCACGCGGACGCCCGCCGGCACGGATGCGCCGGCCCGTCAACGCCACGACATCGCCGCCGCTCCGGCCGCATTCACGCCGAGCGCGGTCCGAGCGGCGGCAAGCCGAACGCGCCGCCTCCCAACGCGGCGCACCCGTCGCCGCAAAGCAACCACCGCCCGGTGGGGCAATGCACGGTCTCGGACCGCGCTTCCCCATCGGTCTACGCGGTGCCACGACGGCCTACAACGCCAACGTCAACACCACGATGCGCGAGGTTCCCCCGGCCGTCACGTCTTCGTCGCCGGGGACCCCCGGCGCCTCCGCCGGCGACGAGTCGTCCCCGGGCTCCCTTGACGCGTTGCCGCCCGCCAACCCGCATGGGTACGCGGAATGGGGACTTCTCCGGTGTCCCGACCCGGTGATGTTCACGCGTTTTCTTGACGCCACGGCCATCGGTTCGGTCGCTCCCGACGACTCCAAAGACCGGGAGCTACGAACCCGCGTGGGAATGCCGTGTCGTTATCGCCAACGACCCGGCAAACGCCACCCGGTGTAGCGGGCGCCGGCGACGGGGAGGTTACGCCCGCCCCCGGGGATCGCTCCGCGCCGGTAGCGGGACCCAAAGCACCCCCGATGGGGCCGACATCGACGTGCGCCTAGCCCAAGCTCGCGAGCTCGAGGCCAAGGCGCGCAGAGGAATACCGGACGGTGCGGGCGCTCCGCGCCTCCATGGTCGGGGAAGCCTCCGCACGCGGCGCACACGCGCGGAGCCGGGCAAACAAGGCCCGCGACCGCATCAACGCCGACTTCAACGTCGACAACCGGACACGCCTTCGTGGGCGAGCCAGAAGCTTATCGCCGCCGCAACGCTGCTGCGGGCCATGCCGGCCCCCTCAACACCCGAGGCGCGAAACCTGCACCGCGAGGTGCAGGCACTCATCGAGCAGGCGGCCGTCCAACAGGCCGAGAGCTCGGCGTCACGCATCCGCCAACAGGGGGACGCACGAGGCGACGGGGCCGCGCAGGGGGGCGAACCCTCGGTCCATGCAGGTGAAGCGGCGGGGCGACCCGCCAACCCGGGACGCACACCGGCCAAAGAGCGGCACCTCGACACGCGCAGGCGCCGGACGGCGACGCCCGTAACGTCATCAACGCTCGGCGTACGAGCAAGGCGGATGCGCGAGTGGCGGTAGGCTACCAACCTCGGCGGGGTGGACGCTACGACGGCGATGAAGACCGCTCCCCGACGCCGGAGCCCCCGGGGACCCGTGTGTTCGCGCGGGAGATCCGCACGGCGGCCTTCCTCCGGCGCTTCCGCGCCCCATGACCATCGTCAAGTACAACGGGAAACGGATCCCCGTGTATGGCTCAACGATTACCGCCTAGCATGCCGCGCGGGCGGGGCCACCGCCGACGAGGTCATCATCCGCAACCTTCCCCCGCACCTCGGCGATTCGGCCGGACGTGGCTCGAGCATTTGCGGCCGACCCGGATCCACAACCGGGACGATCTAGTCCGCACGTTCGTGGGCAACTTCCGGGGCACGTACGTGCACCCCGGGGATTCCGGGACCTCGCGCTCCCCGCACCCGAAGCACGGCGAATCGCTCCGGACTTCATACGACGCTTCTCCAAGCGCCGCACGGAGCTCCCAAGCGTGGCGCAATCCGAGATTGTGCACGCCTTCCTCGAGGGCACCACGTGCGGGATCTCGTGCGAGAGGCGGGGGCGCGGCCCGCCTGCGGACTCAAACGAGGCTGTTCGACATCGCCACCGCCTTCACCTCGGGAGAAGAGGCCGTGGGGGCAATTTTCGACGGCAAGAAGGGCGGGCGCTCGGACGACACGCCCGCGGAGGGCAGCAAGTCCGGGGAGCCCCACCGAAGGACAAGCGGGGCAAGAAAGGGAAGAAGCCGCGCCTCGAGGCGCGCGAGCGGGGGCGCGACGGCGACGACGCCGAGGCCCTCGGCGGTGACCCGGCTCGACGAGGGCCCTCGGCCGGCCCCTCGAGGTCCGGTGGTGTTCGATGACATGCTGAAAAAGCCATGTCCATACCACAAGACCCCAGTGAACCACACCCTCGAGCAATGCGACATGCTCAAGAAGTTCTACGGTCGTGCCGCCGCAAAGGACGCGGAGGCCAAGAAGGACGGAGGAGATGGCGACGCCGGCGGCTTCCCCGCCGTGGAGAACGTGTTCCTCATCTTCGGGGGACCGACCGTCGACATGTCGAGCCGCCAGCGCAAGCGGGAGCGGCACGAGGTCCTCGCCGCGGAGAGGGCGCCTCCCTCCTTCCTTGACTGGTCGGAGGATGCCATCACCTTCAGCCGTGAAGACCACCCGAACCGCATCCCCAACCGGGTCAATACCCTCGGTGGTCGACCGGTCATTGGGAACGCGCGGTTCTCAAAGGTCCTGATGGACGGAGGCAGCAGCCTCAACATCCTCTACGCGCACACGCTGCGCGCTCGGCGGGGATCGGGTTGGACCGGCCGCGGCCCGACACGACGCCGTTCCATGGCGTCGCGCCGGCAAGCGCGTCCAACCCCTCGGGCGGATCGACCGCCGGTTTGGTTCGGCACTGCGAGCAATTTCCGCAAGGAAATGCTCACCTTCGAGGTGGTGGGGTTCGGGCGCCTATCACGCCATACTTGGGCGGCCCCTGCTACGCCAAGTTCATGGCCGCCCCCAATTACACCTACCTCAAAATGAAGATGCCGGACCGAACGGCGTCATCACCGTGGGCTCGTCCATCGAGCACGCGTTCGACTACGATGTCGAGTGCGTAGAGCACGCGGAAGCGGCCGGCGCCGGATGAAGCGCTGGTGACCACCTTGGAGAAGATGGTCAACGAGGACCTCGACTCCACCGCCAAGCATGCCGGCAACTTCGAGGCCGCGGAGCGGACCAAGGGGGTGCCCCTCGACCCCGCCGCCCCCGCGGGCAAGGCGTTGAGGGTCGGCTCCACCCTCGACCCGAAATAGGAAGTGGTGCTCGTCGACTTCCTCTCGCGCCAACGCCGACATCTTCGCGTGGAGCCCCTCGGATATGCCGAGGGCATCCCGAGGGGAGGTCGCCGAGCACTCCCTTGACATCCTGCCTCATTCCCGCGTCGTGCGGCAACGGCTCCGCCGCTTCGACGAGGAGCGGCGGTGGGCGAGTGGAGCGGAGGGCCGCGGAAGCTTCTCGAGGCCGGTTCATCAAGGAAGTATTCCACCCTACGTGGCTAGCGAATCCTGTACTTGTAAAGAAAAAGAACGGGAAATGGCGATTGTGTATAGACTACACTAGTCTTAATAAAGCATGTCCTAAAGTTCCTTTTCCTTTGCCACGCATCGATCAAATTGTTGATTCAACAGCTGGGTGTGAGCTACTTTGCTTCCTTGATGCCTACTCCGGGTATCATCAAATAAGGATGAAGGAGTCCGATCAGCTCGCGACTTCATTCATCACGCCGTTCGGGATGTTTTGCTACGTCACGATGTCGTTCGGCCTCCGAACGCGGGTGCAACGTATCCACGCCGCATGGAACACGTTTTCGGGGGATCACATCGGGTGAACGGTTGAGGCGTACGTAGACGACATCGTCGTAAAGACCAGGAAGGCGGACGACCTGGTTGGCGACCTCAACATCGCGTTCAGCTGCCTACGGGCCAACGGGGTGAAATTAAACCCCGAAAAATGTGTCTTTGGTGTGCCGCGGGGCATGCTCTTAGGATACATAGTCTCCCAGCGAGGCATCGAGGCCAACCCCGAAAAGGTTGCGGCCCTCGAGCGAATGGGTCCAATTCGGGACCTCAAAGGGGTGCAAAAGGTGCTGGGGTGCCTTGCTGCCTTGAGCCGCTTCATCTCACGGCTCGGTGAAAAAGGCTTGCCCCTCTATCGCTTCCTCAAAAGCACGAGCGCTTCTCCTGGACCGCCGAGGCCCAAGACGCGCTCGACAAGCTGAAGGCGTCCTTAACGCACGCCCCGATCCTCACGCCGCCGCAGGACGGCGAGCCCCTGCAGCTCTACGTGGCCGCGACCACCCAGGTGGTCAGCGCCGTAATCGTGGTAGAGCGCACGGAGGAAGGGCACGCCCTGCCGGTCCAGCGGCCGGTCTACTACATCAGCGAGGTCTTGTCCGACACCAAGACACGCTACCCTCAAGTCCAAAAGCTGCGTATGCGGTGGTCCTCGCGCGGCACAAGCTTCGCCACTACTTCGAGGCCCGCCCCGTCACGGTGGTCTCCTCCTTCCCGCCGGGGGGATATCATCCGTAATCTAGACGCGGCGGGCAGGATCGCCAAGTGGTCGGTGGAGTTGATGGGCGAGACGCTCGCCTACGCCCCGCGCAAGGCCATCAAATCCCAGATCTTGGTGGATTTCGTCGCTGAGTGGACGGATACGCAATTACCACCGCCTCAGATCCAAGCAGAGTGCTGGACTCTGTATTTCGATGGATCAGTGATGAAAACAGGGGCAGGCGCAGGCCTGCTCTTCGTGTCACCCCTCGGGGAGCACATGCGGTACGCAGTACGCCTCCACTTCCCCGCGTCAAACAACATGGCTGAGTACGAGGCCCTCCTCTGCGGCCTCAAGATCGCCATCGAAATAGGCGTCAAGCACCTCGACGTGCGGGGGGATTCGCGGCTCGTGATTGACCAAGTCATGAAAAATGCGAGGCGCCACGACGACAAGATGGAAGCGTACTGCAAGGCCGTGCGAGCCCTCGAGGACAAGTTCTACGACATCGAGCTCAATCACGTGCCCCGCCGGTACAACGAGGAGGTGGACGAGCTGGCCAAGATCACGTCCGGGCGGATCACCCTCCCCCCGAATGTTTTTGTCCGTGATATCGCCCAGCCCTCCGTCGCCTTCGAGCCTCACCTCTCGAGCCACGTGGAACCCTCGGGGGCTCCCTCGAATCCAGCAGGCGCGGAGCCCATGGACGAGGACCCCTCGAACGAGGCATACGTTCTCTCCCTTCTCGAGGGGTATGGCGCCTACGAGGCCGATGTAATGGATGTCGAGCCAGCCCCCATCAAGGTGGATTGGCGCGACAAGTATGTCGCCTGGATGGCTCGAGGGGAACTCCCCTCGGACCGGGCCGAGGCCAGGCGCATCGCCAGGATGGCCAAGTCCTTTGCCCTTGTCGATGGTGAGCTGTACAAGCGCGCCGCCTCCGGCATCCTGCAGCAGTGCGTGCCCATTCCCGAGGGGCGCGAGCTCCTACGGGACATTCACGCGGGGATTTGCGGCCATCACGCCGCGCCCTGCACCCTCGTTGGCAATGCGTTCCGTCAAGGCTTTTACTGGACTACCGCGGTCGCGGATGCCAGCGAGATCGTGCGCACCTGCGAAGGGTGTCAGTTCTATGCCCGCAAATCCAACCTCCCTGCTCATGTCTTGCATACCATCCCCATAACATGGCCTTTCGCCGTGTGGGGGCTGGACATCGTCGGGCCCCTGCGAAAGGCGCCCGGGGGCTTCACTCACCTGTTGGTTGCGATCGACAAATTTTCCAAGTGGGTAGAAGTGCGCCCCATTACGAATCTCAGGGCAGAGCAAGCGGTGACGTTCTTCACCGATATCGTCCATTGTTTTGGAGTACCAAACTCCATCATCACCGACAACGGGTCCCAGTTCACGGGCAGGAAATTCCTGGAGTTCCGCGACAAATTCCACATCCGTGTGGATTGGGCGGGCGTGGCACACCCACGGACTAACGACCAAGTAGAGCGTGCCAATGGCATGATCCTACAAGGCCTCAAGCCCGAATTTTCGACCACCGCACAAGTCTGGTCGGAAATGGCTCCAGGAGTTGCCAGCGGTCGTGTGGACCTAAGGACCACCCCAAGCAGAGCCACCGGGTTCACCCCGTTTTTTCTAGTTCATGGCGCAGAGGCCGTCCTCCCCACGGACTTAGAATACGGGTCACCCAGGGTATGAGGCTACGACGGGGACGCCAACTAGCGAGCCCGCGAGGACTCACTGGACTAGCTCGACGAAGCACGCCTCGTGGCCTTGATGCACTCCGCAAGATATCAACAGTCCCTCGGCGCTACCGGTGCACGGAAGATACGTCGGCGGGATTTCGGTGAAGGGGATTTGGTCCTAAGGCTACGCCAAGACAACCGAGGACGCCACAAGCCGTCACCTCCGTGGGAGGGGCCCTACGTCGTAGTGAAAGTGCTCAAGCCCGGCACGTACAAGGCGGCCAACGAGGACGGCGAAGAACTCACCAACGCATGGAACATCCAACGGCCTACGTCGCTTCTATCCCTAGCTAGGATTTCCAAGTCACCGGCACCCCGATTGGTGACAACCATGTAAACATCACCAGTTTAATAAAAAGGGCAACTCGACTTTCCCCTTAAACCCAAGTTACCCTCGGGGGCTACTACGGGGGGCATCCCCCCCAAAATGGTCCCATTTTTTCGCAAAAGAGAAACAACTCACGCGCGCTAAGCATGTTCTCACTTCGGCCTCGAGCAAAATTCGAACAGGGCGCAGGCAGCCTAGCGGAAAGGACGCGCGAGCCAGAGATAGCCTACGCCTCCGCGAGGATACGGCCCTTCTCTCTTGCCTCCAACCCAGCAGGCCACCCGCGAAAATCGAACTCCCCTAACTAGAATTTACTCAGGAAGAAGGAGAAACAAAAAAGCGCGATAAAGTAAAAGACATCATTCCACTTTCACAAACGTTTGAAGAAAAAGTGATATGTTTATTTACAAGGCCACATGGCCCACACACTAACACATAAACAAAAAAGGGCCTAGCGCCGGCTATCTTCGAGCCGGGAGGAGCGGCGGCATCAACGACGCATCCGAGAAGAGGAACACCTCGAAGGCCTCGGCAAGCGCCCGGCGGCGTCGGCGGCTAACGCGTCCATGCGCTCCATCACCACCTCGTCCTCGACACCCTCGGGAATAACGTAACCCTCCGCCGGCGCCTTGAAGTTGACCTTGTAATGAGATCGCACCACCCCCGAGGGCCTTCGGACGCCGAGATGCGGGCGCCGGCGCATGCGCCGGTGACGTGCCCGCCGAGGGCGCGCAGGCGGCTGGCCAGCGAGCTACCGGCCTGCGCCTCGCCCTCCTCTACGGCACGGCGGGTCTCGAGGGCCGCGGTGCGCAACTCCGGCGGCTCCGCTCGGACGAGTGGTAGGAGGTGCCGGCCGCCTCGGCCGCTCGGCCGCGTGCCCCGGCGCGGTGCGCAAGCTCGAAGTTGCCCCAAGAAGAAAGGGATTAGAAAAGGGGGCGAACCCTCTAAGAGAAAACCAAAGAAACGGGAGTCAAACAGGCGACTTACCTTCGACTTGCTTCCTCTCCACCTCGAGGGCGCGGCGCCGGCCTCGACCGCCCGCTCAAGGCCCTTGAGGGTCTCGCCTTGCTTACGGAGGGCCGGCTCCGGCTCGCGCTCGTGATGCCGAGCACCATCGCCCTCGCCCTCGAGCTTCGAGAACTCGTGTTCCGCCCCTCCCGGCGACCTGCGCGCGCCTCGCGAGCGACGCGCTCTGCTCCCGGTGCCGACCGGGCGTCGGCAAGGGCAGCCCACCCACTCGCTGGAGCCGCCCCTCGCCCACCGGGCGGGCGGTACGCTCCTGCAGGAGCTGGTCCTCCGCGACGGCGAGCGGCTGCGACCTTGGCGTCGAGGGCGGCCTTCAGATCGTCGGCCTCCTTGGCCTTCGCTCGAGCGCGCGCGCCCGCTCCTCAACCTCGGCTCGCCGAGCCTCGCGCCCCCGAGCAACGAGTGGAGCTCCGGGTTGTCGTTGTGGACGCCGGCCACCTCGCGTCTCCCGGTTGGCCGCCGGGGTGCGCGTCTTCTCCAGTCCGCCCGCGCCGCCGCGGCCGCCCTCATCCCGGTCGATGAGGGCCGTGCAAACCCGCTCGAGGGTGGAGGGGGTGCACCGGTCCGCCTTGCGCTCTCATGGAGCCGATCGCGCGGGGCCATGGCCCGGTATGACGCCCGCCCGTCCGGAGTCCTCGGGACGTCGGCGAGCGCGTCGAAGGCGTCGCACCGCTCCGGGGAGCCGGCGGAGCTTGGCGCTCACCTCGGTCGAAGGCGCCGTACTTGTCGTGGGCGCGGTGCTCGAGCTCCGTCACCAACAAGTCGAGACCCGTGAGTGTCATGCCGCGGGGATCGCATGTAATAACGAGAAAAACAAAGAAAGCACACGATGGTGCCCCACCCGGAAGACGCGCCACGCGGGGGCCGCCATGAATCCGCAACGCCTCGTTCAAAGCTCGGTCGAGCGCGGCGCCGTGGTTGCGAGCTCTCCCCATAGCTCCTGCTCCCCCGGGCATCGGCGAACGCGGGCGGATCGCCAACGAGCCCCCTCACCGGGGCGGAGCGGCCGCCGCGGGAAGACGAGGCATCGGCACCGTGCCCTCGGCCTCCTGCCACCATGTGGCCCTCCCGCCGCCGCACGATAGCCCCCTCCTGGGACTTAGGGGACGGCGTGGGGAAACTCACCCACTGGTCCCACCCGGCGGCGGGGAGTCGTCGTCCGGGATCTCCACCACCGCCGCCCGGGAGCCGCCGGCGGGTGCCGCCCCCGCATCGCCTCCGTCGACGCCTCCGCTCGCGCCTCCGTAGCCGCGGGCTCTCGTAGCGGCCACCGCTTCGGCCGCGCCTCCGCGACCGCGGGTGCCGGCTCGCCCTCCACGACCGGCGCCACGGGGCGGCGCCTCGACCACGACCGGCGCCGCCGGCCGCGCCTCCGCCACGACCGGCGCCCGCCGCTCCTCGACGGCCGCCGGCCGCGCACGGCGGGGGGCGATCCGCCGGGCCGTGGCCTCGGGGCCTCGGCCCGCACCTGCGAGCTCTCGCTCGCCGCGCCCGCCGCGCTCGCCCCGCCCGCGGCGCCCTCGACGAGCGCCGTCGGGTGGGGACGGACGCGTCCGCCCCAACACCTTAGCCGGCGCAAGGGGAGGCACGGTCGGCACCACCCCGCGCAAACACGAACGAACGGTCGGGTTCTTGGTTGTCGGATGTGCAACCCCGCGAAGAGCAAGACCCTCACCTCGAAGATGAGAAGGCACGCTTACTCTTCCTCGATGTCCCGGTAGATGACGCCGGAGCGGCCGTCGCCGCGCCTCTCGGCCGTCTCGGTGTTGACGGATAAAAGACGTATCCCTCTATGATCCGCAAGCGTACGGACCCCACACCTTTTTCACCACGGGATTCCCAAGGTTCTTGTCAATCCGCGGAGCAAGGGGATTACAAGCGTTCGATCAACAACGACACACTAGCTACTAAAACCCTAACTACTATTATACTAGAAAACACTAAACTACACTAGAGAGAATGATAAACGATCAAGAAAGAAGACACTCGCCCACGGGTCTACGATACTAGAGCATGCAATCGCTTAAAGACATGAAAAACCAATCTAATCTATCGGGGTTGTGACCACGGTTTCGCCCTTTCCCTCCTCTCGTACTGTCACTACGCGAAGGTAATCATGACTAGACCTTTGATGGCCACGGCGTATTGAATGGATCCAAGGAAGCATTGAGGCCTATACTCCCTTTACGGCATGGTTGCAAGCCTTAAGCATTAAAGTATATTCAACACAAGATGATAGATAGATAATCCGACAAAGTGCGATTACATCTCAAGATCGATTACAACCCATGGACGAATGAGAAGATTACCCCATCAAGGTGCCGATCATGGCACCGTTGATCATGGTTTCCCTTCCGCCGTGTCTTCCTCCTTCTCCACGAGAGGGTGCTTCCTTCGAGGTGGTTGATCTCCACCGGAGATCCTCCTCCTCTCTCTCTAGCTTGTGGATGGCCTTCGGTGCGAATAACTCCTCCTCCCTGTGTTGGCGGCGCGTCGGGGGTTTTTAGGGTCGAAGATCCTTCGAGGGCAAGGAAGACGGGACCGAACCGGTGCCCGAAGTGGGCCGGACCGATCCGACCGGGCCGGCCGGCCCATGCCCGGCCGTTTCGGCCGGTTCGGTCGCCCTTTTTGCTCCGTGGGTCCTCGTGCACTTATCTACTTTGCCCCTTCCACTTGGATGATTTTGACGCCGTTATCCTCGCGATCAAGATGGAGGCTCTCTTTGCATGAAGTTTGATCTTTTACGCTTCAATCCCGGGGGTGTTCCTCATAGCACTTCGGTCCTCACCACCATTGGAAGTAATTTCAGCGAGCTCATGAACACGAACAAGACTCCATGAATGCTCCTTTGAACTTATTGCGAATCCGTCCTTTATGTCCATGTTTTCCTACATAAACACAACACTTCCAAATGCATGCACAAAGATGAACTTGTTATATGATTAGTGTGCCTAGTGGCGGGTTAGTTCAATAATCAAATCCAAACCAAAGTGTAGTGAACATGCTAGGTGCAACAAAATACACCGTCAACATCTCCCCCACACTTAGCTCTTGCTCGTCCTCGAGCAAGTACTCGTAAAAGAACTTCGTCCAAGGAGTGTAATCGTGTACCACTTATCCCTCTTCACAAGTTAGTCAATCCCTTCATCTTTAATACATAAACACAAAGTAATGATAATCAAACATAAACATGGGCGTTTAGAATTTTTACCACGTCAAGATTCACCCCACAACTCAAACTCTTCACTCGAAGCTTTCAATTTCAGCCATACTTACTTCTTTGCTTCCATCGGAGGGTTTTTATGGTTTTCAAACAAAAATTCCTGTAACAAGTATTAGACAAAAACCTTTCTCCAAGCTCTCTCAAGTCACTCATATGAAGTGTCTATCCTAACCAAAATTTATAAAACTCTCACCTCCCATTAATCTCTCATATATCATGTAAAAGTGGAGCTATAGGTAGGGCTAGCGCAATCAACACAAGTATTGTCAAACTAAGAACTTCCTCTAATGGTTGTCTACCTTTCAAAGCCAATGATCATGAGAATTAACCATATGTAGGGATATCAAGGATGAGAAGATTTAGAATGGTGGACATGTGCAAGGGCAAAAGAAAATTGTGACTTCAAGGCACCAATGATGTCCTCGTTGTCGGATTGCACATGGTTGGAAATAGAGTAAAAGTTTCGTCTCACAATCAACGTGACATCCTTCCTTACACTTTATTATTTTTCTTTTCTTTCACTTGATCCATCCCTCTCATATCTTCATTGCTAACTCATCTTTCTCTCTTTTTCTTTTCTTCTTTCATTCACATATGATTTTTCTTTCTTTCTTCCTTTCTTTCTTTTCCATACACATACTTTTTCTCTTTGTTTTTCTCTCTCTTGACAACTTTTCAAAGCTTTCAATTCTCTCTTTCCTCGCATGCATACAATCTGAATTTTTTAAATAAATCATGCTAGAGACGAGACGAAACTTTGAAAATAGGTTGTGTTCAAGGAATACGATGTACAAAAGAGATATATAGGGTTGGGTATGGAATCCGGCGATATACGTGACTTCCGTTGTGAACGTCACGTTACCGAATATATGACGAGGCTAGCAACAAAAGATAAGCACAAGGACATGATCATTGCTCGAAATTAAAACTCACCAAGAGAGAAGGGTCCTAGCCTAACTCATCGTGCTAATCACACTTATGGTGGAGCGAAAAAAAATAAACTTGGCTTGGATAGGAATTTTTTCTTACTCTCAACTTGGAAAAAGAAGTTTTGCTAACCTTTATTACAAGGGTTTTAATATAATTTTCAGAACTGAAATCCTCCAATTTTTAGCATCAAACATAGCACAACTAGCATGTGAAGCTCAAGATCGAAGTGCGGTATGGGTACTTTAAGTAGCAGCGATTCCACTAAGCACCACGGTAAACGATTTTCAAACCACATACTTGTGTTCATATATCAAGAATCAAAGATTAAACAAACAAGTAAATAAAGATAAACAATACATAAAACACAAAGATGTATATAAAGACTCTTTTTATTTGGTTTTCTTGACTCAACACTAATTTAAGACACTTGCAAAAAAATTTTAAAACAGAGTCAAAAAACTAAAGACTCATTAAAACACTAAGACTCTCACACGAAGATTAAACCGAACCTAAACTTGAAGTTCAAAAGCTAAGGCTAGCGAGCTAGCTCTCCCCCACACTTAAAACATACGACGTCCTCGTCGTATCTTACAAAAACCAAAGGGGAAAACTAGATCTAATGGTACTTCGAGCAAGCTTTGCACCACTTGCCTCTCATGTTTCCAACCATGCCGAAAAGTTTGCGCACGTTACGGTTAAGGAACTTGTAGTCATCTTCAACTACACGCTCCAAGTCCTCCATACGCGCTTCATCGCTTCCATGGTTTGAAGACATTCGTCGGCCGACGCGTAGAGAGAGCCGCGATGGATTGACGGCAAACCCGACAACACACCGGATGCAATCCGAAGGGGTCGTCGTCGCCATAATCTCCACCGTTGTCACCACCGTCGTCGCCACCTCCATTGTTGTCGCCTTCGCCACCGCCGTCGCCGTCGCCATTGGGGCCCTCGGGAGTCCTTTCATAGGGCCGCTCGCCCCAATCGTCATCGTCTCTACGGCGGCCGCCCACGAGCTCGGGCTACGATCGTCGGAGTAGTCGCTATCCCCATAATCCTTAGGCTCCGGCGACACCTCCTTGTAATCTTTGCGCTTGATGCCTTGGAGGCGTGCCGACCTTCGAACGGGTGTAGGGACCTTCTCTCCTTTGACGGGGTTGCGAGATGCAAGAGCTCCGGTCGGGACACGTCCTCCGCAACGAATACGTGCGGTCCTCTTGACGGGTAGCTTGACCTCGCATCGCATCGCCTCCTCCATCGATGGCTTCTTGGCTTCTACCTTCAACTCTAAGCTTTTTGGAGGCTCAATGGTGCTACAAGGGTGCAACACATTGCTAGAAAGGTTTGATTCTCGAGCTCCCGGTTCGGCCAAATATATAGTCCCGAGAGAAAAGCCACGGGAACCTTATTTTCCTTTTTTACACTTCCCTTAAAATTTTTCGACCAAACAAGGAAGTCAAAAAGGAGCAATTCGGGCGAAATTCGGGGACATCGGGCGTCGGGCCCCCCTTGGGCCGATCCGGCCGGGGCCGGCCGGCCCACCCCTCGGGGCCGGCCGGTCCGGTTTTTTTTGCACACCGCCCTATTTTTTTCGTCCTCGGCCCATGGGAAAAAGTTGGCCCGGTTAATCTTCGCGAAAAACTCCGAAAGCTAAAAGAAAAATTATTTACGAAGTTGGTGCCTTGTTTTTCGTCCTAGGCGGGACGTTCGGGCTCTTCCTCCATGGTAAAGACGTCAACATGATGAATGGGCACGACGTCGGGTTCGTAGTAAACCTTAAGCCGCTGTCCATTCACCACAAATTGATCGCCGTTTATATCCATAATGGTTACCGCTCCGTTGGAGAACACCGAATGCACAACATAAGGTCCGTCCCACTTGCTTTGCAATTTCCCCTTTCCGAAGGTTTTAAACCTCGAATTGTAGAGGAGGACCTTATCTCCTTCTTTAAATTCTTTTTTCTTCAATCTTTTATCATACCACCTTTTGATTCTCTCCTTGTATATGCTTGCGTTTTCATAAGCTTTCAACCTCAACTCCTCTAGCTCGCTTATTTGAATTCTCCGTTTCACCACCGCGGCATCGAGATCAAGGTTCATCTCTTTAATCGCCCAATAGGCTTTATGTTCTAACTCAACGGGAAGGTGGCAAGCTTTTCCATAGACGAATTGATAAGGGGTCATACCTATCGGTGTTTTAAACGCCGTTCGATAAGCCCATAAAGCTCCGTCTAATTTCTTTGACCAATCCTTGCCTCCCTTCTCTATGGTTTTGTTAAGTATGCTTTTTAATTGCCTATTTGACGTCTCCGCTTGCCCGTTGGTTTGTGGGTGATAGGCCGTGGAGACCCTATGTTCAATTCCCAACTTGGACAAGCACTTTTTGAAGTTCTTCCGGTGAAATGAGTTCCTCCATCACTTATCAAGATTCTCGGTGTACCGAAACGGGGAAAAATCACGTTCTTGATCATAGTGATGGACTCCTCCGTGGAAGCTTTACGACATGGTATAGCCTCTACCCACTTGGATACATAATCGACCATGACAAGTATATACTCGAATCCAAATGAGTTTTTAAAAGGCCCCATGAAGTCTATGCCCCATACATCGAATATGTCTACTTGCAAGTTGTATTTCAAAGGCATAGAATTTCTTTGAGAGATGTTTCCGGTTCTCCGGCATTCGGGGCATGACGCAACATATCTTTTAGTATCTTCATGCATCTCCGCCAATAGAATCCGCTCGACCATACTTTGGCTTCGGTTCGAAAATGGCTATAGTGCCCACCGTACTCCGCCGAGTGGCACTTCCTTAGAATCTCAAGCCTCTCTTCTCTTGGCACACATCTTCTCATCACTCCATCATTGCCAAGCTTGAAGAGGTATGGTGCATCCCAAAAATATTTCTTACTTTCAGAGATTATCTTCCTTTGAGTGTTTTTATCTAGATGATCGAGGGGCATCTTTCGAATTACTCGAATGATGTCAATCATCCAAGTATCTTTATCAAGCACTCTATAGAGGTGATCATCTCTCATCTTATCTTCTATGGGCTCTTTATCATCTTGCCCACGATTCATCCTAGACAAATGATCGGCCACAACATTTTCCACCCCCTTTTTATCACGAATTTCAACATCGAACTCTTGGAGAAGAAGGATCCAACGAATCAAATGTGGTTTAGCTTCCTTCTTAGCCAAGAGATACTTTATGGCTGCGTGATCGGTGTAAACAATGACTTTCGAGTTCACGATGTAAGATCTGAATTTTTCGAAAGCGAATACCACCGCTAGCAACTCTTTTTCCGTAGTAGCGTAATTTAATTGTGCCTCACTAAGAGTTTTGCTAGCGTAGTAAACGGCGTGAACTCGGCCTTCCTTTCTTTGTCCCAAGACCGCGCCTACGGCGTAGTCACTTGCGTCACACATGATCTCGAAAGGTTGGCTCCAATCCGGAGGTTGGATGATGGGAGCACTCACCAACGCATTTTTCAAGGTCGGAGTGCCGCTAGGCACTTCTCATCAAAGTCGAAAGCCACATCCTTTTGAAGAAGGTGTGTTAAAGATTTAGTGATCTTCGAGAAGTCCTTTATAAATCTTCTATAGAATCCGGCATGGCCTAGAAAGCTCCTTAAGGACTTAACATCCGTAGGAGGTGGGAGTTGCTCAACCGTCTCTACCTTAGCCTTGTCCACTTCAATTCCTCTCTCGGATATAACATGTCCGAGCACTATGCCTTGCTTAACCATGAAGTGGCACTTTTCCCAATTTAAAACCAAATCTACCTCCGCACACCTTGTAAGGACCTTTTCTAAGTTTGCTAAGCAATCCATGAACGTCTTCCCGTAAACGGAAAAATCATCCATAAACACTTCAACAATTTCTTCGATGAATTCCGAAAACACGGCCATCATGCAACGTTGAAAAGAGGCCGGAGCGTTGCATAGGCCGAAGGGCATCCTCCTATATGCAAACGTTCCGTAAGGACACGTAAATGTTGTCTTATGTTGATCTTCGGGTGAATGGGAATTTGCATGAACCCCGAGTATCCATCGAGAAAGCAAAAATAAGCGTGGTTTGCTAACCTCTCGAGCATCTCGTCTATGAACGGTAGGGGGAAGTGATCTTTCTTCGTCGCTTTGTTAAGCTTACGGTAATCGATACACATCCGCCACCCGGTCACGGTTCTTTGCGGTATCAATTCGTTCTTCTCATTCTTCACCACGGTCAAACCTCCTTTCTTCGGTACACAATGTACCGGCTCACCCATTCGCTATGTGGAACCGGGTAGATAATTCCGGCATCAAGTAACTTGATAACCTCTTTCTTTACTACCTCTCGCATGGCATGGGTTAGCCTCCTTTGATGGTCCACTACGGGCTTACATTGGTCTTCCATTGGTATACGATGAGTGCAAAAGGCTGGGCTAATACCTTTGAGATCATTAATTGAATATCCAATCACCTTCCTATGTTTTTTAATAAAATCAGCAACGCTTCATTTTCTTCGGGGCTCAACTCGTCGCTCACAATGATTGGATAGGTCTTGTACGGGCCCAAAAATTCATATTTTAATCCCTTGGGCAAAGGTTTAAGGTCTACTTCGGGCACTTGTGGCTCCTCGGGTTTGATTTCTCCTATGTCTTCGAACTTCTCTTCCTCCACGCTACCATCATGCGGCTCTAAGCCTTTTGTTGCTTCCTCTAGTTCTTCATCTTGTTGATTACTAATTTGATTTTCCATCACTCTTTGCGGCGGGTCTCTAAGGGTTTCAACAAAACAAAGACTATCTATTTCTTCTACTTCTTCATCTTCGGGAGGAAAAGGAGTAAGGTGTTTAGAAGCACGAAGAAAGTTATATGTGTACTTTGTTCCATTAAGGTTCATTGTTACTTTGCCTTCTCCGGCATCTAACACGGCATCAACCAACTTAAGAAAAGGCCTACCTAAGATTATATTATCGAATTACTATGGTAAGCATCAATAACAAAGAAATCGGTTGGTATGTAGTTTCTAGAGATTTTTACTTTCATGTTGCAAGCAATACCTAGAGGTTTGATAGTTCTACCATCTCCCATAATTAATTTCGTTGATGTTGGAGCTAAGTCTAGGTTGTGGTATTGAACTTTATCGTAAATTTTAGAAGATAGAACACTTACTTGGGCTCCGATGTCGCATAAAGCTTTGCATTGAACTCCGTTGATCTCGCAACTCAAGTGCGGCGTCATCTTCTCTTCTTCTTCGGATCCGATCGAATAAATTTCAGCAAGGCGAGCGTATGGTGATGCTTCGGGCTTGATCCCCATGATCCTCTTCACCTCGGCAATATGTTCCGGATCCACCACATCATCTCCAAAGAGCTTTTCAAAAATCTCACCGGTGGTTTCGAGGTCGTATGAGTTTTCGGCTTCCCTCTCCGGTGGGAAATCGACTTCCAATGCTCTTGTCATTCCCTTTTGATTAGGGAACGGTCTTCTCTTGTCGAATACTTCTCCGTAATCAATAGGAACCCAATCCATTGGCTCGAACTCCCTTAGTGGCTTCGCGCTTGACATGCTTCTCTTGTTCGTCTCATTTGGTGCGGCGAAGTCGACGTTTGGTGTAGTCCTTGACTTAATGTGTTCTTGTTCAAGCTTTTCCATGATTGGCTCCTCTTTTGTGACTTCTGAGGTTGCTTCTTTAGAAAAATCAACAAGCTTTTTCTTCCTTGGATTGAATTCCGGCTCTTCCGCAAGTCTTGTTTCCCAATCTCTTCGCATGGCGGCTCGCTTTACTAACTTTTTGTAGAAGTTGGGCGGCTTCCGTGAGTGTTTTCTCCATGAGATCCCCACCGCACACATTTCGACGTGTCGCATGCAACTAGGGGTTAGGGAAAAGAAAAATGTATGCAAGAGTACGTCACCGGTGAAGCCGAGTTTTGGTCCTTGTTCGATTAATTCATTAAACCTATCCCAGGCTTGGTCTATCCCTTCCTCTTCTCCTTGCATAAAATTGATCACTTGCCTCCTTAGATGTTGAACCTTGCTCATTGGAAAGAACTTCTCGCAAAACTTCTTTGTCAACTTGTTCCAATTGCCTTCAACTTCAAAGGACGCAACCGAATACCATGTCTTTGCTTTGCCGGCAAGTGAGTAGGGAAAGAGATTCCATTTGAACCATTCATCGGGAACTCCTTCTTGACGCACCGTGTTGCATATTGTCGTGAAATCCCTTATGTGTCTATATGGGTTCTCCGTAACCATCCCTTCAAATGGGTTTTCCGCCACCATCTTCATGATCTTGGATTTAATTTCATACTTGGTCGCTTCGAGCTTCGAATCCGACTCTTGTACCTTTATGTCTTCACATCGAGGGCTAGCGTAATCCCTTAATGATTTCTCCGGTTCTTCCACGGGTTGATTAACGAACTCCATCTAGACAATAAGATAAAAACAAAAACAAAAAAGAAACAAGTGTTTTTTCCGGAAATATATGTTAGATATAGCAAATAAAAGATAAACTAAAATATAAAACTAAGTTAGATGCAAATCAAACGATGTAAACTAACTTGCTCCCCGGCAACGGCGCCGAACAAGGGGCTTGTTGACGGATAAAAGACGTATCCCTCTACGATCCGCAAGCGTACGGACCCCACACCTTTTTCACCACGGGATTCCCAAGGTTCTTGTCAATCCGCGGAGCAAGGGGATTACAAGCGTTCGATCAACAACGACACACTAGCTACTAAAACCCTAACTACTATTATACTAGAAAACACTAAACTACACTAGAGAGAATGATAAACGATCAAGAAAGAAGACACTCGCCCACGGGTCTACGATACTAGAGCATGCAATCGCTTAAAGACATGAAAAACCAATCTAATCTATCGGGGTTGTGACCACGGTTTCGCCCTTTCCCTCCTCTCGTACTGTCACTACGCGAAGGTAATCATGACTAGACCTTTGATGGCCACGGCGTATTGAATGGATCCAAGGAAGCATTGAGGCCTATACTCCCTTTACGGCATGGTTGCAAGCCTTAAGCATTAAAGTATATTCAACACAAGATGATAGATAGATAATGCGACAAAGTGCGATTACATCTCAAGATCGATTACAACCCATGGACGAATGAGAAGATTACCCCATCAAGGTGCCGATCATGGCACCGTTGATCATGGTTTCCCTTCCGCCGGTGTCTTCCTCCTTCTCCACGAGAGGGTGCTTCCTTCGAGGTGGTTGATCTCCACCGGAGATCCTCCTCCTCTCTCTCTAGCTTGTGGATGGCCTTCTCGGTGCGAATAACTCCTCCTCCCCGTGTTGGCGGCACGTCGGGGGTTTTTAGGGTCGAAGATCCTTCGAGGGCAAGGAAGACGGGACCGAACCGGTGCCGAAGTGGGCCGGGCCGATCCGACCGGGCCGGCCGGCCCATGCCCGGTTTCGGCCGGTTCGGTCGCCCTTTTTGCTCCGTGGGTCCTCGTGCACTTATCTACTTTGCCCCTTCCACTTGGATGATTTTGACGCCGTTATCCTCGCGATCAAGATGGAGGCTCTCTTTGCATGAAGTTTGATCTTTTACGCTTCAATCCCCGGGGGTGTTCCTCATAGCACTTCGGTCCTCACCACCATTGGAAGTAATTTCGGCGAGCCCATGAACACGAACAAGACTCCATGAATGCTCCTTTGAACTTATTGCGAATCCGTCCTTTATGTCCATGTTTTCCTACATAAACACAACACTTCCAAATGCATGCACAAAGATGAACTTGTTATATGATTAGTGTGCCTAGTGGCGGGTTAGTTCAATAATCAAATCCAAACCAAAGTGTAATGAACATGCTAGGTGCACCAAAATACACCGTCAACACTCGGCCGCGCGCGCGGCCCCGCCCCACGCGTGGGCGCGCTTGTCGCGCGCACCTCGCGCGCGCGCGCGGTGCCTCCGCGGCCCGCGCCGCTCCTGTCGTCGATTGCCGGCGGCGGCGGGCGCCTCCACGCCCGCCCCGGGCGTCGCTGCTCTTGCCGCCGGAGCTGGCTGGCACAGGCTCCCACCTATCAGGGAGGCCCTGCCCCCCGGCCTCTTCCTCCTCTTCGTCCTCCAAGGACGAGTACTCCTCGGTCCCCGGGGAAGAGAGCCCTTGCTGCTCGCGCAGCCGGTACTCCTCGTTCCGCCGCTCGCGGTGCCGCTTCGCGCGCTTCTTCTTGCGCGCCGCTCGCTCCCACTCCCGTTGCTGCGACGCCCGACCGAGCTCGCGAGAGCAGGGAGTGGGCGGATCAGATTTCGCGGCGCTCAGGCTCACCAGCTGCGAGCGAAACATCAAAAGCGCGTCAAAAACCTGAAGTATCAACAAGATAAAAAACGGAGCCAAGAATTCTACTCACCAGCGGGCCAGTGGGGAGCATCTCGAGGTCCCACAGGGACCGATAGCCGCGTAGGGACCGGGTGTCGACGGCGCTCCGCGCCCGTGTGGCCGCGTACTCCCGCAAGAGGGGGCTCGGAAGCATCCGCGACCTCGCCAGCGCGACAGGGTTCGCCGTCTCCGTCATCTCGAAGATGCGGAGTGGCCTCTCCATCAGGGGGACGACCCGCCGGTGGTGGAGGAAGGCGAGGACGGTCGCCGCGGTCGCCCCCGCGCCCCGCCGGGTTCCTCGGCCGTGGCCGAAGCGAGTCCGGCCACCTCCCGGTCTTTGGGACCGGAGACACCCCGTGGCTCCAGGAGTTGGGCCTCTCCCGGAGCACCAGACCGGTGTAGGGGGGGAGACCGGGCTCGGCGTTGCGAAGGTAGAACCACCCCCGCTCCCAGCCTGCATTGTTGGACGTCATGGTGCAGGGGATGTAGTCGTCCTTGCGACCGCGCCCGCAAGGCGAGCGACATGCCGCCGGCGCGCACCGTGCGGCGGGTCCTCCGCTCCGTCGTCGGCCGCGTGAACGAGCTCCGCGCGGAAGAGGTGTATCCAGAGATCCCAATTCATCGGGATCTCCGGATACCCCTCGCAAACGCCCAAGAACGTGGCCGCCCGCGAAATTGCGTTCGGCGCGAAGTTGTGCAACTCCACGCCGTAGTGGTGGCAGAGCGCCCGCATGAAGCGACTCGCCGGCGCCGCGAAGCCGCGCTCGTGGAAGCGGGTGAAGCCGACCACATAGCCGCTCGGCGGGTTGGGCGCGTGGTCCCCGGCCGGCGACACGATCCACTCGCTGGCCGACCCTCCTCGTTCGCCGCCACCGGCCGGCGGACACCGGGTCGCCCGGGGCCGCCCGCGTCACCGTGGAGCGCTCCCACGCGTACGGGTCGACGATCACGAGAGGTGGAAGAGGCGCCATGGGGAAAGGGGGCGGGGGGCCGGGAACGAAGGACGGGGAAGGAGGAGGAGAACTCCAAAGACGGAAGGGCGCCGCGGCGAGAACAAGAACGGGGGCAGGAGCGCGGGGAGCAAGAATGGCGATTGCTAAGGTAAAAACCGTCGTTTCCCCCTCTCCTCGGATTTATAAGCCGCGGGCGTGCTCTGCGGAGCGCATGTCTCGCGCGCATTACTTGCAGGGGAATCTTTTCTCACCGACGGGCGGGCCCCCACCACGACCACGGCGGCCACACCACCGCGGACGGGCCATCATCACGGCGTAGAACCGGGAGGGTCGTGGCGGGCGGTCACGTCCACCGCCCACACCGCCCACTACGCGCGCGGCCGCGGCGCCTAAAGGCACGCCGCGCGCGCGAAACCACGCCCCCCGACTACGAAGCATTAAATGGCCCGGCCCCTTACCAAGTAAGGAGGACCCTCGAGCGGCGCGAGCCCCTGGCTCAGAAAAATTCTACCCTCGAAGGGTGCAACGCATCAGACGGTCACCTCGGGGCCCGTTTGAGGTAAAACAGATGCCACGGTACCTTTGGTGCGTTGTCTTGCGATCGGCGCCTCAAGGGGCGACACGGTCGGGGACCCTCGAGGATTCGCGGATGCCAAGACGGGAGCGCTTAGCCGCCACCCCCGCACCATTCTGCGATCAGCGCCTCGAGGGCTGACACGGTCAGGGACCATCGAGGATTCGCAGATGCCAAGACGGGAGCGCTTAGCCGCCACCCCGCACCATTCTACTGATCAGCGCCTCGAGGGCTGACACAGTCAGGGGCCCTCGAGGATTCGCAGATGCAAAGACGGGGCCGCCTAGGCGCCACCCCGCACGGCCCTACTGATCGGAGGTTCGAAGCCCGACCCTCAACGGGTTCGAACGGGCGCCCCGCATCACCGAGTCGGGGACGACGAGGGCACGCGCATTCGAGCCGTTCCTCGAGCCCGCCGGCTCGAGGGTGCCCCACATGTCGTGTTCGAGAGCTTCCGCGCCCTCGTCCCTAGCGAACGGGACCGAGCCCAACCTAGCAAACCCACGCAAGCACTTTAATGGACGTGTCTCTAGACCACGCAACCTACACTTATCGAATGGGGCATGGGCGTCCACTCGAACCACCCACTAGCGACTCAACGAGGAATCCGCAATCCGCGACCCGACCGATGGGGGTTGCGGAAACCTCACCCTCCGTCCCACGGAGGGACGGCGAGGGCGCGTTAAAAACAAGTCATGGAGCTCTACCCGATCGCCTCGAACGGGCCCAGGCTCGGGGGCTCGACGCGCGGCTACACCTCCTGGATTGCACCGGTGCGGATAGTGCCGGCGGCGCGTGCATCACCGCAGCCGGGCCGAAACACCGCCGACGCCGGTTGAGACATGTACCACGCCCCTCGACCAAGTCTCGCGGTAAAACCCCTCGCGGGGAGCGCCCATGCTCCCCGCAGGCTTCGGGGCTTGACCCGCGGGTCCGCTGACGCGGCCCCACGGAGAGCATTCGCAAGCCGGGGGGAGGACGTCCTATCGGGAGGCTCCGGCATCGCGGGAGCCCGGACGGCGAACACGCGGATGCTCGGGGGCTACTGTCGGGGACAGCCCTGGGGGTCCCCTTAAACAAGCGGGGGAATCCCCACTTAAAACCCGCAACAAGCCGAAGCCAAACGCGCCTCGCTTAAACACACGGGGCATGGCCCACGCCACGGTGGGCCCGATGGCCCACCAAAGCGAGCCCACTCAAAGATCCCCTCGAGCGAGGCTCCGCCTCGCTCGAGGGCACACGCCTCCCTCGGGTGGGCTTCGCCCCGTTCGAGGGGGTGCGCTTACCTCGGCGAGGCTCCGCCTCGCTCGAGGGTCCGCGCGCCGCCCTCGAGCGGGCTCCGCCTCGCTCGAGGGCGCCGCATGCGCACGCCCGTTCCCGTACGTGGGTACGGGCATTTAATGTTCGACAATAGCGGGGCGGCGCCATCATGCGCACGGGACTCGCGCCCGGTTCTATTGCACCAACTCCCTAGGAGGGAACCCATCCCCGCCACCGTGGGGGACCGTGCGACGTGGCCGGTGCCGGTCCGTGACGTCGCGCCGCCTACTCCGGTATGGCTAACGCGCCGAGCCCTCGAAGGGGGGCCGGCCGCACCCTCGATTCGCTTTCCCGTGACTTTGCGGGGGTTAGGTCGTGGTGTTAGGCCGGCGGGGGTTCCATCCCCGCCACTTGTTAACGGCATGGTGGCGCCCCCGCGCGTCCAACCCCACGCCGGCACCGTGGTAACGGCTCGGCGCCGTGGAGCGTGCGGGGAACGGGACGCCGCCATGCACCGCCGCGCCTGTACGGATCGACGTCGACAACCCCCTCGAGCCCGCACGGGGACATCACGGCCGTTCACCGCGCCCCTACCCTCGAAGCTACCCTTGTTCGGGTACAAGATACGCCATGATGGCCGGATCGCGGCAAGGACCGTCAAGGCGGCCGCCTACTCTACGGCACGGCACACCACACTTCCCCATGTAGCTAATAGTGCGGCATACATGTAATTCGCTCTCTCCTTGGCCTATAAAAGGAAGACGAACTCCCCCGCCGCGAGGACGAGAAGATAGAAGACAACAAGTCGGGACACGACACACCACGCACTTACTCTCCAATTCTCCCACAATATCTTCGACCACTTCACCGGGGACTTGGAAGCCACGCTTCCTCTCCCGCCTTGCTTGTAGCAGCCCCCACTACGGGCACCCGGTCCGAGCAATATAGTGCCTCGAGCACGCCACCGCCGGGACGTACGGCCCCTCGGCGGGAACCGGGATAAACTTTGTGTCTCCGATTGCTTAGCATCGACCATTGAGGGATAAACCTTGGCGCTCATTACGGTTAGTGTCGGGACCACATTCCGCACCGACGGGACGGCCGTGTGATGCCGCGGTGCTCGACGCATGGCGCTGAGGCCTCGTCGTCACGCGGTGCACCGCCCACCCCCGACGCCATCGTCACACGCCGGAGCAGGGGCGGGGTCTCGCCGGCGCGCCACCAACCCACTTTGATGAGGCCCAGGCCGAGCAGGCGCTATGGCAAGAATTGCGAGACCACGACGCCTCACTCAACAACACGCTGAACGAGGCGCTGTGGATCCACGGGGGTCCCGCGTGGCGGATTTTCCAGGTGCGTATTTTTTGTTGAATTTGGAGTTTTCTCCCTCATCACTTCTGTGTTCGCATGTCTCCTGACTTCGTTTTCTCCTGCGCCTTGTCCGCCAGTGACAGGAGCTGGAGGGACGAGCTCGGGAGAGGTACGATCACCTCGCCCGATTGAGCTCCGATCGCGACTGGTACGGGGACTAGTACGCGCCCTTGACACCCTCGTCGAGGCCATGCGGACCAACAACGGGTGGCTAGAGTATCCGTTGCAGATTGTGCGGGACGAGCTCCTGGACCAGGGAGCCCAGACTACGGAAGACGCCTCCGCGGTCGAGAAGGTGAGGGTGGCGCTTCTGGAGTGGGACGAGGCGTTGCCGAAGGCGCGCGAGGACCTGGCCGCGGTGTGGGCTGTGGCGACGGAGTTTGAGACGGAGCTTGCTTCTGCTCGTGCCCAGCTCCAGCAGGACCACGCAACCCTTGAGGGGGGCGGTCCTGGCAGAGCCAGGCCGAGGAGAAAGCCAAGGAGGCTGACAGCTGAGGGTCGACCTGGCGGAGAGGGTCACCTCGCTCGCCGTGATGGAGGAGCAACTCCAGCAGGAGCGGGGTGCGCGCCAACAGGCAGAGACTCAGCTTCAGTAGGAGCAGACCGCCCTTGATGAGGCCCAGGCTGCCCTCGAGTGTGAGTGCATAGTGCGGGAGGAGGCGCAGGGCCTACTCCAGCAGGAGCGCGTCGCGCTCGAGAAGGCGCAGGCGACCCTCAAGGTGCAGGGTGAAGAAGTCACGCGGCTCAACGGGGAGCTGAGCCAGCTGAGCGTCTCCTACGAGGATCAGCGCCAGGCTGGCGAGAAAAGGATGCGACGATCCTTGACCTGCAGCGGATGGCTGAGACCATGCGCGCGGCCCTCAAAACGGAGAAGAAACAGGTCGAAGGTGAGTCATCTTTCCTGTCCTTTATTTGTTGGCTTGGTTCGTTCGAGATTCGCTCCCAACTTCGTTTGTGTTTCGGCTTTGAGGCCTGCGGACAACTCTTGGGAACTCAGCAACCCAGGCGCAGGTCATCCTGACGGGCTACAACTCCTCGCGGCAGGAGCTGGAAGAGCTGCAGGCCGCCGCCCTCGAAGCGTGCCAGGAGATTGAGGAAGGTGAGGCACAGGCCGAGAGTTCCATGGCGAGTTGTCTCCGCGCTCTTGGTGGGCACATCACTCAGCGCATGCGCCGCGCCCTTCGCCTGGGGGTCCAGAAAGCCCTCGGCGTGGTGGCGTCGCACTACCGGGTGAACCTCGGGGCGATCTCCACCGGCTATGTGGTTCCCGTCGGCGTCAACGACGAGGTGGAGATGAACCGTGTGGACACGCTCGCCGCTCTTGCCGCCGTTGACGGTGTATTTTGGTACGGCTAGCATGTTCATTACACTCTGGTTTGGATTTGATTATGGAACTAACCCGCCACTAGGCACACTAATCATATAACAAGTTCATCTATGTGCATGCATTTGGAAGTGTTGTTTTTATGTAGGAAAACATGGACATAAAGGACGTATTTACAAAAGGTTCAAACGAGCATTTACGGAGCCTTGTTCGTGTTCATGAGCTTGATGAAATCACTTCCAGTGGTGGCAAGGACCGAAGTGCTACGTAGGAACACCCCCGGGGATTGAAGCGTAAAAGACCGAACTTCATGCGCGGAGAACCTCCATCTTGGACGTGAGGATGACATCGTCAAAATCATGCAAGTGGAGGGGGCAAAGTGCATAATCACCTTAGGACCCACGGGAGCGAAGGGGCGACCGAACCGGGCCGAGATGGGCCTGGGCCGGTCGGTCCAGGCCGGTCGGCCCAGCCCACCGTGGTGGTCGGTTCGGCCCCCCTTTCCTTGCACCCGAAGGATCTTCAACCCTAAAACCCTGGAGGCGCCGCCATCATGAAGGGGGAGAGCCATTCGCACCGAGGAGGCCATCCACAAGCTAGAGAGAGAGAGAGGAGGGAGATCGTCCACCTCGAAGGAAGCACCCTCTCGTGGAGAAGAAGGAAGACACCGTCGGAAGGGAAACCATGATCAACGGTGCTATGTCCAGCACCTTGATGGGGTAATCTTCTTATTCGTCTATGGGTTGTAATCGATCTTGAGATGTAATCGCACTTTGTCGAATTATCTATCTATCATCTTGTGTTGAATATACTTTAATGCTTATGGTTCGCTACCATGCCGTAAAGGGAGTAAAGGCCTCAATGCTTCCTTGGATCCATTCAATATGCCGTGTCCATCATAGGTCTAGTCATGAATACCTTCGTGTAGTGACAGTACGAGAGGAGGGAAACGGAGAAACCGTGGTCACAACCCCGATAGATTAGATGGGTTTTCATGTCTTTAAGTGATTGCATGCTCTAGTATCGTAGACCCGTGGGCGAGTGTCTTTTATATTGATATCTTAATCGTTCTCTCTAGTGTAGCTTAGTTGTTTTCTAGTATAATAGTAGTTAGAGGTTTGAGTAGCTAGAGTGTGAAGGTAGATCGAACGCTTGTAATCCCCTTGCTCCACGGATTGACAAGAACCTTGGGATCCCGTGGTGAAAAAGGTGTGGGGTCCGTACGCTTGCGGATCATAGAGGGATACGTCTTTTATCCGTCAACGGACCGCCAACGTCCTTGCTGAGGACTTCATGGAGTTCCTCTACCCGGATGCTCCCCCGGCTGGCGGCCCTCAAGCCTGAAAGTAGTTGGGCGTTTGAGCCCTCATCACTTAGTTAGAACTTCAGTCGTGTGGATTTTTGTAATGAACTTAAGAACGTTTGAATGTTTGTAAGTTTTGCATGTCTATTTTTGTCTCGCCTATTACGTTGTTCCGTCTCTTTTTCCTTTGCTTGGGAGAATTTGAGCTGGGAAAGTTCGATTTCACGAGTAACCCGTTGGTTAAGAGGCAAGGGAGAAGGGTTGTATCCTTCTGGAGGTGTAGGCTATCTCCGACTTACGCGTCTTTGCCATCTGGCCGCTCGCGCCCCGCCCGAGGCTCGGGTTGAGTCGTACTTAGTGTATTTGAGGCGCGATTTTTTTGCGAAAAAATGGGACCATTTTTTGCGGAGGATACCGCCCGTAGTAGCCCCCAAGGGGGACTTGATTTTCGGGGGAAAGCCGAGTCGCCCTTTTACTTTATTAATCGATGGAATTTTACATTTGTACAACCAACTGGAGTGTTGGGTATGTAAATAATGAAAAGTGACTTGGAAATCCTTTCTAAGGGTAGAAGCGACGTAGCTGTTGATGTTCTAAGCGTTGGTGAGTTCCTCGCCGTCCTCGTTCGCCATCTTGTAGGTGTCGGGCTTGAGCACTTTGACCCCGACGTAGGGTCCCTCCCATGGGGGCGATAGCTTGTGGCGGCCTCGATTGTCTTGGCGCAGTCTCAGGACTAGGTCCCCCTCGTTGAAGTCTCGGTGCCGTACCTTTCGGGCTTGGTACCGCCTGAGCGCCTGCTGATACCTTGCTGAGTGCATCAGGGCCACGGTGCGCGCCTCGTCCAATTGGTCCAATGAGTCCTCGCGGGCTCGCCGGTTGGCACCTTCGTCATAGCTTTTGACTTTGGGCGACCCGTACGCCAAGTTCGTGCGGAGGACTGTCTCCGCGTCGTAGAATAGGAAGAATGGGGTAAATCCCGTGGCTCTGCTTGGGGTGGTCCTGAGGCTCCAAACGACCGCTGGTAGTTCCTGGAGCCATTTTTGGCCAGACTTGTTCAGCTTGTCGAAAATCCTGGGCTTAAGGCCTTGTAAGATCATGTCGTTGGCCCACTCCACTTGACCATTGGTCTGTGGATGTGCGACGACCGCCCATTGTCACAAAACTCCAGGAATTTTCTATCAGTAAATTGGGACATGTTGTCGGTGATGATGGAATTAGGCACCCCGAACCGGTGGATGATGTCGGTGAAGAACGATACAGCTTGCTCTGCCCTGAGGTTTGTGATTGGGCGCACCTCGACCCATTTGGAGAACTTGTCTATGGCGACCAGCAGGTGGGTGTAGCCCCCGAGCGCCTTTCGCAAGGGCCCGACGATGTCTAGCCCCCACACGACGAAGGGCCCTGTGACGGGAATCATCTAGAGGGCGTGAGCTGGGAGGTTAGTCTTGCGGGCGTAAAACTGGCATCCCTCGCAGGTGCGCACGACCTCGCGGGCGTCGGCGACCACGGTGGGCCAGTAGAAGCCTTGGCGGAACGCGTTGCCCACGAGAGTGCGCGGTGCTGCGTGATGTCCGCATACGCCCGTGTGGATGTCCTGATGAGCTCATGGCCCTGGGGGATGGGGATGCACCGCTGCAGGACACCGGACGTGGCGCGCTTGTACAACTCATCGTCGATGAGGATGAACGACTTGGCCATCCTGGCGATGCGCCTGGCCTCGGACCGATCTGGGGGGAGTTCCCCTCGATCCATCTAGGCGAGGTATTTGGCCCGCCAATCCTCCGCGCGGGGGTTGGTTCTGTCTCCATGGCCTCGGCCTCATCCGCCCCGTAACCCTTGAGCAGGGAGAGCACGAACGCCTCGTTCGAGGGGTCCTCGTCCATGGGCTCCGCGCCCGCCGGACTTGAGGGAGCCCCCGAGGGTTCCTTTGGGTTCGAGGGTGATGCTTCAAGGTTGACGAATGGTTTCACAATGTCTCGCGCAAAGACATTCGGGGAAACGGTGATTCGCCCTGATGCAATCATGGCGAGCTCGTCCGCCTCCTCGTTGTACCTGCGAGGGATGTGATTGAGCCCAATGTCGTAGAACTTGTCCTCGAAAGCACGCACGGCATTGCAGTAGGCCTCCATCTTATCGTCGTGGCAGCTCGTGTTCTTCATGACTTGGTCAATCACGAGCTGTGAGTCTCCTTTGACGTCGAGGCGTTTGATGCCCATCTCGATGGCAATTCGTAGGCCGCAAAGGAGAGCCTCGTACTCCGCCATGTTATTGGACGCAGGGAAATGCAGGCGTACCACGTACCTCATATGTTCCCCGAGGGGTGAGATGAAGAGCAGGCCCGCGCCTGCCTCCGTCTTCATCATTGACATGTCGAAGTAGAGGGTCCAGCATTCGGCCTGGATTTGTAGTGGTGGCAGTTACGTATCAGTCCACTCGGCGACGAAATCGACCAGGATCTGGGACTTGATCGCCCTGCATGGCGCGTAGGCGAGCGTCTCACCCATGAGCTCCATGGACCACTTGGCAATCCTGCCCGCTGCATCCAGGTTACGGAGGATCTCCCCCAACGGGAACGGGGAGACCACCGTGACCGGGTGGGTCTCGAAGTAGTGCCGCAGCTTGCACTGCGCGAGCACTACCACGTAGAGCGACTTCGGATCCGCCGGATACGCGTGCCTTGGTCTCGGACAACACCTCGCAAACGTAGTATACAGGCCTCTGGACTGGTAGGGCGTGCCCTTCCTCCGTACGCTCCACCACGATAACGGCGTTGGCCACTTGGGTGGTCACGGAGACGTAGATGTACAGGGGCTCGCCGCCCTGGGGCGGCGTTAGGTTTGGCGCGTGGGCGAGCATCGCCTTGAGTTTGTCAAGTGCCTCCTGGGCCTCGACGGTCCAGGAGAACCGCTCGTGCCTCTTCAGGAGCCGGTAGAGGGGCAAGCCCTTTTTGTCGAGCCGCGAGATGAAGCGGCTCAAGGCGGCAAGGCACCCCAACACCTTCTAGACCCCCTTGAGGTCTCGAATCGGGCCCATCCGGTCGAGGGTCGTGACCTTCTCGGGGTTGGGCTCGATGCCCCGCTGGGAAACGATATATCCCAGCAACATGCCGCGCGGCACCTCGAAGACACATTTTTCGCGGTTCAGTTTCACTCCGTTGGCCCGCAGGCAATCGAACGCAATGCGCAGGTCGTTAACCAGGTCGTCTGCCTTCCTGGTTTTTATGACTATGTCATCTACGTAAGCCTCAACGATCCGCCTGATGTGGTCTCGGAAGACGTGTTGCATACATCACTGGTACGTAGCGCCTGCGTTTCGGAGGTCGAACAACATCGTTACGTAGCAGAACATCCCAAACGGCGTGATGAAGGAAGTCGCGAGCTGGTCGGACTCCTTCATCTTTATTTGGTGGTACCCGGAATAGGCATCAAGGAAACATAAAAGCTCACACCTCGCAGTTGAATCGACGATCTGATCAATTTGTGGCAAAGAAAAAGGAACTTTAGGACATGCTTTATTTAAACTAGTGTAATCTACACACATCCTCCACTTCCCCTTCTTTTTCTTAACTAGTACAGGATTGGTTAGCCATGTAGGGTGAAAGACTTCCTTGATGAATCTGGCCTTGAGGAGCTTCCGCAGCTCCACTCCGATCGCCCGATGCCGCTCTTCATCGAAGCGCCGCAGCCATTGTTGCACGGCTCGGGAGTGAGGTATGATGTCAAGGGAGTGCTCGGTGACCTCCCTCGGGATGCCTGGCATATCTGAGGGGCTCCACGCGAAGATGTCGGCGTTGGTGCGGAGAAAGTCGACGAGCACCACTTCCTATTTCGGGTCGAGGGTGGAACTGACCCTCAACGCCTTGCCCTCGGGGGCAGCAGGGTCGAGGGGCACCTCCTTGGTCTGCTCGGCAGCCTCGAAGCTACCCGCGTGCATGGCAGAGGAGTCGAGGTCCTCGTTGACCAACTTCTCTAGGTTCGCGACGAGCGCCTCGTCAAGTGCCAACGCCTCAGCGTGCTCCATGCACTCGACGTCGCAGTCAAACGCGTGCTCGATCGACGAGCCCACGGTGATGACGCCCTTTGGTCCCGGCATCTTCATCTTGAGGTACGTGTAGTTCGGGACCGCCATGAACTTGGCATAGCACGGTGGCCCAAGGATGGAGTGGTACGCGCCCCTGAACCCCACCACCTCGAAGGTGAGCGTTTCCTTGTGGAAATTGCCCGCCGTGCCGAACCAAACGAGCGGATCGATGCGCTCGAGGGGGCCGGACGCGCTTTCCGGGCGCGACGTCATGGAACGGCGTCGTCTTCGGACCGCGGCCCCGGTCCAACCCAATCCCCATCAGCCGCAGGGTGTGGGCGTAGAGGATGTTGAGGTTGCTGCCTCCGTCCATCAGCACCTTGGAGAACCGCGAGTTGCCAATGACTAGATTGACAACCAGCGGGTACTGGCCTGGTTGGGAATGCGGTTCGGGTGGTCTTCGCGGCTGAAGGTGATGGCGTCCTCCAACCAGTCGAGGAAGGAGGGGGGCCTTCTCCGTCGCGAGGACTTCGTACCACTCCCACTTGCGCTGGCTGTTTGACATATCTACGGTTGGTCCTCCGAAGATGAGGAAGACGTTCTCCACCGTCCGGAAGACGCCGGCGTCTCCGTCGCCACCGTCCTTCTTAGCCTCGCCATCCTTCGCGGCGGCGCGGCTGTAGTACTTCTTAAGCATGTCGCACTGCTCGAGTGTGTAGTTGACCGGAGTCTTGTGGTATGGACACGGCTTCTTCAGCATGTCGTCGAACACGCACGGGCCTCGAGGGGCCACTTGAGAGCCCTTTCGGGGCCGGGTCAATCGCGAGGGTCTCATCCCCGTCGTCGTTGTGGCCTCGCGCGCGTGCCTTGTGGCGAGGCTTCTTGCCTTTCTTTCCCCGCTTGTGCTTCGCCGGGGCTCCTTGGACTTGCTAGCGGCCGTGGGTGCGTCGTCCACACGCTTGCCTTTCTTGCCGTCGAAGATGGCCCCCGCCGCCCGTAACGCCTGCGTTTTTAGCTCCTAATAAATCACGCGTGTTTTCAAAGCTTTCCCGCCGAGCTCATTTAACCCCTTTCGAAACCCCGGTCGATTCCCTTACCTCGGCGCGCATGCCGCGAATTCCGCCGGCACCGCCCGCACCGGGCCATCACCCACGCGTGCCGCCCCGGCGCCGCGGTCGGCCACCACGACGGGAATCCCGCACCGCCGAGGTCCCGCCGGCCGGTCCGCCTCGCCATCACCGCCGTCCCGGAATTGACGCCGGTATCCGAGAAACCCAGAAAATTCCGCCAAAATCGTTTCTTTTCTTTCCTAAAATTTCTCCGGTTAAATCGCTCACCAAAAAGGTTTTCAAAATCCTTTCATCGCTCGAGCTCAACTCTTGGTTGTCCATAATCTTTTCCAAGATCTAATATCTCCTTAATCCCTTTTGCTATTCCAAATCAAGTGCCAACAATTTTCCCTTAACATTTGCTTTTCTCTATCTAAGCCATCACTATCAAATAACTCATCTTTTCTTTCACACGTGCTCTCATGCATGCACAGACCTTGCCACCATCCAGCGCCATCTAGCTTGGTGACCTTGGTCACGTACACGAGCATACACCATGCCAAGCCAGCAACAAAGAGGCGCCAGCCCCTTGCTGTGCACACGTCGTCCTGTTACCTCCAGCATGTAGGCAGCTGCCTACAAGCAAAGCAACAGAGCAACAGCGACAGGCACACACGCGATGGCAACAGCGATGCAGCAGCATGACAGCATACGCGACGCACAGCTTTGCCTGCCAGCTCCATGCTAGCAGCACCGCGCTAAGCTGCTGCCGCCGAATCGTCGTGCCATCCCATCACCTCACCGAGCTGCTCATCGCGCCAAACCGCACATGCCCGACCAGGCCGCGACCTCGTTGCCTGCGCCGTCACGCGTTCCACGCGCAAGGCCGCGCAAGCACGCCATCGCCGGCCACCAGTACGTCCTGCCGCAAGCCGCTGGCCACCTCGCGCCTGCCGCTGCCCCGGCTCGCTCTCCATTGCATCACTGCCCGTCGGGTCTTGTCCAACAGCACCGCTGTCGCGTCGCGTCGACTCCCCGTCGCGAATCCCGCCGGCCGAGCTGCTCGAACCGCCTTCCCGCAGCTATAAAGAGACCCCCTCGCTCTCCACGGCACCACGCACCTCCCAGCTTGCTCCCTCCCTCTCCCTTGCCTCGCAGCGCCACCACCAGAGTCGCCCACCTCCCTCCTTTGTTCTTGCGCAGAGGAAAATCGCCCTCGTCGATCTCCCTCTCCGAGCCGCCCCTGCCCAAGGTGAGCCCAGGATGAGCATCCACATCCACTCATCTCCCTCCCATGCCCTTGGATTTGAAAATGGTGCCCAAAATCGCCGTTCCGGCGGAGCTCCGGGAGCTTCGGCCGCCTCCCATGGCGGACGAGGAGCACGAGCTCCCCGTGCTCTGCCCGTCTCTCTCTATCTATTATTCTTTCCCGGGAAATACACTACAGCCCATACACACCAGCGGCCCGGGTGATGCACGAAAAGCCCATAACTCCACCCACACCATTCGGGTAAGAAGGCACCATCCATTTATATTAAATCCATTTTCGAAATTAATTAGCATTCCTACCCTACAAATACCATATCTTGCAGGTTCCACCTCCGATTCACTTAATTCTTTTTCCTAAATTCCCATAAAATCATATTCTAGCAATTCCAACTATTTTTCCTCCCTCCTTAACTGTTCGGTTCTAGCTCTTAATCCCGGACTTTGCCACATCTTTTCGGGATTAATTCCGCCTAGCCATATGTCCATAAATAATTATTTACTCCCTCACTATCTATGTATTTATTTCCTCGAGCTCGGCCGGTAAATTTTGTGTGCTTGTATTGATTGCATGTTTGCTTGTGTGTGTGCGCTATAGCCAACGGAGTGAACGAGGAAGAGTACCGCGAGCCGGAGCTTGGAGCCGAGTCTTGCGAGCGAGGAGACCGGAGTCGAGAACCGCGAGCGAGGAACTCCCCGAAGACTTCGAAGACGGCAAGTTCAATCTCATCCTTTGATGCATGCTTTGGTCCTAGTTTTATAAATAGAACCCTATACCCGTTTTATAAATTGCAGATTGTTTTACTGCAAAAACATGGTAGGATAGCCACCCTTGATTGCTATGATTGAACTTTGTTTTGGCCTAAATGAGTGCTTTAAAAATGTGTGAGTGCTTTCAAAATGTGTGAGTGCTTTAAAAATGAAAATGGGATATGTTTGGAAAATGAGTAAAGAACTGGGTAGACGGGATGGACGTGTGTGTCAGGAGTATGGGTGAGCTCGTACCTGTGTGGTTGAGCGTGTTGGGAGTTGTCCATCTTGTCGGTTAAGGACCGGGTTGCGTGACATCTCACCCGACCCAAATCATCGTACAACCACTCGATCGTTGTATGTGGCTACGGCTTACCATAAACCCCACTAGTTAATCTACTTGCCATCCGGTGTGCGGGTGAGCGGCGGGAGACCAAGGAGTAAGGGTACGCTGCGTGTGAGGTACACCCTGGTTATGTGGGATAACCCCTTGGGCGCTTTCGTGGTGGCTCGTAGCGTTAGCTAAGGTGGGTAATGGCTTTGATAGGATCCGTGTCGGCACTAAGGTGTCCGTGTGGCGGTACCCTACTTGTGGGTAAAGATGTACAACCTCTCGCGAGTGTCAAACCTATTCGAATAGCCGTGTCCACGGTATTGGACGAGTCACGGTGTGGTCACAAAACTAGTGTTTGGGTTTGGGATGTTTTACGGTGTGAGTTGTTTTCCGAGTGAAGTGTGTGGCGTGTGCCAGGCTCTTCGCGGACGGGGAGTCCGGTAGTCCCACGGTGGTTTTCATAAAAACAATTGAGTCATCTTGGTTATGAACAAATGATTTGCGAAAACCTTTTGAAATAAACCCCTGCATGTGTAAGTTTGCAAAATGAACCTTAACTTCGATCCTTGTTATACTCTATGCATGATTACGCTTATAAGCCCCTCCGTGGGTGGGGTTGGATTTCTCGAGTACGTATGTGCTCACCCTTGTTTTACTAACTATTTTTCGAGAGGAGGATCCCGATTACATTCCCGAAGACGTCGAGTAGGTCGTTGCCCTAAACCCAACCGTGCTCGTGTACCCGGGGCCTCCACGAAAGCTTCCATGGTGTGGTACTCTCGTGAGGCTATGGAAGCCTTTGCTATCGTAGTGTGGTCGTTAGCGTTTGTGTTGTTCCTTATAGCGTTGGCACTTCCGTGCCCTCGTGTCGCCGTGATGTAAAAGGCGATCCACCCTGTTGTAATAAATGTGTTACCGGCCTCCGGGAGCGATATTTGTGTCACATTTAGTCACCTCGATGAGGGGACGCTTCACCGCCTCCTCGCCGGAAGCCAAGGCGGTGGCGATGTCGAATAGCTCGGTGGAGTTGGTGGCGGGCTCCACCCAAGCTCGCGCACGAGGTCCCGACAGGTTGTGCCCTCGAGGAAGGCATGCATGATGTCGAACTGGGCTACGCTTGGGAGCTCAGTACAGCGGTTGGAGAAACACCGTATGAAGTCCCGAAGCGACTCGCCGGGCTTCTCGGTGCACGGCCGTAGGTCCCAGGAGTTCCCGGGGCGCACGTATGTGCCTTGGAAGTTCCCCACGAACGTGCAAACCAGGTCGTCCCAATTGTGGATCTGACTGGGCGGTAGGTGCTCGAGCCACGTCTGAGCCGAGTCCGCGAGGTGTAGCGGCAAGTTGCGGATGATGACCTCGTCGGTGGTGGCGCCGCCCAGCTGGCACGCTAGGCGGTAATCATTAAGCCATACTCGGGGGTCTGTCTCCCCTGTGTACTTGTCGATCGAGGTGGGCTGGCGGAAGCGTTGAGGAAAGCTTGTCGTGCGGACCTCCCGGCTGAACACGCGGGTCCCTGGGGGTTCCGGTGTCGGTGAGCGGTCCTCGCGGCTGTCGTAGCGCCCGCCCTACTGGGGGGTGGTAGCCCACCACCTCCCGTGCCTCCGTGTTGCCCGTTCGGCGAGTGTTGATGACGTTATGGGCGTCGCCGTCCTGAGCCTGTGCGCGTGTGTCAAGGATCCGCTCCTTGACCGGCGTTCGGCCCTGGTTGGCTGGTTGCCCCGCCGCTCCGTCTGCGTGGACGGATGCCTCCTGGCCCTGGGCACTACCGTCATCCCGCGCGCTGCCTTGGTGGCGTATGCGGGACGCTGAGCTTTCAGCCTATTGTACGGCCGCCTGCTCGTTGAGCACCTGCGCCTCGCGGTGCAGGTTTCGCGCCTTGGGCGTTGAAGGTGCGGGCATGGCCCGGAGCAGCATCGCAGCCGCGATTAGCTTCTGGCTCATGCGCGGTGGCATGTTTGGGTCGTCGACGTTGAAGTCGGCGTTGATGTGCTCGCGGGACTGTTTGCCCAGCTCACGCACGCGTTCGCCGCGTGCTGAGGCTTCTCCAGCGATGGTGGCGCGCAGGAGTCATATCGCGCGGTACTCCTCCGCGAGCTTTGCCTCGAGCTCGCGCGCTTGAGCTAGCTGCGTGTTGATGTCGGTGCCTCCCACCGGCGAGGTGGGGTGCGCGCTTGGCCCTGTGTTCCGGGGCGCATTCGTCCCTGGGTCCCGGGGGTTCTCCCCTTCGCCAGCCCTTGCCATGCTTGTGCCGCCGACCACGTCACCGATGGTGACCATGAAGCACTCTCGTGCGGGATCATAGCTACCGACGCTGGAGGTGTCGAAGTAGCCGAACCAGTAGTCCGCGGCATCGACAAACCGCTGGAACATCAACGAGTCCAACACACCAGAGAAGTTCCATTCCGCATACCCGTGCGAGGTCGCGGGGGCAGCTCGCTAGCGGAGTCGTGGTACGACTCGTCGTTGGTGGTGGCGATGAGGTTTCGGACTGCCAGCAGGTGGTGGCTAGGGAGGTCCTCATACGCCGCCACGTCGGTGCTGGCGGACGAAGCGTAGGCTGCCGCGGCATTGCGCATCCCGTGGGGGAACCGCGGCCCGGGAGCCTCGCTCTCTCCCGCGGGTATCGCCGTTGTCCCACTGGCAGGTGCGTCGCGTTGTGCCGCGGCGCGCGCGGCCCGACGTCGTTCCATTCGCGCACGGCGGGGGAGCGTCGGCGGCGAGCATGGCGGGAGCCGGTCCTGGCCCAGTTGACCGCCAAGGGTGGAGCTCGTCGCGGTTGGTGATGTGCATGAGGTAGCCGTTCCCCGTGGCACGGGGGGTCGGGCTCCCGAACCGAATTTCGATCCCACCGGTGAAGGGGTCCGAGCTGCCCCCGGAGTACCTGCGGGACCGTACTCGGTGCGGATCACCATCGAGATGGCTGGTGGAAAGCTGATCTTCAGCGCGTGCCCCTACCTGGCGTGCCAACTGTCGGTGCGGAAAGTAGTCCCGACACTAACTAGTACGAGCACTGAGATCTATCTCTCGATGGCCGGTGCTAAGCAACTGGGTGACACAAGGTTTATCCTGGTTCCGGCCGGGGCCGTACGTCCAGCACGGGTGTGCTCGAGACACTGTATTGCGTTGCACCGTGGTGCTTGCAGAGGGGAGCTACAAGCAAGGCGGGAGAGGAGGAGAAGCCTCTAGGTCCCTAGGGTTCGATTAAGGCGAGATGCCAATATCGTGGTGAAGGCAGAGAGCATGTAGTGTGCGCTGTCCGTCCCCCCCCCCCCCCCCCCCCCCCGCGGCCAGGGGATCGCCCCCTCCTTTTATATGCCAAGGGGAGGCGGTTTACAATCGTGCCACACTGTTCTAATTACGTGTGGCGGTATGGTGTACAACGTTGTGGAGTTGATGGCGGTCCTGGTGAATCTTGCTCTCATCAGGCGTCATGGTAGGTCCTGTTCCCGCCCAGGAGCGGCTTCGAGGGTGGCTGTGCGGGGACTTCCCGTTTGGTCGCTGTCCGTACGCTGACTCGAGGGTGCGGCCGACAGGAGGTCATAAGGTGCACAACAGCGGGCATGGCGGTGTCTTGTCGTCCCGGGTTCCCACAGCGCCGGGGATGGCGCTGCAGTGCCCGGGATGGTTACACAGCGGCGGGGATGGCCACACAGGGCCGGAGGTGACGGGGGAGACGCGCTCCACTTGTCCGATGTCACGGCTTTGTCCTGCGTGGGCGCGGGGTAGATGTCCGTACCCTTTTCGAGGATTCCGCCATCCTCTTTCAAGGGTGCAGCGCACCGGCCGTACGAGAGTGGGTGGTACAATGTCACGGAGTTGACACTGGCCTTACCGCACAACGCCGTAAAGTGGCGGAGATGGCCTCGCGAGTAGGTGTAAGTGCAATCAAGCCCTATGAGGGTTTTGGTGATGTTGACCACACAATTAAAGAGCTAATGAGCCTTTGAGTCTCTTGTGCGGCATAGAGTTATTATCACGGGTGCAAAAGAAAGATTGGAGACCCCTCAACTTATTAAAGAAGGATGCCTATGTTACTTGAAGGAGTTTTATTTATTTTACTTTTTGAATTTGAGTATAGGGCAATCCGTACTATCAAGAGGGATACTAATGGTGAGTTAGGGTGGTTTCAAGTTCTCGTACTCCATCTTTCTTAAACCTTAATCCTCACCCCAAGGGAAGTGACTGCAATTGTTTTGCTCCTGTCGTTTGCTTTGTTCGGAGGTTCCGAAGTTTTTCTCGAAGGTTTCGACCGTACGGGCTATAGTACGCAGAGTTTTCAAAAGTCGGAAGTTCCGAGATTTTTCTCGGAGGTTCCGAACTGCGGAATATAGCCGTTACTTGTTCCGGATGCGGGGGGTATTTATACCCCACCGTTCCCCAACGGTTATCTTCTTCCTCCCACTTTGCACGAACGTCGTTCCTTGCTCGTTTCTCTCACCTTGCATTCACTCCTAACCTACTCTCTTCCAAATCCTTGCCTAGCATTGATTGAGAGTGGATTCTTGAAGTGAGTTAGTGAGCCAATCTCTTTCCCCTTGGTACTTGAGCACTTGGAAGAAACCTAGCAAGCTTGGTGGATCTATTACTCTTGGAGCTTTGCTCCTAGACGGATAGAGGTTCTTGGAAGCTCTCCAAACCGATTTGTGGAAGCTCCAAGGTGTTTGTATTACCCTTTGTGATTCTAGTGGAAAGCCTCCACCTATTACCCAAAGTGATAGGTGTGAGAGAGGAGTTGACCTTGGTGGTCCCTAGCCTTTGTGGCTTCCTCAACAACGTGGACGTAAGCAAGCCTTTGTGGCGAGCCGAACCACGGGATAAATCTTTGTCTCATGCGTGCTCTTGTTTACTTACTTGTTCATGCTTGTTCTTGACTAGATCTATTAGGGTTTGCTCCCGATCTACTTCGTGGTACCTTCCTAGCTTGTCCTTTGCTTAGAAATCTTCTTGTTAGGTCCTAAGTACCTCCTAGAATTTAGTAGATCTGGTTTTCATCAAGTTATTCGCAGCTCAAGTTATTTATGCTCTGTTCTAACAGCTGTCGGAAGTTCTGAGTTTATTCTCGGAGGCTGCCTCGTTCGGAGGTTCCGAGAATAATCTCGGAGGTTCCGGGGTCTGACAGTGTTTTCGCAGAAAAAGTTTAAATTTTGTGTGCAGGCCTATTCACCCCCCTCTAGGCCATATTGCCTCGATCCTTTCAATTGGTATCAGAGGGGGTTATCCTCGTAAACACCTAACCGGAGGATATGGCAAGTGATGATGACAAGCACGAAGAAGAGGAGTTTGAGGACATACCAAGTGAGGCTGAAAGTGATGCCTCGGAAGTGGGCAACACATCGGCCCAAGAGAAGTTCGAAAAGCTCAAAAAGGTGTGAGGGAAAGCTCCAAGGAAAGAAGCAAGAAAAGCAAGAAAGAGAACAAGAAGAAAGAAGAAGAAGAAGAAAAGAAGAAAGAAGACAGCAAGCAAGAAAAGAAGAAGAAGAGAAAGAAGGAAGAAAAGAAAAGAAGAAAAAGAACACCTTCACCATCTCCATCACCATCCTCGTCATCCTCATCGTCGTCCTCATCTAGTGAGAATGGAGATGATGATGATGAGTACTACGGCACAAGAATTCCCAAGCGAACAATCAAGCCCAAGTCGAAGCTCAAAGCAAAGAATGACTACAAAAGCGTATCCTTTAACTATGACTCCTTGGATGTCAAATCCAAGGATGATGTGACTACTCCCGTTGGCAAATTACCCCAATTCGATGGGACTAACTTTGCCAAATGGAAGCATATGATGAAAGCTTATCTAATCGGCTTAAGCTTGGAATTGTGGAATATTGTGTGTGTAGGTTTTGAAGATCCCAAAGATTTTAGGAACCTCACTCCAAGTGACCGTCGCAACATTAGGAGGAATGGTCAAGCTACAAGCATACTCCTTAGTGCCTTGAATGCCCAAGAGTACAACCGTGTTAGTGGACTTGAGATTGCTAAGGAGATTTGGGACATTCTCCACATTGCACATGAGGGTGTTGACAAAGTCAAGAAATCCAAGATCAACATATTGATGGCCGAACTCAATAGATTTACTATCTTTGATGGAGAAGGGCCACAAGAGATGTTTGATAGGTTGATGGTCATTGTTGGAAAAATAAGGGGTCTAGGTGGTGATGAGCTAGATGACCACTTTGTTGTGAAAGTGATGTTGGAGGCCTTTGCTCCAAGAAATCCCACTCTAGTCACCTTGATTAGAGAGAAGAAAAGGTTTGAGGAGCTCTCTCCAAATGATTTTCTTGGGAGAATTCTTACACATGAGCTCATGGACAAGGAAATTCAACATAGAAAGAAGATTGGGGAGTTGGAAGCTAAGTTAAACAACTTGAAGGTTAAAGAGGTTGCTCTCCATTCCCACAAGTCAAGCAAACCCTCCTCTTCATCCAAGTACACTGCTTCTTCCAAGCCTCTTAAGTCAAAATCCAAAAGGGTGGAAGTAGAGAGCTCCACAAGTGATTCGAGCGAAGATGAAGATGAAGGTTCTCATGTTGAGATTGGGGACATGGCCTTGTTCATGAAGACTTACAAGAAAGGATTGAAGAAGCAAGGGTACAAGTTTGGAGGAAGTTTCCCAACAAGAAAAAGAGAACTTGCTACAATTGTGGAAGCACCGAGCACTTCATTGCTGATTGCCCTAATGAGAAGAGAGAAAATAGGAATGACAAGGGTAAAGGGAACTACAAGAAAGACCAAAAACCACACTACAAAAGAAGACACTATGGTGGAGAAGCCCACATTGGTCATGAATGGAACTCCGGAGATGAAAGCTCTAGTGAAGAGGAAGGGAAGAAAATTGCAACCGTGGCTATCAAGAAGCTTCCCTCCACCTCAAGGTTGTTCAACAATTTAACCGATGATGAAGAGAGCACATCCATTCATTGTCTCATGGCCAAGGGCGAGAAGGTAAAAACTAACCCAAAACCCTTTCCTCAACCTAGTGATGAGTCGGAAATGGACTCTAGTGATGATACTAGTGATGAAGAAGCAAACCAACTTGTTCGTGAAATGGATGAGCAATCTAGAGATTTTATGGCTAAGCTAATAGTAGAACTAGAGAAAAGCCAAGACACCATTATCTCCGATAGAAGTGAGATTGATGCTTTGCGTTTGGAAGTCAACCAAGCGAAGAGTGTCATAGCTACTCTCAAGGAGGACTTTCGGCACTCAAGCTCAATGTAATTCTCTCAAGTTGAGGAATGAAGAGCTTGAGGAGCAATATAGCCTCCTTTGGAGTAGCACCTCACATCCCTCGAAGGTAAAAGGCGACTCTAGTGCTTCTACTAGCAAGGGCTGTGATAGATGTTATCATATTGATATTGAACCTTATGCCACTAACCTTGCTAACATGGAAGCTTTAAAGAAAGAAATTGCTAGGTTGAACTCAATCATAGCTAGAGGATGCATGGGTGAAGAAAACAAAAGGGCAAGATTCACCAAGAGGAAAGTGTTAGAGAAAAGCAAGAATCCGGGCTTTGGATATATTGAAGGTGGCGAGACCAATGAAAGAAAAATCATCAAAGAAAAAGAATGCCTTGAATTCAAGAGTTACGGATTTCTCGTTCTCCCGGACCCGGAGGTTCCGACCTCCAAGCCGGGAGGTTCCGAGTCCGGAAGCCTCGAGCCGCTCGAACGGCCCAACTCGGAGGTTCCTAGAAAATTCTCGGAAGTTCCGGACCGTAAAGACAAGACAAAGAAAAAGAGCAAGACTCGAAGCGACATGGTTCCGGGACCCCTAACACTTGTATGCAGGTTGAAAATCATCCAATGATGCCTAGAAGAAACTTGAGTCCCAACAAGAGCAAAGCCCATGCATCTAGAGACATATCTCCTAGCTATGTGTTGAGACGCAACAATGTTGGTAAAGTTGTTGCCACGTATGTTGGAAATGAGTCCAACATATATGTGAAAAGATCACTATGGGTTCCAAAAGTTTTGGTTACTAACGTGGAAGGCCCCAAGTCAAATTGGGGACCTAAAAGAAGGAACTAAATTGTTTTGTAGGCATACTCCTCCGGTGGATCAAGTTGGGTGCTTGATAGCGGATGTACACATCATATGACCGGAGAAAAGAGTATGTTCTCATCCTATCTCCATTTGGAAGGACCAAAGGAAACCATTGCATATGGAGGGGATACAAAAGGAGAAGTCATCGGCGTAGATGATATTCCTATATCTCAAAATTATTCAATTACAAATGTTATTCATGTTGATCCGTTGGGTTACAATCTATTATCGGTTTCACAACTTAGTGAGATTGGTTTTGATTGCCACTTCTCGGATAAGGGTGTGTCCATCATAAAAAGGGAGGATTCCTCTATTGTCCTCACGGGTCGCTTGAGGGGGAGGCTTTACCTAGTTGATCTCAACAAAAGTAAAGTTTCTCCCAAGACTTGTCTAGTGGCAAAATCTAGCATGGGTTGGCTATGGCATCACCGTCTAGCCCATGTTGGCATGAGGAACTTGGCCAAACTTTTGAAAGATGAACAGATCCTTGGACTAACAAATGTACATTTTGAGAAAGATAGGATTTGCAAAGCATGCCAAGCCGGAAAGCAAGTAGGAGCACCTCACCCACCAAATAGCATCCTCACTACTTCAAGCCCATTGGAGCTCATCCACATGGATCTATTTGGACCGGTGGCCTACATAAGTATTGGCGGTAACAAATATGGCTTAGTTATTGTTGATGATTATTCTCGCTTCACATGGGTGTTCTTCGTATTTGACAAGAGCGAAGTGCAAGGAAAGGTGAAGACCTTCATTAGAAGAGCACAAAGGGAATTCGGGCTACCAATCAAGAAAGTGAGAAGTGATAATGGCTCGGAGTTCGGAACACCTATGTTGAAGAATTTCTAGATGAAGAGGGCATCAAGCATGAATTTTCAGCACCTTATACCCCTCAACAAAATGGGGTGGTTGAGAGGAAGAATAGAACTCTTATCGAGATGGCAAGAACCATGTTGGATGAGTACAAGACTCAAGACATCTTTTGGGCCGAAGCTATCAACACGGCTTGCCATGCAATCAACCGCCTCTATCTTCACAAGTTTCACAAGAAGACCTCCTATGAGCTTATTACCGGTAAAAAGCCCAAGGTGTCTTACTTTAGAGTGTTTGGGTGCAAATGTTTTATTCTAAACAAGAGGCCCCGAACCTCTAAGTTTGCACCAAAGGTTGACGAAGGATTTCTTCTTGGTTATGGTCCAAATGAGCATGCTTATCGAGTCTTCAATCTAACCACCGGGAGGATTGAAGTCACGGTAGATTTGACCTTTGATGAATCTAATGGCTCTCAAGTGGAGCAAGTTGATTTGAATGTTGTAGGTAAAGAGAAGCCATCTTGTGAAGCAATCAAGCAAATGGCCATAGGTGATGTTAGACCAGTTGAGGCACAAGAGGAAGATGAAAACCAAGCACAAGCTTCAACACCACTCGAAGGGCCAGAAGCCACTGGTTCAGGAGTTGTGCAGACCTCGGAGGTTCCGAGAAATTCCTCGGAGGTTCCGGGAACTGGCGCTGAAATCCAACCTCCGAGAAATTCCCTGGAGGTTCCGGGGTCTGGAAGTCCAACACCACAAGACACCCTGAATCAGCAAGTTGATCAGCAAGGGGATGTCCAAGCAAGCACATCGAGCCCCAAGCCGATGAAGATGATGAAGACCAACCTCTACACCAACCTCTTGGACCATCACATCCTCGTGTACATCAAGTCATACAACGGGATCATCCCGTTGACAATATTCTTGGGAGCATAAGGAGAGGGGTAACAACACGATCTCGTCTTAAAATTTTTTGTGCATTTTACTCGTTTGTTTCCTCTCTTGAACCAACCAAGGTAGAGCAAGCTCTTGAGGATCCGGATTGGGTGGTGGCCATGCAAGAGGAGTTGAACAACTTTGAAAGAAATCAAGTGTGGGAGTTAGTGGAGAGACCAAACACAAACATCATCGACACTAAGTGGGTCTTTCGGAACAAGCAAGATGAGTTTGGTATTGTGACTAGGAACAAAGCAAGATTGGTTGCTCAAGGGTACACCCAAGTTGAAGGGCTAGACTTTGGAGAGACATATGCACCGGTAGCAAGACTTGAAGCAATTCGATTTCTACTAGCTTTCGCGGCCCATCATGACTTCAAGCTCTATCAAATGGATGTCAAGAGTGCATTTCTCAATGGACCACTCTCCGAAGAAGTATATGTTAAGCAACCACCGGGTTTTGAAGATCCCAAGCGTCCTAATCATGTCTACAAACTCCATAAGGCGCTCTATGGGCTAAAGCAAGCACCAAGAGCATGGTTTGAATGCCTTAAGGATTTCTTGCTTAAGCAAGGCTTTGAGATAGGCAAAGCCGATGCTACTCTCTTTACTAGAAAAGTTGATGGTCATATTTTTGTATGCCAAATATATGTCGATGACATAATATTTGGTAGTACTAATGAAACTTTTTGTGAAGAGTTTAGTAGGGTGATGACAAAGAGGTTTGAAATGTCCATGATGGGTGAGCTTAAGTTCTTTCTTGGATTTCAAATCAAACAAGCTAAAGAAGGGACGTTCATATGTCAAATCAAGTATACAAGGGATATGTTAAAGAAGTTTGACATGGACAAGGCAAAGCCTATCAAGACTCCAATGCCTACCAATGGACACATGGACCTCAATGAAGAAGGGAAATCCGTGAACCAAAAGGTATATCGCTCCATGATCGGCTCTCTTCTTTACTTATGTGCATCTAGGCCGGATATTATGCTTAGTGTGTGCATGTGTGCTAGATTTCAAGCTAACCCGAAAGAGTGCCATCTCATGGCCGTAAAGAGAATCTTGAGATATCTAGTGCATACCCCTAACCTTGGCTTGTGGTATCCTAAGGGCTCCACTTTCGATTTACTTGGCTATTCGGATTCCGATTATGCCGGTTGTAAAGTAGATAGAAAGAGTACATCGGGGACTTGCCAATTCCTTGGTAGGTCTCTAGTGTCTTGGAGTTCTAAAAAGCAAAACTCGTAGCGCTTTCCACCGCCGAGGCCGAGTATGTTGCGCCGGCGCATGTTGTGCTCAACTACTTTGGATGAAGCAAACCTTAAAAGATTACGGATGTCACTTTTCCCATATCCCACTTTTGTGTGACAATGAAAGTGCCATAAAGCTTGTAAACAAGCCCGTAAGCCATTCTCGCACAAAACATATAGACATCCGTCATCACTTCTTGAGATACCACGAAGCCAAAGGAGATATCATTTTAAGTCATGTGAGCACCGACAAACAACTAGCCGATATCTTCACTAAACCTCTCGATGAGTCAAGGTTTTGTAGCTTAAGGAATGAACTAAATATTCTTGATTCTCGTTGCGTGGTTTGATCTCTAGCATGCCATAATTGTTTGCTTCAATCCGTTAGTTTTCTCCGAAAATTTGTTTAAAAAAGGTGTGTGAAAACACTATCTTAAAGGTTTTTCAAAATCTATTTTCTTATCCCTAACTTGTCTTAAGTGGCTATAGTTGTGTGTGTGATTGTCTGTTTTTCTAGCCACTTGAGTCAAGGGTACCATGACCTAAGAATCTCAGTTGATAGAAAGATCAAAATCTCAAAAAGAGTAGAAGTTAAATGTCTCTGGAATTTAAGTTTCGGAAGCTCCGAGGAAATCTTTGGAGGCTCCGGGCCTCGGAAGCTCTGAGAAAATCATCGGAAGCTCCAATCTTTACAGACTTAACGCTCAGTCTCGACCGAAGGGGAGTTAAAAGGAATAAAGCATCAACGAAGAATATTCTTTTACCTACGGTAAACCCGTCATTCCCTTTCACCATAGTCAACCCTCTCAGATCCAGTTTTACCGCTTCCCTCTCTCCCTCTCTCTCCCGAAGGGAACCGCACCGCACCGTCCTTCTCCACCGCTTCACCGCCGCCGTTTCCCTCGCCGCTGGTGACCACGCTCCTCGCAGGCTACTCGCACGTAGCCGTGCCTCCTTCCTCGTCCGTGGGTCACTGCTGAGGAGTAACAAGGAAGGTCCGCTCGGGTCCAGTACGGAGAAGAAGAAGAAGGCTTCAATCTGCACCCTCTCCTGTCGATCCCCTGGCGTAAACACGTTTTGAAGACCTTCGCCTTCCATCTCCTTCATCCCAATCAAGGTAATCTGAGGCCTAACCCTAACCCTAACCCTAATTCCTAGGTCTATCTGCTGTTAGGGTTCTAGATCTTGGATTCGTAGAATGCTGCCTGTTTGCCCTGTCCTGAATGCATGTGATGCAAGTGTAGTTTAGGTTTAGTTGAAAGTTGAATCAAATTTCAGAGTGCAGTAAGGTTGACAGAGGCTCGGAGGTTTCGAGAAAATTCTCGGAGGTTCCGAACCCTGTAATCTACTGTAGGCTGACCTTGATTCAAAGTTCCACTGAACTTCACTTCACCTGCAACACCTTTTCTCATATTTGTCCTAGCTAAATTCAATCATGTTTGCTTCCTTGGTTAATATTCAGTTGAAAGTTGAATCAACAAACCGTCCTCTGTCGTATACTGACTTCGGAGGTTCCGAGAAAATCCTTGGAGGTTCCGAAGTCTGTACTAACAAGTGACAGTCTGTGATTCAAAATTCCACTAAAAATTAATCAATTGAACTTCATGCCTATCTTGATCCACTGTCCTTATCTGTCCTGATCCCACTCTTATCTGCTGCTCATATTTCTCCCTGGCAGATGTCTGGCACCCCTGCTGACAAGACATATACCAAGAGGCAGAGGCCACTCTTTGAGACACCTGCTGGTGAAAGAGTCTTCAAACTTGCAGCAAGGGCAACTGCTGGTGGCAGTGGCAGCAGAGGGAAGGCCACCCCTAGAAGAGGCAAAGGGGGCAGTCTATCAGGAGGGAGAGGATCTGGGTCAACTGCCCATGTAGAGGATAATGGAGGAACAGAAGGAAAGACCATTCCCATAGAGCTTGAAGATGACATGCCTTTAGGGGAAATAGACTCAACCTATCTGAAGTATCACAAGGGGTTGCTTAAAAGACACCCTCCAACAAAGTATGATAACTCTGTGTACATTGAGCACACGAATTATGATGGAGCGGGGTTCTTGGTCAAGAAGGCCAGAGAAGAGAATCCATATGTGAACCCCAAGATGGCAGCAATCGACTATAGGTTTTGGTCTGTTTTCCATTTCAAGTTCTATGAGACCGTCCTAAACACAAAGATGAAGTTTATCAAGATGAAATGGATTGATTTTACCCATCTGGAAGCAACAGAAGAACCAGTGAAGGAAGAGGTGCTTGAGCTGGTGGACAAATACAGGATGAGAGATATAATGAGCTTCAAATATGACTGGAACATTGAAGTCTTAGCTCAGTTTCATGCTACCTTCTTTCATGAGGACAAAAAAGAGACCATCCATTGGATGACCGAAGGTGTGCATTACAAGATTGATTTCATCACTTTTGCTAGATTGTTTGGGTTCAGCAAGGAAGACAGGGAGGCAGATATCATACACTTTGAGGCTCATATGAACCCTAGCAAGATTGCTGCCACTTATGAGTATGATGAGCTGGCAGATGGCTCTACCACTGCCCTGAAATCTGTGTATTATGTGCTCAACAACATGTTTAGGGAAACCATCTATCCAAAAGGAGGAAGTGACTCAACCAGCCTTAGGAGATTTACACCAAATCGCCGGCTAGGCCGCACGCCGGGAGCTAGACCATTTTACGTGAGCGAGTTTATCCGGTACAACTTGGTGGAAGTGACGAAAGCGGGAAGTGTAACCTGCCCTATGCTCCATACATTATGTACATGATCGAGATGGTTTCCGGGGTCAGTTTCAAGAAGGATGTTGAGCATGCATCTTACCAGGTCAAGCAGTGCAGCATCAGAAGAAGCAGCATGTTGTGGAGGAGCACATTCTCAAGAAGGCCAACACCAAGCAGCACAAATCTGGTCCAGCAGGAGGAGAAGAAGGATCCAGCAAGGCACCCATGCCTGCTGGACTGCATAAGCTGAGGGGCATGGTGAGGGACACCTGGAGGTACTGCAGATGGACATCACATCAGCTGTTTGAGCTCAGGGAGGATATGAACAGGCTGCTGAAGCACCAGGGGCTGTCTTTCGATGCCATGCACCATCCTCCACCTCTCTTTCCTGATTTTCCAGAGTATACTACTAGTGAGGAGGAGGGTGAGAAGGAGCCTGCCAGTCCTATGGCTGAAGATACACCTGCTGCTCACTCTGAGGGAGATGAAGAAGATGCTGAGCCACTCGGTGCCAAGATGGCCAGACTTAGGAAGGAGGCTGCTGGTAAGAAGGCTATGGGTTCCTCATCTGGTGCTAGAATCAGGAGAAAGGCCACTGCTGGAAGACCTGTCAGAAGGCCCATTGACCTGTCCTCGGGATCTGGTTCTGACTTTGGTTCTGACAGCACAGTTCCTGAAGCAGAGGAGGATGACTCCGACTTCAGTGATGAGGAGTGATTCACCTAGGTCCTGTTCTCACTTCCTCTCTTCTTTTCTCTCCTTTTTGTTAAAGCGTTGACAAAGGGGGAGAGATGTGAAGATTGAGAAGAATGCGAAGACCCGGAGCTTAGCTTCTTCGGTGGCCGGCTAACAACAAAATTTCTTTTGTTCTTTTGGTGAGATGAGAGTGCTAACTATTCTCTCATAAACTCCGGTGGTTAATGTTGAACTCGCGTAAAGCTTTTAGCTTGCCTATGTTGGCAAGCGAGTGTTCGGTCATGGTCATTTGTGGGATTTGCAAACTTTAAAACCTTTGTGATGGATGTAATAGAGCTAGATGTGTTGGATGTTGTTATCTTTATCTAGCTGCTATTTTCTGGTCATATTGTTGCTCTGCCTGTGTATTGTTGTTTGTTGGAGTATCTGTTGCAGACCTCGGAGGTTCTGAGAATTTTTTCCGGAGGCTCCAACTGCTGGAGGTTCCAGAAACTTTCTCGGAGGTTCCGAACTCTGCTAACAGATAACTCTCTGATTGTTTTCACATGGCATATGCATCACGTATTATCTGCTACACTTCTTTTGCACCCCTCGATGGCTTGAGTACAACTTTCTTGACACTTTTACTCACAATGTATGCAAATTAATTGTCAGTTAAGACATTTCACCCTATTCAAAAGGTACATGCATACATTGAGGGGGAGACTTGTACTCAAATCATCAAAAGCTCAATCTTTCAAATTAAATTGTAAACTTTAATTGGGTTGTCAACATTTACCAAAAAGAGGGAGATTGTAAGTGCAATCAAGCCCCGTGAGGGTTTTGGTGATGTTGACCACACAATTAAAGAGCTAATGAGCCTTTGAGTCTCTTGTGCGAAAGCATAGAGTTATTATCACGGGTGCAAAATAAAGATTGGAGACCCCTCAACTTATTAAAGAAGGATGCCTGTGTTACTTGAAGGAGTTTTATTTATTTTACTTTTTGAATTTGAGTATAGGGCAATCCGTACTATCAAGAGGGATACTAATGGTGAGTTAGGGTGGTTTCAAGTGCTCATACTCCATCTTTCTTAAACCTTAATCCTCACCCCAAGGGAAGTGACCGGCGGTTGTTTTGCTCTCGTTTCTTTGTTCGGAGGTTCCGAAGTTTTTCTCGGAGGTTCCGACCGTACGGGCTACGATGCGAGTTTTCAAAAGTCGGAAGTTCCGAGATTTTTCTCGGAGGTTCCGAACTCCGGAATATAGCCGTTATCGTTCCGGATGCGGGGGTATTTATACCCCACCGTTCCCCAACGGTTATCTTTTTCCTCCCATTGCACGAACGCCGTTCCTTGCTCGTTTCTCTCACCTTGCATTCACTCCTAACCTACTCTCTTCCAAATCCTTGCCTAGCATTGATTGAGAGTGGATTCTTGAAGTGAGTTAGTGAGCCAATCTCTTTCCCCTTGGTACTTGAGCACTTGGAAGAACCCTAGCAAGCTTGGTGGATCTATTACTCTTGGAGCTTTGCTCCTAGACAGATAGAGGTTCTTGGAAGCTCTCCAAACCGATTTGTGGAAGCTCCAAGGTGTTTGTATTACCCTTTGTGATTCTAGTGGAAAGACTCCACCTATTACCCAAAGTGATAGGTGTGAGAGAGGAGTTGACCTTGGTGGTCCCTAGCCTTTGTGGCTTCCTCAACAACGTGGACGTAAGCAAGCCTTTGTGGCGAGCTGAACCACGAGATAAATCTTTGTCTCATGCGTGCTCTTGTTTACTTACTTGTTCATGCTTGTTCTTGACTAGATCTATTAGGGTTTGCTCCCGATCTACTTCGTGGTACCTTCCTAGCTTGTCCTTTGCTTAGAAATCTTCTTGTTAGGTCCTAAGTACCTCCTAGATTTTAGTAGATCCGGTTTTCATCAAGTTATTCGCGGCTCAAGTTATTTATGCTCTGTTCTAACAAATTTGTCGGAAGTTCCGAGTTTATTTTCGGAAGCCGCCTCGTTCGGAGGTTCCGAGAATAATCTCGGAGGTTTCGGGGTACGACGGTGTTTTCGCGAGAAAAAGTTTAAATTTTGTGTGCGGGCCTATTCACCCCCCCTCTAGGCCATATTGCCTCGATCCTTTCGGAGGGTTGGCGGAACAGCGCGGGATATGATTCCCAGGCGGTGTTAGAGGGCCGGCGTGGCGGGGATTCGCCTTTGACTCGGGCGCCCGCGGCGTGTCGAGCATTTAATGCTCCGGTCAGGGGAGTGGGCGTGGCACCATGGGCTGTGGCGGTGGACCCGTGCGAGCCTCGAGTGAGGCGGAGTCCCGCCCGAGGGTGCGCATAGCCCTCGAGCGAGGCGGAGTTTCGCCCGAGGGGGCGTCCAGCCCTCGAGCGAGGCGGAGTTTCGGTGTTACGGCGCCGGGCCCCTCGAGCGAGGCGGAGTTTTGCCCGAGGGGTGCTGGGGCCGACTGCTTGCTGGGCCATGTTAGTCGGGCCGTGGTTGTACGAGGTGTAGTTTGTCGTTGATGAGTTTGCATTTTTATTATTTTGTGAAGAAATGAGTTTTCCCCTAGTTATTAGGGACGTTATGGCCGTCCCCGACAAAAATGCGATTTTATGGGTCTACCACCGTATCCACCCTCCTAATTAATTGACAATTGGGTCCGGTGTGAGGGGTAAAGTGGACCCGATTAGGATGAAAAATGTTTTTTAAATTATTCGATCTTTGTAGTGTAGATAACAACAGCAGATTGAAGAGAGATACCACACTGCTCGTTGTCTCCGATGTGTCCAGAACTAACCTCCGTTTCGGAGGAACAAAGCCCAACTTCACTCTTAAAGCTGGTTAATTTTTCCAATATATGCACTCGTGTTTACAAAGTCAGTCGAAAAGAAGCTAATCACTCCCTCCGTTCTCATTTATAAGGCGCACACGTAAAACGAGATTCAAACTTTATCATCTTTGACCAATAATTTACCCATCTATTTTTTGTTTTGTCACTCAGATTTGAAATGGTTGGATTTGTAATCAAATGTACTTTCCGATGAGTATAAATTCATAACCATAACTAATATAATATAAAAGAAATGAATAGTCAAAGTATGATTTATAAGACCGTGTCACATTAGCTCGCGCCCGGTAAAGATGAACGGAGGGAGTAGAACTTAAAAACACAGGCGAAATGAAGCGCAGCATGACTGTATGTGCTATGTATGTGTAAGTGACGGAATGGTCGTGGGTTCTATCCATGCCACCCCCGGGCTGGTCCATCCCCGCATGCACATGTCCGCGCCCACGCGGACATGCGCCATAAACCCACTGGCCACTGCTGCCGCGAGCGGGCGAGTCCGACCAGAATTTTCTCGCCGGCGTCGTGCGGCTTCTCCCATCTCAAGCCAGCGACCGGCTCGTGGATCGAGCTACTAATTGCAGCTGCCACCTTGCAAAAGGAGTACTAGGGAGCTGGAATCATATACTCCTACAAACTTAGGATACTTTAATCTCGATTTATTCGCGGTAATCTGCTGCCAGCTTTTCCCAAGATTATTGTTAAACAATAGATAAGTGCGGGGAGGAGGAGTTGGCTTCTCTCTCAAGAATGTGGTGAAGAAATGGACGTGCAATGGGTGTATTAATTAATGCTTATCCGAGCGAAAAGGACGTGACATAACGGGAAGGATGTTATGGTTATGGCAATGGTCTTTATAAAGTATGGTTTGTTTTTATTTGGATGGTATGTATGTTCTAGAGAATCCATGAGGGGGAAAAGTATATTCTAGAGAGAAATAGACTTCTCATGTCAGTGGTATTCAGTAGTGATGAAGAATTTTAAAAGATGACATCCCAGTCTCCTAGATAAGCTGATGGAATCCCTCTCTTGGTTTTTGGTTTATTACCCCGAATTTGTCGCCGATGGTGTTTTTGATGACCACCAAAAGTAGGGGTTAAGAGGCTGTGAAGATATGATGGATATGATGAGTGAATAGTGCTACTTTTGCTCCTCTTTTGCACATCTAAAGAGCCTATGATGAGTGAATAGTGCTACTTTTGCTCCTCTTTTGCACATCTAATAATTGTTCGTTTCGTTTGGTGTGGTGATACTACCAGTATCTTCAAATGTCAATCGCTGATCATGGAAAGTTGTTTGGTGTGTTGCGACACACTTAAATCCCAGTGGACACATTCTCAAAAGAAGAGTACCTAATTGTTCTAATTGGAGTAGCGTGCTAACAACTCGACGTGGTGCGCAGTGAACACCCATCACATGAGCGTGATCAAGTGGTGTCCAAAATGGACAAGTTTCCACTGTTGCTTTTTCTTTTCTTCTTTTCCCTTCTCAACGTGACTTTGCATTGGTGGTATTGTATTAGTTGCAAATAAATGCTGCTTGGCCGGAGTATCGTGAGATATATACGCTGCCGTGGGCCGGGAGTAGTGAGAGCAACTCCAACAATATGACAAATTAATTTGACATCCATCTAATTTTGGCAAAACAAGAAAAAATGTCCTCAAACAGTTTGACAAACCAACTTGGCAAAACTCACCTCTCCGCACACATATATTTGCGCGCGCGGATCGTGGTTGCCATCGTTGTTTCCCTGTAGGTGGGAGGGTGAAAAAGAAATAAAGGCTAGAGAAGGATTTATGATGTAATAAGTTTTCAAGTGGTGAAAGGGCACAAACGTAATTTTATTTCTCTCAGGATTCCAAATGTAAGTTAGATCTGAGTTTGACAAGTGAATTATGCCAAACTGTTGGAGATAAACTCTTTTTTACTTGACATATCTTTTTAAGAGTTGTCAAAACACAATATTTGCTAAGTAAAATTGACAAACTCTTGGAGATGCTCTCAACGTTTTTGCTTTTAATAAATGTTGTCCTTTCTTCTTGACACATCATTATCGGTCATCTACGCTCTGTTCGTTTGGCTTATCAGGCACCAATCAGCAGTACTTTTCTCTCATAACAAACCAGCCGCCAACAACTACCCAACAGTACTTTTCTCTCAAAACAAACCAGCACCAACCACCAACCACCAGCCAAACGAACAAGCTGCTAATTGTGCACACATTCTCCAAGGATGAGGATCATGATACCAGAACCAGAGCAGAGCAGTAGCCGATGGTTCGACGTGATCCGTAGTAAAAACCCATGACACCCGAGCGTGATCACGTGGGTGTTCGGAATGGACGAGTTTCTGCTGGCTTTGCTTAATTTGGTGCGAGCGTGTGCCTGAATGCATGTGGTGCTGCGGAAAGCAGTTGGAAAATGCAGCACTGCGCGAGTGTATGGTGAGTAGATTGAGATCTAGAGAGATATGAATTGAGCGAAATGGCAGCACGTTCGTTCGGCTTATCAGCCACTAGCCAACAAGATTTCTTTTCCTCGTAACAAACCAAATGCACCAAAGAACCGTGCCAAAAGAAGATTTTCCCTCCGAACAAATCAGCATCGACCATCGCCCACTGCCTAAACGAACAGGCTGGATCTCAATTGTAAAGAAAATTCCTCTCTGTGTTGAAATTTTTTGTCGTGTTTACCTTTTCATCACGACATTTGACTATTTATTTTATCAAAAAGTTTATTACCTATGCATAAAAAAGACAAGCCATATTTAAAATACTTTTTATCATAAATAAATTATAAATAAAACAAATGGTATTTACATAATTTTAAGAGCATTCAATTTTAAGATCAATGTTCAAACCTCATAAAAAAATAAATGACACGAAGGATGTTACTCCCTCTGTTTGAACTTTGTTTTATTTATTTATACTCTATATGTGACAATGGGTAAGAAGCATCGGAGCAGTAAACATCACATACTCATCGACGGTCGACGCCGCCGCGATGTTTTGTTCGGCACTTGGATGGGCAGGGGTCGTCGGTCGAGGACTCGAGGTCCACCAACATGAGAAAAGAGTATGCACCACCTGGTGCTGCTCCTATAGACGACTGTAGATATCTTGGAGAGTGCAGCCGGCCATGACCAGCATCTGTTTGAGGCACCTACAGCGGCATCTCCCTCGCCGGTTTGTCCCTTTCTCTCTCGATCCCTCGATCTGTTACAGCCACACATGGGGGTGGAGCGGTTCGAACAAGTGGTTCATGGAACCGACCCGCAAAAATGATGCTAATGGGCTCCTCCTCCAACTCGTTTCAAAAACCAGAGAACCATTAGGTGGACAAGTTCGACCCATCCATACGTAGACTTGAGCTGGTCCTGCGTGAGCACCTTGGTGGGGAAGATGTAGAGCGCGCACGATGTCGAGGCTGGGCGCGAGATGGACTCCAACACCGGCATGTTGTAGCAGAGCGACTTGCGCTGGACGTCGAGGTGAAGATGACGACGTGCTTGCCGCCGGACGCCCGGACGTCGAGGCGGAGATGACGACGTGCTTGTCGCCGGAGACAGCGGCGGCGATGGCCTCCCCCTAGTGGTTGTACAGCCTCGTGACCCCTTCAGCGCGCATCCTGTTGATCTTGGCTGAGACGAACTCCGGCGCCCGTGGTGGGCTCGGGAGCGGCGGCGTCCACGTGCTCTGCGGCAGCGTCGGCCTTATCTGCGGCAACGACGTCGGCCTGATATGCAGCGGCGGTGTCGTCGGCATTCTCTGCAGAAGCGTCAGTCTTATCTGCGGCGGAGTCAGTGGCCTACTCTGCGGCGGCGTGACCTGCGGTGGTGGTGTGCCCTGCGGCCGCGGCGCGAGCCTGACGGTGTCATTGAAGGAGATGAGAGGAGAGGCAATGGCGGCCGGGAAAAACTGTGCCAAGAGGCAAAGAAGAATAGTTAATTTGCATTAATTAATTAACATGGTTCGATCCACCAGAATCATTGGGTACACCGGATCGAGTGGTGCCCCTTTCTACTCGTAATGAGTCGATGGATATAGTTCCAGGACCGCTCCATGGAGCACCAACGCCCACCTTTGTTACAGCGATCACACTAAGCATGGAAAAAGATGGAAGCGTCCGTCGTCCGACCGACAGGTAACTGAGATTCATCCCGAAAGCAACTCCAAGAGACTATTATCTTGACTTAACTAAACCTAAAAAATGGAAAATTTGTTCAAAAACTCAATCCAACGTATTAGCTAAACTTGCCCTCTCTATCCTCCGCTAGCTAAACGGGGCTTCCCTAGCCATCTTTGGTTAGCGGGAGTTCGCTAGCTATCCCCTCATACATGAGTATGGCGGCGGGACCCACTAGCGGTGGAGCATATGGTGAGTTGATTTTAGCTAGTCTCTTGGATTTCATCAACTTTTTCTTATTTATTTCATTTTACATACTAGCCAAATCGGGGTTTTAGCTAGTGATTTTTGAAAGGCTCTTGGAGTTGCTAAGAGCAACTCCAAGAGGTTCTTATAAAAAATTAGCTAAAACCCCAATTTAGCTCATATGTAAAATGAAATAGCTAGCAAAAAGTTGTTGACATCCAACAGCCTATCTAATCGGAACTCTCTATATGCTCCACCACCTGTGAGTCCCGCCTGTCATACTCATGAAAATCAGGATAGCTAGTCACTAGTCACTAGCCAAAGATAGCTAGTGGGCAACGAATTTAGCTAGTCAGGATAGCTAGTCGAGTAGATGGCTAGTCTGTTGGAAGAGTGTTTTTGAGACTTTTTTCCAAAATTTAGTTAGTCAAGTCATTTTAGGCCGGTCTATTGGACTTCCTCTAAGTGCACGCACACAGGAGAAGTTAAAGATTCATTCGGTGCACGGGAGGGGAGTAGGAGCGAGGCCGGCCGGTTTACGCCGACCGGAAAGCGAGGGCGCTATTGCCAAGTCGAAACGTGGTGCCTGCGGGCGGCCAACTACTTGTTCGGTTGGCCTGGTGGCCGATGGCCAGTCTTTGGTTTTGTTACGAGAGAAAATCTTGCTTTTACTTTCTGGCAGTTCTTCGGTGGGCGATTCGTTCCACAGAGAAAATGCTGTTGGTGGTGGGCGATAACCCGAGCGAACAGGGTGCAAATGGCTAATCCCGACGTCAAAACAGTGCCACACGTCCACACTCTCTCCTCCGCTACCCCGCCCACGTGGCGCCGAGGTCAAATTCCCCCGGGGGCCCCGAGTCGCTTTCGGCGAGGCCGTTCCCGTTCAGAAGCATCTGGTCGCTCGCTCCGTCGCGACGAGACGCCACAAAACGGGGTGAAAACTGAAAAGGAAGAGAAGGAGAAGAAAAGGGAGACGGAACCGTCGTCTCGTGGCTTCCATATTCCCAGGTCCCAGGGGGGGCGTCTCGTGGCTTTTAAAGCAAAGCCACTTTCCGGTGGGGGTCCATTTGTCGGTCTCGAGCAAGGTTCCCCACCCGCCGCGCCTTTTTGTTCCTTCGGAATTGGGGCCCGCACGTCAGCGAGGCTCGGCTCAAGCTCAACGTTCTTTCTAGACGCCGCCACGCATGGAGGCGTGTCGGGTCCCCTGACGCGCGGGCGCCCCCGCCGGCCTGTTAGATCCACGGACGTGCGGGTCTGGGGGCACACGCTCGCTAGCGAGGCTACGCGTCCGCACTCCGCAGGCCGCCGCACCGCGCGGCTCCACGCCGCGTGCGTCGTATAAAGTTGGGCATCTCTACCCCCCTGCTCCGTTGTCAGTTGTCACCTCCCTCTCCCTCTCCCTTACCAGTCACCACCGTCGCCACCGGGCAGGAGGATCGCGGCGCGCGAACACGGAGACGAGCCGGCAGGCCATGTCGGGCCCGAAGCTGGACCGCACCCCGAGCATCCGCGACCGCGTCGAGGACACCCTCCACGCGCACCGCAACGAGCTCGTCGCCCTCCTCTCCAAGTAAGCAGCCCCCTAAAGCCCCTGCTGATTGTTCGGCTGTTCCTCAGTTCCTCTGACGCGGCGGCGGCGGCAGGTACGTGAACAAGGGGACGTGCATCCTGCAGCCGCACCACATCCTCGACGCGCTCGACGAGGTCCAGAGCTCCGGGGGCCGCGCGCTCGCCGAGGGGCCCTTCCTCGACGTCCTCCGCTCCGCGCAGGAGGCGATCGTGGTTCCGCCGTTCGTGGCCATCGCGGTGCGCCCGCGCCCGGGGGTCTGGGAGTACGTCCGCGTCAACGTGCACGAGCTCAGCGTCGAGCAGCTCACCGTCCCGGAGTACCTGCGCTTCAAGGAGGCGCTCGTCGACGGCCAGTATGTGCTGCTTCGACATCCCCTGATCCTATATCCTCTGCTTTGCTTTGTTTTTTTTGCGGGAATTTGTGGTGGTCGGCTTAGCTTGTTTTCGCGTCATACTGTCGTGGGTCACTCCAGACTCCACTAGCACTATACTCCACTTTGTTGCCCGATTTGGTGGTCGGATCGGACGTGGGCCTATTGGGCGGTCACTCATGGTTTCGGAGAGGGGAACATCACGGAATTCGGTCCGGCTTCTCTACGCACAGTCACCGAAATAAACACTGATAGCCCTGGTGAACAGCAGTCTTCTTTGCCGATTTTTCCCCCTAGCACACTGTAGAACATGCTCTGAGACATCCATCTCTAAACAAACTGACAAATTACTCAATAACAGTCACGAAGTACTATGGATCTCTGACTTCACTTTTCGGCAAGTCTGATGATCCACGGTGCACGGAATTGACTTGGGTCGGAGCAAGTTTCCTAAATTGTGGGTCAGTTGATTAGCTTTGTGGTGGCTCAGTCACGTTGCTGCTCCAATTGAGTGGTACTTATGGCAAATCTGTTTTAGGCACATGCTTGACGACGGAATAAGCTGCTAACAACTTTCGGACTATATCATTTCCTAGATTGATGTTTATACAATAAATTGGTAAAAAGTACCTTTCACGATTTCTCTGCAATAGAGCCCTGAGCTTTGCTTTTGAGAGATCCCTGATATTATGAGCATCTTTTTGCACTGTTTTTATGTTTCGCCATAATATTCAGTATCACTTTTGTCTGTATTTATGTTTAGCCATAATATTCAGTATCACACTGTTATACTTAAGTACAGTGTATATTTTTAGTATTCTTATCACCATAAATTTGAGCTGTATCGAAAATGGCAGGCACAATGATCCCTACATGCTTGAGCTTGACTTTGAGCCATTCAATGTCTCTGTCCCGCGCCCAAATCGGTCATCATCTATTGGAAACGGTGTGCAGTTTCTCAATCGACACTTGTCCTCAATCATGTTCCGAAACAGGGATTGCCTGGAGCCCCTGCTGGATTTCCTCCGTGGCCACCGGCACAAGGGGCATGTAAGCTCCGTGGCAGATGGAATTTTTGGGACAAAGTTTGATGTACACTGTTGAACTGAACTGTTTGTACTGAAAGCTTTACGTGCTTGGTTATAGGTTATGATGCTAAATGATAGGATACAGAGCTTGAGGAGGCTTCAGTCTGTCCTGACCAAAGCTGAGGAGTACCTGTCAAAGCTCCCAGCTGACACACCGTACTCACAATTTGCTTATGAGTAAGTTTGATCTACCACATTGAGCTGAATGCTAGTTTCCTATAGTACTTGGATGGTAGTAGTTTGGCATTTTTGGTACTGACTACATGTTGGGTTTTGAATTTCTCAATCCCGCAATTACCATTTACCAGTTGTGAACTACTTTAGTTTTCAATTTGCTATAGGTTTTTGTTTCTCAAAGCCATTCCAGAAGCAACCTTTTTGACGAACAATGCTTCCAATAACTTAAGTTTCCTGTATAATATCAGTTCTTCCAAACAAGCATTAAGTTTCATGTTGACACGCCATTGATCCGACTTTGTATTTGTATCTTTTCTAGAATGGATTACTTTCTCTTTGACATATAATAAAATTCGATGCAATACGTCACATTCTAGAAGAACAGTTAGCTGTAACACATGTATATGTCTTTTCCTCTTTTGGTAACATTCAGATTTCAAGAATGGGGCCTGGAGAAAGGTTGGGGGGATACAGCTGAACATATTTTGGAAATGATTCATCTACTTCTGGATATCCTCCAAGCTCCTGATCCATCTACACTGGAGACATTCTTGGGGAGGATCCCCATGATTTTTAATGTTGTTGTAGTATCCCCTCATGGATACTTTGGTCAAGCTAATGTATTAGGTTTGCCAGACACAGGAGGACAGGTAAATTGAGGATGTTGACCATGATGTTTAACAAGATCAATCTTTTTCACTTCCCTTCACTGTATGTATCTCATGTCATGAGTTTTATTTGCTGGTGTCAGATTGTCTATATACTGGACCAAGTTCGTGCATTAGAGAATGAGATGGTTCTTCGGTTAAAGAAACAAGGGCTTGATGTTACCCCAAAGATTCTTATTGTAAGTTCTTTTTTTTTATTTTACTTGTTTCAGGTTTAGCATCTGTAGGAAAAAGGGCTCTCTGTACATGCTGAGTTGCTTTGTTCAGCTGTTCCATTCTACTTTTCTAGTGCCGTTGTTTAGTGGTACAGTTTTTAAAACTCTTTTAAAGGAAAATGAAGCACTTCTAATGATTTGTTCATTCCTTTTTTTATTATGTGGTTAAGGTTACTCGGCTGATACCAGATGCAAAAGGGACATCATGCAATCAGCGGCTTGAGAGAATTAGTGGCACAAAGCATACATACATATTGCGAGTTCCTTTCAGAAATGAAAATGGTGTACTCAAGAAATGGATATCAAGATTCGATGTCTGGCCTTACTTGGAGAGATTTGCTGAGGCGAGTATCTTTGGTTCCTTTATTGTTCTTACCTTGCAAACAGTGGTGGAGGCAAAATATCATATGCAAGCAACTCCTTTTTAATTTGATTATAGCACCCCATGTATTTATTGCTTACAAATCGTTACAAGTGTATTTATTTATCCATGATGCAGCTGCTAATTTATGCTTTAGTCTACCACCCTCTGAAGCTGAAGCTAAGTAGGAGGTTAAATCAAAGTTTCCTCTAGTGTGTGTGTGTGTGTTGGGCAAGGCGGGGGGGGGGGGGGGGGGTGTTCCCCCTGGGTCCGACAGTGCTTGCGAAGAAATCCTGAGATGGTTCTGAGCTGTTTTCTGTTAATGGAAAAAGTTCTGAGCAAAGCACCTTGTGACTTGCATGACAGAGTGTAAACTGTGTATAACTAGTTAGGATATCATTCAGAAAAAGACCTGACAATGCTGAGGAAATTACCTTGTGATTTGCACGGCAGTGTACAGTATTTCCAGTAGAATTACTTATGCATAAAGTAATTTTAAAAGTGAGGATCAGTTACAACTTCACAAACATTAATTCTTCATATGCATAAACTTCTCTGTGTACCAGTTTTTTTAGTCTTACCTGATATTTGCTTACTTTAATATAGTGCTTTTATTTCTTATTTGATAGAAGGCTGTATTTTTTTTGTTTTATACAGGATGCTGCTGGTGAAATTGCTGCAGAATTACAGGGTACTCCAGACTTCATAATTGGAAACTACAGTGATGGGAATCTCGTGGCATCGTTGCTGTCTTATAAGATGGGAATTACCCAGGTATCATTATTAATATTACTTGAGTTCTTGCACTTGTTTCTTTACTAACTATAGCAGGACATTCCTTGCAGTGCAATATTGCTCATGCTCTGGAAAAGACAAAATATCCAGATTCGGACATATACTGGAAGAAGTTCGATGAGAAGTATCATTTTTCTTGTCAATTCACTGCTGATATAATTGCTATGAACAATGCTGATTTTATCATCACCAGCACATACCAAGAAATTGCTGGAAGGTTTCTTCTCTTTCTTGTTGGCAGTTTTTATATTTTATGACTTTAGTAGTTATCATATCATTCATCAATGAATTTGATCACACAAAGAAGCATGCTGAATCATGCACACATGCAACTAATATACTATTTTTTAAAACGAACTAATATCATAATGTTTAAGATACTGTATTGGTAGTAACCAGGGTGGGATGTGTAAATGTGCAATCCAAGCTTTTCATGAATTAATCTTGCATGGGTTCGATCACATATGGATACTAGCTAACCTTCATTCCTAGAAGGTGATTGTATTTATTTTAATAGTTTTTCCTCTTCATCAGCAAAAACACTGTTGGACAATATGAGAGTCACACAGCTTATACTCTTCCTGGTCTGTACCGTGTTGTCCATGGGATTGATGTCTTTGATCCAAAGTTCAATATAGTCTCTCCTGGAGCAGACATGTCCATCTATTTTCCACACACCGAGAAGGCCAAGCGACTCACTTCTCTTCATGGTTCAATCGAAAGTTTGATTTATGATCCAGAGCAAAATGATGAGCACATGTGAGTACTTAATGCTACCTTGGTCCTTTCTTTGGTTCTTCAATTAAGGAGTTATATGCAGATGTCTTTTGCGATAATATTCTAATTTGGATTCTGAAGTCATTACTGATGATATGGTTGCTACTTTGGCTCGTTTTGAGATTTATTTTGCATGATAATGTGTCTGGCACAATTTTTATTTGGTGGGATTTTAGATATTGGTGACATGTTGCTCTTTGATTGTTTCTGACGGTGACAATTATTCCTCTTATTTGCAGCGGGCATCTGGATGATCGATCAAAACCCATCCTCTTTTCCATGGCAAGACTTGACAGGGTGAAGAACATAACAGGACTGGTTGAAGCTTTTGCTAAATGCTCTAAGCTGAGGGAGCTGGTAAACCTTGTCGTCGTCGCTGGGTATAATGATGTAAAGAAGTCCCAGGACAGAGAAGAGATTGCAGAGATAGAGAAGATGCATGACCTTATTAAAACCTATAACTTGTTCGGGCAGTTTCGTTGGATCTCTGCTCAGACAAACAGGGCCCGCAACGGTGAGCTCTATCGCTACATAGCTGATACTCATGGCGCCTTTGTACAGGTAGGCTCTGAACTTTACTTCTTAGTGGTTCTTCTACAGATGACATACGGATGGTTCAAGTGGCTTGCATACTGACTTGAGACATGTCATAATAACTGCAGCCAGCATTTTATGAAGCATTTGGTCTCACTGTCGTGGAGGCCATGACCTGTGGACTTCCTACTTTCGCAACACTCCATGGAGGGCCAGCTGAGATTATTGAGCATGGCATCTCAGGCTTCCACATTGACCCATACCATCCTGATCAGGCTGCTAACCTGATGGCTGATTTCTTCGAGCAATGCAAGCAAGACCCCAGCCACTGGGTAAAGATATCTGAAGCGGGACTTAAGCGCATATATGAAAAGTCAGTGATGTCAATCCGGTTTAGCCATCAGCATGACTGAATGAGCAAATGCCTTGTTTTTTTGCACATGGTCTCTTATGTCATTATGTGATGCCTGTTTTCTTTGTGGTGAATGCCAGGTACACATGGAAGATATACTCTGAGAGGTTGATGACATTGGCCGGGGTCTACGGTTTCTGGAAGTATGTGTCGAAGCTCGAGAGGCGGGAGACAAGGCGCTACCTTGAGATGTTCTACATATTGAAGTTCCGCGAGCTGGTATGCTCTGTTCTCAATTCTGTTTGCTCACAATATTTAGAAATAATATGTGCCGTTCCACCAAGATTAGTTTTAGGAATCTATATAAACAGCGCTTCTTCTCCAATTCATTGTATGATTGATTGGCTTCTGCTTTCCCTACGTGCAGGCGAAGACAGTGCCGCTTGCAATTGATCAGCCACAGTAAATGGACCCTCGCCTTCGCGGGGTTTGCTCAACTGGTTACTGTGTAGTAAAACTGAACCTTGCCGGAACCTCGGAGGGAAGGACATGCAGCGATTAAGCTCGGTGTGGCGGATGATAGCTAATAAAATGTGCTTACGCGCTCGTCTGTCTTGTGCTGAACCTGGTGCCTCCGTGACTTTATATTGGCTGAACATCTTGGTTTATCCGTTTATGTACATATATGTGATTCGCCTGTAGCGTCAGGCTGCAGTTGGTCTGCTGTTTTGTGTTCTGTTAGGTACTATAGCTCTTACTGTAAAACTGCTGAAGCTGCTGGCTGCAATTTCTCTGCAAGGCAGGCAGGCACTGGTGAAGTGCTGATAATACAGCTTACTACTCAGTTGACAGTGAAGGGACATGTTCCTGGTTGGTAGGTTTCAATACACCTGCCCAGCTTGCTAAAATGCAGCCCTCAGTTGGCAATTTCTTGCCATGGACTATGGAGAGAGCAAGCCAGTCTGGTTAGTGCCACTGGTCTTGTGTCTGTAGTTTCGGATTCCTTCTGTGTACCGTCCGTCTGATGCCTAACGTGATTTTGATTTCGCTCGTGGCAGGCAAAGGTTTTCTTTATCAGTTGGCCTCACAAAATGGCCAAAACGGGTGCGTCAAGTGGCACACGACTCGAGAAGAAAAATCAATAAATATAAAATCATACTCACACACAACATTTCCATGACAGACGGAAAGCCGGGAGGGTATCATACGCTGCTGCAGTGCCGTGGTGGAGCCTCGTCTCCAGCGCTCTGCACCGCGGCGCGGCAGAGTGGGCAAGTCGAGTTCACGCGGAACCACGCCTCGATGCACTCCGCGTGGAACCCGTGCCCGCAGCCTGGCACCAGCCGCGCGGCGGGCAAGCCGTCGTCCCCGAGCTCCGTCAGGCACACCGCGCAGTCCACCTTCTCCGCGCCGAAGCCCGCCGGCGTCGCCGCGACGCGCACGAACACCGGGAGCGGCGACGGCGTCGTCGTCGCGCGAGGAGTGCGGCGCGCCGCCTCCCCTGCCCCGTAGGCCTCCGCTCCGTCCCGAGACGGGCATGACGGTGCCGGAGTGGATGACGAGGAGGTAGCTGTAGCGGCAGCGCTGCTGGCGACGCTTCCGCGTTCGTGCTTCAGGTACTGCCAGACGAAGCGCCAGAAGAGGTAGAGCAGGATGAGGAAGACGCTGACGGCCGCGAGCGCCGTCGAGGCGCGGTTGGAGACGCCGCTGGCGCGCCCGTGCGACGCCGGCGATGGGGCAGCGCCGCCGCCGCCATCGGTGTCCATCGTCGTGCGTGTAGGGTGTACCGGGCCACCGGCCCCTAGGTAGCTACGTCGGCGAAGCTGACAAACTGGGTAGCAGGACAGCAGGTGGTCGACGCCGCCCGGCGCGCAAGCGGCGAGCTATTTAAGGACGTGCCGTGCCGCGTGCGCGTAAGGCGTGCACCGAGAGTGGGTTCGCTGTTTGTGGGCCGACCTGGCCCACATGGTGCACGCGAGCGACGTTTGATTGCTTGCACCGCTCCTAGAGAGGCTCTCCAGATGCATTCCCCTTTTTGCCTGCAGAGCCAGACTCGGCTCATGTGTATTTAGTGTATAATTAGTAAATATCAAGTGATATTAATGTATTTTATGGATAATTAAGACGTGATTAGATAAAATGAGTCTTTTAAAACTGTATTCGTACAAAATAAAAATTATAATCATATTTTTTAATATTTTTATCTCATGCGACTTATTTCGTACAAGCAACCAAACGCCTGCTCTCTCTAGCCTTGCTCCGGATGTCCAGACAACCAAATAACGACACTCTGCATGCTCAAAGACTGGCCGGAGGGAGCATGACCGGAGGGATGCAGACCACAAAACCAGAGAAGGGAATCAAACACACCTCAAATGTACCATACACAAATAACCAGCGGCCGTTGCAGGCTTAGTACTTTCGCGTCTCTTTGAAATTGGTATGATTGGTCGGCTCTGATCAGACACCCATTTGCAGAAGTAGATGTAGAAGAAATCATCTGTCCATATCAGGCGAACGAGTTCACACAATATTTATTGCGTCCATGAATAAGGATGATGCGTGCTCATCATCATGCCTCCATGCCGTTGGGTTGGAATAATCCTTTCATTCATGGTAATTAGCCGTAGCGGCCACGAAATTAGGCTTCGGCGGTTGAGACAATTTTGTCGAGTAATAATAGTCAAGTCCTTTAAAAAAAACAACTCGAGTCCTAATATACTGACCTAAGTAGGTAGTGTAGGTCTATTTTCGATGTCGTTATCCTCCCTCCGTCCCATAATATAAGATCTCGGAGAGTTCGAAATTTGTACCAAAATATAAGGGTTTGGAGGGACAGAACAAAATTAAATGAGGTCGAGTGGGTGGAGAGTTGGTGGACAGTGTAAAATGAGGAGTATAAAGGCCATTTTCCTTCTTGAATTGTGAGACGGAGGGAGTAGCTACCCAGTCTGTAACCTTTGATTTTTTTTTATCTAGCTATTTGACAAAATCCAATGTGCAACATGGTGAGAGTTTTCTTTAAGAAAAAAATCTTGGAAGGGGGACACACACGGTGGGCGCTGTGATGGACTGAGAGATATCCGTATTCCTCCCCAAGCAACCAGGCCATGTCTATTTGTTGGGCCAGGCCTGTTTCATTCATGTCCAGCAGCTTGGGTTGCAATTCTTGGCACAGGAAACAAGGCCCTACTTGCAGCCACACACACCGCATACAAACAAATACAATGTGAATTGGCTTACAGCAGAATCGAAGTCTAGCAGAGCCCAAACTCTCGACCCTATTCACGCCCCCTACTTTCCCCCTCCGGCCCCTTCTCCCACGGGTGGAGTGAGGACTCCCTACTTGGTGGTTGGCACCGTTGCCGCTCCCGCCCCTGCACAGATCCGCTCGGTGGAGGAGGAGAAGGAAGAGGGGAGCAGGGAAGGAAGGGTACCGACCGTGCGGGACCTCCCGGCATCGCCGCACCCCCTACTTTCCCCCTCCGACCCCTTCTCCCACGGGTGGAGTGAGGACCCCATACTTGGTGGTTGGCACCGTTGCCGCTCCCGCCCCTGCACGGATCCGCTCGGTGGAGGAGGAGAAGGAAGAGGGGAGCAGGGAAGGAAGGGTACCGGCCGTGCGGGACCTCCCGGCATCGCCGCACAGATCCACCGTGCAGGTTGCGCCGCCATACAGGCCGGTTGTGCGGACCACACCGCTTCCCTCCCCCACCGCGCAACACTTGAGCTCGAGAGGAGGGGACTGCTCGATCCACTGGATCTAGCGTCAGAGGAGGCCGCGCCGCCGCCCAAGGGATCCCGCCGCCGGGGATGCACTGCCCATGGCTCGAAGGTCGATGTTCCCGCTCCTCCCCTCACGAATCAGAGTTGTGGAGCTCGAGATTCCCCACTCCGCTGACCAGCTGGACCGCCGCCGCCTTGCTGGACCCACCTCGCTGCGCCGTCGCTTGGATCCACTGGAGCTCGATTGGGTGCCTGGGGTTGGAGCTCGGGCGACGGGCGCGCCGGACACTAGCGTCGCGGCCGCCCGGGGACGGAGCCGGGGCCGCCGCCGGCGCATACACCGCCTGGGGCTCGCCGTCGCCGTCGCCTTGGGCTGGGGTCGGCCGGGCGGGGGACTCGGTATTGGGAGTGAAATTGGGAGGGGGCCGTGGGAGGAAGACTCTAGGGAGAGAGATGAGGCTGTGGGGAAAATATCTAGTCACTGTTGAATGGGTCCTACTTGTCATATTAGAGTAGGGGCTTCCAAACAGGTACCGTTGCTGGAGTTGGGTGAAAAAAATAGGCACCAAAAAAGATGGGGGAGCCCATATTCAGAAAGTAGGGGCAATGGAATAGGGGCTATTGCTGGAGTTGCTCTTAGTCCAATTGTATGACGGTCCAATGGGACACTACTCATCAAGTTTCAAATCCGGGTGTTCGGACATTTTCCTGGGATGTTCCCATGATTTCCCTGTGTTGTGCATTAAGTGATAAGTGGTGTTCCCGTCAACAACGAGGCGTTAATGGAACTTCGGGAATCTTGTCGAGTTCTCAGTCCTTTAAAGGTACTCATAGGGGTAGGATTTGCATATGTGTGTTCATATGGGTGAGTGTACGTGCATGTTGTGAGTGTCTGTGTTGCACTGTTTAATTCTAAAAAGAATACATACGAATGCAAATCGGTAGATTCTAAAAAATACAAATCAGTCTTTGTCAAAACAAAATAATAATAATCGCAAATCCACATCCATCCATCCATCCATGCCAGAGATCTTTCCTAACCAAAATGGACCTGTATTCTTAAAAAAGCCAAAATGTACCTGGATGTTTACAATGGCATGGTTCCCTACCGCAGGTAGGCCAACTGGCCACCCCCGGATCCCGTGGATGGATCGTTAAAATCAAATGTTCGTTGTGCCACTGCCACGTATCTATAAAACTTATATAGGTGAGACCCACTACAAGTCATGGTTGGATTTCTCTCAACATGCAAGCATTCCACGTCATCATCCACTATGCGCCATGTCACCATCCACTGTACGCCATGTCATCATCCACCAAATCACATATTTATGTCTTAAATCGATTTTCTGTGGCTTATAGCATGTATATCACACCACAAAATTCCTGCTGACGATTTTAGAATGATTCACTCTCAACAAAATAACATGTTTTCATATATAATGAGTTTACAAACGAATATTGCCATGTAATATCTTTTGTGTCACTACTTTCACATTCCACCTTAAAATTTTGTTTAAAAAATTCTCGCAGCAACACGCGGGGTATCACCTAGTTGCTACTAATGTCCGGTGACATATGTGTAGCCTTAGCTGTATTATTAAATCAAATGGGCGCGTGCCAGCACATTTTTTCCATCTTCAGCAACAATGGGTGGTAATGGCTACAATTCACATTTATTCATTTTTTTAAATTCAACTCAACTCTAATTATCATTATCTCAAAATTGTGTAGTATTATATAGCACAATCTTTATAAAGGATGGTCTTTAAATTTCCTAAGTTAACGCCCTGTTCGTTTGGCTTATCATCCACCAGCCAGCAGTAATTTTCACTCAGAACAAATCAGCCATCAGTACTTTTCTCTCAGAACAAACCAGCACCAACCATCAGCCACCAGCCAAACGAACAGGCTGAGAGTACTTTACCACCCTTAAGTGCAGTTACACAACCGTTTGTGCATAGCGCACATGAGCTGTTTATCTCAAGATCTGATGGATCCGAATCAACATATATGCACTGTGTTCGTCTGGCTTATCAGCCACTAACCAATAATACTTTTCTCTCAGAATAAATTAACACCAACCACTAGCCACCAACCAAACAAACAGCCTGATTTCGTTATATAACTACATACTTCTCGATATTTTATGTATGCAAATTGCATCTAAGGAAGGATGTTGTACATATAAATGTCAACTCATCCGATTCAAAATGAGATTCAGATAATTTTGAATCCCTTTCTCCTCTCTCTCTCTCCTTTCTCCATCTTTGTTCAGTACCAGCAACTCCACAAGATTCCCACATGGTGCCACGTGTGCAAAACAGTTAAAAATAATACTCACTCTGTTTCCCACATGGTCCCATTGTTGATTTTTTAATCACAATATTTGATCATTCGTCTTATTAAAAAAAATTAGGATAAATATGCAGAACGTCAAATTATATTTAAAATACCTTTTTAATGATAAAGTAAATCACAAACAAAACAAATGATATAAGCTTACTTTTTTTTGAATAAGACGAATGGTCATATGTTGTGATCAAAAGTCAACAATGAAAAAAAAGAAAAAGAAACGGAAGGAGTGCGAACTATATATGTTCGCTGAAGGATCCTTACGCACCGGATTGAACGCGTTGCAACACGTACGCAGAGTAGACCATACTTTTCGGTTGTTGTAGGTGCAGCCGTCTCTCGCTTTCTACTGCCTCACCGTTCTTTCTTTTGTCGAACAGGAAGATACCATGACATATGCCTCTATGATTTTCTCTGCGTATAGTACTGGCTCCATCGTCCTCATCCAGCCATCCAGGGAGGTTCTATTTCTATATATTTGATGAAAGTCCTTTTCCTTTTGTCTCCGTAGCGTCAAGTTATTTTCTTATTGTTTGTGCGGAGCGATAGTGAAAAAAGTCAGCTGCAGAGTACAACCGCCCGCGAGTTATTTGAGTAGGGAAGATCCAGTCCTAGTCGAACCTTTCGTCGTCGTCGATCAGTGTCATGATCACCACTGTCATATGCGATCTGCAAATCTCTCTCCCTTCTCGGTGTAAGATAAGTGGTATTTACCATGTGAGCTGGAAATCTTTTTAAACTTCTGAAAGTCGTCCAATATAGAAGTCGAACAAACGAAAATGCAAGTCTTCCATCTCCTCCCAGAGGAATCTTTACATTACGATATGTGGCTAATACCGAGGCTAGTGACGCTAGCCACGTCGACAACATTCCCCGGCTGTTGGATCGGGCGCGTAGACGGTGTTGATCGGGCGAGCACCAGACATTTTGCAAAGAAGGCCCCAAACTTCCTAGAAATCAACCCGCACTCCGAGTAAAGAGTTCGGTCGTCGCCGCGCCGGCCGCACATAGAGGTGCTACAATCGATGGCGACGGAAGAGGGAGGAACAGTTCGTGTTTTAGCTCGACCCGACCGGTGCGGCGCCGGCATCGATCACAACACGACCTGCCGCCTCCGTCGTCGCGCTGCGCGCAGGTCTGCCGGCCACCTCTTCCTTCACCCCGTCCTCCCACCGGGTAGAGCAAAGGGGCCTGCTTGCCACGCTGGCCGCACGCAGAGAGAGGGGGCTGGCCCCTCAGTTGCGCCGCCCACCGGTAGAGGGAGGGCCGATTCGTAATGTAGCTCGTCGACCCAGATATGGAGAAGCTGTTGCAGCGCACAGATCGGCGTGGTGGGGAGGAGGCGGGGAGTGACGACGCCGCGGTGCGCCCTTGCCTATGTGATGCGATGCCGATAGTCGCGCGGCGCTGGGCTGCCTGCGCCAGGCTGGCCGACTGACCTCCACCCAACCCTGACCTTTGGGCGGTTCTGGCCTGGATCGCGCTTGCGGCCTGAGCGTCTGGCCCAGCCTGGCATGGCGGCGAGGTTCGTCGTCCAGGTAGCCGCACCCACCCCCCGTGCCGCCCGTCCCACCGGCGGCGCAACCCGCCAGCCGCAGATGGGCCACTCCAGCGTTGCGATGTGCCTCGTCAGAAGCCGGTAGAGGGAGACGCCTCGTCAGATGTGGGTTGCTGATGCGATAGAGGAGGTAGGGGAGCAGCTATGCGTGGAGGGACAGCGGAGACGAGCCTACCACACCATGGCTGCTTTGGCGGGGATTAAGCAGAGGAGAGTGGAGAAGACGCTTGGGAAAGGAAAGGGAAGGTCCTGCTACGCTGCTTGTTGTGCGGCTGGGAGGAGACAGGATAGGAGAGTGGTGGCGGGTAGGGCCGGCAATGGAATGTACGGTGAGATTAGTCTACGGTTTGGCTGTAAACACACATAATTTTCAAATTAAATCGTGAACATATTTGTTATTCAATCATATAACATACATGCAATTTTAGTATAAGATTTCCATATGTATGAAATTCTGAAAATTAGGATGTTTCTCCATAATAGAATTTCGGCGGTGATGGCACAAATCCAAGTTTTGACTTTTGACAAATGAGCCAATGGAATAAAGACGGGATTTTCTTCGGCTAATTACGGGATCCGAAGCCAGATATCTAGAGTTAATCAACGATTATACCATTCACTGAAAAGTCTAATCATCAGATATTTGAAAACTAGCATGCATTGTACTCCAAAGTTTGGAACACAATAACTTTGTGTAAATGTAACAAAATCCTGTTAAACTCTGCACAATATAAAATATAAATCGAATTTGCTCTCTTATTGAATAACTGATCAAAGTTCGCATGCTTTTATATACAGAACATCATTTCATATCAAGCCAAAATCAGTAACCACCACACTGCTAGCTCAAATTCTTAAACATAACATCTCCATATCGAGCATGCAACCACATATATGCCCAACTATATCAAGTGACGTTAAAAGAAAACAACTTCTCCCGTTGCAGGCGAACTGACAAAAGAATTTACAAATTGTTTAAGCACTATTTTAAGAACATTCACATAAAACCACACAATTCATCAATTTCCATCACAGATCCATAAGAGAGCACCCCCTCTATTTGTTAATTCTCAGCTTGTGGGCACCCACAAAAAATAAAAAAACCACTATTACGGATAAAATTTCACCATGTTTGCAAACTAAATATTCACATCTATCAGTGAAAATCAGTCCTCTAACTTGTTTTAGCTTCGCCTCAGAGTTGATATATGTACCTATCTCTTCAGGTACACTGGCATATTTTAGATTTTGAGATATACTGTCCTAACGAATTACTTAAAATGGGAATAAGCAAGACAAAAAAAACTGCAAAATTAATTCTTAATCAAAGTTAGCTAAATTGGATCAATTGCAAATTATACCAAAACAAATATTGGCAACGGCTTCAAACAACATGCCGAACATGCCACAAGGGATGACACCAATAGCCAACATATGAAACTGATATGCACAAATGGAGACACATGCAATGTAAACTGCACTCGAAAATAAAACAGCCTCATCCACTGGCCATCCGTGGTGTTCCGCGGCAACGCCGCGAACCTTTCTAGTAGTTACATGTTTGGTACTCGACAATGCAGTGACTCAGCCCCCAGCTGCTAATTTTGTTGGGATTTCAAGCAGTTCGATCGATCATCATATAGTATATGCTTTTGATAATGGGATGATATCATAATAAATTCCGCCAGTCTTAATCTAATATATACAGCAGCTGCTTAGCTAGCTTAAGCACGTATTTGGAATCATTATGTTGATTCCTGATGGAGCTTTTGGTGGCGTCGTCTCGACACTACTGTAGCGGTTGCAATGTTTTCTTAAACCGTCACGGAAGATATCGTGACATTTCTTGTCGATTTTTAATTTTCTGCACATCGATCATGAGTAGTGATAGGCGTTCCATCATCCACGGAATCGTACTTTCAGGCTTTCATATATTCCAGCTTCGAATTGTTTTAATTTATCTACAAAGTCTAGAAGAGCAGCTTCAATACACGTCGCTTTCAACTTATCTAGCGGTTGAATACGCAAGACGGCAAGAGTACTAATAATTGAACCCCTCATATTCATGATACATAGTTCTTTGATAGTAATTTTTTTCAAATGTTTTCGTTTCCCTGTAGAAGATAAGAGGCACCATTTTAGAATGCATATACGGCCAAAATTTCAAGTTTGAAGACTGTAACAACAACTCCAACAGCTATTGTAAAACATTTTCTATCAGTAGAAAAATAGAAAAACGTCGGAAAACCCTTTCCAACAACATCGTCATCCTCCTGGATCACTATCACACTCGCAATATGTTCCCCTCTGCTAGTTATATTTGGCTAGCGAATTCGCCTCGCCATCGCCCTCCCTCGCGCACACCCGCCTTCCCACACTTGTGCACTCGGCACACCCTCGCGCGCGCCCACTGCTGGGGAAAGAGGAGTTTGGGTGGCGTCGGGATCTTGACACCGGGGGAGAAGGAGCTTCATCGTGTGCTTTTGGCACTCCCTTACTCAAACACCCCCACCGTCGAGAAAGGAGAAGCTCGGGGGTGCCGCCGTGCTCTTGCTCTTGCCACCGTGAAAGGGGGAGCTCTGGTGGCACCTGGCAGAAGAAGGAGCTCGGGCGGCGCTGTAACGCCCGCGTTTGTAGCCCCAAATAAATCACCAAATAAATCACGCGTGTTTTCAAAATTGTCCATCTGAGCTCAATTACCCCCTCTCAAACCCTAGTTACCGCCTCCCCCTCTCACCCTCGGCGCGCGTGCCGCGAATTCCGCCGGCACCGCCCACATCCGGCCGGCACCCACGCGTGCCTTCCCAACGCCGCGGTCGGCCACCGTGCCGGGAATCCCGCGCACGCTGCGGTCCCCGCCGGCCAGTCCGCCTCGCCATCACCGCCGTCCCGAAAATCACGCCGACGCCCGGAAGTCGGAAAACCCCACAAAACCCTCCTCCCCAAACTTCCTAACAATTTTCCAAATTTCCTTAAACCTTTTTCCCTATTTCTTTTCCTTCTTTCCCTATTTTCTTTCCCTTCCTTCCCTTCTTTTCTTTTCTTCCTTCCTTTTTCCTTTTCTTTCTTTTCTTCATTCCCTTTTCTTTTCCCCCTTTCCTTTTCCCTCTCCTCCTTCTTCCTCCCACGGCCAGGCCGCGCGCCCACGACGCCCCGCGCCCGCGCCCGGCGCCGCAACGCCTTGCACCGCCTCCGGCCCGCGCGCCCGCGCCCGACCACGCCGGCTCCCCCTCCCCTTTCGAAGACGCCACCGCCCTCGTCCTCGCCGGCGCCGCACGCCGCCCGGCCCCCGCGCCGCCGGCAGAGCCCGGCCGAGCCGCACCGCCCCGACAAGCGACGACCGCCCGCCGAACCATCGCATCCACCGAACAGCGCCACTCCCGCACGCCAAGCTGCCCCCCCGCACCGCCGGTCGTCGCCGAGGCGTCCCATCCGCCATTACTCCACTGCGCGACCGGTCACCTCCAAGCACCGCCACCACTGCAAGCCGTCGACCCCGCTCCACCGCCGCACGCGCCTCCTGCACAAGTAGACCTGCCGCTGCCCGAGCCGTCTTGTCACCGGGTGCCGCCTCAAGAAGCCGCTCGAGCTCGCCGGAGCCGGACTCACCGGAAAAATCTTTCCCCCCGAACCGCCTTCCACTGCCTATAAAAGGGGCCGGCTGCTCCCCAGGCCGCCGCACCTCACCACGGCCGCCTCTTGTCCTTGCCTGAGCACTAGAACACCGCCGCTCCCAAGCACCACCGCCACCAATCGCGCCGCCGCCGCTAGCTTCCGCCGCCGCCCGGTCCGCCGCCGCCCACGATCCGCCTCCACGGCGTGCCCTAGCCCAAGGTGAGTGAGGGAGGAGAATCCCCTCGTCACCCTCTCCCTTTTCCCCCTCTCGCCGGCCGCGGCCGTGGCCGAGAGGCCGGCGGGCCGCCGCCGCCCGAGCCTCCCCTGCCTCTGGCGGGCTGCGAACCAGGGAGGAAGAAAGGGGCCTTTTGCCCAAAAGCCCCTATCCTTCTTCCTTTTCCTACCCGAAACCCCCTCTCTTTTCCTCTCTCTCCTTCTTTCAAAATAGACCCTAACTCTTAACCTTTTCCACCCTAGTACCCCTGCCCCTTTACAATTAAACCCCTAGGCCATTATAATTAAACCCCGCTAGGTTTAAGCATTACAATTAGGTCCTCTTTTAAAATAAAATACTAACAGGACCCTAATTAACCCTAAACACCTCCGTTAACCCGTCATTTCATGCGCGATTTTAATCCAAATCGCGCCCAACTTTTCCCACGCCCGTGCCGGGTATATCATAAACCCCTGCATAATATTTATTTCCCTACTTTATTTAGTTATTTTCCGCGAGCTCAGCCAGAGAAATTGTGTGTACTTATATTGATTGCATGCTTGCCTGTGTGTGCGCTATAGCCGACGAAGTAAACGAAGGAAGGTACCCCGAGCCAGAGTTTGGAGCCGACTACTGCGAGCAGGAGCCCGAGGTCCCGAACGCTGAGCCGGCACTCCCCGAAGACTTCGAAGACGGCAAGTTCAACCTCACCCTTTGATGCCTGCTTCTGTCCTAGTTTTATAAATACACCCTATACCCGTTTTATAAATTGCATATTGTTTTACTGCAAAACATGGTAGGATAGCCACCCTTGATTGCTATGATTGAACCTTGTTTTGGCCTAAATGAGTGCTTTAAAAATGTGTGAGTGCTTTCAAAATGTGTGAGTGCTTCAAAAATGGGAATGGGATATTTCGAAAAATGAGTAGAGAACTAGGTAGACGGGATGGACGTGTGTGTCAGGAGTATGGGTGAGCTCGTACCTGTGTGGTTGAGCATGTTGGGAGTTGTCCATCTTGTCAATTAAGGACCGGGTTGCATGACATCTCACCTGACCCAAATCATCGTACAACCACTCGACCGTTGTATGTGGCAACGGCTTAGCATAAACCCCACTAGTTAATCTACTTGCCATCTGGTGTGCGGGTGAGCGGCGGGAGACCAAGGAGTAGGGGTACGCTCTGTGTGAGGTACGCCCTGGTTATGTGGGATAACCCCTTGGTTTCTCCCGTGATGGCTCGTAGCGTTAGCTAAGGTGGGTAATGGCTTTGATAGGATCCGTACCGGCACTGAGGTGTCCGTGTGACGGTACCCTACTTGTGGGTAAAGATGTACAACCCTCCGCAGTGTCAAACCTATTCGAATAGCCGTGTCCACGGTATTGGACGAGTCACGGTGTGGTCACAAAAACTAGTGTTTGGGTTTGGGATGTTTTCTGGCGTGAGTTGTTTTCCGGGTGAAGTGTGTGGCTGTGTGCCTGGGCTACGGCGGACGGGAAGTCCGGTAGTTCCGCAGTGGTTTTCCTAAAACAATTGAGTTACTTTGGTTATGAAAATGATTTGCGAAAACCTTTTTGAAATGAACCCCTGCATGAGTGAGTTTGCAAAATGAACCTTAACCTGATCCTTTTTATACTTTATGCATGATTCTGCTTATAAGCCCCTCTGTGGGTGGGGTTGGATTTGCTGAGTACGTATGTGCTCACCCTTGTTTTACTAACTATTTTACAGAGGAGAATCCCGATTATATTCCCGAAGACGTCGAGTAGGTCGCTGCCCTACACCCAACCGTGCCTGTGTACCCAGGGCCCCCGCAGAAAGCTTCCATGGTGTGGTACTCTGAGGAGGCTATGGAAGCCTTTGCTATCGTAGTGTGGTCGTTAGCATTTGTGTTGTTCCTTGTAGCGTTGGCACTTCCGTGCCCTCTGTGTCGCCGTGATGTAAAAGACTGATCCACCTGTTGTAATAAATGTGTTGCCAGCCTCCCGGGACTGGTATTTGTATCACATTTAGTCACCTCTGATGAGGGGACGCTTCAGGCGCTGGGAGTGCGGGCAGGAGGAGTGTCGTTGTGTGTAATGGCCACTAGGCTAGAGCTACCACAGCCTCGATCAGGCGTCGTGCGTGGGTTGGAGTGGGCTCCAGGAGGAGAAGAACGACGACGGGTGCGAGAGCTAGGTGAACACAACCTCGAGGAGGAGGAGACCGACGACGGTCATGAGCTCGAGGAGGAGGATACCGACTGTTGTGGGCACAAAGAGAGGATGAGGAGACCGGCGGTGGGCGCGGGCTCGAAGAGGAGGAGATCAACGGCGGGGAGAAAGAGATCGGCGGTGGTAAGGAGGAGCCGACGTGCTTGCCGAAGAGAGAGGGGGAGGTGGGGGAAAGATTAAGGTTGGGAGGAGAGAGAATGATACATGGGGTTCACTCATATAAAGAGCTTAATTTTAAAGAATTTGTTTGATTACCTTTGGGTTTAGCAAGCATTTTAATTTTTAGCCGGCCTCTAAATTTTTTAAACTTAACTAATATTATTGCTAGTCTCTTGGAGTTGCTCTAACCATTAAGAAATTTTGATTGAAAGAGATATGTGTAATTATTGCTTTCTTCTTTCTTTTCTTTGTATGGACTCTTCTTTTATATCTTCCATTAATATATAACCAGTAGGGGGTAAAATTAACCCCTCCTGTTTCATAAAAAAAATGTGTATACATATCTCAATGGGTGAGGAAAGCCAACTTAACCCAAAGAGAACCAGGCCGTTCAGCTGCAAACCTTTCTCAAGATATTTGGTCCTTCCATCCTAAATTGCTATTCATTATAGATTTTCTAGATACATAATTTTTTATAAACAAATTATGTATCTAGAAAAACTCAAAATAAATAGTAATTTGAGACGGAGGAAGTATCATTTTTTGCGAGATTGTCTAGGATTTGAATAGGCAAAAGTTTCATTTGAGCCATCTTTTTTCGTCATGAGAACAAAAATGTCATCTTCTATGGGACAAAATGTTTGGAAACCAAATACTACAGAACTACCCATAGAAGATAACAAGTGTCATTTTACAGTATGTCTAGGGGAGCTTTTTTTTCTTAAAATTGTCGAATATGCATTTAGATTAATTGTGGAGGTGAAAACGATGCGTATATGCATCTCAATGGGTACATTAGGTATATATCAGCTAAAAGAATTCTGTAGTTTAGCAAAGTGGGGGCACTCTTTAGTTTGGCTATGGGAATTGGGAACTATACTCAAGTACTCAATTTCCCTTTTAAGGGTTTCGAAAAGAACTTCTCTTTTAAGGGCGTCTACATAACATTATATTGCCAGCCGCCACGCTGTTGATTTGGAATCCCCTCCATTTCCTGCCACCTTTGTTCTCTTGCAATAATCAGCCAGCTGCTCCAGCTGCTACTTTTGTTGTGGTTTAATTTTCAGCTACTTATTGATACGTATATAGTCTGATAAATAATTGTATAGTACCCAAGTCGTAATGTAGTATTATCTTGATTAGTGAGCATGATGTTTCAGCAGATACACATCTGACAACAAGCTGTTAGCTAGCCTAAGCACGTGCAATAATGTTGATTCCTTATGAGCTCTATCTAGATGTTTGATTCGGTGTAGTCTCGTCGTCTCTGTGGCGGTAGACTATACTACTTCTTCAAATAGAGGGAGATAACATTAACTCCTTGTCGAGTTGCATTTCTCTACACATTTTGAATGGTTTCTCATCGTCCTTGGAATCGTACTTTCACGCTTTTCTCTGTTCCAGCTTAAGTTCTTTTAGTTTATATGCGGCACTAAAGTCAGAGATAGGACCTGCAACGCACGACGCTATCTAGTCCATCAAGCACTCTTACCTAACGCCTCTAGAGAAAGTTTATATACATACATTTAATTTCACAGATATAATTCCTCAAAAGTACTTTGACTTTGAGACCTATATATTCAGCGAGTTCCTCGTCGAAACCTCTCTACCATGCGGTTTTTTCCAGTTGAATTAAACACTACAAAACCCCTATATTGACCATTTTTTTATAAACCTATTTTTTTTTGGGTTGAACTGATAATACATATAAGGGGGTTAAGGCACAAGGATATGTATACCACTTACTTTTTACCCCCCTCATTTTTTGGAGTAGTAATTTGTTTCGGCTTCTAGGCACTTTTCTGGGGGAAAAACGAAATTGATGCCCCCTCATTTTTTGGAGTAGTAATTTGTAACTTTGTTGTCCCCCCAACCCTCCAACCAAGAACAAAAACAAGTGTGGTCAAAATCCAAAGTAGTGCGAGCTGCTGCTGCATCAAGCAGCCATATATATGTGTATCATGAGATTCAAGATGTTTACAGATAATTGTTTCTACGTTTAGCGATACATGAACATCAATAAATTTGGGTGGTCATGATCGAACTCATTATCGACAACCATGTCTCCTTCCTATCATGCTTTTTGTAAAAAAATTGATGAGTACGGCATATATCACCACATATATGCGCTGTATGTACATATACAGAAAAGACAATATGATGATTATATATAACATAATGCACACTTGCACAGCACAGGAATGCACTACTGGGGGATGGTAAAATAGACATGATCTTTTCCAAATCGAAATCTAAGTGACTAAGGAAAAAGTATGAGCGTATGACGCGAACATTTCAACCAGCACGTGTATCTTCCCATGCCACACTACTCGCCGGCTCTCACTTAGCTTCGCACCGCAACCGTCACCTGCGGCGCCGGCGCGCCACGCTTGCCCGCCGCCACCGCGTCCGTCTTCTGGCCGACGGCGGCGGCGCGGCAGACCGGGCACGTGGAGTTGGCCCTGAACCACCGGTCGATGCACTCGACGTGGAACCGGTGGCCGCACCCGGGCAGCAGGCGGCCCCTCTCCCCGTCCTTCATCTCCGCGAGGCACACCGCGCACTCGACCGCCGCCGCGTCGTCGCCGCCGCCGACGTGCACGAACACCGGCAGAGCCGCGACGTCCTTCTGCCTGAGCGCCGCCTTGCCGTCGGCGCCGGCGGCGACGATGGGCAGCATGTCCCCCGGCCGCGCGGACACCGTGAGCCTGTACAGCCGCCAGAAGCACACGGCCAGGAACGCCGACAGGCCGAGAGCCGCGAGCACGGCGTACAGGTCGAACCTGAGGTTGCCGTCCAGCAACGACGACGACGACGAGGAGGAGGGCTCCATTATTTGAGGGTTTCAGGTAGAGCTCGAGGACGCCGGTACTAGCTAGCTTAGAAACGTGGCTAAGCAAAGCTAGCTCGTGTGGAAAGCGATCGAGACGCGTGTTCTGGGATTGGAGCAACGGTGTGTTTGCATCGGCTCGACGGGGTGAGCAGGATATATAAAGCACGAGACGCTCCGATCCGCTGCAGCCTGCACTCTGCAGCTCCCAGAGCCCCTCCAGCTGCGTGCCTGTCCCACTAAAATATCTTACGAATTTTGTTTATCTTTCTCGCGAGATGAAAAATATGTTATCCTGAGTTCGTGTGATTTGACGAGAGTGCGGAGCTCCGAGCATATTCGGCACATGGCGACATGCGGCGTGAAGAAAAATTCAAGCGACGGGGAATTTAAAACAGGGGAGGATCTGCGTGCCCATCGCGCGGGATCCTCAGCGATCGGTGGGACTGGGAGGAGGTTTTGAGCTGTCACGGCTTCTGTAGACGATGGGTTGGGACATGGGAGCAGGTGGAGTGGCAGGTGAAAGAAACAACTGACCGAGGGCTTCAGGAAACACAGTAAACACACAGTAGTAATACGTAATTTTGGAATAGCTGGATAGGGAAATTCTCTTGCACGAGCCCCCTGTAATTAGGGAGAACAACATCTCCATCGGAGTTAGTACAGGGTGCATGACGGGTACTACTATTAGTTTGGTACTGAAGAGGTACTGTTTTAGTTGGAATATAGCACTAAAAAGTACTTAATAAACTAATTAAAAAAAGAATCTCGGCTACCACCGCCTGCCTTCCTCTTTCATGCCGCCACGGGCCTCCTTCCAGCGCCTCGCAGCCCGCCCGACCTCCTCCTCGTCGACCCTCCTGTCAGTCCGCCTCCCCGCTGGGATTTTTTTAAAAAACTAATTTAAAAATAACACCACACAAAAATTATTTGCACGACATTACCCGCGCCAGTCCGCGTGGCGCGGCACGACAACGTTGTTCGTCGGCACGATGGGCTGACGAGGCCTCCTCTGCCGCGCCATATGCATTGGTGCGACAACGTGATGGTGCCGTGCCGCGCCACATGTATCAACACAACAACATGATGGTGTTGCGCCATGTTAGTTGGCTGGCGTGGCAGGAGGTCTCTCAATTCAACTTACCCACTTTGAACTATATAAATAAAATAGTATTTGAATTCCAAATGTCGAAAAATGTAGCATGTATATTGTAGAAGATGCAAATGATTTGTTTTTAAAATAGTATTTGAATTCCAAATGTCGCAAAATTTAACATGTGTATTGTATAAGATGCAAATGATCCATTTTAGTAATATAACGTGGGTAAGTATTACATATTTTGAAATATATTTTTTAAAAGTAGGCTATGTATTATCCCTAAATTGGTGTTAGGGTTGCGTTAAATTTTACCAATTTTGGACCATCTTAATAAAATAGCATATGAACTTTAATCATCACGAAACTTGGCATGTTTAACATATAAGTTGTAAAGATTCCATTTTATTAATATTCACAAGGCCAAATGTTATATATTTTGAAATATATAGCTTCAAATTAGGCTATGTATTATAAATTATATCAGAGATTTCATTAATTAACTAATTTTTGAACCATCTTAATAAAATAGTATATGAACTTCAAACATCACGAAGCTCAGTATGTATATTGTGTAAGTGTCACACCTGTTTTTCCAAAGAAAACCAAGTGCAAACCTATATGCATGCCAGGATCAAGTTTCATGCATATAGTGACATATAAGTGAATACAGAAACATTATCACGTATGAAAAAGGGAGATTATCAGAGATTTACGCTTAATCCTGGAAACGAAGGCTCCAAACATCACAGGCAGTCGACTGGGGGTTGCGTACGCCTAGAACCAGAGACATCTTCACAAGACTTCAAAGCAGCTTCCGCTTTTTGAGCAACATTATTTATAGCAAGGGTGAACACTGGTCGTACTCAGCAAGTGTGGGGAAAGAATGAACGCGAAGTCTTTATGGTGGACTGGACTATAAGCATTTAGCACTTTTAGTTGGTCAAATTTTATTAAGCAACTATTACTAACAAGTGTAAGTTTATACCAACCCATATTAAGCATAGAGGTAATATGCACCATAAGAATATAGCAAGCATAACCAGAGAGCACGATTTAAGTCCATCTTTAAGTTCAATTATCATGTGAGGGTCCAGACCGCTCTTGATCGTGAGCACGACTAACCAGTTAGTTTTACACTCTGCAGAGGTTGTACACTTTCACCACAAGTCGCATAAAAACTCCGAAGAGCTTTGAACCCAACCATGCAATGCCGGCCAAGCATCATACCACACTACCGAGGTGTGATTGCATAGGGACGCTACGAGGCCTTTACAAAGAGTCCTCCCGTGTGTATTAGTCCATAGTAGTATGTCATAGAGGCTATCTTTCGTACCACACTTCTACTCACGGACGACCAGCCATAGAGTACTTCCGTTTCAATACCACTCCGGAATAAAAGAGCCATAAAAGCACTCCTCCGTTCCCAAACTACTATGCGAGTAATGACCACACAAAGACTTCCCTAATTACTCGGACAAGACCAGAGCCATATAGTTCTTTTGGTTGCACTGTTGTCCTGGGTGGTTCTCCATGTTACGATTAAACATATGGTCTTGTATATTAAACATCACATATCACATTGGAACATAGAGTAAAAGTGTATCCATGTTGTTTATTACCAACCCATTTGAGCAAACTAAGCAAGATCTACCATCAAGATTAATTAAACAACGCAATTATACAAGGCAATGGTAAAAAGAAACTAGTCATAATCCTTAATAGGAACCCATCAAAATTAATGCAAGCAATGCCATGAGTGATTAAATATAATTCTTAGGACAAAAGATCAAGGACACACTTGCCTTTAACCAGGGGGTAGTTGCTCAGAATCTTCAACTTCAAGCTCTTCAAAACTTCTTGAACGACGTTCACTCTATGCGCACCAATCATCGGGCTTGCATACAAAGCAGACAAACAAACAAACTAAAGACAATACACCACTCAAAAGAAAAGCTTTAAAAGAACACACTAAATGATAGAGATCGAATCTGTGGATCACTAAAGCACACAAACCGTGCTTAGAAGAGGAAAGGCTCGGTTAACTTTAAAGAGATGGTTGCAGAAGGTTGAGCAAGGACTAGAAAGATCACACTGAGAGAGCTTGGTAAAGAACATCTAACGAATGTTTTGCATTTATGAACATAAAAGACTATGCGACTTGGGCTCATTTTAATTAACAAAACAATTGCAAAGTATATTAAGGAAATACCCTGAGTTGAAATTAAAGCAAGTTAACTTTTATTTACAATTATTTATAAATATTCATGTATAAATTATACCAATTAAACATTTAATTTGGAAAAGGTAAAGTATATGAATAATCTAAACGTGACTTTATGATTCGAGTAGACCATATCATTATTAAAAACATCATGGCATTGACATTAATCAAATTAACATTTATTATAAAAAGCCGATATAAAAGCCTAATCAAATTTTAATTATAATAGGTTAATTAACTATTAATCAAATTAACATTTGGTTTATGAAAAACCGAGATAGAGATCTAATTAGATTTTATGTATAAAAGCATGTGAAATAATTATTAATCAAATTAACATTGATAAAGAAAACGGTATATAACACTACACAAATTTTAATTAAAAATGACATGTTTAATAGACATTAGCAAAACTAATACTAAATTTATTTTCAGAAAACAAACATGATGAAAACACACCCCTAACACGTGGTTTACATTATTATGGACCTAACGCAAAACGGAGCTAAAACATAAAAGGTATGGATAAAACAAGATTCAAGGACCTAGTCGCGATTACTTATAGATTTCAGGGGCTAGCAAACAAGAATCCTGAGACACAACAAATAGTGCTCGTCAAAAGATAAAATGGTGGTGTTAGATCCGAAAAAGAGCCTTGCTTTGGATCTGGATGCAGGAATCTAAAAGATCTAGGGGTTTTACATGAAACTACCAAGACTCAGAAACTAATCTAAGGATTACAGGGGACCTGAGGGTCTAAACGCAAAAGAGGAAGCTTCTTCTTCCTTTGGCTGTGACGGACAGGAATGCCTGGCGATTTCAATTGCCAGCGACACGACGACCTAGGAGCTCGGCTAAGGTGCGGAACGGAGGGAGGTGATAAAAGGAAACTCGTGGAGATTCTCACCAGCGTTGGAGTCGAAGGGGAGCGGCCAGAATCGGAGAAGACAGCGTCGACGGTTCGGGCTCGGAGGCGTGTGGGTGGCGTCGTCTCGGCGACCTCCAGAGGTCCTCCGGCGGCCAGTGGCGTAGCCACAGGGTGTGCCAATAGGGCCACGGCATACTCTGTGACCAGGCCGGCTAGCGTATCACTAACACCTGTTGTTCCTATGTCTGATCATATGTCAAATTCTCATCGACCACTTGCATCTTGCAGCGGTGTCGTTTGTCCATCCACATACATTCTAGGGTAATTAGATCTGTGCCATTATAATTTTCACGTTTTTGAAGGACGCCATTACTATTCAATTAACTACGTGGGTGCCATTACAACTTTGCAGTTGTTTGAACCATGCCATTTTGTACGCCCAAAGCCATATGAGGCCCACTTGCAGGTGTATTGGAGTGAAGAAAGAAGGAGAAATGTCTTGTTTGCCCTTATCTTCAACCTCCGTCGCCCCCTCCTCATTCCGTCGCCCCTCCTCTGTCCGGTCGTCGTCCCCTCTGGTAGACCTTGTCCATGCTCGTGCCTGAACCCCCTCCGGCCTCCACTCACTTGCCCCCCCTCTCACTAGTTGTAGAGGTGAACTCACTGGAGGACGGCAAGGAGCAGAGCTCCCCTGTGTCAATGGTCACAAATCAAGTCTTTGTGAGTGATTCGATCTCTACCGCAGTGAATCAACCTTGCTGAACAACGAATCAAGCATTTCCTGCTGCGAATCGACCTCCACTTCCAGCGAATCGGCCTCTGCGGCTGCGCGAGGAGGAATGCCTCTGCTGACTGCGGCGGCGGCAGTGACCTGTTGGAGCTGAGCGACAAGTGTTGGGGTGTCACGACTGCGCGAATAGAACCCTTGCTCGAGACTCCCATGGCAGCTTGTTGGAGCCGAGGAGAGGTGAACGAGCGACCTGCAAGATAAGCGGCGTGACGACCAAGCGGCAGCAAGCAGATGGACGGGCTTGTCGATGCAGAAGGTGGAGAACGCCGCGACGGCGTGGCGCCAGCGGGGACGGGATCTCGGGGCGGTGGCGACAAGCCCTCAGCAAGCACCGCCGGCCACGGGGGCTGCTGCGGCGGAGGGTTGAAGACAACCCTGACGTGTGGATCCCACACGTCAGTGAAATGAGAGAGGAAAGCAAGGGGCAATCTTGTCTATACGAGAATACACAGCCTCCACTACGTTTGCAAGTGGGCTCATACGGCTTTGAGCATACAAAATGGCATGGTTCAAACAATTGCAAAATTGTAATGGCACCCACATAGTTAAACGAATAGTAATGGCGTCTTCCAAAAATGTGGAAATTATAATGGCACAGATCTAATTAACCCTACATTCTAGTCTAGCCGTCCCAGGCGATAGGGTTCGAATCCTCTTTTGTGTACCTATTAACTGTGATTGCTAATGCCGGCTAGGTCTTACATATTTTGTTTATAGCATTATTGAATTACGAAGAGAAACAAAGACACCCATTTTTAAAGAACACGCTTCTTCATCTCCGGCTCCTGCATCCCTGATATTTTTTATTTAGTTTATGCAGTTGATGTGCTATTTTCATTCATATATATCATTTTTGTATATATATAGTATACCAAAGTATATATGAAAAAAATTGCCACGGCATACCCTCCTGTAAAATGCTAGCTACGCCACTGCAGGCGGCGGGAGGAAGCTGCCTGGACTCGGCGTGTCGTCGCGCGTCTCCTGGTGGCGGTCCCTTGCTCCGGTGGGGCTCCACGGCGGCGAATCGAGCGCGGCGGACCGGCAATGGCGCCTTGCGGCTCGGCGGCGGCGCGGCACGGGAGAGAGGCGGCGGGGGTGGTGCCGGGCGGCGGTAGGACTAGGGCGTGCGCGAGGCTCGAGCTCTACCCTTTATAGGGGCGTGGGCGGCCGCGCCGCCTTGGCACGCACGCCAAGGAAGGCCGCCGCGGCGGCGGCCGTCCGGCCTCGGCGGCCGATGGGCCCGGGTGGGCCAGGAACTGGGCCGGAGCGGACCTGTCGGTTGGGTCGGAGCGGGTCGAGCCTCGGGCTCGACCCAGTAGGATTGGTTTTATTTGTTAACAATTTTCAGAAATTACTTTCGCGAGCGAAGAAAAATCCAGAAAAATCTAGATAATTCATTTAAAACACGAAAAATACTTTGAAAATTCTAAAAATTCCAGGAAAATTCCCATAGATAGATTGAGACATGAACAATCCGAATAAAGTATTTGGTGCTCATGAAAAAGAGATTTTAGAGCCTTCAAATAAATAGAATAAGCTCAGGGAAAATGAGAATAAATTCCAGAAAATTCTGGAAAATTCTCGGAAGGGTTTGGTCAGCACCTAAATGTGTTTTTAAAACATTTTGCACTCGATTAAGACCAAGATGCTTCAGCATAGATGCAACACACATAATTATTTTATTAAATTGGGAAAATCAAACAAAGTATTTTTCCTATACTACATTTCCTGTAAAGAAAATAAATGTTGGGAAAGATTTAAAATTATGAGAAAATTGTTATTTAATTATTCTCTCTATTCGCATCCTGAAATTGAAAATTTCAGGGTGTGACAATAAGTTGTAAGATTCCATTTTATTAATATTCACAAGGTCAAGTCCTACATATTTTTGAAATATAGAGTTTTAAACTATGCTATGTATTATCTCTAAATTCATGTTAGGGGATGTCATTAAATTTAACCAATTGTGGACAATCCTAATAAAATAGTAAAAGAAATTTAAACATCATGAAACTCAACATGTATATTGTATAAGTCGTAAAGATTACATTTTATTAGCATTTAAAAGGTAAGTGATACATATTTTGAAATATATAGTTTCCAAATAGACTATGTATTATCCTTAAATTCATGTTAGTGACACCGTTAAATTTAACACACTTTTAGACTATCTTAATAAAATAGTATATGAACTTTAAACATCACAAACCTCCACTAAGTTGTAGAGATTCCGTTTTATAAAGATTCACAAGACCTGATGTTTCATATTTTAAAATATATCACTTAGCATAGCTTTGTATCACTTAGCTTTGTGAATGTTAATAAAAGGTGTGTACAAAGGTTGATGTCCCTACAGAAACGTGTCCTGTGATCAATATGTATAGTGTATAGTATAATATATCTATTGAGTTTTATCGAGTTTAATAATGTTTAAAGTTCATATATATTATGATATACCCTACCTAAAGTGTAAAAATATTTAGTGTTCACTAAATTTTAAAATGAAACAAAGTAAACACTTAAAGCTATCTAAGGGAGATAGAGGAATAATACATACTCCCTTGACCCCAGAATATAACTTCGTTGTGACTTTTCAAAGTTAATATTTTTTCAACTTTGACCATGAATAACTAATAATCATAAATGCTAATAACATAAAAATGACATTGATAGATTTATCATGAAACGTAATCTTTTATATTTAAAATAAATTATTTTAAGAGTTATTTTTGGTCAAAGTTCAAAAAGTTCGACTTTGAAAAATTCTAAACGAAGCTATATTCTGAGACGGAGGGAGTATCTTACTTTGAAACTATGTATTTTAAAATATGCATTACTTGATTTTCTACATATTAGTAAACTGATATCGTAACATCTTTTACAGTGTGCATGTTAAGTTTCGTGACATTTAATGTTTAAATGTTATGCAGTTGAGATTATCCTAAGCAAGTAACCATTTAACGAGAGCCCTGAGTGAGATACATGGATAATATATAAGCTACTTTGGATTTAAAATTTTTAAAATATGTAATACTTGGTCTTGTACATGTTGCTAAAATGGAATGTTTACACCTTATATATCGTGCATATCAAGTTTCATAACATTTTAAGTTCAAATATTATTTTTTTATACGTTCAAAATTGATAAGTATAATTGAAGTACTCGTGTCAAGCCAACAAGTAGACACGGCACCATAAGTAATACATATTTCAAAATTCACAATTTTAAAATAGGCTATGCATTATCCCTTGCGCCCATTATTACGTACATAATTTAAATTGTTCAAATAATCTATAATGAATCATATTATTACGCTCTTACCTTTCCGCTTTATTTAAGGGAGATAAAGGAGTAATACATAGCTTACTTTGACATTATGTAATTAAAAATATGTAGCACTTGACTCTTTACATATGAATAAAATGATATCTTTACACCTTATACAATGTGTATGACAAGTTTTGTGACATTCAAAGTTTAAAAGTTATTTAATTAAGATTCTCCTAAGTAGATAACCATTTAATGAGCCCTAAGTGGGATAGTAGGATAATGCACAACTTACTTTTAAATTATGTGATTCAAAATATGTAAATATGTAGCACTTGACTGTTTACATATTATTAAAATGAAATCTTTACACCTTATAAATTGTGTGTGACAAGTTTCATGACATTCGATGTTTAAATGATATTAAATTGGTACTATCCTAGATAGATAACTATTTAACGAGAGCCCTAAGTGGGATATCGGGATAATTCATAACATATTTTGAAATTAAATTTTTTAAAATATGTAACACTTAGTCTTGTACATGTTGCTAAAATAGAATGTTCAGACCTTATATAAGGTGCATATCAAATTTTGTAACATTTGAAAAGTTCAAATGTTATTTTATTTAGATCATTCAAAGTTGATAAATTATTCGGAGAACCTCCTGCCACACTATCCAACATGGTGCGGCACCATCATGTTGCTACGCGATGCGTGTGGCACGGCAGGAGGAGACCTCGTGAGCCCACCGTGGCAGCATGGCAGGCTTGCCGCGCCCCTGCATGTGGCGCGACAACGTTATCCTGCCGCGCCACGTGGACTGGCGTGGGCAAAAGGGTCATGTGGTGCAAACGATTTTTGGGTGGTGTTATTTTTAAAATCATTTTTTTACAAAAAATTAAAATTAAAAAAATCCTCTTCCCGTTGACCCTCTTCCCGGCGGCCTCCTTCCCGACCTCGACCTTCTCCCCGGCCAGACTCATCCTTGTAGGACCTTTTAAAGTGCATAACACTACCGCTTACCTAGTGGTAGTAAGGTAGTATAACTAGTTTTCTGCTATGGATAAATTGATAATTTTCTCGAAATATAATATGGCAATTTGCTCGAAATATATTAACCAACGTGTGATAAGATTACATAAAAGATTTCATACGTTTGAGTTCATATAGTTCCAATCATACCCTTATACTATCCATACTACCTATGAATACTACCCATACTACATATGAATACTACCGATATACTACTAAAAACCGGTAGTGTAAAATTAATTTCAACCGTGAGATCCCTCAAATAGGTCATTTTTGTTACATACGACTCATTTTAAAATGGTTGCATATGATAGTAAAAGACCTCCCAGTCAAGCGCGGCTCCCGACCCTGACCTTCTCCCGAGCTTTGTTTTTTATATTTTAACCCTTTTAAAACTAAAACCTCTCCCAGACTATATTTCCAAGAACTATGCCTTTTAGTCGTGCCAAAATCCGTGGCGTGACTAATATTTGATTCATGCCACATGAAGTGGCACGACTAATGTACACAATAACATTGGAAAAAGTCGCAATTGACGTGGCGATCGGAATCACGCAAGACAGATCAACCCATGTACCGTGGCGACGCAGCGTGACTAAGGTGGTTCACGTTACATAACCGAAAGTTCTAGCTTTCATTTAGCCGTGTTTCATTCATCATTTTAATTAGCAAATGAATTTCTAACTTTGTGAAATTCGATGTGTGTGATCTATAGAGTGTATACGTTCCCTTTTAACTATTTGCACTCAAAATCATGGTGGATTAAATGAGAAATCTATTTTCAAAATAGGTTAAGTATTATTGGATCAATGTATAAAATATGCTAAGTCTGAAAACAAAGCCAACTAGTCAACTTTGGAACTACTTTTTGAGAAATTTTACAATAAGACCTTAGGATATTTTTGAACTAGTGAATTATATGTTCATAGGGAATTTTGAGTAAGTTTTTATCAATAAAATCAAAGAATTCATAATTTAAGGGAGGCTTAAATTTGGAAAGTTGTGCTGTTTTCTACAGAATGAAAAACAACACATCTTTCCAACTTCAAGTCTCTCTTAAAGTATGAATTCTTTACTTTATTTGACAAACAACTTATCCAAAATTCTATATGAACGTCAAAATTGACTTGCTGTCCAAAATTGTCTAAGATCTTAGTGTAAAATTTCTCGAAAAGTAGTTCCAATGTTGACTAGTGTCGGGGTTCTCTACCGCTAGCAGTAAATTTGTAACGATCATGCGTCGGGCTCGGATGGTTAGCACAGGAGGCAATAGAGTTATACTGGTTTGGGCCTCCAAGGAGTAATACCCTACGTCCAGTGTCGAGCTGCCGTGTTCCCGGGCTAGGGGTGTTTGTAGTAGGGGTTACAAACTGGTCGGGAGAGGGCGTCGGACCCAAGTCCCTTGAAGCGGTGTTCGATCTGTAGGAGGTCTAACCCTTGTAACGGTTTCTCTCCTCTCCCTTTTATAGTCACAAGGGGAGGGGCACAAGGGGGAAGTAGAAAAGAAGTACAATGCTTGGTCGCTGGGATGTCCCGTCGCGCGTCACTGTGTGTCAGGGCGCATTGAAGTGGAGCCGCACTACTTGGTCGTAGGAGCCGCCGCGTGGTAGGGCGTGGCTGTTCACCCCGGGATGCTTGGCATCTCCTTCGAGTAGTTTGCTGTTGTCTCGGCCTGCCCGAGTACTCGACTAGCCTGCCACGCTAAGGCCTAAGTCTAGGCTTGAACTCGTCGTAGGGGGTGCTTGAGTGCCTCGGGCTAAGCTTGCATGTGGCAGAGTTGGAGATGATGTTGATGGGATGGCTGCACAGCTGGGTAGACTCGTATTAAGGCTCTTGTCGGGGCCAGCTGCTTGCATGGCCGCCAGCTGGTGCATATGCGTGGCGCGGTGAGTCGTTCTCCCACGCGTCATAGCGAAGGTGCTCACGCCGCAGGCTTGCGCCGCGTGTCATGGCCCACACACTAGTCAGAGTCGAGGGGAGCCCGTGCGAGGCAGAGACTTGTCGGGCGAGGCGAAGACTTGTCGAGGGGGAATCCCCCTTGTGGGGAACTGGTCGTAGATGTTGCCAACTGGTCGGAATCGTGGCGTCTTGCCAGTGTGGGTCTTGACCGGGGTCCTCAGTCTTTCTCGTCTTGAATCTTGGTCTTGACATTGCTAATCTTGGCTTTCACATTGTCAATGGTGTTGGATTACCTTGTGATCAGAGAGATCTTTTCGCCGTCAAAGGGGCCCTAATCTGAGCCCTTGTCACTAGTTAGCTCCGTTTTTAGACTGAACACATTTGATGTGTTGATCTAATAATAATTAGCCTATTTCGAAAATAATTTTTCATTTTATCCACCATGATTTTAGGACAAATAGTTAAAATGAAACATATACACTCTATAGATCATACACCTCAAATTTCACAAATTATAAATTCATATGCTAATTAAAATGATAAATAAAACATGGCTAAATGAAAGGTGGAACTCCCAAATCAGTCACGTGAACCACCTAAAGTCACGCCACGGTAAGTGGTGTAGTCATGCCAACACGTCTGACGCGACTCCCTCCGCCATGTCTGCTGCGACTTTTTCCAATACCACCGTATACATTAGTTGCATCATGGAACTTGACCCGACCAAAAGAGCTAGTTGTTGAAAAAAATATAGTCTGAGAGGAGTTATTTACTTATTTTAAGAAATTTAATTTAGAAAGGGTTAAATATAGAAAAATTCCCTTCTCCCCGGGTGGCCTCCTCCTGCATGCAGGAGTGGAGAAGGGGGGAAAGAATTCCGGTAGTCATAGGGTGACTCAAAGAAGTCCATGATGTACTCACGTGAGAGGTGCTTTTAGCGGTTTCTTTTAGAACGTGTGATGTTCACACACATGCAAGCACACACAGAATGCTATCTTTCATATTTTGTTAAAATATGAATTCTGCAATGCATAAACAGGGGTTTCACCATCAAGAAATTATTGGTTTAGTAGTTTTCTACTTTTCATAACAAATGGGCTGCTTCCAAAGATATATGCTATAATGTTTCACTAAAAATGTATAAAATAATCAAGTGTATGTGATTTTTATCAAATGTAATCTTAAGGTCGTCAAACGTAATTTATCAAGCATAATTGTTTGTCATGAAGTATAGTTATAATATAAAATGTATCATTAGAACCATTTGTATATTATTTGTTAAGGAAACAATATTTTTTGTGAAGTATAGTTATAATATAAAATGTATCATTAGCACCATTGGTATCTGATCTGTTAATTAATCATTTTTTTGTCATGAAGTATATCTGTACCATTAGCACGATTTGGTATGTGATTTGTAGGAAACAATTTTTGTAGTTGCTAAATTTAATTTGGAAACGTATATGATGCAAACCAATCTCTCCATGCAACCGTGCAAACATCTAATTTGGATCACAGGATGTTGATCCAAGGGGACGCGGAGACCATTCAAATTGGAAATAAGCAAAGTCAAATAAAAGAGAGCGGAGGGTTGGAGGGAGTTTTTTGTTAGAAAATTAGGTAAATTCTTGTTAAATTTAATCCGTGAAAATAGCAGCAATATTGTGATGATATATATATATATATATATATATATATATATATATATATTCCATTTTATTACCAGTTAACCAAACTAGAAAACCATCAATTAAAAAGAGGAATGTGAAGGTATACCCTGCGGAGGGACCGGTGCCGGAGGCACCAGCGGCTCCATTCCCATCATTCATCATGATGAGTTATTCGATGTAGTCATTCACATTTGATGCATGAGGATGTTTGCAGTGCCGTTGCGTCCAACGAGAAGTAGTCGTACTCCAATCGCTCGGTCCACCGGGAAGTAGTCGTACTCCAATCGCTCGTTGCCAGGAAGTAGTCGTACAACGAGCAAATGGAGGAAGATCGTTGAGCAATTGTGCACTTGTTGCGCTACCCAAAAACCTGATTGTCTCGCTATCCCGAGCAGGATCTCTTGCGATGTCGGTTTCGGAGGCTCTGCTCTTCCAGCAGCATGTACGCGCATGAAGTGGAATGAGAATGGATCTTGAGTACAGCTACAACAGTTTAAAAAGAAAAGAGGCTCACAAGAAGAAACGAATGCACGTGCATGCTGTCAAGTGCAACTAGTAACCGCAGCCATTAACAACCAGTAACCGATGGCCACATTAGTACTAGTAACTGACCACAGCCATTAGCACAAGTAACTGATCATCTATTGACCACAAACTTAATTCTCACAATAAGTGTCTCATGGTGTTTCATTCCTTCTTAATTAATACCTTATTAATCACCATTTGTTAAACTCTTAGCATTAATTGTGGGCCTGAATTAATATTGATTTAATTGCTTGGAAAAGGGTTAAGCCCAATTAAATCCAACAATCCCCACCAATAATTCACGACTCACGAAAAATGCTTTCAGATTTTACTGCTGTTTTGAAATACCAACTTTAGTGGAGACTGTTAAGTTGAACTTCCACCTAGAGCAAAGGCTACACTTGATTACAACTAATCAATGGACTATGCCTTGAATTGAAAGTTTTGTGCAACCAAGCTTGGCCAAAACTCCTTGTTAGTATTAGGCTGCTATAAGTATCCCCGCGGTTTGGAGCATATAAGTCATACTCCGAGCCTTTCAATTAGTATTTAGAAATTCCCACAATCTCATAGACTGTGATTACCAGTCTGACTCATATAGATGTATTCCTCAAAAGATATCTTGTAGGATGACATCTTAGCTTCTCTTAAGCTCTTTGGAACACATTAAGGAAAACCATCCTGCCATACAGTACAAAAAAGAAGTACATCTGAGATGAACCAACAAGGGTTTTTTCTCTTAGACTGAAACTAGTTTGTTTCACCATTCTAATTCACGGGATCTCCGATCACATAGAACAGGCTACCACTAGAGTAGTCCATCATGTGGGTCTCATGCCCATCTCACTCAATGCACTGTTAATCACATTTCGTGACAACCCCTTTGTAAATTGATCTGCCAAATTTTTAGCAGTAGGAACATAATCCAATGCTATCACTCCGGAGTTTCTCAATTTCCTGACAAATTTTAACCGCCTTTTAACATGCCTTGAAGACTTCATGTTATCCTTAGAACTGTTCACTTTGACTATCACAGTCTGATTGTCACAGTTCATAGAAATAGATGGTATAGGTTTTTCAACCACCGGTAAATCCATAGGGAATTCACGAAGCCACTCAGCCTCAATGCTGGCGGTGTCTAATGCTGTGAGTTCTGCTTCCATTGTTGACCTTGTTAAAATGGTCTTCTTGCAAGACTTCCAGGAAACAGCTCCATGTTGACGGTGTAAAACCGTGCTCAAGTTCACCACAAGCCTACAGGTGACTTGGTGCCTTTTTCACCAAGGAGGATCCTCCATAGAGTTGTCAATCCAAGGATCGTAAGCAAACCACTAAGGTTCTCTATCTAACCTACCGGTCTAACCCTATGTGAAGTATTGATTGCATAAAGGTAATCATACAAACACGAAGGGATGTATGGATCACATCCACCTAGCCATAAAGGTAAGCATCAAAAGGTAACTCTAGCCTACCGTATTCTTGTTGCCGTTCCGACCAAGGTGATAAACCAATCTAAACCTATACTATGATAAGGATTACACTCTATATGGAGTAACCCGATATGGAGTGGTCCGATACACGTTCACTCGCCGCTTTCTCCTCCACCGTACTGTCACTACGCAAGGATATTCATCACCGAGCAACAATCTAGGTCCTTGCACTACTACGGTGTATCCGCAAGACAAGATTAATCACCATGATTCGATCTAGTCCTACTAAAGGCATATGGTAGCTACACATATGAATAAGCATACGTCGTAGTAGATCAAAGTATGAGAAGATATGGTTACATCACCGAATGTTGAAGGTACAAACGACTTGACGAATTCAAGTCGCGGCTCCGGAACTCCACCATGGCTTTACCACCCAGGGCCAACCATGGCGGCTAGGGCATGGCCTAAACCATCTCCTAGGCAACTCGAGGACTCGCGGCGGCCATCGGCTTCCTCCCGATGCTTCTCCTTCGTCTCAACGACTCTCTGATGAATGGATGGATGTGGCAGCCGGCGGAGGTAGAGGCAATAAATAGACAAGCACCTAGGGCAAAAGGGGGCACCGAACCGGGCCAGGAGTGGGCTGCACCGGTCGGCCCAGTCCCATTTCGGCCTGGTTCGGCCCCGGTTTCCTCCCCGGTTGCTTCTTGCATAATTCCTTATTTGTGTGCACTTGCATGTGGGCCTTTGACGTCGTTTCCTTCATGGTTAAGGCTTGAATCCTTGCTATGCAAGTTTCGCTGTTTTTTGGTTGAGTCCCTAAGGACTTGCACATTGACGCTTCGGTCCTCGGGTCATTTGGAGTCATATTCATCGCGTGTCTTGACTCTTGTCGGGCTTCATGATCTTCTTCCAAAGTGCTTGGTGAACTTATCCCGAAAGTCTCCTCTTTAGCGTAGATTTCCTGCGTAAAAAATGAACTCCAAAATCGACATGCAAGAGTGAACTTGTTATATATGGGGGGTTACTTCCAGTGGTTAGAATAATAAATCAATACCAACATTAAAGGTAAACTCATAGCTAGGTTGACGGAAATTCACCGTAAACACTCCACCACCAAGTAGAAACACATATTCACTTGTGGCATACATTTCATCAGCATCAGAAATCCAATTGGCATCACAATAACCCTCGAGTACCCTTGGGTACTCGGTATAGTGAATATTGTAGCTCACATTACCTTTTAGATAACGCATCACTCTTTCAAGAGTTTGTCAATGATCATTTCCCGGATTTGAAACAAACCGCCTCAATTTTCTCACAGGAAAAGAGATGTCAGGTCTCGTAGCGCCAGCTAAATACTGCAATGAACCAATGATTTGGGAGTATCTTAATTGATCCTTTGCTATTCTTCGATTTTTCCTTAATAGCACACTAGGATCATAAGGTGTTGGAGCAGGTTGACAATCGCTATATCCAAAGCGACTTAAAACCTTTTCCACATAGTGGGACTACAAAAGAGCTACCCCACCATTACCTTCTCTTTTCAGCTTTATATTAAGAATAACATCAGCTTCTCCCAAATCTTTCATCTCAAAATTATTTGACAGAAAATCTTTTACTTCCTTGATCACATCAAGGCTAGTCCCAAAGATTAAAATGTCATCAACATACAAACACAAGATTACTCCCTCGCCCCACCAAATCAATAAACACATTTGTCAGCCTCGTTCACAATAAAGCTTGCTGACATCAAAGTTCTTTCAAACTTCTCATGCCATTGCTTAGGAGCTTGTTTGAGTCCGTACAGGGATTTCAACAATTTGCACACCAGTTCTCTTTGACCCTCTATTACAAACCCATCACGTTGTTGTTCCACGAGTTTTGCTGAATCTATGAATCTACAGGGACTCTTCAGAAAATATGCAGAGAAACCACTCTAGAAGACTCCAAAAGGCTCCGGAACTCAACCTGGTTTACCACCTAAAAAATAAGCATCTAGAAGATCAAGAGACCACCTGGCCGTAGTGGGACCCGAGGGGCGCCCACCCCAGACTGATCGGCCTGGTGGTGGGGCCGGTCGGTCCCCCCGGACCCCGAACCGCCTATGAGAATCAACCTAAACCACATGTTTAGGTCGGTTTGATCCTACGGCGCACATCCACCCCTCTGGACTATATAAGCAGCCCCCCTGCCCCCTGGCAGAGGCATCTGGAAACCTGAGTTTGCATATGCCAGATCAAGTCATCAAGTCAGATACACTATGCCGTAGAAACACCATATAGCAGAGTAACTAGCTAGTTTAGATCTAGGAGGAGGCAAGGCGTCTACTTGGCTCCTGATCGTCTAGAGGCTGATCGAGATACTGATCTAGCTTCGCTCTTGTATTTTCTTATCTAGTCCCTTACATTTGTTATATAGACATATGTTCTTATCAATGATTATATTCTACATTATATGATTTGGTGTTTATTATGATTACATGTTTAGCATAGTTGATTTGCCTTTATATTCATGTATGGAGTCCAATAGCCCTCACCTAGATCATTTGTTAACATGGGTGAACGGTAAAGACAGTGTAAGCGTGGTGCTTATATTGTATTTATGTGCGATTGCACCCTATATGTCGGGTCGTGTAGTAGATCGTGGTGGTGACATCACTATTGAGCCCTTCGTAGTCCACCCCCCGTGTATAGGACTAGTGGAGCCTTATACTGTTTGGGTTGTTTCAAGTTTCGGCCTTGATCCTCCTGGATAGTCTCCCCATGCATTGATATAATAGTTCTTCCATGATTGCTAAATGTTTGCACTAATCATAGTTTGCATTGACATATAATTTAGAATTACCGAGGAGTATTCTCTCTAGCTGGACTTTGCTATGTTTCTCTTGCTATAATGACACTTTCTAGCTGCTCATGTTGTTATGACTTGAACAGTGCTATCATTATCTATATTTTATGTGACTTACCCCTGTTTATAGCAATTGATTTATTTTGGCCACTCTACATTATAAAACTGAGAGATGAGTGTGACAACCCGCCCAGGAAAATACCGTACTATCGCCTAAACCAATCCACTTTGGTCATTAAGCGATAATAAAGTATCATACTGTCGTTAGTTGCCAGGTTAACGCCCGGTATATCACTTGAAAAGCACAAGGATCGAATATATGCATTAAAACTCGCTCGAAGGCGAGTCCAGAGATACAACAACCTTAATATCCAAATTCGTACCCCGAGGGGTTTAATTATTACAAACCATAGTTTTTGTCATGAAGAAATGGTTCAGAGTTTTCGAAAAGTAGCGGAAATAACTAACGGAAGCGAAGACACCACGGGAGGCCATCCATGATGCTTTCAGTAGTCGTCCTCCACCCACTCCAGCTCCCAGCCGGGTGGGATCTCACCGGGCCACACATCACTGAAGGCATTACCTGGATCAACACATTATAGCAAGGCTGAGTATACTAATACTCAGCAAGTCTTACCCGTCGGTGATATCTACTTCACCAAATCTAGACCATGAAAGGCTTTTTGGCTACTGGGTTGCTTTTGCTAAAAAGTAACAAAGAGTAGGTCCTTACTTTCAAGATTTTAGCACAAGTTCTAGTAGGTTTAATCTTTACTACATTAGCCAACTAGTACACACAAAGTTGTACAATACAATTAATCAAACATAATATTAATCATATTTCATCATTAGGGATCTCATGACTAGTGGAGTAAGTAATCTCGGATAACGGTGAGAGGCCGACAATCGATTGATTTAAACCTTGCAAGGTAGACCCAAACACACGGTAGGCTGCCCACAAATGGACAACTTTCCCAGGCCGTCCCCAAAAATCCTCGGGTCGGGATCGAATCTTACAGTCTTTGGTGCAGGCTATCCGGCATACCCCGCGAGATACCCGGAGTCACCATACACCACCGGTGGCGAGCCGTGAGAGCGAATCCCAAGAGTAGTAACGGTAGGATCCCTTGCCGCCTCATTAAGGTAGTAGGCTTACCGGTCCCATACCCGACATGTGCTTGGTACGTTCAAAGACTTAACCCACATAACTACTGGACCGGAGCCCAGATCCCATGCTCTTACCACGTGAGCAATCCATTTAGGATATATTGTGATTCCTATTTAGGAACCTATTCTCGCGAGTGAGGTCATCACCCGACTTGTAACGGTCCTATAGCTTAGTAGCTATCGGCCTATCATACTAGTAAGGACAAGGTACCTATGGATCATGCATCTAGGGTTTCATTCGACTCCTGAACGTAAATGCACAATCATTCCCATATAATTGAATAAAGAATTTTAAAACTAGGTTAGATGCACCGGAGCTTGCCTTCGTCAGCTAGGTTAGCCTGGGCACCCTCGGTGTCGAGTACTTCCACGTATTTCAGTGAACCTTCCGCTCCTCCTTCCTCGGTTTCCGGGACAAGGGAGTAATCTCCGTCCGGAAGATCTACACGGAATGCAATGCACGTTCAGGTGATGTGATAGTTGGTTGTCTTATCCAACTCTTGGTTGGTCATATTCACCTTAACAAGCATCTAGCAAGTGTTTCTCTTTTAGGAAGGTTATTAGTCGTACATGGGTTATTCTTTTATTGAACATTTGAATAAAGGTTTTTATTATACTTGTTATTTCATGTGGAAGCTTCAATTCCCTTTATCTTCACTAACAAAGGTGTAATTAATATTTTTATTTATGAATTAATTTCTTATCAGTGATGATATTTAATTAGCTTTTAATGATATTAAATAATACTTTTCAAAAAGGAAAAAGGATTAATTTAAGGTTTTTCTTTATTTAAATTCCCTTTAATAATAAAAGGGCCTTTAAGCTTTTTATTAAGCAATTAAATTACCAAAAATTAAATGAGTGTTTCTTAAGTCTACTAGCACCTATCCTGGTCCATTGGACCCACATGTAAGTGTTGGATGCTAGGAAATTAAATATTATAGAAAATATCAAAGGCTAGCTAGTGATTCAAATTAAATGCATACAAAAATAATTAAGCACCAAAATGATCCCAACTTTCTGGTGCATGCTCTCTGGTCCTAAACAAACCTAAAGAACCAGCATATACACCTAGGAACTTCACTGAACTTGGTTTATTAATTTACAAAGGAAAACATGCATAAATCGAGAATAATTATTTCTGTTTATCCAAAAATTATGATTAATTCACAGGATGTGCATTTTGACATCACAAGACAGTGTACACAAGTTGATCTCAAGAACAGAAATATATTTAACAAGAAAAATCATTTAAACAGTTTCTGCAAGAATGGAAAAGAATTTATTTAGCAAGCTCTACTGCATAACTTTGTGCAATTTTTGGCAGAGCATCTAGTAATATCCTAACACAGAACATATCCAAAATTGAGATACAGAGGAGTTATGGATTTCAAGTTATGATAGATCTAGGTTTAACACATTTGTATTTTTCATGCTAAAACTATTTAGAATCCAGACATGTGCAAATAATGAAAGTGGTGGGATTTCCTTTCCTGAACCCTACAAATTTGGTTTGGGATTTTTCTGATTTTTCTACAAATTTCTAGGCATTTTACAAGACACTGGACCAATCTGCAAGAAAACCTAGATAACTTCTATTGCAAACCAGCCCCTAATTCACACAACAGCCCCTGGAATTTACAACCGTGCCCTCGCGGCGGCGGGAGAGCTCGCCGGCGGTGATGTGGGGCCGGGCCAGGACAACATGTGGCACGGGGGTGCAATTAGCCTCACCCCTGGTCGATTGGCGGCGGTGGCGGGGTCGGGGCGAGCTTCGGCGAGGGCGCGCGGCGGCGGCGGGCGGCGGGCGGCGACGGCGGCGCTCGGGTGCGCACGACGTCGCGCATGGCGGCGCTCTGAGTTCAAACATGTTGCTGGTGCCCTGTTCCAACCGATTTTTCTCTGGATTTTTGAATAAAAGTCGACCAAGTGGTAAACACCAAAGTTGTAGATCTAGCTACCAACAACAATTTCTACAAAAGCCATATAGGGTTTTTCTGCCCGGATCAAAAGTTATTTGAATGCCAACTTTGAATGTCAGCAGGGTTTTGCAAACAGTGAATTCTGGCTTGCAGTGGATTTTTCAAGTTTTTCCTCTCAAAATTGGAAATGCCAATCTACATGAAAGTTGTGTCCCTCATCAAGATCTACAACTTTCATAAAGGTAGAATTTTAAGTGTTTAGGTGAATTTTGGAGAAAGCGACAAAAGTTCCGGCAGACACCTGTGGACACTAGGGTGGCAAAGGGGTTTGACCCAACCTTTGACCATGGGTTGGCCCCACAAGTGTGTTTACTAGTCAATTAGGGTCACTAGGGTGGGTTAGTGAGTTTTTCGAGGTGAGGGCCCAGGTTGACCTTGGTTTGACCACTGTTGACCATTTGACCGGCTATTAAGGTTAATTAAAAACCTGGGGCGTCACAATGAGCATGTATTAGCTATTATGGATTAGAAAGACTTCTTTCCCTATGGTAGAATATAAATACGATACCTGGTTTTACTCCTAGTTAAAATGCTACAATGGTATATTCATATTTGTGCGCTTGCGGATACCCTATTTATTTATATATATCTTCTTTTCTAGAGATCCAAGGCATATGTAAGAGTACCATATCCATGCGTTTTCAGGCACACATGTCTAGCTGACAACCTATATCGAGTGGCTCTATGAATCATGTCAGAATTTATCTTTTAGTTTAATCTGAAAGCAACATCCGATATACACTTAGCATCATGTTAAGATATACCTTCGCATTCCTGGTGTCGTCGATAGAGGTGGATCTATATCCGTTTCTAGTCAATGACGTTAGTAATGTCAACAAGCATTTTTGGCGCTGTTGCTGGGGAAAGAAAGTCTATAGCTTAGATGAAAAAGTTTCAGTAATAGCATGCATGCATCTCTCGCACATAATGTATTGAGAATCCAAATAATCATTACTTAAACAGGCTTACCCTTGTTCTTTCCACTTTTGTCTATCTTATTTCAGGGTAATGTATGAATAAGAATCTTCCGAAAAACTTCGTTTCAGATCCAGAGAAAATCTTAAAGAAGGCAAGGTCAAAGCTTAGGCCTCCTCATTCTCATCCCATGATTTTTGCCTTGGGAGATTCAACAGCGCGAAGCTTAACACCCACGTTTGAAGTAATGGCAAACAAGTCCCTACACGAATACTCCGCATTGACCCCGGACAACATTCGTACTGGTCCGAAAATCGTTGTAGGAGATGCTGCTTTTGAGCTCAAGCCTGCACTGATTAACATGGTACAAGATAGACAATTTTGTGGAAAAGCTCATGAAGATGCCAACAAACACCTTCAACATTTGTTGGAGATATGTAGCACCTTCACGATCAAAGATGTTCCAAGTGATGCAATTCTACTTCGTTTATTCCCATTCTCACTGTTGGGGTGAGCGAAGCAATGGTTTTTTACTCCAACAAAGACAAATTTACAACTTGGACATTGTGTTCTACTGCCTTTCTGGTAAAGTTCTTCCCTATAGGCAAAACCAATGCCTTACGGGGGAAAATTTTGAATTTCCAGCAGCAACACGAAGAATATATTCCTGAAGCATGGGAGCGCTTTCAAGACTACATTGCAGATTACCCACATCATGGAATGGAAAACTGGTTGCTTTTGCAGACCTTCTACCACGAACTTTCTACCAACACCCGTGAAACGATGGATGCTGCAGCTGGAGGTGCTTTCCTGTCCCTTACACTTACTCAAGCTACTAACCTTGTGGAAAAGATGGCATCTAATCAAGCTTGGAACGAGGAACGCCAACCCCGCAAGAAAGAAAGAGGAATGCACCAGCTCAAGGAGGTAGACATGTTGTCTGCCAAAATGGATTTACTGATGAAGAGGATTGAAGACAGAGCCCCTGAGAAGAAGGAAGTCATGCAACTCTTCGAATCCCGCATGACCTGTGAAGAATTTGGAAACACTGGACAATCAGGGAGTCAATGCCCTCAGCTGGAGGAGGACGTGAACTATATCAACAACAACAACCAATATCGTCCCTAGCAGAATCAAGGATGGACTCAGTAGAGAACCAACTACCCATGTAACTATTTAGGTAATTATCAAGGTAGTAATTCTCCCAATAATTTCTCACCTTTAAGAGACTTAGTCCAAAACCAGGGTAGAATTATGGATAATCTGTCTAAGAAGTTAGCTTCCAATGATAAAATACTAGAAACTATTAGTAATAAAATGGAAAGTTTTTCTTCTACCATCAAGAACGAACATAGCTTTAATAAAATGCTAGAATCTCAGATTTCTCAGCTGGCATCATCTGTTCCCACCGCTAACCCAGGTAAGATTCCGAGCTAGCCAGAAGAATTAGAATCTGCAAATCTTGTCGATATCTATTCTGCAGATCTGAGTTCGAGTAAGACAGAAGAAGGCCTAAGATGGACTGACTGGGGCATGCCCGCCAAAAGAGGAGATCCAGGAAGGTCCGTCATCACCATCACTATTGGAGCCTACACCTTCAAGAATGCACTTCGTGACTTTGGGTCTAGCGTCAACATAATGCCTAAGGTAATATATAAGAAAATCAATGGTTCACCTTTATTGTATAAAACCATGTGCTTGCAGCTTGCAGACCTGTCACTATGCCACCCCGAGGGCATCGTAGACGATGTATGTCTGGGGGTAGGACGCTCCTACGTGGCTACCGACTTCGTTGTTGTTGAGACTAGGGGAAGTGAGAATGCTACAATCATTTTGGGACGTCCTTTCCTTGCCACAGCCAAAGCCATCATCTACACCGACGCCGCTAAGATCATCTTCTCCATTGTTGACGGTGAAAATCCGTCAACCTAGTCATGAGTTTACCTTCGGTGTTGGCATAACTTTTGTATCTTATCCATTGCTACTAACCCCCGTGGTATAACAAGTTCACTTGTGCATGTCGGTTTTGGAGTTAAGTGTTTACGCAGGGTTTTAACGTTGAAAGCAAGACTTCCGGGATAAGTTCATTAAGCACCTCATGACAAGACCTTGAAAGCCTGGTACAAGTCAAGAAATGAAGTGAACATGACTCCAAGAGCCCAAGGACCAAGCCCGAGAAGATGATAAACTCCGAGGACCTAGCCAGAAAAGTGCTGAATCTTGCAAGACAAGGAGCTTCGTCCAATTCGGAGAGAAACCGATGTCAAGGGCCCACATGCAAAAGGGGAGAGCATCTAGAAGACGCGGGAAGCAACACCGGGCGAAGCAGGCCACGAGCTGGGCCGAATTGGGCCCAGGCCGGTCGGCCCAGGCTGGCCGACCCAGCCCGTTTCGGGGCCCAATCAGCCTCCCCTTTGACCTAGTTGCTTCTCTAGCTATTTATAGCCCCCTGACCGAGAGCCACACATCAATCAATTCGTAATCCGCCGCCGAGGAGCAGAGAAGCTTGAGGGACACCATCTCGGAGATGAGGGTCGTGCTAGTTGTCTAGGGTTTCCCTAGCCGACGTGGGAACCTTGCATGGAAGACCACGTCGGAGCTCCGGAGCGAGGATCAAGATCGAGGGAGGGCCCCGGTGGTGATCTTGTTCATGTAATCATTCATGGTGAAGTTTGTAAGTGAATTCGATTTCTAGCGATCAAGTGCCTTCTCGATGATTTTGTTTTCTTCTTGGTTTTGCTTCTTCTACGATCTAGTTTGCAGCTAGATTACTTAGGGTGCTCTTGTAGCCACGGTGGCTAGAGGTGCATACCGGACCGGCCAAGTGATTTCAACTTGTTCTATCGAACTCGCCCTAGACTACCCGCATGAGTAGGGATACGTTGTGACAGAACGGGGTTTCCGAAAGGCGGACGTTTTCGGAGTCGGATGGAAGGCCACGATTCAAAGATGCTTTTAATGAGATTCTCTTTTCTATCTTCATCTATCTTGTTTGGATCAACAACATAAGCATGATCTAGACTCTCTAGATCGGTTATCTCTTGCTTTCTCTTGCTACCTCTTTAGTAGATCGATTAGATTCGTTTTCCTTATGATATCTTAGATTAGATGCAATTTGATTCTTCAATAGATAGCTTTACCTTGCTTTACTAGATTGAATCCTTGCGTTGCACATTGTTCCATGGATTCGATACCTTGGGTTCACCACTCGAGGGAAGAAGGGTCCCTTGACTACGACGGGAGACTTGTCCGCTTGCAAGGCTAAACGAACTTTGATACAACTATTAACCGTCAACATCCATCAATGGGAGGAAGGAGAGATTCAATTGCAAGAACAAAATCCTAGAAGCTCCTGCACACCCCCGATATCCTTACCCTCAAGAACACGAGCCAGTTGTCGAGAAGAAGAGAAGAGATAGAAGGAGGAATAGGAAGAACAATCGACCTCAACCGCATGTGAAGGAAGTTTGGATGATCAACACGATTCAATCAGAGAATAAGAACATGTTCCCTTCACCATTACTATGAAAGCTTGAAGACCTTGGAGTTCCATCAATCCACTACTCTATCAATCAATGGAACTTCCAGCGAGTTGTCTGCGACACGAGATCAGGCATCAAACTAATGTCTAAGGTAACCTACGAATTAATATATGGTGACCTGCCTTTGTACTCCACATATATAATGTTGCAGGTGGCGGATCAATCACAATGGTTCCCGGAAGGAATTGCACGAGATGTACCTGTCAAGATAATGGACAACTATGTCCTGATTGACTTTTTAGTCATAGACATGGGAGATGAGCAAGATCCTCTCGTCGTGCTTGGAAGAACATTCCTGAACACAACAAGAGCAATCATCTGCATCAGGACTGGCATGATCTACTTCCAGTTCAGAACTGAAAAGGTACGCTGTTACTTCAATATACTTACACTAATTCTAAGAAGCCCAAGAAGAACAAGACGTGAAGACACCTTCAGAGATTACAACACAAGCTAAACACAAAGTTGATAGATGTCAAGAACATTGAACAAGAGATTAAGGAGAAGTCCGCTCAACTTTTACCAGCTCAGTATTCTGAACCTGTCACTCTAGAAAGGTCTCCACCGAAGAAACAAGTTTGGAGGAAGAAAGATCAAAGTACACCTTCGGAAGACCAATCACTACCCGCGTCATCAACTGATCAATTAATGACCACTACATCTACGCCATGGGAGTAAGTACTCTGAAATCTCGTCGAGAGGTAACTCGGTATTTATCTTTATATTCTGCACTGCATATTTAGATTAGCATGTTTATTTCCCTATACCAGCATTGAAAAAAATCATAAAAATATTTTCTGCTTTTGCATTCTTCAAGGCCCCATGTACTTCGTACCGTGGCGGCATAAATAAATAAAAAAATATATATTTGCACTCACATGTTTTTGCATTTAGCATCCCTTTTGCATATAAAAATTCACAAAAATGTGTGGGCACATGAAGGTCCACACATTTCATACATTAAAAAAACCCAAAAAGAAGTGGGCACGTGAAGGCTCACAACATAATCTTATAATTTGTTCCTTCGGGTATGTGCGAGACTAATAATTACATGGAGAAATTAATAAGGACCTGAAGGCTAACAAGTTCCAAGGATGAATCAAGAATCACTTCAAGATCCAGCTTGGGGGAGAGCACCCTAGTTATCACGATAAGTATCACTATCCTGTGTTTTTATCTAGTATTTGAGTTTTAGTTAAAGGTCTTAGTTTGAATAAAATTCTAGAGTCTGTTAGTTGGCTTTTCTCTTTAATAATGATCTTGATGATATATGCTTGGAGATGATGAATAGTTGCTCCGCCGTAATTCCTTTTAAAAGTGCTTAGTTTTCAGACCTAGATTCTCCTGATGCTTAAATGCTTAATTTGCTCTGAACCTAAAACCTGTGCAAGTATATGCTTAATCTGAGTCTAGTCTTTGAAATATGATTCATGAAATGTTGAGTTGTTATTGATCATTTTCCTAGAGAAGCTTGATTTCTGGATTTATCTTAAAAACCATGAAATTTTATATGATGAGTTCATGTGTCAATGATCCTTAAGAGCTTGTCATACATATCAAGATCATTCCATTCCACCATTTATGCTGCTTCTGACATGGAAGTACACATTTTCCATCAAACCATATAGCTCATGCAACTCTAGGATATATCTCTCTCGATGTTAAAAAAGACTCTGGGGCTACATTCAAAAAAAGAAAAGAAAGAGAAAAGAGAGGAAGAAGTGAGAAGAGAGAGGGAGAGAAAAAGGACAAGTGTCATACTAGGCGAGAAGGGCCTACTTCCCTAAAAGAAATAAATCTGGAGATGAATAATGGACGCGTGCCCGAGGGCGAGTAGATCCCACATCTCTAAGGAGAGAGAAAAATGGACAAAAGTCTGGGGTGAGTAGGGCTCACCTCTCCAAGAATGGAAAGCGCATATCTTAAAATTCTTAGCAAGAGAGATATAATCCAAGAGCTAGGCTAAAAGGCTTACCACCTTTCACCCTCATCCGTTCAACACTACCATCCATATATTTCTTGCCAAGTGTGACTTCATGCTTGAAAAGGTCATACACAAGACCTCTGAGTTTTATCTGAGAAAATGCAAAACTTCAGGTTGTGAAAAGGCTATGCTTAAAGGTTGAAGGTAAGAGAGAGCAATCTTGTTGAGGAGAATTGGTTTTTGAAAACCATAGTATTTTTGAGGTGTGAAAGCGTTGTAGCAACTCCTAATCCTGCTAAAACATATCTTTGCTAGGGACTAGCAAAGGGTAAGCTTGGGGGAGTTTGTTGACAAATTTTATCTATGCATTTTATCCCTCAAATTCATTAGAAAAAGGACTAAAATATAATTATATCACCTTATTAGGTTTTATATTGAAAATTTCCACGAGGTTTGGTGAATCTATGAATCTACAGGGACTATTCAAAAAATATGCAGAGAAACCACTCTAGAAGACTCCAAAAGGCTCTGGAAATCAACGTTGCTTAGCACTAAAAAAGAAGCATCTAGAAGGATCAAGAGACCACCTGGCCGAAGTGGGACCTGAGGGGGCCCACCCCAGACTGATCGGCCTGGTGGTGGGGCCGGTCGGTCCCCCCGGGCCCCGAACCGCCTCATCTTCTGGAATGTTCCTAAACCGCCTATGAGAATCAATCTAAACCACATGTTTAGGTCGGTTTGATCCTACGGCACACGTCCACCCCTCTAGACTATATAAGTAGCCCCCCTGCCCCCTGGCAGAGGCATTTGGAAACCTGAGTTTGCATACACCAGATCAATTCATCAAGTCAGAGACACTACACCCTAGAAGAAACACCATATAGCAGAGTAGCTAGCTAGTTTAGATCTAGGAGGAGGCAAGGCGTCTACTTGGCTCCTGATCGTCTAGAGGCTGATCAAGATACTGATCTAGCTTCTCTCTTGTAAGTTCTTATCTAGTTCCTTACATTTATTTTATAGACATATGTTATTATCAATGATTATATTCGACATTATATGCTTTTGTGTTTATTATGATTACATGTTTAACATAGTTGATTTGCCTTTATATTTATGTATGGAGTTGTATAGCCCTCACCTAGATTATTTGTTAACATGGGTGAACGGTAAAGACAGTGTAAGTGTGGTGTTCATATTGTATTTATCTACGATTGCACCCTATATGCCGGGTCGTGTGGTAGATCGTGGTGGTAACAGCACTATTAAGTCCTTCGTAGTCCACCACCGTGTATAGGACTAGTGGAGCCTTATACTGTTTGGGTTGTTTCAAGTTTCGGCCTCGATCCTCCTGGATAGTCTCCCCATGCATTGATATAATAGTTCTTCTTCCATGATTGCTAAATGTTTGCACTAATCATAGTTTGCATTGACATATAGTTTAGAATTACCGAGGAGTATCCTCTCTAGCTAGACTTTGCTATGTTTCTCTTGCTATAATGACACTTTTTAGCTGCTCATGATGTTATGACTTGAACAGTGCTATCATTATCTATATTTTATGTGACTTACCCCTGTTTATAGCAATTGATTTATTTTGGCCACTCTACATTATAAAACTGAGAGATGAGCATGTATTAGCTATTATGGATTAGAAAGACTTCTTTTCCTGTGGTAGAATATAAATACGATATCTGGTTTTACTCCTGGTTAAAATGCTAAATGGTATATTCATATCTATGCACTTGCGGATACCCTATTTATTTATATATATCTTCTTTTCTAGAGATCCAAGGCATATGTAAGAGTACCATATCCATGCGTTTTTAGGCACACCTGTCTGGCTGACAACCTATATCGAGTTGTGCTATGAATCATGTCGGAATTCATCTTTTAGTTTAATCTGAAAGCAACATCCGATATACACTTAACATCATGTTAAGATATACCTTCGCATTCCTGATGTCGTCGATAGAGGTGGATCTTATATTTGTTTCTAGTCAATGACGTTAGTATTGTCAACAACTGCTGCATATAGATTTCCTCATCTAACTCTTCATGTAGGAAAGAGGTTTTAACGTCCATTTGATGAATGATCAAACCATGTAAGGCATTTAGGGAAAGTAACACTCGAATTGTCGTCAAACTAGCAATAGGTGAATAGGTGTCGAAATAATCTTCACCTTCTTTTTGTGAATACCCCTTGACTACAAGCCTTGCCTTGTACCTTTCAATAGTACCATCAGGCCTAAGCTTTTTCTTGAACACCCATTTACATCCAATAGGTTTGCACCCATAAGGACGTTCAACGACTTCCCAAGTTCCATTAGACATAATAGAATCCATCTCACTCCTTATTGCTTCCTTCCACAAGTCAGCATCAGGAGAGAAAAATGCCTCTTCAATGGTTCTTGGTGTATCATCCATGAGGTACACAATGAAGTCATCACCAAAAGACTTTGTAGTCCTTTGCCTTTTACTCTTTAGAGTGACTACATTGCCATCCTCCTCAGGATTATGTGCATGAGGTTCCTCAATTTGTTCAGTCAGAATTATATGCTCATGAGGAATAACAGAGTCATGACTAGATGCGCCAGGAATATTTTTCATGGGAAAATTAGTCTCAAAAAATGTAGCATCTCTGGACTCAAAAATTGTACCAACCTCCATGTCAGATATTCAAGATTTTACAATTAAAATTTATAACCCACATTGTTCATAGCATAACCCAGGAAAAAACACAATCAATAGTTTTAGGTCCTAATTTGTGCTTCTTGTTAATTGGCACATTCACCATGGCCAAACAACCCCAGGTGCGCAAGTATGAGAGATTTACTTTATTTTTAAACCATTCCTCGAACGGTGTGATTTCTTTGTTCTTTGTAGGAACTCTATTCAAGACATGACATGCAGTCAAAATAGCCTCACCCCACCATTCCTTATATAGACCAGCGGTCTCTAACATGGCATCAACCAAATCAGTTAGAGTGCGGTTCTTTCTTTCGGCAATCCCATTGCATTCAGGTGAGTATGGAGGTGTCCTCTCATGAATAATCCCATGTTCCGCATAGACCTCAGAAAACTCATTAGAAAAATATTCTCCACCACGATCAGACCGTACCCGTTTAATTTCCCACTCAAGTTGGTTTTCTATTTCACCTTTATAGATTTTAAAATAATGGAACGCTTCATCTTTTGATTTCAACAAATAAACATAGCAAAATCTTGTGCAATCGTCTATGAGAGTAATAAAGTATATTTTGCCACCTTTAGTCAAAACACCATTGATTTCGCTCAAATCGGTATGAATGAGTTCTAATGCCGCTAAGTTCTTTTGACATTTCGAACCTTTCGAACCTTTGACTAACTCAAAATTCGGAATTAAATTTAGTTTTGCTAACCGCGACATACAACCGAAATTAACATGACATAACCGTGAATGCCAAATGTTCGAGTTATGAGGAATTAAAACATTGGTCACAACCTTATTACAAGCATCATCAAGCAAAGAAAGGCGGAACAAGCCTCCGCTCACATAGCCTTTTCCAACAAATATCCCATACTTAGAAAGTATACATTTATTTGACTCAAGCATAATTTTAAAATCATCTCTACACAGTAGAGAGCCACTAACAAGATCCTTTTTGATAGATGGGACATGTTGCACGTGCTTCAATTGTACCGTCTTTCCCGAAGTAAACTTCAGATTGACTGTAACAACACTAAGAACACGTGCATGCGATCCGTTTCCCATCAACAGCGACCCTGTCACACCAGCCTGATAAGAAGAAAACAAAGAAATAATAGCACACACATGAACATTAGCACAAATATCAAGCCACCACTCAGGTGACTTACAAACTGAAAGAACTGTAGGTAATAAATTACCATACCCCGATGTTCCTCCTGCTTTGCTAATAATCATGTTCACTGATTTCTTCTCCTGTTTAAATTTGCGATCTAGGCATTGACTCGCCCAATGCTTCATGCTCCCGCAAACAAAATAGTCGTGTGATTCTTTTCCCTTTTTCTTCTTAAATTTGGTTGTCTGCTTTGGCCTCTCTTTCCTTTTTCTTCTTATGAGATGCATTGAAATTGGAATTTTTCTTCTGTATCGCATTGGCACTAGAAGACTCAACACCCTTTCCATGTGTATCTTTTGCTCTCGCCCTCTCCTCAACATCAAGAGTCCCAATGAGATCAGCCACGTTGAACCGTTGTCTCTTGTGTTTTATATAAGTAGCAAAATCCTTCCAAGAAGGTGGTAACTTGGCGATAATACCGCCAGCCACAAACTTGTCATGCAACACACAAGGAAATTGTTCGAGTTCTTTTGCCAGTGACTGTACTTCGTGAGCTTGTTCAATCATAGAATGGTCTTCTGCCATTTTGTAGTCATACAATTGCTCCATGAGATACAACTCACTCCCAGCATCAGAAACACCGAATTTAGCATCCAATGCATCCCACAAATCCTTTGCAGTAGCGTGCGTGATATAGGAATCAATATACTTAGCATCAAGAGCGCTAATCACAGAACCACGAAACAGGTTATTAGCCGTCTCGAACGAGCTCTCCTCCTCTGGAGTAAACTATTCCGACTTTCCCTGTGTAGCGTGATAGCAGCTCATAGCAGTCAACCACAATATCATCCTAGCACGCCACCTCTTGTAAAAAGTGCCATTGAACGGTCCCGGTTTTAATGCAGCAGCAAAACCTCTAACAGAAAATTGCCCTATCAGGTTTTTGGAGTGTTAGAAAATTAGGCAAATTCTTGTTAAATTTAATCCCTAAAAATAGCAGCAATATTGTGATGACACACACACAATATATATATATATATATATATATATATATATATATATATATATATTCCATTTTATTAGCAGTTAACCAAACTAGAAAACCTGCAAATAAAAAGAGGAACATGAAGGTATACCCTGCGGAGAGACCGGTGCCGGAGGCACCAGCGGCTCCATTGCCATCATTCATCATCATGAGTTGTTCGATGCAGTCATTCACAGTTGATGCAAGAAGATGTTCGCAGTGCCGTTGCGTCCACCGAGAAGTAGTCGTACTCAAATCGCTCGGTCCACCAGGAAGTAGTCGTACTCCAATCGCTCGCTGCCGGGAAGTAGTCGTACAACGAGCAAATGGAGGAAGATCATTGAGCAGTCGCGCACTTGTTGCGCTACCCAAAAACCTGATTGTCTCGCTATTCCGAGCAGGATCTCTTGCGATGCCGGTTTCGGAGGCTCTTCTCTTCCAGCAGCGTGTGCGCGCACGAAGTGGAATGGGAATGGATCTTGAGTACAGCTACAACAGTTTAAAAAGAAAAGAGGCTCGCAAGAAGAAACGAATGCACGTGCATGCCGTCAAGTGCAACTAGTAACTGCAGCCATTAGCAACCAGTAACCGATTGCCACATTAGTACTAGTAACTGATCACAGCCATTAGCACAAGTAACTAATCATCTACTGACCACTGACGAGGACCCGGATTAGGGGCCCCCTTTGACGGAAAGATTATCCCACTTAAAGACAACAAAACCATCATCCACAGGGTGAAGACTTCTGTCAACTAGCAAGCAGCTTGAGGATGGCCGCACCCTTGCTGATTACAACATCCAGAAGGAGAGCACTCTCCACCTGGCGTTGCGTCTCAGGGAAGGCATGCAGATCTTCGTCAAGACCCTGCACCGGCAAGGCACCCAATCTTCACTCGAGTGGCGGCCTCTCCGACAAGTCTCCGCCTCGCACGACAAGTCTCTACCTCGCACGACAAGTCCGGCTCCGACTAGCATGTGGGCCCACACACACGCCTCTGGAGAGGCCACCGACACGTGTGGGGAGGCGAATCTCCACGTCACGCGGGAACGGCAGCTGGCGGCCATGCAGGCGACCTGCCCCGGCAGGAGCCTTAAATGTGAGCCTGACCAGACGCGCAACTATCACATCGCCATCAACATCCACTCTGCCACACGCAAAGCTCAACCCGAGGCACTCGAGCACCCTCTACGACCCACGCAAGCCTAGACTTAGGCTCACGCGTGGCAAGTCAAGCAAGTACTCGGGCAGACTAAGGCAATACCAAACTCCTCGGGGAGAAGGCCAAGTGTCCCGGGGTGAACAGCCCGACCCGGCCACGCGGCGGCTTCCCCAACAAGACATCAAGACCAAGCTTCAATGCATCCTGACGGACGACGACGTATGACGGGACGTACCAGTTGTCAGACACTGTAGATCCTTTTTCCTCCCCTTTTGTGTCCTTCCCCTTGAGACTATAAAAGGGAGAGGAGGGCAAATGTTATAAGGGTTAGACCTTGATAGGATCGCACATCATCGCACGGGACCTGGGAACAAACTCCCTCTCCCGACCAGCTTGTAAACCCTACTACGAGCACACTTGGCTCAGGAACACGGCAGCCACGCACTGGACGTAGGGTATTACTCCTCAGAGGCCTGAACCAGTATAAACCCTGTTGTCTCCCGAGCTAACCATCCGAGCCCGACGCACGATCGATAGAAATTTACTGCCGGTGGTAGCGAACCCCGACAGTTGGCACGTCAGGTAGGGGGGCCTAGCGCTGTAGATTTGTTCCTCGACAACTGCCACGATGGTGATCCGCACTGAGTACAGGGGCGAGAGGTACTCCATGGGGAGCTCGGACCCCCTCCCGACCGGATTCGAGATCCGTTTCGGGAGTTGGAACTTCCAAGCCACGGGGAACGACTACCTCATGTGCATCACCAATTGCGCCGAGCTCCATCCGTGGCGGCCGACCGGATCGGGACCGGTTCCCGCCACGCCCGCCGCCGTCGCCCCGCACCCGCACCGTTGGGCACTGTGGGCCCTTCAAGCACCCCGACGCCGGCGCCGTTCTGGCCAACGCTCACGCCGGACGCGAACGGAATGACGTCGGGTCGCGTGCGCCGTGGCACGACATGACGAGCTCTTCGACGAAACGACACCAGCACTCATGGGGGGAGACGTGACTCACGAGTCATGGTCCCCCCACGGGATGTGTATGTTGACGGTGAATTTCCGTCAACCTAGAGTACTTGTTATACATTGGTTTTGATTATGATTGCAACTAACCCGCCACTAGGCATACTAATGATGTAACAAGTTCACACTCGCATGTTGATTTTGGAGTTTGTTGTTTACGCAGAAATCTACGCTAAAGAGAAGACTTTCGGGATAAGTTCATCAAGCACTTCAAGAGAAGATCATGAAGCCCGTCACAAGTCAAGACACGCGATGAACATGACTCCAAATGACCCGAGGACCGAAGCGTCAACGTGCAAGTCTTCGGGGACTCAACCGAAAACAGCGAAGCTTGCATAGCAAGGATTCAAGCTTTAACCGTGAAGGAAACGACATCAAAGGCCCACATGCAAGTGCACACAAATAAGGGATCACGCGAGAAGCAACCGGGGAGGAAACCGGGGCCGAACCGGGCTGAATTGGGCCTGGGCCAGCCGGCCTGGGCCGACCAGCCCAGCCCACTCCGGGGCCGGTTCGCGCCCCCTTTTTGCCCTAGGTGCTTGTCTATAAATTGTCTCTGCCTCCGCCGGCCGCCACATCCATCCATCCACAGGAACTCGGCGAAACCTAGGAGAGAGCGACGACGGCCGCCGCGAGTCCTCGAAGTCGTCTAGGAGATGGCCTAGGCCTACCCTAGCCGCCATGGCCGCCTTGCACGGTTGAGCCATGGCGGAGTTCCGAAGCTAGTTGAGGTCATCAATGGTATGTACTCGGTGGAGATGATCTAAATGCATTTATTATGTGAGTAAAGTACTTCATGTCATCCGATCTTTTAGCGACTCGATTCCTCCCTCGATGATTTTGTTTTCTTCTTGGTTATGCTTCTTCCCCAATCTAGTCTATAGCTATATTACATAGGGTGCTCTTGTAGCCGCGGTGGCTAGAGGTGCATACCGGACCGACCAAGTGATTTCAACTTGTTCTATCGAACTCGCCCTGGACTACCCGCATGAATAGGAATACATTGTGACAGAACGGGGGTTCCGAAAGGCGGGCGTTTTCGGAATCAGACCGGAGGATAGTAGTTTAAAGATGGCTTTGGATGAGATGCATGTCGCGCTTGCTCTTTTGGCTAGAACTACGACTAGAAGATGATAGGCATTAGTTTCCCTCGCTTGCTCTTTACTTTGTCTACGTTCATGGATGCGATCAACCTTATGCTATAATTCATACATCTTTAAGGTTTATCTTCTTATGCAATCAATGCTTCATGTTAGGCTAGATCAATTGGTTAGATGGAAAATCCTAGGAGTTTGCTTCCGATCCTTGGATTGACAAATCTAGGGAGGACCCTCCTTGGTGAAAAAGGCACCAAGTCACCCGTAGGCTTGCGGTGAACTTGAGCACGGTTTTGAACCGTCAACAAGCCCCTTTTTCTGGCGCCATTGCCGGGGATCGGCAACTCGAACCCTAGGGTGATCCATCTATCTCTTTGACTAACCCTAATCTTTATTATTGCATACATGCTTGCTTTCTTGTTTGTGTCCTTGAAAGTAGGTGAAAAGCTAGACACAAGACGTTCACATCCACTCCGACAAGACGATGACTACATCAAGATTCACTCTTTAGTGGTAGGTGCTAACTTTTGTTAGCGTCCCATCATTCGCTATTGAGTCTACGCCCTACACGAGTGATGTTGAACAAGGTATGTCAATGTGTCAATTAAAGTTTTAAGACTAATGTTTTGTGGAGGTTTGTTTGTCCAAGCAATAGGTGTTGGAAGCAATCACGTTGTGAGAGAAGCACCCGTCACTTTGGCTAAAGCAAAATCAAGAATACACACCATTGCCATCATGCTACTCGCTGGTCCAGCAATGATGAGGACTTAAAAAGCCAAAGGATACGTGATGTAACGCCCCGGAGACCACAAGATCAAGGTCGTCAACATATTCGGATCAATTCACAAGAAGTTTTTGTTCCCATCAATTTCTGCACAACCTCAAGGGAGAACAACAGGATATCTTTGGATATTTATAAGCCCCATGAAGTTACGCTTCCAACGAATCAAGAATCAAGTCAATCGGAGGTTCCTACAAGCGGGTATGGCCGAATTACCGAAGGTTGCACGTTCTGAAATTTCTGTACAGCATGCAAGAGCGGAAACAAAACGGTCATAACTCCCTCATTTGGGCTCCGATTAAGATGAATGAGTACCCGTTGGAAAGGTAATTTTATAAAGTTTTCAATAGAACAATATTTTGGTATATGTTCTGTTATGTACACAGGGGAAAATCCACGGAAAAGAGGAAGAAGCAACATGATGAGAACAAGATAGTGGAGATGAGGATGACGACAACGAAGAGAAGCTTGGGCAACGCTTCCATTGGACCACATGAGATGAAATTCAGAAGTTTGGAACAAAACAAAGACACCAAGAGCATTGGCAAAAGAAGGCACAAGTTGGCAACATCCGACGCTAGGAGATGTTAGAAGCAAATCACCATGGATTACACACAAATGATAGCATCCAATGGCGCGGATACTCTGGGCTCTCACATGAAGGATCATGGAGTTACATGAAGATATTTGAGACATGTGTGAAGTCCCACAAATGAATAAGAAGAGTGAGTTCACTCAAGGCAACCTTGATGATGTGTGGCACGAACGAAGGAATTGCGAAAAGACAATACAAGCCACCGATCATTGAAGATTGTTTGCTTTCAACTCCGAGAGACCACTCACGATGAAAAGCTCGAAGGCCAAGGTACAAATTAACCTCTCAAGACACTTTTGGGGCTGATAATATTCCTTTTATATATCTTTGATTCATATCCAATAGTGACGTTGATTCAATTCTGTGCCTTGTTTTTTTTATAATCATGATAGGCTAGAATTTCTTAAGAGTGGTAAAGAGGCTTTGTTGTGCTTAAAATTTGTTACATGCCTAACAAACCTTTGCCTAATGAGAGCTTAGTGCTGAGCAAGAAAACTTATACTATAATTAATTACAACTTACTTTGTCATAAATTGTGGTTATGGAAGCGTTTGTTTGCAATATGATTTGTAAATCTTGGACTTGCTTTGTGCTCGGTCAAGCTAGTGACCTTAAAAGAGCAAATTGTGGGAGAAATACCAAGTTTCACTAACCATGCAGGGCATTAAATATAAATTAAGATGAGAGAAGTCATACCCAAAGGAATTGCAAACCCGTGCATCACCGTCACCGAACCTAAAAAACGGACGTCGCTGTTTTCATCAATTTTGAGGACCTGGCCAGACATGTTCAAGGAAGGAAAAGTTGAAAATCAGAAGCTCCATCAAGTGCCAGTTCCAACGCATCCAAGATCGATGAATTTGAAGACCCGTACAAGGAGATATGGCAAAAACATTGAGCGATGTGTAGTCTGAAATCAGCTTTGGACAGATTGCTGCGCCGGAGTAGATCGGGCATAACTCACTCGATCGGAGTCCGTTGGGGGTGAATAAATACTTGATGGAAAGACAATTTCATGCACCACGCATGGAAGCTATTGTTCTTTACATGGTCTGACCTGGACAGAGAGGAAAATTCGTGAAAGAAGAGGCAGCGATAAAGTGTGATGGAGAAGGTGGTGATGATGATGCAAGGAGACGATTGGGCAAGCCTCTCATCGAGCATAAGTGATCGTGTCAAGCATGGAGAGTGGATCAAGGCTGCATGAACACCTTCAAATCTTGCATGAAGGATCATGGCTCCGCAACAATAAGATGGTATGTGAGAAAGTCGAGCTCTATGACTTTAAATGAAGCGCTTTGCGGGAGGCAACCCGGTTTTTATTTATATATACATAACCGTCTACATTGTGCTCTTTAATCGAACCATCAAGTAACATTGTACTATTGCTCTAATAAAAACCACAACACCATGTTGTATAATCTAATTGCTATTGAGGGAGCGCTTTGTTATTTGATCTTGGAAAACTTGTAGACCTTTTTGTGTGCCTATTAGAGTTTAGAGTCTTTTTATTTTGTGTCTTTTTAGAGAGATATATGAAGTTGGCACCATCCTTTGATTCTAAACTTGTGGCTAGTTAATTTAGGATCACTTTTGTTTTTGCTTTAGACAACCTCCATATCGTGTTGTTTTGTTCATCCATGTCATATTGCATTGCATGTTGTGTTAATCTAACTTTTTGTCCAACCAACTTAAGCCTTCCTATAACCCCACCAAAAACCATAGCCTATAGAGGTAGGATTTTTTGAGTTGACCGAGGGCTCTCACCCTTGGGGTTGAACAAGTCTATCCCTTTTCTCTTTATTAATTAAAAACTTTGACTAGCCTCCCCATAAAATCCTTAGGAAAACTTCCCCTACCTATAGACATCCTAAAACCAAAGGTTTGTAGAAAGACTCTAGGACCACCTTAGTTAGAATTTCTACACTTGACTTCCTCTCTTCAAAATCCTTGTTGAGCCAAAAATATAGGATACCTATAACCTACCCTTAAACCTTGTTAGTTTGGTTGATTGATTCTTTTCGATGGGTGACTTCCTTGTTGACAATGCTTACTTTGTATGAAGTGTGAAATCAAGCTATGTCCTTTGCTTATTATAGACCACATCAAAAGTGTTTTTAAAACCTTGCTAATGTTTGTTTGAGCTAATTGTCTGCATTTGTATTTTACAACCATCTCTTTGTCATCATCCACTTTATGTTAGCTTGGGACCTTTTGTGAAACTTTATGATGAATGCTTTCATATCCATGTTAATGCTTGCCGGCATGCGTTACTACTTTTTGCAATCTTGTGTAAATATGGTGTTTAGACATGATTGGATACCACCATTATTTAGTCTTATATCCTGAGCTATCATGTTGCATTAGTTGGTTTATAAACTTAGCAATGCGCCATACTTTTCTTGCACTATAAAGAATAATTGATCTTGGGATGAACATGGTGTTTTGACCTTGGTTAACAAATCTCTATGGGAATAGAAAGTTTGGCAACCACTTTGTAAGCATGGAGCTTAGAATTTGGTGTAAACATTGTTTTGTTTTTATACCATCCTTTCATTTGCATACACATTTGCACTCACGTACACCCATTAGTATTTTTGCTAGATTAATTATGCCACGAGTGAAAATCGTAGGGATGTCATGGTTTGTTGGCATAGGGTGAGTATTCCTGACCGTCACCTCGGGGGTACTTTGTGCATTATAGTTATTTTGCAGGCATGGTGAATCACTCCCATGAGTTCGTGATAAAAGCTGAAATCAAGATCATCAACACCTCCAAAATCCCGAATGGAGCACTGCTGTTTTCATCAAGATTAAGCACATGTTCAGAGATGTACAAAAGGGAAAAATTGGATATTCAAGTGCTCCATTAAGTCTAATTTCCAATGCATCAAGAATCAACATTTTAGGAGACCTGTGCAAGAAGTTACAACCAAATCTTTGGGCGTCACACATTCTGAAATCAGCCTGGGACAGCTTGCACCACCAAAGTAAAAAGGGCGTAACTCTCTTGTTCGGAGTCCGATTGGGATGAATGACCACTCATTGGAAAGATAATTTCAAGAACTTTGCAATGGAGCTATTATTAAGTGCATACTCAGTTCTGGAAGTAGAAGAAAAACTCGTGGAAGATGAACCAGCGGTAAGGGACAACATGGAAGGAGGAGAAGATGAGATGAGAACATTTGGGAGCAAGGCTCGTGGCAAAGGGCGGACATTGAAGGACGAACAAAGTCAACAATGTGATGATGATCTCCACGCATGGCGGTGGGACTTCAAGAATTTTAAGATGGTTCATCATCTTCCGTGCGTAGTAACATGCTAAGCATGGGGGAAGACTTGGTGGACGAAGGAAGACCGCTTGGAGTTCAAGGATCACGGTTGCTACGGATGCCGATCTTCCTTCTTCCATGCTAGGCACGATGTTTAAGCATGGGGGAGGGCGCTACATCACAAGCATCAAAGGACGGTAACAATTCCTCAACCCTCTCTTTGTCCTTGTCTTTCTAAATGCTTGTATATATGTATATGCCTTCAACAACCTTAGATGCAACTTTTGTATGTCTCTCTCGTTAAATAACATGGCTTCTAGGAGTACAACCTAGTTTTAGTTTTTATTTATTGTCATCACCTTGTGCTCACCATGATGAAATAATTTTGGCTTGATCTTGCTCGTTGATATATGATGACCGTTGCCACTTTGTTTAAACTTTGTGCTTATTTATGCATGATTAAAGCTATTGCTCTCTAATACCAATCTAAAATTAATTAAATGCTAGCTTAATTTTTTGTGGAGGTCATGATAAAAATAAGGACCCATGGTTTCTTTTATGCTCTCAACTTTGGATGGGTCGAAGAACATATTACTTTTTGCTTAAAATTCATGCTAACCTTGTCATTAATACCTCTTGCATTTTTCTCTACCTATCCAAAGCCTTATATATTGAGTGCAACCATAGATTACAAGAGTTATTGTTGGGTGAATTGATTCAAGTCTCGATTGTTTGGCTCGTGGCTAAGAAGCTGGTCATTCCGTTTTTTGCGTAACTTATCTTTTGCCTATTCTATCTGTGCATTGTGAGCTCCTACATCGGAAGCTTTGCAAATCTCACCGGATATCCACCCTTTAAACCAACATCATCTTTTGTGTTAACCTCCTTGACCTACCTACCTATCACTTGAGTATGGAGACGACAAGTCACAAGAAGGTGCTTCAAAGGGAACATTCAAGTTCCCTCTCATCAAGACATCCGGTACCTACCTTAACACCACTTCCTCTTTGCTCGGGGACGAGCAAACGTCTAAGCATGGGGGAGGAGGTAGGTACTATGCAAATTAGAGTTCTAGGGGAGATAAAAGACGAAAGATGGGGATATGCATGACGAGGCTAGCAACAAAAGAAATTAAAAAAATGAATAAGATAAGAGGACGAAACAAAAAAAAATTCAAAGTACCTCACATGTCAAAAAGAAAAAAGAAGGAAAAAGGAGGAAAATAAGAAAAAGAAAAAGGAAAAAATAGTAATAATAATCTCCCTCGGTTCTCTAGTTGCTTAAGAATTTTCCAAGGACTTCAAGATCAAGACCCATACTCATTTTTCCAACCATGTGCAATCCGATAACGAGGACTTCGTTGGGGCCTCGGGATCATTCTTTGCCATTTACACATGTCCACATATCTAAAAGTGTGAGTTCTTTCTCTTCCCCGTTCTTGTGAACATTATTTTTCCAATGACTTTTTTGACGAGTCATGATAAGTCCATGAGAAGCTTGCCTTGTTTTGATAATAGTCTCAACTTCAGCATCTTGGTAGGATAAAAACTTTCCTATGAGCTCCAAATAAAACCCTTCCACCTACAAACATGAGAGGGAAAGCATATAGATCATGTAGGCTTGAGAGTGTTGTGAGATGAGAGAGTTCATGAGCAAGATGCAAGAATGTTTAAATTTTTGTACTTGGTTTAGCTCTTTTATTCACCTCATTCTTCACTTCAAAAGTTTCTAAGACTTATTCGAATTTTGTGGAGCATGATTGATTACTTGTGGAAAGAGCTTAAATGATATCTACCCTCCATAGAGATGAAAGCTAGTTACATTATGAAATTTTAACAAATATAAACTTGGAGAGCATTATGCTTTCTCATGTGTGATCAAGTGCAGGGTATGAACAATGAAAGGCAATGCTGATATCCATTGAAAACTTACTCGAGGACGAGCAAGGTTTAAGCATGGGGGAGATGTTGACGGTGAATTTCCGTCAACCTAGAGTACTTGTTATACATTGGTTTTGATTATGATTGCAACTAACCCGCCACTAGGCATACTAATGATGTAACAAGTTCACACTCGCATGTCGATTTTGGAGTTTGTTGTTTATGCAGGAAATCTACGCTAAAGAGAAGACTTTCGGGATAAGTTCATCAAGCACTTCAAGAGAAGATCATGAAGCCCGTCACAAGTCAAGACACGCGATGAACATGACTCCAAATGACCCGAGGACCGAAGTGTCAACGTGCAAGTCTTCAGGGACTCAACCAGAAAACAGCGAAGCTTGCATAGCAAGGATTCAAGCCTTAACCGTGAAGGAAACGACGTCAAAGGCCCACATGAAACTGCACACAAATAAGGGATCACGCGAGAAGCAACCGGGGAGGAAACCGGGGCCGAACCGGGCTGAATTGGGCCTGGGCTGGCCGGCCTAGGCCGACCGGCCCAGCCCACTCCAGGCCCGGTTCGCGCCCCCTTTTTGCCCTAGGTGCTTGTCTATAAATTGTCTCTGCCTCCGCCGGCCGCCACATCCATCCATCCATAGGAACTCGGCGAAACCTAGGAGAGAGCAACGACGGCCGCCACGAGTCCTCGAAGTCGTCTAGGAGATGGCCTAGGCCTACCCTAGCCGCCATGGTCGCCTTGCACGGTTGAGCCATGGCGGAGTTCAGAAGCTAGTTGAGGTCATCAATGGTATGTACTCGGTGGAGATGATCTAAATGCATTTATTATGTGAGTAGAGTACTTCATGTCATCCGATCTTTTAGCGACTCGATTCCTCCCTCGATGATTTTGTTTTCTTCTTGGTTATGCTTCTTCCCCAATCTAGTCTATAGCTAGATTACATAGGGTGCTCTTGTAGCCACAGTGGCTAGAGGTGCATACCGGACCGACCAAGTGATTTCAACTTGTTCTATCGAACTCGCCCTGGACTACCCGCATGAATAGGAATACATTGTGACAGAATGGGGGTTCCGAAAGGCGGGCATTTTCGGAATCAGACCGGAGGATAGTAGTTTAAAGATGGCTTTGGATGAGATGCATGTCGCGCTTGCTCTTTTGGCTAGAACTACGACTAGAAGATGATAGGCATTAGTTTCCATCGCTTGCTCTTTACTTTGTCTATGTTCATGGGTGCGATCAACCTTATGCTATAATTCATACATCTTTAAGGTTTATCTTCTTATGCAATCAATGCATCATGTTAGGCTAGATCAATAGGTTAGATGGAGAATCCTAGGAGTTTGCTTCCGATCCTTTGATTGACAAATCTAGGGAGGACCCTCCTTGGTGAAAAAGGCACCAAGCCACACGTAGGCTTGCAGTGGACTTGAGCACGGTTTTGAACCGTCAACAGTGTAACGCCGCAGCGGCCTACGCATCGTCTGCTGGCACTGATGTGGCGCCCTATGACAACCTCCCTGGCTACCACCTTCTGGCGGCCAGAAACCTCATCGCCACCAACGATAAGTTGTACCACGGCTCCGCCAGCGAGCTACCCCCGTGACCTCGCACAGGTACGCGGAGTGGGATTTCTCCGACGTACCGTATCCGGTGATGTTCCAGCAGTTCCTCGACACCGTGGATTACTGGTTCCGCTACTCCAACACCTCCAGCGTCGGAAGCCACGATCCCGAATGCGAGTGCTTCACGAGCGGCACCGGCGACGTGGTCGGCGGGGCGAGTGCGACGAGGGATGGCGAAGGAGAAGACCCCCAGACTTGGGGATAAACTACGGCCTTTCATCGTCCATGACATACTCAGGCCAGGAACGTACAAGATCCGCTACGAGGACGGGAGGGTCGTCACCAACGCATGGAACATCGAACACCTACGCCCGTTTTACCCTTGAGTCAACATTCCATGCTTATGTGTCAATAAATAAATGTTGTTTATCTATGTTCACATGTCTCTGAGTTCCAAACTTGTGCCCAATTGTGTTCTTTTCATTACGGCAACTTTCATTTTGAGCAGCCAGCGTCTTTGCACCAAAGCAAACACGCTCCCTGCTCGGGGGCTACCAAGGGGCACGACGCCCTCGTGCCTCCTCGCATTTTTGATTTTTTTCAAAAAAATTCGACAACTTTGTCGGGACTAATCGCACAAGCGAAAGGTTTTTTGAACGGAATCTCAAACTCGCGAAAGGTAAAGATGACGGCTTGCGCGGGATGACGAGTCACTATTCGTTCAAAGCTCTTAGTGCTAACGCCTCCACGGCTACAGCACGAAGACTTGTGAGTACTTCTCTAGTCTCCCGTTTTCATCCGACCTCTTTTCAAGAGCCTTCGAGTGACCGCGAGGACTCCGGTTCGAAAAAATATATTCGCGAGCAAAATCCTGGCTAAGCTATCTCCTGAACCTTTCGAGTTCCCGGGGGCTGCGAATGGATGGTTGCACTTAGCGGATTGAAGGGGTCAGGCCTTACGACTCTCACGCCCCAGCGGCTCTGGAGCATGGCTTGACTGTTTTTGTCCGCTAAGTTTGGTTGTGCATTGCTGCAGTCATCCTCGGGCGCTCGAGAGCGATCGAGAGATAACTCAAAATAAAGGTCTAGCTACATGATAGCCTTGCAACTTGTTTCAAATTATTACAGCATGATAATTTGTGGCATGTTTAATCCGGGGGCCCGGGAACTTCCGGGGCCTCTGGCTCATCTTGTGGCAGCAACTCCAGGTCTTTCAGGGCGGCATCGGCCATCTCACGAGGGAAGGCAGCACAGTCCTGTTCCAGCTCGTCGCACTGATCGTCGGGGATTCCTAGGGCCCAGCCGCCGCTCAGCGCCGTGCGGTCTAGCCCCTGATAGTGCGACTCGATCATGGCGAGGATCTGGTGCACCGCGCGGCGGGCCATCGACAACTCGAGTTCCCGTACCACGCTGGGGAGGCAGCCGACTTCCTCGATCAACGTCTCAGGTGTTCGCGACCCAAATGACATGCTGAGCGCGACCATCGCCGAACTCAACGTCCTCTCGAGTTTGGCGACGTCCCCGATCGCCTTCTCGCTGATAGCCTTTGACTTGCACAGGGCATCGCGAGCCTGGCTCAAGGCGGTCACGTATTGCTCCCGGGATGCTCGAGCTTGCTCCAGCTCGGCCTGGACTTTCTAGAGCAGCTCTGACAAGCGCCTAAGGACACCCTCCTTCTCGATGACTTTCAGGATGGCAGCGTTTCGCTCCTGCTTGGTCGTCGCTAGCTGCACCACCATCTCCATGCGGATCAAACGTACCCCTGCAACCAAGAACATCGAGTCAAGCCCCGACATGAAGCAAACAACGAACCAGACAAGGGTGGGGGATCACCCAACGTACCGTCAAGGTCCTGCGATAACTTCGCGTTGGAGTCCTGAAGTCGCGACACTTCCTCGGTTGCCACTTGAAGCTGGTTCGTGACCTGGGAGAACTGGCGGCTTGTTGTTGCCAAGTCCTTTGTGGCCATGTGCAAGTCACTCTCCAGCTCCGGCATCTTCGTCTCGAGGGCTGCCTTCTCGCGAGCAGCGGCTTCGGCGACATCACTGGCGGTTGCCTCTACCGTGGCCGCAGCGGCCGCTCGGAGCCTCTCAACTTCAGCCTCGGCAAGTGCAAGCTTTGACGCCAGTGAATCCTGCTCGGTGGCAGCCGCTGCGATAGCGGTCTCCGCGGCAATGGCACGGTCCTCCGCTGACGCGCGGGCCACCTCGAGGGACGCTCGCGTAGACGCCTCGATCGCCACGGCACCAGCCGCTGCAACCTGGGCCACAATAAGCTGCATCTCTAGTTGGGTCCGCTCAGCGCGAAGCTTCTGCACCTCGTGGGCACGTCTCCGACTAGAAGACTCGAGGACCTGCAACCGACAAGATAAGGACAAGTGGTGCAACCCGAGAAGATCACGGGATTGAGAAGCTACCCCCCTAACAAGAAAGCTTATCGAGGTCGCAGGGAGGATGAGTTCATCGAAGGCGTGGCGCGCCCAAGACATCCCACGCTCCAGGGTGTTGCGCGTCGCGACCTCTTCGTCGTCCCCGGAATCAACGCCAAGACCGAAGGAAGCCGCCCCCGAGACGCACGTGAGCTCAAGGGTGCAGGCCTCGCCGCCCGCTATGCCTTGAGACAGTGTTGACGGTGTATATTCGTATCAAACTTCATATGGATTTGCAAGTGGACATGGATTTGCAAGTGGACAAATCCCCCGTCGGAGTCAAGGGACCCTTCTTCCCTCGAGTGGTGAACCTAAGGTATCAAATCCGTGGAACAATGTGCAACGCAAGGATTCAGTCTAGTAAAGCAAGGAAAGCTATCTTTTGAAGAACCAAAATGCATCTAATATAAGAGATCATCAAGAAATCACATCTAATCTAATATACTAAAGAGGTAGCGAGAGAAAGCAAGAGATAATCGATCTAGAGAGTCTAGCTCGCGCTTATGTTGTAGCTCCAAACAAGATAGATGAAGATAGAAAAGTGAATGTCATTAAAAGCTTCTTTAAATTGTGGCCTTCGGTCCGATTCCGAAAACGCCCTCCTTTCAGAGCCACCGTTCTGTCACAACGCACCCCTATTTATGCGGGTAGTCTAGGGCGAGTTCGATAAGAACAAGTTGAAATCACTTGGTCGGTCCGGTATGCACCTCTAGCCACCGCGGCTACAAGAGCACCCTATGCAATCCATCTTAAGTATAGATTGGGGAAGAAGCAAAACCAAGGGAGAATCAAAATCATCGAGAAGGCACTTGATCGCTAGAAATCAGATTCACTATAAAACTTCACCATTAATGATTACATGAACAAGATCACCACTGGAATCCTACCTCGATCTTGATCCTTGCTCTGGAGCTCCGACGTGGTCTTTCATGCAAGGTTCCCACGTCGGCTAGGGAGACCCTAGACAACTAGCATGACCCTCATCTCCGAGATGGTGTCCCTCAAGCTTCTCTGCTCCTCGGCGGTGGATGACAAATTGATTGATGCGTGGCTCTCGGTCAGGGGGCTATAAATAGCCCGAGAGGCATCTAGGTCAAAGGGGGGGCGACTGGGCCTCGAAACGGGCTGGGCCGGCCGGCATGGGTTGACCGGCCTGGACCCATTTCGGCCCAGTTTGTGGCCTCCTTCGCCCGACGTTGGTTCCCAAGTCTTCTAGATCCTTCCCCCTTCTGCATGTGGGCCCTTGTTGTCAGTTTTTCTCCGAGTTGGACGAAACTCCTTGTCTCGCAAGATTTAACACTTTTCTGGCTAGGTCCTCGGAGTTTGTCATCTTCTCGGGTTTGGTCCCTGGCTTCTTGGAGTCATGTTTGCTTCATTGCATGACTTGTACCGGGCTTCAAGGTCTTGTCATGAGGTGCTTGATGAACTTATCCCGGAAGTCTTGCTTTCAACACTAAAACCCTACATAAACACTAAACTCCAAAACCGACATGCACGAATGAACTTGTTATACCAAGGGGGTTAGTACCAATGGATAAGATATAAAACTTATGCCAACACCGAAGGTAAACTCATGGCTAGGTTGACGGAATTTCACCGTCAACATCTCCCCCATGCTTAAACCTTGCTCGTCCTTGAGTAAGCCTTCGATGGATATCATCATTGCCCTTCATTGTTTAAACCTTGCACTTGATCATACACGAGAAAACATAATGCTCTCAAAAGTTTAGTTCTTTAAAGTTCCATAATGTGCTAGCCTTCATCCCTACGGAGGGTAGATTATTAATTAAGCTTATCCCACAAGTACTAACATGCTCCGAAAATTCAAATGGACCTCAAAAATTTTGAAATAAAGAACAAGATGAAAAATAGCTAAACCAAGTTCAAAAATTTAAACCACCTTGCATCTTGCTCATGAACTCTCATCTCATCTTGTCTCTCAAGCCTATTTCTTCTACTCCTTTCCCTCTCATAACATTCATATATGTGGTAGGCTTTATATGGAGCTTTTTGGGAAAGTTTAGTCCTACCAAGATATTATAAATGAGATGTTGTCAAAACAAGACAAGCTTCTCATGGTCTTACCGAGACTCGTCAAAAAGGTCATTGGAAAATAATGTTATGTCAAGGAGGGGAAAGAGAAAAATACACACACTTGAGATAGGTGGACATGTGCAAATGGCAAAGAGTGATCCCGAGGCACAAAGGAAGTCCTCGTTATCGGATTGCACATGGTTGGAAAGATGAGTTTGGATCTTTTAAATCTTGAAACCTTGAAATTCCTAATGCACTTTAGAGAACCGGGGAGTTCACTTTATTTTATTTTTTTACATACTCATTTTTCTTTTCTTTTTCTCAAATATATATATTCTTTTTTCTTTCTTTCTCTTTCTCATTTTTTTCTTTCTTTCTCTTTCTCATTTTTTTCTTTTTCTTTCTCATCAAATTTTTTTTATTTGCTCCCCTTTGAACTCTAAAATTGCATTGTACCTACCTCCTCGGGCAAAGAGGTGATAGAGATAAGGTAGGTACCGGAAATACTTTTCCTTTGGAGAGATACTTGAAATCTTCAATCTTGGCACCATCTTGCAATCTTCCTTGAATTGATGATCCATACTCAACGATAGGTTGTGGTCAAGGAGGTAATCACAAAAGATGATATTTGGTTTTAAGGGTGGATATCCGGCGAGGTTTGTGAGATCTCCGATGTGGGGATACACAATGCACGGATAAAAGGCTAGCAATAAGATAGATACGCAAAAACGAAATGACCAGCTTCTTAGTCTCGGGCCAGAGAAATCAAGGCCTGAAATAACTCACCCAAAAATAAATCTTGTATACTAAGTTTTTGCACTCAAATATATGGCTCTGGATAGGTAGAGAAACATGCAAGTGGTATTTATGACAAGCTTAGCATTACTTTTAAGAACAAAAATAAATCATCTTTAATCCATCTAAAACTTGAGAGCACATAAAACACTATGGGTATTTATTTTTTATCATAACCTCCGCTAAAGATTAAGCTAGCATTTAGATAAATTCAGATTTGTATTTTAAGAGAGCATTAGCTTAATCATGCATAAAATAATTACAAAGATAAACAAAGTGGCAATTATAATCATATATCATCATGGCATAAATTTCATAACTTTACCAAAGATAAAAACAAGGTGGTGTCTTTATTCATGATGAAAACAAACTAACATACATGCTGAAAATTTAAATAAAAACCGAAAATACTACACATACATAGGCGCATACAAGCTAAAAATTAAAGAAAAGGGGGTAAATGAAAGATAACTAAAGCTCCTCCTCTCTCTAATCTTCCACCGGTGGTTGATATTGATAGTCTTGGTTGTTGCACCCTTGGTCATAATAGGATTGCATCGCTCCTCCTATGAATTGTCTTGGCGATGCTAGGTGAAGGGGTCCAAGCTCATAAGCGTTGTTTGCATTTCATTCACCCATTTGGTTTGCATTGGTTTGGATGGTTGTGATATTTTGCCTGTTTCTCGCAGCGTATCCTCCAATGATGGCCACACTTTGTTGTACTTGAGGAAGATGTGCATATGGCTCCGCAAAGGCTACGTTGGGCACCGCAAAATTTGGTGGGGGTATGGTTGCACCACTCCCCCATGCTTGCATTGGTAAATCACCGTAGTAACTCGGCGGTGCCAGAATTCCTCCAAATGGTGGCAGAACCTTCCTCTTTTATTTTTTTCTTTGCCGGCTCAAGTAGTCCTTCCTCTAACCAATCTTCTTTCCCCTCAAGAAAAGTCTTAATCTTCCATCCGGAAGGGGTAAGTTTACTTTGGCCACTTTGAAACCTCCTCTCTCATCTCCACTTATATATTTGTCTTGCTTCATATAATCAAATCCAAGGCGAGTCCCGCCTAGAAGATGCTCCGGGTTTCTTGGAATCGCCAGTCTCAAAGAGATAGCCAACATGGAGAGGTAACATGTGACGCCCCAGGTGTTTAATTAACGTCATTAACGCTAATGACCGAATCAGCCGAATCAAACCGGCCGACACTGGTCAAACCTAGGTCAACCTGGGTCATCACCTCGAAAACCTCGCCAATGAACCCTATTGAACCCCTTGACCAAGTCTACACACACCCGTGGTCAACCTTTGGTCAAAGACACGGTCAAACCCCGCTTGAACACTGATGTCGGCGAATGTCTTCTGGAACTTTTGCCGCGTTCTTCAAATTTCACCTAAACACTTAAAAATCTACCAATATGGAAATTGTCCGGTTTGTTGAGGGACACAACTTTCATGTAGATTGGCATTTCAAATTTTGAGCGGAAAAGGGTGAAAAACTTGGTCAACGGGCAGTACCTCCTGTTCACCGAAACATGGCAACATTCCAAGTTTGGCAGTAATTTATGCAAAATCCATGAGAAAAACACCATACGGCCTTTGTAAAAGTTGTAGAGGGTAGTGAGATCTACAACTTTCCTATTCACAACTCTGTGCCCTACTATTCAAAAATTTTGAGAAAAAACCCGGTCAAACATTGCCAGTCCGACACAGGAAAGTGGACCCCGGCGCCGCCCGCGCTCCCGCACGCGTGCTCGCGTGCGACGCCCTCCGCCTCGGCGTCCGGGCCGCTCGCGCTTCCCAAGGCCGCTCCTTCACGAGGCGGGGAGCACTTCGAGACCCTTGAAGTCCACACCCGCGACACGTGGAGTCCGCGCCCTCGTCGACCGGCCGCGCACCGCGAGCCCGGCCGGTCCGTCGGCGTCCGCCCGCCGGGGGCGCGCCGGCCGAGGCTCGGCCGCCGTACGGGCGGGATTAACTGGCCAAGGACTTCTCACCTCGAGACCTGGCCCTCCCCTTGCCTGCTCGCTCGAGTATAAGACCCCGGTCAGTCTTCTCGTGTGCGCCAGTGCGCCGTCGCCGCCATTGCCGCGCCGGCCGCCGACCCCCTTTCTCACTCACTCCTTGGGTAGTGCCGCCGATCCTCCACCTCCCCTACTCCTACAAAAGCTGCCCGAGCCACCCCACTCCTTTGCCCGGCCGCAACCTCGCCGGAGCAGGGGGTACAGCGGCTCGCCCCGGTCACCGCCGCCATGCGACCCCGCCGTCGCTACCACCGCCGCAACCAAGTGCCGAAACCGAGCCCTGGTGAGCTTCTCCTCCCCTCAGCCCCTTTCCCCGGTCGTTCCGGCGCCAGATCGCCGGAATTTGAGCCGGCGCCGCCGCCCTCCATGCCTCAAGGGCCACATTGCGAGCTTTAGAAAAGTTCCAGGGAGTTTTTCATGAACCAGGGACTTATCTGTGAACCTGGAAAACCTGTCAGGGGCCGGGGTGCAAAAGTGAATCTCAAATAGTACATGTGTTTTGCTTATTCTTGTAAATTGCGTAGAAAATCGTATAAAATTCAGAAAAATGCAAACTCAATTTTGTTGGATTCTTGGTGAAAAATTCCACAACTTTTGTTATTCTTGCTTGAGCTAGTTCCTGATAATTTTGGCATGAAAAATATAAATGTGAAAAACCTAGATCTGCAATATCTCAAAATCTATAAATCCTATGTGTCCAATTTTTGGATATGTTGTGTGTTATGTCATTAATAGCTCCTGTACCAAAAATAACACAAATTTATTTTGTGAATCTTTTTATAAAAATTGTTTTCCTTTTCTGTAGAATTTGCATAAATGATCTTTGTAGCTAATAATAATTAGATTGTTGCAACCAACTTTTGCATAATGTCTTGTTATTCCAAAGCACACCTCTGGTAAATTAATCATAATTTTATAATTAACACAATTATTTAGTCTTGAATTATGCTTGTTTTCTTGGTAATTGCATAAGTCGAGTTTCATAACAGTTTTAAGTGTATGTGCTGCATCTCTAGGCTAGTTTTAGACCATATAACATGTTTGAGAAAGTTTGGATCATTTTGATGAAGTATTTATTTTTGTGTGCATTTACCTTGTCCTTCTATCTAGCATTTGTTATTTTCAAAAATAATTAATTTCTAGCCATCCAAAGCATGCATGTGTGTCCAGTGGCTTGTTATAGGTGTTTAGTGTTTAATACACCCTTCCACTGAGTTTTATTAATTAATTTCATGAATAAAAGCTATGAAGGCCATTAAAGGCTTAATAGTCTTTTAATTGGGAAAAATCACCAACTCATCTTTAATAACCTTGTGTGTGGTTGTATATCATTTTAAAAGGCTAAATGTACCAACCCATTGCTGTTTGTGAAGTTAAAATAAATTACTTACATATATATGTACACAGCCACTATCAAAAAGAATATTTAATAAAGAACCGCCGATTGTTCCTTTTTGGAAGAGTATGCTGAATGTATTGCTTATCTAGGTGAATGTGCCCAACCAATGCACTCGAGAGTTGTCATTTATTGTTTGTAGTTCTTTAAATTGAAAATCAACAAATAAATCTTGCATTTGCATCCTCGTGTAGATCTTCCCGATGGTAGATATACACTCGTGCCGGAAGGAGGAGACGAAGGAGCTGATGAAGAGCTGCATTGCGTGGACATAGCTCAAGACCTGGACCAAAGTCCAGAAGGGCCCAAGGCCAACCTTGCCAGCGAAGGCAAGCCCCGGATCATTAACCCCATCTTTTTAAAATAATGCAATTATGTTTGCTATGATTGCGCATTTACATTTCAGGGGTTGAATTGAAACCCTAGATGCATGATCCCTAGGTACCTATGCTCTATCACTAGTATGCTAGGTCGATAGCTACTTGCTATAGGACCGGTACAAGTCGAGTGATGTTTGTCACTCGCGAGAATAGGTTCTTATGTTGGAATCATAAGATCTTTATAAATGGATTGCTCATGTGGTAAGAGCATGGGATTTGGGCTCCGGTCCAGTGGCTTTCGTGGGCTAAGCTTTTGAACGTACTAAGCACTTGTCGGGAATGGGACCGGTAATCCTAGTACCTTAATGAGACGGTGCGAGAACTTACTATTACTACTCTTGAGTAATCACCTACCTCTTTGCAACCGGGAGGTGGGTACATGTGTGAGGCTGGGTGTACTGGGTGGGACATTCCAGATAGCCTTGTACCCAGGACTGTAAGATTCGCTCCCAACCCGAGGATTTTTGGGAACCGCCTGGTCGGTGTCAGCTCTGTTGGTGCACCGCTCCGCGTGTTTAGGTATACCTTGCAAGGTTTGAATCAATCGATTGTCGGCCTCTCACCGGTATCTGAGACTGCTTAATCAACTGGCCATGATATCCCTTAATGATGGAACTTGGTGAACATTGTTGTATGAATTAATTGCTTGCACAATTTTTGATTGAATTAGTTGGCACACTTAGAAATGATAATCAACTAGAACTTGTGCTAAAATAATGAAAGTAAGGACATACTCTTTGTTGCTTTTCAGCAAAAGAACTCCACCCGCCAAGAAGCCTCTCATGTCTAGAGTTTGGTGATGTAGTTATCACCCGACGGTTAAGTCTTGCTGAGTATTAGTATACTCAGCCTTGCTTCAAAAATGTTGTTGCAGGTGTTGTTTGGCCTGGCGAGATTCCACCCGGCTGGGAGCTGGAATGGGTGGAAGGGGACGAGTCATGACATCACGGATGGCCTCCTGTGATGTGTATCGTCGCGCTAGTTTATTTATTTCCGTTGTTTCCGAACTCTGAACCTTTACTTCCGGTCATGAATAATGGTTTGTAATAAATTGGATTTAATTCGTGTTGTACTCTGGACTCACCTTCGTGTGAGTTTTAATGCATGTGTCGATCCTCTTTATGATTTCCAAGTGATTTACCAGGCGTTAACCCGGCGACTAACGACAGGATGATACTTTATTATCGCTTAATGACCAAAGTGGATTGGTTTAGGCGATAGTACGGTATTTTCCTGGGCGGGTTGTCACATAACACCCCGAGCCAATATCTCTCGAACCCGATGTTGCTTCACAACACCATCGGTTGATCATAGGTGAGTGGGTGTTGACGGATAAAACTCGTATCCACCTACGATCCGCAAGCGTACGGACCTACACCTTTTTCACCATGGGGTGACCCCCAAGGTTCTTATCAATCCGCAGAGCAAGGGGATTGCTAGCGCTTAACCAAGTACTAATCTAGTTGATGGAAAACCTTTGAGAGAGGTATTAATCTAAAGGTAAAGACAATCTAACCTAAGTTGATCAAACAAATCTAGGGTTAAACTAGATGGTAAAGGGTGGACACAAGAAAGAGAGGTTAAGATAGATAAGTGTTCCCTCCCTAGGGTTTAGGATCAAATGAACATGCATCTAGTACATGAAAAGGGAGTTTCCTACACTAGCTTCATGGCGATTATGCGGCTGCTAAGCATTTTCCCTAAATCGTATTGTCACTACGCAAGGTAATCAAACACTTTCACGTATAACCGCATCTATGCCCAAGCATCCATAGGGTTAAGCTAATCACCACGATTACCACAAACCCTACTAAGACCACATGTTGTGCAAACATATGTAAACAAAGCATACGCGAAGACATAGACCATAAAGCAATGATTGGCATAAGGTTCATGTATAGATTACATATCATGCATCCATCTAACCCTAGGGACGAACGGAGACATTACCCCATCATCTTACACAGATTGAAGCACATAGGGGTCATGGAGACTCCAGAGAACGTCGTCGATGAAGATGGCGGCGATGAAGCTTGGGAACACCCCTAGGCCAGCGGCTTGGAGTCCTCTTGCTTCCTTCCCTCCACCGGCGTTGATCCTTGCGACGAGCTCATCCAACTCTCTCCCTCATCTTGCGGCGGCGGTGTTCTGGTGAATGGCATCGGTAGAATGATTTGTTCGATGTGGCGGCGGACGGAGGAAGAGGCAATAAATAGACGAACACCTAGGGCAAAGGGGGCGTTGAACCGGGCCCGGAGTGGGCTGGGCCGGTCGGCCCAGGCCGGCTGGCCCAGGCCCGGTTCGGCCCTGGTTTCCTCCCCGGTTGCTTCTCGCGTGATTCCTTATTTGTGTGCACTTGCATGTGGGCCTTTGACGTCGTTTCCTTCACGATTAAGGCTTGAATCTTGCTATGCAAGCTTCGCTGTTTTCTGGTTGAGTCCCTGAAGACTTGCACGTTGACGCTTCGGACCTCGGGTCATTTGGGGTCATGTTCATCGCGTGTCTTGACTCTTGTCGGGCTTCATGATCTTCTCTTGAAGTGCTTGATGAACTTATCCCGAAAGTCTCCTCTTTAACGTTAATTTCTTGCGTAAACAACAAACTCCAAATACCACATTCACAAGTGAACTTGTTACATCATTAGTATGCCTAGTGGCAGGTTAGTTGCAAATCATAATTGAAACTAATGTATAACAAGTACTTTAGGTTAACGGAAATTCACCGTCAACATCTCCCCCATGCTTAAACCTTGCTCGTCCTCGAGTAAGTAATCCTTGCTTAAAAGGGAAATCAGCGTTGCTTCCAATGTTGTCCCTGCACTTAGTCATTCATGACGAGGCAATTTGCTCTCTGTTAAGAATTTATTTTTTAAAGTTCAAGTTGTGACCGGCTTTTTTTTCATTATGGAAGATAGACTAACAATAAAGAACAAGCCACATTTAATAAACACGATGCTCTCAAACTTAAATGAACTTCAAACCATTACCTTGTTACATGGAAGAATTTTCAAAAAGATGCATATCCAACATAAGTGAAAATCTCTTACAAAAGTGTTGACGGTTAAAAGTTGTATCAAAGTTCGTTTGTGACTCGCAAGCGGACAAGTCTCCCGTCGTAGTCAAGGGACCCTTCTTCCCTCGAGTGGTGAACCCAAGGTATCGAATCCGTGGAACAATGTGCAACGCAAGGATTCAATCTAGTAAAGCAAGGTAAGCTATCTTATGAAGGTAAGTTGCATCTAATCTACTAACTCATAAAGAAAACGAATCTAATCTAATCTACTAAAGAGGTAACAAGAGAAAGCAAGAGATAACCAATCTAGAGAATCTAGATCATGCTTATGTTGTAGCTCCAAACAAGATAGATGAAGATAGCAAAGAGAATCTCATTAAAAGCATCTTTAAATCGTGGCCTTCCCATCCGACTCCGAAAACATCCGCCTTTCGAGACCCCCGTTCGTCACAACGTATCCCTATTCATGCGGGGAGCTTAGGGCGAGTTCGATAGAACAAGTTGAAATCACTTGGCCGGTCCGGTATGCACCTCTAGCCACCGCGGCTACAAGAGCACCCTATGTAATCTAGCTATAGACTAGATCGTAGAAGAAGCAAAACCAAGAAGAAATCAAAATCATCGAGAAGGCACTTAATCGCTAGAAATCGGATTCACTTACAAACTTCACCATGAATGATTACATGAACAAGATCACCACCGGGGCCCTCCCTCGATCTTGATCCTCGCTCCGGAGCTCCGACGTGGTCTTCCATGCAAGGTTCCCACGTCGGCCAGGGAAACCCTAGACAACTAGCACGACCCTCATCTTCAAGTTGGTGTCCCTCAAGCTTCTCTGCTCCTCGGCGGCGGATTGCGACTTCGGTTCTGCGTGGCTCTCGGTCAGGGGGCTATTTATAGCCTGGGGAGCAATTAGGTCAAAGGAGAGCCCGATTGGGCCCCGAATTGGGCTGGGCCGACCGGCCTGGGCCGACCGGCCTGGGCCCAATTCGGCCCATCCCGCGGCCTGCTTCGCCCGGTGTTGCTTCCCACGACTTCTAGATGTTCTCCCCTTTTGCATGTGGGCCCTTGACGTCGGTTTCTCTCCGAATTGGACTCAACTCCTTGTCTTGCAAGATTCAAGACTTTTCTCGGTTCGGTCCTCGGAGTTTATCATCTTCTCGGGCTTGGTCCTTGGGCTCTTGGAGTCATGTTCACTTCATTGCTTGACTTGTATCGGGCTTCAAGGTCTTGTCATGAGGTGCTTAATGAACTTATCCCGGAAGTCTTGCTTTCAACGTTAAAACCCTGCGTAAACACATAACTCCAAAACCGACATGCACAAGTGAACTTGTTATACCACGGGGTTAGTACCAATGAATAAGATACAAAAGTTATGCCAACACCGAAGGTAAACTCATGGCTAGGTTGACGGATTTTCACCGTCAACATCTCCCCCATGCTTAAACCTTGCTCGTCCTCGAGTAAGCCTTCGATGGATATCATCATTGCCAAACAATGTTTAAACCTTGCACTTGATCATACATGAAAAAAAACATAATGCTCTCAAAAGTTTAATTCGTTAAAGTTCCATAATGTACTAGCCTTCACCTCTACGGAGGGTAGATTCTTATTAAGCTTATCCCACAAGTATTAACATGCTCACAAAGTTTAAATAGACCTCAGAATTTTTGAAATAAAGAACAAGATAAAGAAAAGAGCTAAACCAAGTTCACAAATTTAAATCATCTCGTGTATTGCTCATAAACTCTCATCTCACTTGTCTCTCAAGCCTATATATTCTACTCCTTTCCCTCTCATATATATGTGGTAGGCTTTATATGGAGCTTTGGGAAAGTTTAGTCCTAACAAGAATTTATAAATGAGGTGTTGTCAAAACAAGACAAGCTTCTCATGGTCTTACCGAGACTCGTCAAAAAGGTCATTGGAAAATAATGTTAAATCAAGGAGGGGAAAGAGAAAAATACACACACTTTTAGATAGGTGGACATGTGCAAATGGCAAAGAGTGATCCCGAGGCACAAAAGAAGTCCTCGTTATCGGATTGCACATGGTTGGAAAATGAGAATGGATCTTTTTATCTTGAAGCCTTGAATGCACTCTTAGAGAACCGGGGAGTTTACTTTACGCACAAATATATTTTTTTCTCTTTCTTATATTTCTCATTCTTTTCTTTCTTTCTTCCTTTCTTATATATATATTTTTTTTCTTTCTTCACCTTGGAAGTCATGTACATCGCCGAATTTTTTTCTTTCATCATTATATATATTTTTTTTAAAATACTCCCTTTTGAACTCTAAGGCTTTTGATCTAAGGCAGCACCGTACCTACCTCCTCCCCCATGCTTAGACGTTGCTCGTCCTCGAGCAAAGAGGCGAAAAATAAGGTAGGTACCGGAGATATTTTCCTTGGAGAGATACTTGAAATCTTCAACGTTGGCACCGTCTTGCGATCTTCCTTGAATTGATGATCCATTCTCAATGATAGGTTGTGGTCAAGGAGGTAATCACAAAAAGATGATATTTGGTTTAAGGGTGGATATCCGGCGAAGTTTGTGAGATCACCGATGCGGGGATACACAATGCACGGATAAAAGGCTAGCAAAAAGATAGATACGCAAAAACGGAATGACCAGCTTCTTAGTCTCGGGCCGTAGAAATCATGGCCTGCAATAACTCACTCAAAAATAAATCTTGTACACTAAGGTTTATGCACTCAAATATATATAAGGCTTTGGATAGGTTGAGCAACACACAAGCGATATTTGTGACAAGGTTAGCAATATTTTTGAGCATAAAAGACATCTTTAATCTATTCATAACTTGAGAGCACATAAAACACTATGGGTCTTTATTTTAATCATAACCTCCGCTGAAGATTGAGCTAGCATTTAGATAATTTCAGATTTGTATTTTTAAGAGAGCACTAGTTCAAACATGCATAAGTCAATTACAAAGATAAACAAAGCGGCAATTATAATCATATATCATCATGGCACGAATTTTGTAACTTTACCAAAGGTAAAAACTTGGTGGTGACATTATTCATGATGAAAATAAAAACTAAGATACATGCTGAAAATTAAACTAACACACTTGCTGAAATTTAAATAAAATCTGAAAACACTACGCATACATAGGTGCAAACAAGCTGAAAATTAAAGAAAAGGGGTAAAGGAAAGATAACTAAAGCTCCTCCTCTCTCTAATCTTCCGCCGGTGGTTGATATTGATAGTCTTGGTTGTTGTACCCTTACTTGTAATAGGAATGCACCACTCCTCCTATGAATTGTCCGACGGTGCTAGGTGAAGGTGTCCAAGCATATAAGCGACGTTTGCATTTCCTTCACCCATTTGGTTTGCATTGGTTAGGATGGCTGCAATACATTGCATGTTCCTTGCAGCGTATCCTCCAATGGTGGCCACATTTTGTTGTGGTTGAGGAAGGTGTGCAAATGGCTCCGCAAAGGCTACGTTGGGCACCGCAAAAATGGTGGGGGTATGGCTGCACCACTCCCCCATGCTTGCATTGGTACACCACCGTAGTAATTTGGCGATGCCGGAATTTCTCCGAATGGTGGAACATAATTTTGTTGTGCACCTCCTTCTTGGGCCATAGAAGATCCTTCTCCTATAATTCTTTTCTATTATCATTTTTTTTTCTTCGCCGGCACAAGAAGTCCTTCCTCTAACCGATCTTCTTCCCCTCAAGAAAAGTCTTAATCTTCAATCCGGAAGGGGCAAATTCACCTAGGCCACTTGGAAGCCTCCTCTCTTATCTTCACTTATAAATTTTCCTTTCTTCATATATCCTTAGGGAAGTCTTGGGCTGGAGATGATTCGGGTTCCTTGTAATGCCCGGTTTTAAAGAGATAGTCAACATGGAGAGGTAACAACCCGATCTCCCGAATCCGATGTTGCTCACAACACCACCGGTTGATCATAGGTGAGTAGGGTTGAGTGGCTGCGAGTAAATCCAATTCAACTCCGTGTTGATTATCTTTGTCTCTCTTGTTCTCCCAAAAATCCACTTGCACAAAAGTGACACACTTGGATAATGGGTTCCGAGTAGTATATCTTCGTTGATGGTCTCTTCCGTGATCATACTCCAAAAGCCTTCCCATGTGCCTTCATGCACATACTTGTTCCGAGCTCCCTTTTGAAAATAGGAGACACTCGCCCATGGGTCTACGATACTATAACATGCAATCGTTTCGAACATGAAAACCAATCTGATCTATCGGGGATTGTGTTGAATGGATCCAAGGAAGCAGTGGAGCCCTTACTCCCTTTACGGCATGGTTGCTAGCCTTAAGCATTAAAGTATTTTCAGCACAAGATGATAGATAGATAATCTAACAAAGTGTGATTACATCTCAAGATCGAATGCACCCCATGGATGAAAGGAGATTGCCCCATCAAAGTGCTAGAAATAGCATCGTTGATCAAGGTTACCCTTCCGACGGTGTCTTCCTTCTTCTCCGCTTGTGGGCTCCTTCCAACGGAATGAGAGACTCAGCACTCCTTCAACAAGGGTATGCGCCATGGTCACGAAAATTTCCTAGGCGAATTCCTTGTGGGTGTTTGCCGACACTCCGTTAGAGAATTGCACCGGTGTCCCGTGTGAAACCCAATATGTGGAGAGCTTGGTCGTCGATGTCGACGTTCGCTACAAGCCTCTACTTAAGGCGAGCGAGCTTCTTCTCCTCCTCCGTCATGATGACATACCCCTCGGAATACCGCGGAGCATATGGAGGTGGAGCGGATGATCGTGTCAAGTGGTGAGGTTGGACGAGCGGCTCCTCCATATGTTATTGAAGTTTGGTAAACCTAATAAACGAGTTTTGTGTGGCCCTCATGCCACCAAGGAGAAGAGTGTGGTTCCTCCTCGGCGGTGCCGTGTCCTCCTCCATACTCCAAGGAAACTCGGAAACGAGTGCCTCCCCGAAAAGGTTGTCGATGATGGCTTAGACGACGATGATCCCTTCTTCTTCGGTGCAAAGGCTTGTAGTTTTCTTCCATGATTGCAGCACTCTCCCTCACAAATAAATATCCGGGGTTTTCACCCGGTAACAAGGTACACAAATATTATTTTGGAGTCTGGACTTTGAGTGGATTAAGGATGTGGATTTTTTTTTTTCTTGAGCTATCAAGCTTGGGAAGGTTGGCTATGTCTACGGAGGTTTTGAGCACACAAACTTGAACACACAAACAAAGGAAGGAGAGGGAAGCTTGCTGCAGAAAACGGGGAGCCGGGGGGGCTCCTTATGTAGGTGAGGCCGGCCTCGGTGCTCCTCCCCGTCGCGTCTTTCTTCCAAAGCATGATCATTTCACCTCTCGCAACTTTCCCCGCCCGCGTGCTCCACGAGTTGCACCGCCCAAACGCTCTCGTCCACTCCTTTTATTGGTCCTTCCACTTGATGCTTTCGCTTGATTCACTTCCATACTCCCTTGCCTCACATGCATCCATGATATTCCTACAAAACAAAGCCTTGGCTGCCCCCCATGCTTGTACTTTGCATGTGGTTTAAATATGTTGGAGGGGCATCCCGTGATGTATCATGGTGCATGCATGGTTAGGTTAACTAGATTGCCTCCCTTTAAGTGTGTTTAAGGCTAAGCACTCCTCTAATTTCGAAATTTAAAAATATTTTTCAGAGCCATGCAAGAGCTCGAACATAATTTTAGAGAAGTTTTTAAACCATTAAAAACAAATGCAAGTCGAAAATATATTATTTTTACGTCGATTTTGGTCTCACCGGTATAGTTTGCCTTCATTGGTTGAGAGCAAACATTTCCCGGCTTGATCATGGGGGCATAGGTTTAGGTTCTAATTTTGGCTAGATAAGAAAGATTTTGAATAAAACAAAATTAGAAAAGGCTTAGAAAAATTCTAATCCTAGAGAAACCAAGGATAAAGATTTTTAAAACCAACCAAAAGCTTTGATTTCTAGGTTCACGCGAGTCCTACCACGTGCTGAATTTTTATAACACTTGAATATAAATCGTGGCTCTACTCGTGTGGTTTTAGCATGAAAAACAAGTCAACCTTAGCACCATAATGAGGGTGAAAGGTTGAGTTAAGGTTCTGAAATTATTTGGTTGAGGGTTTCTCGAAAAGAAAAGAATCAAACAAGCACATAGGAGGGTTCATGCAAAGGGTTTATGATCAAGCAAAATATTCAACCAAGAATTTTGTCTCTAATATTGATCAACCAATCTAAGTCTAATGTTTTGCGTAGTAAAATTCAAAACTGAATTAAAAGGACTCGAAAAACCTGGAATCGGGTTGTCCTCCCGGTAGCTTATTCTTGACTCGACGAAACGGGTTGCCTCCCGCCTAGCGCTTCGTTTATAGTCCATGGCTAGACTTCTTCACTTGATTACTCCGGATCAACGCTCTTTGCGGGCGTTGCAATCTTGGGTACCCACTTCGGCTTAGTCAATTTTTTTTTTGGTCTTCACAGGCTGGCTTTGTCCTTTGGTCTTGACGGATGCAACTTCTTCCTTGTGGCTCGGCATCTCGAACTCCGGTCCTTCGGTCGTGATCTTCATGGTCTCTAGTGTGATCCTTCATCCCTCCCGAATGAGCTTGAGTAGCCTTCGCCGTCTTGGGACCTTGGAGTTGTCTCGGATATTCTTCTTTGTTACCCATCGGGCGCCGCAAGTTGTCCCACTTGCGTCTAGCATCTTTATCACGATGAACACTTCACACTCCTTGCATGTGGATCTTGCGTTGGCGGCCTTTAGGTGTTGAGCTTCTTTCTCCATCTCCATCTTCTCCATCCTCCTCTTAAGTGAACCGATATGCCACTCAAGGAATCCGGCTCGTATGCATTCGGCTCTCGCAATCGTCATGCGGATAGTTGAGACCTTGATCTTGAACGGCCTCCCGGCGTCTTGAAGGTTTATGATAGGTAGATCAACGATGTCGGGGTGCGTAGAACTCCGGTGGTTGAGGTTGATCTTCCTTTGGACGTGGAGGTGGTGATTCCCTTGGAGATTTTGACGGTCCTTCGAGCTTGTGTTGCACGTCACCTTTGCCTGTAAAGTTTTCCTGGATCATCCACAAAAAAGTTTTGGGTTTCTTGGAGAGGTAGCCAACCATCTCCGGTTAGGGTTAGTGATAAAACAAAAATCTAAACATAAAAACTAGGGTTAATCAAAAACTAGATTAGATTGATTTTTTTCTTTTTGAGGATGATCAAACATAAGAGATGCAAAAGAAAATCAAAAGAAAAACTGAAAGATAAGCGATACTAGATCGGATCTTGATTGCTTGTTCCCCGGCAACGAGCGCCGAAAAAAGGGGCTTGTTGACGGTTAAAAGTTGTATCAAAGTTCGTTTGTGACTCGCAAGCGGACAAGTCTCCCGTCGTAGTCAAGGGACCCTTCTTCCCTCGAGTGGTGAACCCAAGGTATCGAATCCGTGGAACAATGTGCAACGCAAGGATTCAATCTAGTAAAGCAAGGTAAGCTATCTTATGAAGGTAAGTTGCATCTAATCTACTAACTCATAAAGAAAACGAATCTAATCTAATCTACTAAAGAGGTAACAAGAGAAAGCAAGAGATAACCAATCTAGAGAATCTAGATCATGCTTATGTTGTAGCTCCAAACAAGATAGATGAAGATAGCAAAGAGAATCTCATTAAAAGCATCTTTAAATCGTGGCCTTCCCATCCGACTCCGAAAACATCCGCCTTTCGAGACCCCCGTTCGTCACAACGTATCCCTATTCATGCGGGGAGCTTAGGGCGAGTTCGATAGAACAAGTTGAAATCACTTGGCCGGTCCGGTATGCACCTCTAGCCACCGCGGCTACAAGAGCACCCTATGTAATCTAGCTATAGACTAGATCGTAGAAGAAGCAAAACCAAGAAGAAATCAAAATCATCGAGAAGGCACTTAATCGCTAGAAATCGGATTCACTTACAAACTTCACCATGAATGATTACATGAACAAGATCACCACCGGGCCCTCCCTCGATCTTGATCCTCGCTCCGAGCTCCGACGTGGTCTTCCATGCAAGGTTCCCACGTCGGCCGGGGAAACCCTAGACAACTAGCACGACCCTCATCTTCAAGTTGGTGTCCCTCAAGCTTCTCTCGCTCCTCGGCGGCGGATTGCGACTTCGGTTCTCCGTGGCTCTCGGTCGGGGAGCTATTTATAGCCCGGGGAGCAATTAGGTCAAAGGAGAGCCCGATTGGGCCCCGAATTGGGCCGGGCCGACCGGCCGGGCCGACCGGCCTAGGCCCAATTCGGCCCATCTCGCGGCCTCGCTTCGCCGGTGTTGCTTCCCACGACTTCTAGATGTTCTCCCCTTTTGCATGTGGGCCCTTGACGTCGGTTTCTCTCCGAATTGGACTCAACTCCTTGTCTTGCAAGATTCAAGACTTTTTCCGGTTCGGTCCTCGGAGTTTATCATCTTCTCGGGCTTGGTCCTTGGGCTCTTGGAGTCATGTTCACTTCATTGCTTGACTTGTATCGGGCTTCAAGGTCTTGTCATGAGGTGCTTAATGAACTTATCCCGGAAGTCTTGCTTTCAACGTTAAAACCCGCGTAAACACATAACTCCAAAACCGACATGCACAAGTGAACTTGTTATACCACGGGGGTTAGTACCAATGAATAAGATACAAAAGTTATGCCAACACCGAAGGTAAACTCATGGCTAGGTTGACGGATTTTCACCGTCAACAAAAAGCTCATGGAAACACTCATCTCATCAAGTCACTCAAGCCTATACTAGATTATTTTCAACCTATTCTACTCATATGTGATAGTGGAAGGCTTATGTGGAGTTTGGAAGGTTAAAAACAATCCTAGCAAAACATATATCCGAAATATTGTCAAATTAAGAGAGAGGTCTATTGGAATTACCGAGACTCGTCAAAAAAGCCATGGAAAATAAATGTTGGAAAGAGAGAGAGATGAAACACACACATTTAGATAGGTGTACATGTGCAAGTGGCAAATGGATGATCCCGAGGCACGAGTGAAGTCCTCGTTATCGGATTGCACATGGTTGGAAGATTTGAGTATGGATTTGTCATCAAAGCATTTGAGAACTTATGAAGCAAAAAGAAACGAGGAACATCTTTATTATTTTTCTTACTTTTATTTTATTTCCTTCTCATTTTTTCTCTTTCTTTTTTTTCTTTCTTCTTCCTTTTTTTACTTTTCTTTTCTCCTCATCATAATTTTTTTCATTTTTCATTTTTTTCTCCTCAAAACTTTTGCAACATAATACTTACATAGCATTTGTCAGAGATGATGTAATGACTCCTCCCCCATGCTTGAACGATGCTCATCCTCGAGCGTAAACGAGAGGGGAAATAACTGCTAAAGTAAGTATATTTCCATAATCTTGCGGAATATTTGAATCTGCATCGAGAATTTTACTCCATACTCAAATCTGGTTGTGGACAAGGAGGTGATAAAAAAAAGATGTTTTTGGTTTAGGGTGGACGCCCAGCGAAGTTTGTGAAAATTTCAATGTGAAAACCCACAATGCATGGACAAAAACGCTAGCATGAAAAAGTTACACAAAGGAATGACCAGCTTCTTAGTCTTGAACCATAGAAATCAATCCTCATCCAACTCATCAAAACATATGTTTGCAATCTACGGGTTTTGTTATCATAAAACATATATGTATGCACCTTTGGTAGGTAGAACTTTGCAAGAGCATCACAAATATGTAGATAGCATAAAAGTTAAGTTTTCATAAAAACAACAAGTTATCCGGCTATCCATAAACTTAAATCAAAGAGCAAAGATATGTATGTGGGTCTAGAGCATAGTCATTTCACCTCCACAAATAAAAGAGCCGGTATTAAATTAATTTCAGATCATATTATAGAGAGCAATTATCCAAGACATGTATAACTTCATGTAGGTAAAACAAAGCGGCAACTTTCATCATCTTTCCGTAAGCATAGGCAATATAAAACATCGAGGTGAACACATGGTCATGCCTATCTATTGAAAATAAAAAGAAACCTAGGTTGTCCTCCTAGTAGCCATGTTATTGTTGGAAGAGAAAAACAAAAGGTTGCACCTAGTTGGGGTTGAAGGCATACTTACAAGCATTTGTGTTTGGAAAAGAGAAGGTCTATGGAGGTGTTACCATCCTTTGTATTTCTTTGTTGCCTTCTCCCGAATCTCCATGTATCAATGTGGCTTTTGCTTTTGTGTTGATTTATCAATGCTCCTAAACTTCTGAATTTGATCTTGTGTGCTTAATGGAGCCATTGGTCGCCCTTCTCTTCAATGTTGCCATCACCATCTCCTCTTTCTTGTTCTCATCATCTCCTTGCTGTCTCTTTTTCATGGATTCCCCCCTCTGTCCAGAATAAAACATATATCGAAATATAGCTCTATTGAAAAGTTTATGAAATTACCTTTCCAATGTGTGGTCATTCATCGAAAACGTAGTTCAAACAAGGGAGCTATGTCCGTTTTACTTCAGCGTTGTGTGCTGTCCAAAACTGATTTTTCAGGACGTGTTGCACTCGGTGATTCGGGTATAACCGCTTGTAGGAACCTCTGATTGTTTTGATTCTTGATTTGTTGGAATCGTAACTTCATGGAACTTCTAAATATCCAAAAATATCCAGTGTTTTCCCTTTGAGACCACGCAGAATTTTGATGAGATCGGTGGCTTCTTGCGCATTGATCCGGAGACGTTAATGATCTTGATCATTCTATCTTCTAGAGCGTCATGTTGCACTTCCGTGTTGAAGATTCAGGGTCTCCCCCATGCTTAGCATTTTGCTAGTCATGGAAGAATAAGACAAAGCATTTTTATCTTAGTCATCCTTCAATTTCCTTGTAGTGAGAGTTTTTATCTTGCCTGCAAGACGTTTTAAGCGCACATTCTACCCCCAAGGTGACGGTTGAGAGTAAATAATCCAACAATGTCTCCTAAGATTCTTAACTTGTGGCATAATTAGTCTAATGATGAATAAAAACCTAATGAGTGTACGTGGTGCAAGGTGTGTATGCACATGAGAGGAGAGCATATAAACAAAGACAATGTTTTCACCTAGTTCTAAACACCATGTTTACAACTAGGTTGCCGAATTTCTCCATAGCCATAAAGGTTTATTTATCAAAGGTTAAAACACCATGTCTATCCCTAAATCAATAACTCTTATAGCACAAGAATAATTAAGCGCATTGCAGAGCTTATAAACTAACCAATGCAACATGAAAACATATGAAAATCTAGCAAGGTTTATCGAACTTAATGATGATGGTCCGCAATCATGTTTAAACACCACGTTTACACAAGATCACAAAAGGAAAATGCCCAGCTGGAGCATCAACATGGATATGAAAGCATACATCATTGAGCCTTAAAACAACCAAGTCAACTATATGCAAAACATGTGCATGCAAAGAAACATCACGTTGATAACAAAATGCAATGCATGCAAATAAATAAATATGAGCATGAACATGATGGTAGTTCTAAAAAAGGAAAACTAAACTTAGATTAATAACCACAAGTTGATCATCATAAGACGGTGTCATTCTTTATTCTCTCTAAGAAAGGAATAAAAAGAAAAAGAAACGGGTTGCCTCCCGAAAAGCGCTTCATTTAAAGTCATAGAGCTCGACTTTCTCACATACCTTCTTTTCATCGCATAGCCATGGCCCTTCATGCAAGAATAAAAGTTACCAATGCAGCTTTAATTTAATTCCCATGTTAAGCTTGATCACTTATAGAAGACTTGCCCAAGGCATCCTTTTGTTTCATCGCTATCTCCTTTATCATCCTTCGGTGCTGCCTTCACTCCATGAATTTTTTTCATTAATGTCCAGAATAGAAACTATACCGAAGCTCTACTCCATTGCATAGTGCACAAAATTTCTTTTCCAATGAGTCTTTATTTGCCCAAATAGGACTCCGGACAAGAGAGTTACGTCCGTTTTACTTCGGCGATGAAAGCTGTCCTGAAATTTCAGAACGCGCAACGCTCAATGTTTTCTCCATAACTCCTTGCGCAGGTCTTCAAATTCGTTGGTTCTTGATGTGTTGGAATGGCAACTTTATGGAGCTTCTGGATATCTCATTTTCTTCATTTGTACACCTCTGAACAAGCTCTCAAATCGATGAAGACAGCAGCATCCATTGCGGGATTTGGAGAGATTGATGATTTTTCTAGCAACTCTTTTAGGCATGACTTCTTTTTTTAATTATTCGGGCCTTGTCTACATGGTTAGTGAAAATCAGTCCTTCTCCTGACATGTACTTTTTTAAGGTCATTAGCTTGACCAAGCGCAAAGCATGATTGAGATTTACAAAACTTATTGTAAACATACGCATCCATAATTAACACCACATGCGAATTGTAGCAACAAGTCAAGGTGTAAATAAAAGAAGCATATGTTTCATACATAGCACTTAGCTCATCATTAGGCAAAGGTTCTTTAGGTGTGAGATTAATTTGATCAAACATAAATGTTTCCTCTTTTTCTTTCTCATGAAAATCTAGCCTATCAACACGATCATTATTGGAACAAGGCATAGAATTTAAACTATCATTCATACTATTGGTTGAGCATGCGTATTTGAATTTATCAACATCAATACCAATAATATCCTAAGATTTCAGTGCGTACCTTGGCCTTAGAGCTTTTTCAACAAGAGTGATATTTGGTTCATCTAGCGGTGTTGAAGGCGAATCAATCTCAACGAGTGAAGGTGTCTCTTTGTTACCTTTTTGCACCTCCTCCGTCTCATCATGTGGAACGTGTAATCCATCAATTATGTACGCATTCATCTCTTCTTTGAAGTCTTCATTATCAACCAAATCTTCATCTTCAAAGTCTTGTATGTTGCTTTCTTTATCTCCCGTGTACCACATGTTGTCAAGATCGCTCTTCGTTGATTCACTCTTTTCTTCATCCTTGAGTACTTCCATGTCTTGCTTTGCTAGTGTGTAGGCTTCAATAGCACACAAGCTATAACCTTGTGGGGAGGGGCCTTCTTGGAGTACTTTCTCTATGTCAACTCCTTCCCATTCATCTTCTAGCTTGAGTCCTATCTTCTCCCATTTATCCTTCGAGTCACTAGGCTCATCATGGTTGTACTCTTCTCTTCCTTCATTGCAAATCTTCGAGTTGTCAAATTGATCAATCCATCCTTCATCATCATCTTCTGTTTCTTCTTCAAATATTTTTTGGATCGATTCTCCACTCATCTCTTGATCAAAAATATTTTCAACTCTCTTGGCAACGTGTCGGTGTTCCTCCTTCCTTCGGTAGTTGATTAGTGGGGCAAAATCAACTTGAATCCAACCAGATTGATTGAACTCCACCAAGGGTCTAGCATTCCACATACTTCGGCCTACATTCATGTTAGTTTCAAGATTTTTAACATCCGAAATGACTTCTCTTACCTTGGGAAGTGGATCTTCGATTTCTTGTATGGTCGGTTCATCTTCCTTGACCTCCGGTTCATCTTTTTCAGAAATTTCAGCAAGCACCTTGGGCTTGCTTTTGTCGTTTTGCTCCTCTCGACAACATCTTTGCCAATCTCGTAGCGTTCTTTATCCATTGCTTATCCTTTGTAAGATTTGTGCGGCTTCACTAATTGTTTTATCCATTATATCACCACCTGCACACATGTTTATAAAACGAGATGAGTTAGGGGTTAGTAAAAAATAAAAGGTATGCAACATCAAGTCACCGGAAAATCCCAAGTTCGGGCCTCGCTGAAGTAGTTCATTAAAACGGTCTCATGCTTCATAAATTCTTTCATCCTCTCCTTGCTTGAAAGTGAGCACTTGCCTCCTTAAGTCTTGGACCTTGCTTATGGGGAAGAACTTCAAAAGAAACTTCTTCACTAGCTCATCCCAATTTCCTTTTACTTCAACGGACGCAAGTGTGTACCATCTTCGCGCTTCATCTTCGAGAGAGAATGGAAAAAGATTCTGCTTGAACCAAGCGGCCGGAACTCCTTCTTGTTGCACCGTGTTGCATATCATCGTGAATTCCTTAATGTGTCTATATAGGTTGTCATCCTCCAATCCTCTAAATGGTTTTGTCGCCACTAACTTGATGATTCCAGGCTTCACTTCATGGCTTCGGTGAGGGGAGGCAGTTGGCCCGCCTCAACGAGACGAAGGAGCTGCTCACGGGAGATGTTGGAGCGCGTCCAGTTCGACATCTCGGCAGCGAAGTCTTGGACGGGCTTCAGGCGCGAGTAGCAACGGTGTATGGACGCGGAAGAACTTAGAGCATGGAGGACGAGTGCGGGAAAAAGAAGAAGCGGAAGGGAAAGCGAAGACCAAAACCCACGCCCGACGCACGGCTTTAAAGGGTACAGGCCTGATCCCTCACCTTCCATGCTGGGCCCGCCGCGTCAGCAGGACGCCTACCCACTCACGTGCGCGCCCCGGTGAAACGACCACCCACTCGCATAATGCCTCGGTCTCCGTGAAGTACGGACACGCAGAGTCCACGCACAGTCATGATGGCGCTATCACATCCGTCATGTCGGCCGAGATACTCACGCCCATTACTGCGCCCACGTCGACATGACGGCGGTAACCGCTCCGACGAAACCTCCAAGGCTACAATGGCTACAATTACAAACAAAAACTCGTGAGTGAGTCTCCAACTCACTCACGAGCTCGGGGGCTACATCCGGCAGATGCGCTCGTGCGCACCCACCGAGAACTTGAAGAACACCTCCAACACCAAGACTCACCGGTTGAGCACCGATGCGCTCGTGTGCATCCACCGAGAACTTGAAGAACACCTCCAACACCAAGACTCACCGTTTGAGCCTAAGCGCAACTCCTCAACTCCCACTCAGGCTTGGGGGCTACTGACGAGGACCCGGATTAGGGGCCCCCTTTGATGGCAAGATTATCCCACTTAAAGACAACAAAACCATCATCCACAAGGTGAAGACTTCTGTCAGCGGGCAAGCAGCTTGAGGATGGCCGCACCCTTGCTGATTACAACATCCAGAAGGAGAGCACTCTCCACCTGGCGTTGCGTCTCAGGGAAGGCATGCAGATCTTCGTCAAGACCCTGCTCCGGCAAGGCACCCAATCTTCACTCGGGTGCCGGCCTCTCCGACAAGTCTCCGACTCGCACGACATGTCTCCACCTCGCACGACAAGTCCGGCTCCGACTAGCGTGTGGGCCCAGACACACGGCTCGGGAGAGGCCACCGACGCGTGCGGGGAGGGGAATCTCCACGTCACGCGGGAACGACAGCTGGCGGCCATGCAGGCGACCTGCCTCGGCAGGAGCCTTAAATGTGAGCCTAACCAGCCGCGCAACCATTACATCACCATCAACTTCCACTCTGCCACACGCAAAGCTCAGCCCGAGGCACTCGAGCACCCTCTACGACTCACGCGAGCCTAGACTTAGGCTCACGCGTGGCAAGTCAAGCAAGTACTCGGGCAGACTAAGGCAAGACCAAACTCCTCGGGGAGAAGGCCAAGTGTCCCGGGGTGAACAGCCCGACCCGGCCACGCGGCGGCTTCCCCGACAAGACATCAAGACCAAGCTTCAATGCAGCCTGACGGACGACGACGTACGACGGGACGTACCAGTTGTCAGGCACTGTAGCTCCTTTTTGCTTCCCTTATGTGCCCCTCCCCTTGAGACTATAAAAGGGAGAGGAGGGCAAACATTATAATGGTTAGACCTTGATAGGATCGCACATCATCCCACGGGACCTGTGAACGAACTCCCTCTCCCGACCAGCTTGTAAACCCTACTACGAGCACACTTGGCTCAGGAACACGGCAGCCACGCACTGGACATAGGGTATTACTCCTCGGAGGCCCGAACCAGTATAAACCCGTTGTCTCCCGAGCTAACCATCCGAGCCCGACGCACGATCGATAGAAATTTAGTTCTCACAACCACAACACAAACTTAATTCTCACAATAAGTGTCTCATGGTGCAAAATGGCAACGCTATGCATTTCATTCCTTCTTAATTAACCATATGGGATTAATCACCTTATTAATCACCATTTGTTAAACTCTTAGCATTAATTGTGGGCCTGAATTATTATTGATTTAATTGCTTGGAAAAGGGTCAAGCCCAACTAAATCCAACATTTTTTCTACAAAAGGAATTTACAGAAAATATTTCTGTCAGCATGAGAATAACTTGGCTCCTCCCCTGTTCACACTTTGCACAACACCTCCGGTGCAGGGCCACGGCCACCATTATTCTGCCTGCTGCTGCGGCTCCACCATGCCTGATGCCTGTGCCTTGCCGACGGCCACTGTGTTGCAGATCGGGCACGTGGAGTTGGCCCCGAACCACCGGCCGATGCACTCGACGTGGATTCGGTGGCCGCACCTGGGCAGCAGGCGGCCCCTCTCCCCGGCCGGGAATTTTTTATTTTTAACCTTTTTTAAAATTATTTTTATAAATAACCCCTCGGAAACTTTATTTGCACCGGATGACCCTTTTGGCCGCGCGCGCGCGCGCGCGCGCGCCGCGCCGGCCGCCGCCGCGCCACATGCGGCGCGCGCGCGGCGTAGGCCGCCACGCCGGCCGCCCGCGCCGCGCGCGCCGGGCGTGGGCCCGGTCCCGCCGTGCCACATGCGGCGGCGCGGGCGGGCGCGCGCGCCACCGCGCCCGGCGCGCGGGGGCCGCCGCGCCATCCCGCGTGGGCGCGGCGGCCGCCCGCCCTAGAGGGCCCGCGCGGCCCCCCTTCTTCCTCCTCCCTCCCTTCTTCCTCCTCCGGCCGGCGAGCGAGCCGCCGAGCACCTTGCCGCCGCCGCCGCCCCCCCCCCCCCCCCCATTCCGGCCGGATTTGGGGTGGAAAAAGTGGGGGGATTTGTTCCCCGCGTTGTTGTGAAGGTATTGACCTACTTCTCTCCCTCTTTTACCGTTGCATTGTGTAGATCGGAGTACATTTTTGTGACCTAGGGTTAGTTATAGAAATTTGAAATTTACACCAAATGCAATTAGTTTTAATGGAAATGATGATTAGTTCATACGCAGTAGTTTCTCTGCCCGTGTTATTGACGTGTAGAACTTGTTGCATGAATCGATTTAATGATATTATTGATGTCAAATGTTTATGGTAGTTGATAATGGGTGTAGCTATTATATGGATGACTAACAATTTTGTTGAATACCTAACAATTTTATTAGGGTTAATCTGCACGTGTATATATATAACAAATCGAGATGGATATAATTTTTGTTGAACACAATTATAATTTTTCATGTATATTTTTAATAAATATCTATTTTAGTACTATATTGTTATTGAACAAGTTATAAATTTTGTAGATGGACTGTTTAGTTCGCATGTTTCATGGTGGCGTAGTTAAAGAAAATGGAGAGTTTGAGAATATGATAGAGTTGGTAGAAACATTTGATGGTCCGCCAAGCTTTAAGGATGTAGTTGATTGTGCAATGGTCAACTATGGAGTTGGAATGCATGAGTTGTCATTTAGAGGTCGTTTTGATTGTGGGAAGGCTAGAGCTCATTATGTGTTGATGAGCTTGTCAAGTGAAGAAAATTGGAATCGGTATAAGAAGGTAGTTGGTCAAGCTAATGTGTCATGTCTGGAGGTTGTGGTAGATATAACTCGTGGGCCTAGTGGTAATGTTTACATGAATGAGGAAGTGCCGTTTGAGGCTCTACGAGGTACACAAGAGTCTACAATTTTGGAGGAGGACTTTGGTTGTAGGGAACCTAGTCGGGATGTTGGGATGGTGAATGATGATTTTCCCAATGATTGTTTTGAGCGGGAGGAAGAAACCATGGACGATGATGATATATCCGACGGCCGAAGAAGGTGATTCGATGATGAGTCCGATGAGGAGCATGCGGAAGAGCAAAATGATGCCAATGCACATGCGGCTGAAGCACTCCTTGGTTTAAGTGAGGTTAACTTGGATGGTGTTCAGCATGATTATGTTGCAGGACCCTCGGTGAACCATACAACCTTTGAAAGGGAAGTGCACATAAGTAGGCCGCTAGTGAACACTATAAATGGTGAAAGTGAAGAACACGTGCCTAGGTTCCCGGACAACACTAGAATTGGTGAGAGTACTGAACACTACACCCAAGCTCAGTACCAATTTGGAATCCCTTACGTTCGCAATGACGGAGACTTGAGTAGGATCGATAGAGCCATTCGTGATTCTACTAGGTTGTTCACGGAAGGAATAATTTTTACCAGGGAGCCCGAGATACATGAGAAAATGATGTTTGACTCCCGGATGAACTTAAGTTTTTCTTGTCCGACTATGCGGTGAAGCATTATAGGCCTTTCATTGTGGTCCATTCGGACAGAATCTTAGGTATGAAGTAATGTGCAAACAAGGGTGCATGTGGCGTGTATGGGCACGACTGCAGAGAGGGACAGGGGAAATGGAAGATTACAAAGGTTGTGGGACCTCACACATGTCGGTCGAGTCAGGTGAAGGGAGTTCACGCACAATTGACTGCAAGTTACATTGGAAGGTGTATCTTAGGCGTTGTTCGTGAGAATAGTGAGGTGACGGCCAGCAATTTGATAGAGCAGATATTGATGTTTGCTGGATATCGTGTGAAGTATTCTAAGGCATGGCGGGCTAAACAACATGCAATTGCCTTGCTATGGGGCGATTGGAAAGAGTCATATGCAAAAATCCCAAGGGTCTTGAGAGCCATGAACCACTTCAATCCCGGGGTTAAATGGTTCCCTTACGTGACCGGATCTCATGTTCTCGACGGTGGTGTTTTGAAGCCCGTCCTTCTACGTGTTTTTTGGTGCTTTCCACAATGTAAAGTGGCTTTCCAACACTGTCGTCCGGTGATACTTGTTGACGGAACCTTCTTGGGCAAGTACAGAGGTACACTCATGATGGCGATTCTTGTAGATCCCGAACAACAACTTGTGCCTTTAGGTTATGCCTTGGCGGAGAGTGAGAATGACGACAGTTGGTCATGGTTCATGAGGCTCCTTCGCATTAACGTACTTGGTCCAACGCGACGGTATGTATGATCTCGGATCGGCACCATGGTCTCATCAAATGTGCGAGCGACCACCGGATGGGTATCCACCACTTGTTCATCGGTGGTGCATGAGGCACTTTGCCGCCAATTTGTGGCGTCGTCAAAAGAACAAGGAGGTAATAGGACAGTTGAAGTTGCGGCATCGGTACATACGAGAGGACCAATTTAAGGAACCGCACAAGGACTTAGTTAAGAACTTAAAAGAGGAAGCTAAAGATTGGTTGGAGTATGAAATGGAGGATAAGGACAAATGGGCTCAAGCATATGATGCCGGGGGTATGCGTTGGGGTATCATGACAACAAACTATTCTGAAAGTTACAACAACATATTTACAGGAATAAGAAGTAGACCCGTCGCGGGGATCATTGAATACTCATTTGAAAAATGCAATGAATACTTTGTGAAGAGATGGCGGATTGCACGTGATTTGTTGGATAGTGGGGGTAGAATTGGATCCTTTGCAGATGAGATAATGTATAAAGCTGGTTTAAGATCTGTGAACCAACATGCAGAAGCATATGGTCCAGACAGAATGATTTATTCTATTCGAGGTTCCTCTACTACTAATGTTGGAGGGGAGAGTCATGGCGGTCGACACTATAGGGTGGACCTCCGGCCCGGTACTTGCACCTGTAACGGTCCTCAATTGTTGCATCTTCCTTGTTCTCACTTGATGACAGCTTGCACTGCTAGAGGTCTAGACTATGAAAATGCCATGTACTTGTCTCCTTTGTTCTATAGAGAACACACCATTAAGATTTGGGAATCCGGCTTTGAGCCGTACCTTGATCCGTCACAATGGCCCGAATATGATGGCCCGGAGTACGTGCCACCGCCGTCTTTGAAGAAATTGAAAAAGGGTAGGAGGCAAAAGAAGCGTTTGAAAGGGGACATGGACGCGTGTCAAGGAAGGTTTGCCGCTGCTTATGATATGGGTGATTTTGAAGCCGATGCGGACAAGATGACGTATCTTTGCTCAAAATGTCACAAAGAAATTAAAAAGCGCACGTGTCGGAAAAAGAAAATCGAAGGGCAAGAAAAAAGCAACGGGGACAAATAGAAGGATGGGTGGTTCCAACTCGAGGGTAGGTGTCATGGTAGTACGTTAGTAGGTGAAAAATTATGAAATTTTGTATGCAAGTTAAATAATTTTATATTTCTATATACTTACCTTCAATTTTTAATTATTGTTACTAACTACAAGTAAATTTTTTCGGGATGGCGCACCCAGGTGTACCCGCTCCTTGAGGCCGCATATGATGGCGGCCATCGTGCACACCTTCCGGCCGACCTTCACGAGGTATTTACAAAAGCCACGAACTTAAGATCCAAATTTATTAGCTATTGTACCTCCTAGTTGTGTTTAATATGTGAGCTAAGCATATTTCTTGCATTTTGAGGACTAGACATTGCTAATGTTGTAATTATTGAATTTTATTGTTTTTCGGGACTTGAACCCGTTGAGGGTGCGAGAGCACTTTCCACTTCCTTGGGACGAGAGATACGCCCGTACTTGGCTAGAGCGGGGTTCTTGGACATTGCTTTGGTCGTGGTTCGTGGGTTGCTCGTGATGGACGGGCCGTTGTTGTCGGCCTTGGTGGATCGATGGCGTCCGGAGACCCACTCTTTCCACCTACCGTGCGGAGAGATGACGGTGACCTGCGGGGATACCGCCATGATCCTTGGTCTTCCACTTGAGGGGCCGGTGAGTGGGATCATTCGAGTGCTTTGGTTGGCGAGACATGGTTGAGTTGCACATTGGGGTGAGACCACCGGATGCCGATGAGGGGGATGCGTCGAAGAAGACCTCCGGAGTGAACACGGTTTGGTTGAGGCGCACTTCACCGTTTGCCCCCGGGGAGCTCCTCGAGCCGTTGTAGAGAGGCACGCACGTGTGTGGCTTTGGCACTTTGTTGCCACGTTCTCGCTACCGGATCTTTGCGGGTAACACCGTTTCTTGGATGGTTCTCGCCACTTTTGGGTCGGGATTGGGACAACATCCGTGGCTACAGTTGGGGTTCGGCGGTTTTGGCATGGCTGTATAGGCGGCTATGTGATGCTTGTAGGCGGAGTGGACGCGACGCCAACCTTGGTGGATGCGCTTACCTCCTGCGCATTTGGGTTTGGGAGCGTCTTCCAGTGGGCCGACCACACCGTGGGCCAGTTGAGGTACATACAAATCTTTTGTTATTTATTCATGCAGACTTATATTCATGAATTATTAATCTTTCAAATTTTGGTTATATTTTGCGAGGCTTGGAATCGGCGGGGATTCTCGACCCACTTTTGCGTTTGTGTGGAAGACGAGCGACACGGTACGTGGTCCTCCGGGAAGGAGGTACAAGTTCTACACAAACGAGTTGGACTGTCTTACTCAGGCACGGTACAAGCCCATGTCCACTAGTTCGTGTTCAATTTGTAAATTTTGTGTCATCACATTTTCTCTAAACATGTTGTATGTTTGTAGGTTGAGTGGCTACCGTACGACCGCGACTTTCCTCAGCACGTCCAGTTCTCACCCATGTGTTACAGAGACAGGCTTCTGTGGAGGTCGACAGTGCCACTCATCATCTACTATGTTGTCGAGTGGCATTTGCCAAACAGGGTGCTACGCCAGTTTGGGAGGCTTCAGCCTTCGCCTCCAGAGCACACGTCCACCGTTCCAGCCTTGCACAAGTAAGAAACCAACTCAATGCATTTTTCATTATTCTCATATGGCATAAGTTGGTTTGTAAATAATGTGACAAGCAATTTTGTTATTTCAGGGTGAACAGGCAAAAAAGATACAAGGAGAATGATTGGACGGTGAAGCATGCTAGGTACTTGGACATTTGGAACAATCGGCAGAGGATGGATCATCAAGATGGCCCTGCTTGGCGTCCTGGACCACATAGAGAGTACATGAGGTGGTACCATACCTCTACAAGAACTAAGATCAAGCCAGCTTTCACGGATGAGCACATTGAAGATGCCCCCTCAGACTCCGACGACGACATAGCGGATGAGTACGACACCCTGACACGTGTGGGCACACGGCCCGGAGCGAGCACCTTTGCACGATTACTTGGTAAATTTATCCCAAGCCAATGTTGTTTGATCACTTCGGTTTCTAATAATTTGTATCTATAATAAGATTTTTTTTTGTAGGGACAACAACTTGCAAGGCTTGCAAATGAGGCGGGAGTGGCTATGGAACATGCAAGTGCTTCCGAAGGTGGAGCCCTACGCAACTTTGCAGAGGTAGTATTACTTTTCAAAAACTAAATGCTTAAGTTTATTCCTATTTTTGGAATATGTCTTCATTTTGTACCAATTGCATGTTGCGAGAGGGTCGGAGGAGCTGCGGGCGTATGGCAATGAAGTTGAACCGCATAGCGGCTCCGGATGTTGTCCACGGCGGCAATGTTCGGGCCACTTCTTCGAGATCCCGCCGCACTCCCGTTCACCACGGGGCTAGAAGCTCGACGAGGACCCCATCTCGAAGCACCGCTCGCACCGCGTCGGCATCGGCGGGTCGTGTTGTTGCTAGTGGCGGTCGTGGTCGTGGTAAGGAAATCGCCACCCCCGAGCCCGGTGATGAGGACGATGGAGACTCCTCCTCCTCCTCCCGGCGGTCGGTAGTGAGCGTGGAGACCCCACGTACGTCTCGGAGATTCCGATGGACGTCTTCGTTTGATGCCCCACCCGCAACTCAAACACAAGGAGAGTCAACGAGTCGGTAATGAATCCAAAAATTTCCATCCAAGTCGGCATTTGAAATTACCTTGCTCTTCTATAGTGTTTTGTCCATTTTTTGCGGCCCTCGCCCACCTCCGGCGAAGAAAGCCCGCGGCCGTCGTCCACGTGGGCCCGCTGAAGTTGGGAGTGCCAACGTCTTGGACACAGAACCGGGGAGGGAACGCCGAGCTAAACAAATTTTCAGCCCCGAGGACCAAATCCGCCGCCGTCGTTGATCCTATGGACCATATGTGATGTTTGTGTGTGCCGGACTATGTCGGAGGCATGTCTATGCCTTAGGATGTTGAACTAGATGTTTGTGCGTGCCGGACTTTGTCGGAGCATGTGTTGGCCTTAGGATGTTGAACTTATGGACTTTGTGTGATGTTTGTGTGTCGGACTATGTTTGAATGTAAGCACTTTGTCTGAAATTATGTTTGGTGCATGGGAAGTGTCCATATTGGCTTCTGGATGAGTGGATGAGTTCGTCGATTTCTGCGAGTGCGTCGAGTTGAGAGGGCAACGAAACCGAAGAAACTTCGTTTACGGGCCGGCAACGAGCTTGCCGCGCCATGCCGTCGGCGCGGCGGCATGGGCCCGCCGCGCCATCCCCAAGGGCGCGGCGCAGTCCCGGCAACTTGGCCGCCGCCGATGGCCACCTCTACCCGGGGCCGCCGCGCCACAATGCATGGCGCGGCGGGCGCATGCTGCCGCGCCGTCGGGCCCGGCGCGGCAAGCCTACGTTGCCGCGCTTAAGTTTTACAACATCCGGTATGCACCCCTCGGCCAAGGTTGAAGTCCGGCCGGGGCGCGCAACGCGTGCTCGCCGCGCCACGCGCGGCGGCGCGCGGCAAAGCAGCCGGTCCGCCGCGCCATGCGGCTTGGCGCGGCGAGCTGCCACCGGTGCATCTACGCGTGCCGGGCTCGCCGCGCCACACCGCATGGCGCGGCGGGGATCGCTGCCGCGCCGCCGCGCGTGGCGCGGCGGCCCACGTGTTGCCGCGCCCCCGGCCAGACTTCAACCTTGGCCGAGGGGTGCATGCGGCTTTCGTAGGATTTAAGCGCGGCAACGCGCTCTTGCCGCGCCATGGGGCATGGCGCGGCAACGGCATGGTGAAGCTTGATTAGTTGGCTTTGCAAGAACTAGGGAGGAATACAAGTTACTTACTTTAGGCTAAACATATGAATTTATAAGATCAACTTTTCCCATTGGACATAAACAAAAGCAACCAATAATATATATATGCAAAGCAACCAATAATCAACTTCCATAATATTTTCTCTATATTGTGGTGAAGTAATATCATCGATAACCACTAAAAGATTAAGTAGCGATGTATGCAAAGCTAGACAACGAACATTTCATAATACACTCGTTCTGCATATCTTTAGGATAAAAGAAAAAACAGCGAATATAAAAGTTTTCCTTAAAAAAAAGATCGAGAAATGGGGTCCACCACACCCACCTTCTCTTCTCTATATAAAGGGGGGTAGCCTCCACTCATCACTCACCTCCAATCCTCACAGGCAACCTCCACTCGTACATCATCTCCATTCCTCCGGCCGTTTGAGAGTGTTGGTTGTCCGAGATGGGCTCGGGGGTGGGGGTTTATGGATGTGAGGAGGGCCATGGAAGCCATGGAGGGGGCATACCCAAATGATCCCAATAGATCCATATTCAGTTTGAACAAGAGGCCGAAAGGCGAGATCCCCCCAGAGTGCCATTGTGGCATGAATGCGGGATGCAAGGTCTCACGTGAAGATGAAACGTTTGGCAGGAGGTTTTGGTGTTGTCAAAACATCGATCAAGCTAAAAAGGAGCTTGCGGCATTGGCAGTAAGTGATACTGTTAAGTACCATTGTACCTACTTCGTGGTGTTCATTTCTGACTTTGTATCTACGTGGCATATATTGAAGGGAAGCAAGAGATCCGTTGCTCCAAAGGTGACGAGGGCGTGCCACTTCGAGCGCGGTGGATCGACGACTTCATTAGTGGTCCGGATGCCGCGTTTACGGCGAGGGGGAAGAAAATCGATGGAGACCCCAAGATCGAAGCTCTTGTGAAGAAGGAACTTGAGGACTTCAAGAAGTGGAGCGATGACTTCATCAGTGGTGCATGATTGTTGTTATGTGTAACACGTGCCATTGCTTGTGTGATTTAAATTTCCTAAGACGTGCTAGGATTAGTATTGGCACATGTGCCATGCATGTCATTGGAAACTCGTGTGATTTAAATTACCTAAGGCGTGCTAGGATTAGTATTGGCACATGTGCCATGCATGCCACTGCAAACTTGTGTGACTTAAATTCCCTAAGGCATGGTAGGATTAGTTGTGGCACATGTGCCATGCATGCCACTGCAAACTTGTTATGTAAGAGAAATGTCTAATGAAATAGCAATGGCCACAAGTGTTGACAAAACAATTTGTAGTTCTTTAGACTTTTCAGTTTTTGCAGTTGAAATGATGCCTCACTGAAAAGGCTAGAGATTCTGAGGAACCTAGAGTTTCAGGGTGCATAGATTTTTTCAGGGTGTTGTCGAATCAAATGTTGTACTGGACAACATGGCTCACTGAAAAGGCTAGGGATTCCAAGGACCCTAGAGTTTCAGGGTGCATAGATTTTTTCAGGGTGTTGTCGAATCAAATGTTGTACTGGACAACATGGCTCACTGAAAAGGCTAGGGAACCCTAGGCTACTGTTTCATGACTGCAAAGGCTTTTTCGAGTGTTGTCAATTCAAATTTTAAAGCACACGTACATCGACCGGTGTTCTAGGTTCGGGCACATAATTGCTTGGAGTGTTGAACACACAAGGATTCTTTTGTTTAGGATGGCTTCTAACGACGGCCGTGATTCGAGACTCGGACCAACTTCTTCGCACACATACATGACATATCGGGTCCATCACCATGGGGTTCGAATTGAAAGCCGCAAATGACATAAGGTAGTTTACACAACAATTACAACACTAATAATCTACTTGTACGAGAACCGTCCGGATAACATGGAGCCAAAACCACTCGATTCCGGGAAGGCATGTAGTAGTTCCCATATGGGGGTGGAGGTGGCGGGGATGGACTTGACGGTGGACCGTTCTTCATGTGACATCTGCGCAGTGCATAGCGCGTCGTCGCTAGATGGTGGATCCGGAGGAGTAAGTGCCTCCGCGAGCTCATGCTTCGGCTTCTCGATGCGTCCTTCTAGGTACGTGATGTACTCTTCATATGGATGAATAGCCGGCGGATCGACCCATTGCGAGAAACCACGGTTGTTAGGGTCATACGAGTACGCAAGCAACAATAGTATGTTAGTTACCTAAATAAACCGATGGAAATACTCGTGGTAGTGTTCCTTACCCGGGCACGTGGACAAGTGCCAAAAGCGACGACCGGAGTAGTAAAGTCCAACTCCCTCATAAACTTGCATTACACACAACTCATTGTGCATGCATCTTGGCCACTTTATCGATTTCTTCGAATCGTACGGTCTAACATCCCGCAAAGATCGGAAATAACTCTTCTCTCTTGGTGGGAAGTACTCCTTACATTCGGGATCCGTTCGTCCACAAGTCGGGACCGAGAGAATTATCCTCACCGAGAAGTCATCCATTGCCTGGTTATTGCGAACAAATTACCCGAAGGGTGACATATATAGGGAAAGAAAAGAAGTGGTGGGCCATTCAATCCGTGGGAGAAAACACACCCTACCCCCTACCCTACTACATGTGATGTGAGTACAAGGAAAAACACCCTACACCCTCGCCACGGCTATATAAAGAGGGACGGCGACCGCAAGTACTACCACCGCCACACCTTGCGGTGCTCCTCCCTCTCCTCACGGGCTCATCTTCTATCTTAGGTACGGTTCCTCTCTTTGTTAATTTAATGTAATCAGTTTAACTACTTCAAAATAATGTTCAATTTTTAACAATAACTAGAGATGTCTACGGCTGCGCCGGGAGGGGGTCGGGATGGTAATGGTGGTGGTGATCCGAAGGGCAAAAACACAAATACAACACCCGCTCCGAAGAAAATGACCACTTTTAAAAGAGCCATGCTTCGTTATATGCAAGGAGAAGCTGCAGATGCCATTGCAAGAGGAGAGGACCCCCCTTGGGATGGTCTTTTTGCTCCGGTGGTCTTTACGGCATGAAGCAAACCCGTCCGCTCCTAATCCACCAACTAGAAAAGGTACCAAGAAGGATAAACCTTCGTCATCACATCACAAGGATGCCTAAATATTGGAACTTTGTATGAGGTCGTTGTCTTCGACCATGCGGTGTTGTAATATTTGAGCTACTATTTCGTTTACACCATGGTAGTGTTATATTGTTCCAAGAAAACTACATCCTTAATGTGTTGTAATAATGGAACTATTATTCCTAATTTTTTTATTCTTCTAATCTCCTCGCTCCATTAATAAATCCGCATGCAACACAACCAAACACATTTTTTCATTGAAAAAATTGTTCAATACAACACATACAATCGATTCTTAAGGACCATTCATCATCAACTACATCACATAACAAAGTGTTCACTTAACACAAAACTACCAAACACACTAGTTCATTGAAAAAATATTACAATGCAACACATGCAACTGACACTTGACCACCATTCATCATCCTCCCACAATCCTCTTACCTTTTCTCGTCGACCTCTCGCCTTTCTAGCCGCTTCATCCCTCGACCTATCCCCGGACCTATCCATCAATGCCTTCCACTCCTCTTCCTTTTTCCTCTTCTTCTCACTCTTCTCCTTTGCAGTCAACGGACGTATCCCCCGTTCTAAGAACTTCTCCCCGTTACAACGCCAATATGCCACAACTTTCTCGTAGTTGGCGTAACCAACTACAAATTCTAGCTCCACTCCAGTTTCACGAACCATCTCATCACAAATTGGACCACTTAGATCCTCCTCTTCCGGTAAGGGCACACCATATTTTGCTCTTATCTTGTTTCTAATAGATTCAGTTTTAAACCTCCTCCCAGGTTCAGAAGTTCGTCCCAACTCTAACATTAACTCACGACGACCAAGAAATTGCTCCCAATCACAAGTCCGCCCCTCCTGCAAAATATAAGACCGTATCATACAAAGTTAAATCAAAATGAGGACAACCACAACGGTAGTGCTACCTAAATCAAAGAAGTTCACATCGTGCTCACCCAAAAGTCTCCATATGCATTGCCACAAAACATTCCAAAACCGAGCTCAGATGGCACAACACCTTCCGTGGCTACTATGCCACACTTGCACCGTGAAGGTGGATAGCTAAGGCAAGGCCAAGCCTTCGTCCCGACTCGAACTCTTTCACTTCAGATTCAGTTGGCCACTCCGATCTTGGTCCATATATGTATTCATTGAAGTCACACCTAGGCCACCCACTCTGAAATGCAGAACAACCATTAATAGCAATGAGTCATGGACATTTATAAAACTTAAATGAGAACAAGGATATGCTTTTTACTTACAACAGTCTTTAGGGAGCAACGAAAGAATGGTGTAAACTTATTTGGGGCCTCAATGTTTGGTCGTTGAAGATACGCACGCACTCCACAATCACACACTGGAGGGTTGTTAACTCGCTCAATGGCGGCCAACTGCTTCTCCTCATAAGTCATCGGTGGAGGATTAGGTGGAGGAGGAACCCATCGTTGAAACTCATGATATGGCTTCAACACATGACTCGCATACGGGAATAGACGTATCCTAGGATCAAACTTGTCGGGCCCGTCTATCCACCGCAAAAAAAAACAAGGAGCTGCCGGGGGTGGTGCTTCCCTAATCCAACAACAAGTAGAATGCTCTACCCGCGGTCCCGGCACACCTAGATCGTTTCACATAAGCCGGCACACCACATAAACAATTGGGTACGGGGGAGAGCTCGAGGCACGGGACCGTTTTCATCCCACTCTTCGGGAAAACTTCCTTTACCCCTAACAATGGCACAGTAACGTGGGTTTTGGTGGCTCATGTCTACTAATCCTGCAACCAATGATATCAAAATGAACAATCACTTTAAACATATTTGCAACATTGTATTAAGCATGTAGTAAAGCAAACCTACACTAAAGCATTGGTAAAGAAACGTATTTTCAACATATCAATAGATGACACATTGTCTAATGAAACTTTGCCAAAGCATAACTTTCAACAAATCCAACATCTAACACATCACAATTTCAAATTATTGTCAAACCCTAGCTCACCTATACATGCAAAATACGGCAAAAATAAGTGCTAAACCGAGATTAAATAAGGGCAATACCTTCCAAGGATACGGGGATCGATTTCTCACACTATCCCCGCCACAAATCGCCGGTTAGAAGGGGGGGCGGCGGCCGGCGGCGGAGCTCGCGCGGGGGACGGCGCGGGGCGGGAGAGAAAGGGGAGAGGAGGAGGAAGAAGGGGGCCGGGCGGGCCCTCTTGACCCGGCCCCGCCGCGCCGGGCGCGGTGGCGCGGCAGCCCCCGCCGCGCCGCCGCATGTGGCGCGGCGGAGACCGGGCCCACGCCCGGCGCGCGCGGCGCGGCCGGCCGGCGTGGCGGCCCCGCGCGCCGCCGCATGTGGCGCGGCGGAGGCCGATTGCCGCGCCACGCCGCGCGCGCGGCCAAAAGGGTCACCCGGTGCAAATAAAGTTTCCGAGGGGTTATTTATAAAATTAATTTTAAAAAAAAGGTTAATATTAAAAAATCATCCCCCGGCCGTCCCTCATCTCCGCTAGGCACACCCGCGCACTCCAGCGCCGAGGGCGTACGCCACGCCGCCGTCGTCCGCCGCCGCGTCGTGCGTGAACACCAAAAGCGCCGCCACGTCTCGCTGCCGCAGCGCCCCGCGAGCCCTTCTCGGCGCGGGGCGACGAAGCGCGCGCGTCGTCGCCATGTCCTTCTGGCCGCGCGGTCACGGCGAGCTCTGTACAGGCGCCAGACGAGCACCGCGAGGACGGCGCCGCGCCGAGTGCAACACGAGCGCCCCGTACGTGTCGAACTTGAGGTCGCTGCTAGACGTCGATCGATGACTCCATTTTTGATGATCGGTGCGCGTATATGATGCGATGCTACTCGGGACGTGCCATTGATGCCAGCTTCTGAAACTAGCGTGAAAGAACTGCCTGAGAAAGCGTCTGAAATTAGCGCGAAAGTCGATATACTCTGAATAATTTAGAGCCCCGGTAACTCTTATTTTGGGTCGAAAATCATCTGCAGGCCGGGCATCTCAAAACTTCACCACGCGAGGCCCAAAAACAACTAATCTGGTCGAGCGCATCACGGAGGCAGCAGCTGTAGCGACTGATGGGTGGCGGCGAGGAAGGTGGCAGCTCCTTCGTCTAGGGGCTGCATGCTGCGACCAGCGGCAAGAAAAGGAGCACCAACCTGAAAGAATCTATAGATCGTCTAGAGTATGATCGAGTGGGTAAACATGGTGAATGACATACCTCTGTACGCTCCTTTGATTCTGTTGATGGAGCTCTGCACTAGGCAACGACGCGTAGTGCAGACGCGGACGGCAGCGGAGAGATCCTGTGGTGGCACCGGTGGTGCTTCCCGTCGCTTCAGCACCTCCCTCTCGGTCGGCTAGGGTTTGGAGTGGGGTGCTACAGTGGTTGGACCCATTGGTGGAGAGATCAATCTAACATTCTCCCCCTTGATCTCACCATATACATTTAACTTATTTTCTCATTCCATTCCAGATCACTGTATAGAGCATGTTTTATCGTCACGGTCAATCTCGATTTTGTCAATCCCCGATAGATTCAACAGCTACAATACACATCTCTGTACTGAAACAAATTCTTTAGCCTTAGGCCCTTTTATTGTCTGAAATCTTAACTATGTCATAAACCCATGTTGCACATGTGTTCTCTAAGCACACTGGGTGATAGGATCCTCAAGCACTTGCTTGTCTCTTATATGCGCAATATCTTTAATATGATTTCGGACTTACTCCTTTACAACATATAACTTTGTGTCAATGTGTTTGGCAGCACACTTGACTTCTTGTCATAGGACTGAACTACTTTTATGGTTATGTTGTTGACAACCATTATCAACTCCGGGTACAGGTTCCATTAACTATTTTGCCTGTCCCTCAACCTCGTATCATGCTATACCACATCTTTGCATCACATTGATGACAATTGTGTAAATCCTTTGGAGCATTTCCACACAAAAACTCCAAGTGTGAAAGTTAGCGACAATTGTGGATTTCGCTACATATTTCACAAAATATCTTTTTACTCACAACCTTTTGAGAGCACTTGATCTTTCCTACTTAGCATGAGGTTGATACATTTGATTTCATTCCAGTGATCTATAGCTGGATTGGATATTGCCAAAATAACCCGGATATACGAACTATGTCAGGGTAAGTTCTATCTTTTCCATTCATTAAGCTTCAAACAGCTGAAGCATATGGTACCATATTCCTTTAATCAATTTCATATTCACCATAACCATTACCCTTGACCATGGGAACAGACGTAGGTTTACTCGCATGCATACTATATTTCTTTGCAACTTTTCTAAATATGCTTCTTGCGATAGTCCTAATACCCCTTTTCTTTTATCTCGGTGAATCTCGGTCCTTATAATTGAAAGACCTGCATCGAGAAATTCCTTTTGAACTTTGAGGACAAGAACCTCTTCTTCTTTTACAATAGATTGACATCATGCCACCGTGCAAGATGTCAATCACATATGCACGATTAGGAAATAAATTATCATCCTATAACTTTGTTCAAATGTTGTCCTCTTATTCACTTTTAAACCCGAAACCAAATCCTGTATCTTTGAATGTTACCATTCGTAAATGATTTCTTTAAGCAGCATTCCTTTTCTTCTTTTATTTACATGACAAAACCCTTAGGTTGTGCCATGAAATACTTTCATCTGATGTAACTCAGATCATGATGTGACACAAAATTCATTGTAGTCCTTTCATTCTCTTTACACAAAAACTTTTGATTAATATGCGCTTTGTGTGTTCACATATTCTCTTTGGAGTCACGTCACGACTTGTAGACTCTTTGGTTCCATTGAGAATTACTTCTGAGTCCCAAGCTTCCTCGGGATTCATCAGTTTCAATTCAACGAACAAGCACTTCTTATGGTTTTAACACATGAGGTGGAATAAACCTCATTGTGAACTTTTGTATATTGCAACATCAAACTTTTGACCCTTTGAAACCTACTAGAGGCCTCAACCTCTGGCACATTGTGTGCCTCATCTTCTGGTAGATCTATCATATGGGGCAGCAACCACTCTCCCCATGTACCACAATGAGTTTCAATGGCTCCTGAAGGACAGGTTCCATATCGTCTACCATATTGTTGCCACGAGTGTCGAGAGAAATAGCTACCAAATCATCAGAGTGGGCATATATACCCACTTCTCCTCGAAGTAAATTTCTGGAGCCACCATGCTCCCCCTGATTGCTCTCGTATTCCAAGAAGACAATGTGTCTCGTTAGAAATAAAAGAGCCTTTTCTTTTTATGAATTGCCAAGAAATTGGCTTCCCAGATTAGCCTTTTCTTTCATCCGGATAGCCAACTGAATGGCTCCCCAGATCATTACCATCTATTGTGAATAATAAAGTATCTTTAAACTTTCTCATTTTGGGTTTGTTCTTTCACCAATTTGGTCACATCGCTATCATCCTATCGGACTTACAAAGGTCCAGGATTTTAGCTATTTATTTTCTTTAGGGGTATCGTTATTATGATTGTCGTACTCCCCCAAGCAATCATGTTTATTTTCTATAGATCACACTCTAAATGCATACAATGCATTACTTTTCTGAAGTATAGGGTATTTTCACCTTTCTCCCCTTCGAAATGTGGCATGAACTTTCTTGCCACAATTTCGAAAAACATTCAAGACTATTATCAGTGAGGAAACTTTGAGAAAACTTTCAATTACTTCCTTTATCTGCATGATTATATCATACAAAACAAGGTTATTTCTTAACACGGATATGGGAGTACATTTTTCCTCGTTTCACTTCAAGAACTCAACAGAGTCCTTTATTTTAGTGCTTTTGAAAACTCAAGCAACTCAAGTGTCGGTGCGGAATGTGGTCCCGACACTAACCAGTGATAAGCGCCAAGGTCTATCCATCAATGGTCGATGCTAAGCAATCAGGAACACGAGGTTTATCCTGGTTCCGGCCGAGGGCCGTACGTCCAGCAGTGGTGTGCTCGAGGCACTGTATTGCTCAAAGACGGGGTGCCCGTAGTGGGGCCGCTACAAGAAAGGCGGGAGAGGAAGCGCGGCCTCCAAGTCCCTAGTGAAGTGGTCGAAGATATTGGGGGAGAATTGGAGAGTAAGTGCGTGATATCGTGTGTTGCTGTCGTTGCTCTGCCTTGTCTCTTCTGTCCCGTCCCCTGCGGCGGGAGAGTTCGTCTTCCTTTTATAGGCCAAGGAGAGAGCGAATTACATGTATGCCGCACTATTTAGCTACATGGGGAAGTGTGGTGTGCTGCGCCGTAGAGTAGGCGGCCGCCTTGACGGTCCTTGCCGTGATCTGGCCATCATGGCGTATCTTGTACCCGAACAGTGGTAGCTTCGAGGGTAGGAGTGCAGCGGACGGCCGTGATGTCCCCAGGCGGGCTCGAGGGGGTTGCTGACGTCGATCCGTATGGGGTACAGTGGCGGGCATGGTGGCGTCCCGTTCCCGCACGCTCCACGGCGCGGGAGCCGTTACCACGCGTGCCGGCGTGGGGGCCGTACGCGCGGGGGCGGCCGCCATGCCGTTAACAGTGGCAGGGATGGCGCCCCGCCGGCCTAACACCACGACCTAACCCCGCAAAGTTACGAGAAAGCAAATCGAGGGTGCGGCCGGCCCCCTTCGAGGGCTCGGCGCGTTAGCCGTACCGAAGTAGGCGGCGCGGCGTCACGGGGACCGGCACCGGCCACGTCGCACGGTCCCCTGCGGTGGCGGGGATGGGTTCCCTCCTAGGGAGTTGGTGCAACGAGAGCCGGGCGCGAGTTCCGGGCGCATGATGGCGTCGCCCCGCCTTTGTCGAACATTAAATGCTCGTACTCGCGTACGGGAACGGGCGTGCGCGTGCGGAGCGCCCTCGAGCGAGGCGGAGCCTCGCTCGAGGGCGTGCGGACCCTCGAGTGAGGGCGGAGCCCGCTCGAGGTGAGCGCACTCCCTCGAACGGGGCGGAGCCCACCCGAGGGAGGTGTGTGCCCTCGAGCGAGGCGGAGCCTGCTCGAGGGGATCTTCGAGTGGGCCGCCTTGGTGGGCCGTCGGGGCCACCGTGGCGTGGGCCATGCCCTGTGTGTTTAAGCGAGGCGTGCTTGGCCTTGGCCTTTCTTTGCGGGTTTTAAGTGGGGTTTCCCCAGTTGTTTAAGGGGACCCCAGGGCTGTCCCCGACAGTAGCCCCCGAGCATCTGCGGGTTCACCGGCCAGGCTCCCGCAGATGCTGGAGCCTACTGATAGGACGTCCTTCCCTCCTGGCTTGCGAACGCTTTCCGTGGGGCCGCGTCAGCGGACCCGCGGGTCTAGCCTCGAAGCCTGCGGGGAGCGTGGGCGCTCTCCGCGGGGGGTTTTACCGCGAGATTTGGCCAGAGGGCGTGGTGCATATCACAACCGGCGTCGGCAATGTTTCAGCCTGCCACGGTGACGCACGCGCAGCTGGCGCTACCCGCGGCCGGTGCAACCCAGGAGGTGTAGCCGTGCGTCGAGCCCCCGAGCCTGGGCCCGTTCGAGGCGATCGGGTAGAGCTCTACGACTTGTTTTTAGCGCACCCTCGTCGTCCCTCCGCGGGACGGAGGGTGAGGTTTCCGCAATCCCCATCGGTCGGGTCTCGGATTGCGGATTCCTCGTTGAGCTGTTAGCGGGTGGTTCGAGTGGACACCCATGCCCCGTTCGATAAGGGTAGGCTGCGCGGTCCAGAGACACGTCCATTAAAGCGCTTGCGTGGGTTTGCTAGGTGGGGCTCGATCCCGTTCGCTAGGGACCAAGGGTGTGGAAGCTCTCCCTCGGTGGGATCCCCCCGGCTAGCTGCCGTCGCTGGCTCTCGAACACGACATGTGGGGCACCCTCGAGCCGGCGGGCTCGAGGAACGGCTCGAATGCGCGTTCCCTCGTCGTCCCTGACTCTGGTGATCTGGGGCGCCTGTTCGAACCCATCGAGGGTCAGGCTTCGAACCTCTGATCAGTAGGGCCGTGCGGGGTGGCGGCTAGGCGCTCCCGTCCTTGCATCTGCGAATCCCCGAGGGGCATGACCGCGTCAGCCCTCGAGGCGCTGATCAGTAAAATAGCGCGAGGTGGCGGCTAGGCGCTCCCGTCTTTGCATCTGCGAATCCTCGAGAGGCCTGACCGCGTCAGCCCTTGAGGCGCTGATCAGTAAAATAGCGCGGGGTGGCGGCTAGGCGCTCCCGTCTTTGCATCTGCGAATCCTCGAGGGGCCTGACCGCGTCAGCCCTCGAGGCACTGATCAGTAAAATAGCGCATCGAAAGTACCTGTGGTGCCCGTTTTACCTCAAACGGGCCCCGAGGTGACCGTCCGGTGCTTGCACCCTTCGAGGGTTGAATTTTTCTGAGCCAGGGGCTCGCGCCGCTCGAGGGTCTACCTTACTTGGTAAGGGACCGGGCCATTTAATGCTTTGCAGCCGCGGCTGTGGTTTCGCGCCGTGGGCGTGCCTTTTTAGGTGCCGCGACCGCGCGCGTAGTGGGCGGCGTGGGCGGCGGACGTGACCGCCTGCCACGGCCCTCCCGGCTCTACGCCGTGATGATTGCCCGTCAGCGGTGGCGTGGCCGCCGTAGTCGTGGTGGGGCCCGCCCGTCAGTGAGAAAAGATCCCCCCTGCAGTTAATGCGCACGGGACGTGCGCTCCGGAGAGCACGCCCGCGGCTTATAAATCTGAGGAGAGGGGAAAACGGCGGTTTTTACCTTAGCAATCGCCATTCTTGCTCCCTGCGCTCCTGCCCCCGTCTCGTTCTCGCCGCAGCGCCTTTCCGCCTTTGGGGTTCTTCTCCTCCTTCCTGTCCTTCGTTCCCGGCCTCCTTGCCTTTCCTCATGGCGCCTCTTCCGCCTCTCGTCATTGTCGATCCGTACGCGTGGGAGCGCTCCACGGTGACGCGGCTGGCCCTGGGCGATCTGGTGTCCGTCGGTCAACTGGCGGCGAACGAGGAGGGTCGGCCGGCCGAGTGGATCGTGCCGCCGGCCGGGGACCACGCGCCCAACCCGCCGAGCGGCTACGTTGTCAGCTTCACCCAGTTCCACGAGCGCGGCTTCGCGGCGCCGGCGAGTCGCTTCATGCGGGCGCTCTGGCACCAGTACGGCGTGGAGCTGCACAACTTCGCGCCGAATGCTATCTCGCAGGCGGCCACGTTCGTGGGCGTTTGCGAGGGGTATCTAGGGATCCCGGTGAATTGGGATCTCTGGATTCACCTCTTCCGTGCGGAGCCGCACACGCGGCCGACGTCGGAGCGAGAGGACCCCGCCGCCGGTGCGCGCGCGGCGGCATGTCGCTCGCCTTGCGGGCGCGACAAGGACGACTACATCCCTTGCACCATGATGACCAACAACGCCGGGCCGGGAGCGGGGGTGGTTCTACCTTCGCAACGCCGAGCCCGGCCTCCCCCCCTTACACCGGCACGGTGCTCGGGGAGAGGCCCGACTCCCGGAGCCACCGCGTGTCTCCGCCTCGCATCGGAGGCGGTTGGACTCGCTCCCCGGCCGCGCTGAGGAACCTGGCGGTGCGCCGGCTGACCGCGGCGACCGTCCTCGCCTTCCTCCACCACCGGCGGGTCGTCCCTCTGATGGAGAGGCCGCTCCGCATCTTCGAGATGACGGAGACGGTGAACCCCGTCGCGCTGGCGAGGTCGCGGATGCTTCCGAGCCCCCTCCTGCGGGAGTACGCGGCCACACGGGCGTGGAGCGCCATCGACACCCAGTCCTTGCGCAGCGACCGGTCCTTGTGGGATCTCGAGATGCTCCCCACCGGCCCGCTGGTGAGTAGAATTCTTGGTTCCGTTCTTGATCTTGCTGATACTTCAGGTTGCTAACGCGCTTCGGTGTTTCGCTTGCAGCTGGTGAGCCTGAGCGCCGCGAAGTCCGATCCGCCCACTCCCCATTCTCGTGCGCTTGGTCGAGCGTCGCACCAATGGGAGCGGGAGTGGGCGGCGCGCAAGAAGGAGCGTGCGAAGCGACACCGCGAGCGTCGTGAACGGAGGGAGTACCGGCTGCGTGAGCAGCAAGGGCTCTCTTCCCCGGGGACCGAGGAGTACTCGTCCTCGGAGGAGGAAGAGGAGGAAGAGGCCGGGGGGCAGGGCCTCCCTGATAGGTGGGAGCCTGTGCCCCTGCCGCCGGAGCCGGCTCCGGCGGCAAGAGCGATCGCCCGGGGCGGGTGCGGAGGCGCCCGCCGCCGGTGCAATCGACGACGGGGAGCGGTGCGGGCCGCGGAGGGCGCCGCGCGCGCGCGGAGGTGCGCGGGGGCGGGGCCGGCGCGTGGCGGAGACGGCCGGAGGTGCGGCGGCGGCCGCGCCGGCGTCATCTGCCGGGACCTCGAGGAAGAGGAAGCGCGCCTTCTCTTCTTCGAGGTGAGGGGCTTGCTCTTTGGCGGGGTTGCGTTTCTGGCAACCAAGAACCTGACTGTTTGTTTGTGTTTGCGCAGGGTGGTGCCGACCGTGCCTCCCCTCGCACCGGCCAAGGTGTTGAGGGCGGACGCATCCGTTCCCACCCGGCGGCGCTCGTCGAGGGTGCAGCGGGCGGGGGTGAGCGCGGCGGCCGCGGCGGGCGAGAGCTCGAAGGGTGCGGGCGAGGCCCCGAGGCCACGGCCCGGCGGATCGGCCGTCGTGCCGCGGTGGCGGCCGTCGAGGAGCGGCGGGCGCCGGTCGTGGCGGAGGCGTGGCCGGCGGCGCCGGTCGTGGTGGAGGCGCGCGCCGCGGCGCCGGCCGTGGTGGAGGCGCGGCGAGGCGCGCGCCGCCGAGGAGGGCGAGGCCGGCGCCCGTGGTCGCGGAGGCGCGGCCGGAAGCGGTGGCCGCGGCGCCGCGGCGAGAGGTTGCGGTTACGGAGGCGCGGGCGGAGGCGTCGACGGAGGCGACGCGAGGGGCCGCACCGCCGGCGGCTCCCGGCGGCGGTGGTGGAGATCCCGGACGACGACTCCCCCGCCGCCGGGTGGGATCGGTGGGTGAGTTTCCCCACGCCGTCCCCCCGAGTCCCGGGAGGGGGCTCTCGTGAGGGCGACGGAAGGGCCACATGGTGGCGGGGAGGCCGAGGGCACGGTGCCGAGGCCTCTTCTTCCCGCGCCGGCCGCTCGGTCCGAGAGAGGGGCTCGTTGGCGATCCGCCCGCGTTCGCTGACGCCCAGGGGGAGCAGGAGCTATGGGGAGAGCTCCGCAACCACGGCGCGGCGCTCGACCGAGCATTGAACGAGGCGCTGCGGATCCATGGCGGCCCCGCGTGGCGCGTCTTCCAGGTGGGGCGCCGTCGCCTGTTTTCTTTGTTTTTCTCGTTTTTTGCGTGCGATCCTTGCAGCATGACACTCACAGGTCTCGGTTTGTTGGTGACAGGAGCTCGAGCACCGCGCCCGCGACAAGTATGGCGCCTTCGATCAGGTGAGCGCCGAGCTCCGCCAGCTCCGGGAGCGGTGCGACGCCTTTGACGCGCTCGTCGACGCCCTGAGGACTCGGACGGTTGGGCGTCATACGGGCCGTGGCCCCGCGCGATCGGCTCCATGAGAGCGCAAGGCGAGACCCGACGCGCCCCTCCACCCTCGAGCGGGTTTGCACGGCCCTCATCGACCGGGATGAGGCGCTGCGGCAGGCGCGGGCGGACCTGGAGAAGATGCGCACCCCGGCGGCCAAGCCGGGAGACCGGAGGTGGCCGGCGTCCGCAACGACAACCTCGGAGCTCCACGCGTTGCTCGGGGGCGCGGACTCGGCGAGCCGGGGCTGAGGAGCGGGCGCGCGCGCTCGAGCAGAAGGCCAAGGAGGCCGACGATCTGAAGGCCGCCCTCGACGCCAAGGTTGCGGCGCTCGCCGTCGCGGAGGACCGGCTCCTGCGCAGAGCGTACCGCCCGCCGGGGGCCAAGGGGCGGCTTCGGCGGAGAGCGGGCCCGCCCTTGCCGACGCCCGGCCGACGCCGGAGCAGAGGAGCGCGTCGCTCGCGAGGCGGCGCGAAATCGCCGGGAGGGCCGAAACACGGAGTTCTCGAAGCTCGAGGGCGGAAGCGATGGTGCTCGGCATCACGAGCGCGAGCCGGAGCGGCCCTCCGGGGAGCAAGGCGAGACCCTCAAGGGCCTTGAGCAGGCGGTCGAGGCCGGGCGCCGCGCCCTCGAGGTGGAGAAGAAGCAGGTCGAGGGTAAGTTGCTGTTCGTCTCTTGTTTCGCTGATTTTTCCTTAGAGGGTTCGCCCCCCTTTCTGATCCCCTTCTTGTTGGGCAACTTCAGGCTTGCGTACCGCGCTGGGGCACGTGGCCGAGCGGGCCAAGGCGTTGCAGACCTCCTACAACTCCTCCGAGCAGGAGCTGCTAGAGTTGCGCTCCGCAGCCCTCGAGACCTGCCAGGCCGTGGAGGAGGGCGAGGCGCGGGGCGGGAGCTCGGCCCGGCCGGCCGCCTGCGCGCCCATGGGACGCACGTGCATGCACCGGGCGCTGCACCTCGGCGTCCAGAAGGCCCTCGGGGTGGTGCGATCTCATTACGAGATCAACTTCGAGGTGGTGGCGGAAGGTTATGTTTTCCCCGAGGGCGTCGAGGACGAGGTGGCGATGGAGCGCGTGGATGCGTTAGCCGCCGACGCCGCCGGGACGCTTGCCGAGGCCTTCGAGGAGTTTCTTTTCCCAGATGCCGCTGATGCTGCCGCTCCTCCAGCCTGAAGATAGCCGGGCGCTAGGCCCTTTTTTGTTTAAGTGTTAGTGTGCTGGTCGTGTGGCCTTGTAAATAAACATATCACTTTTTCTTCAAACGTTTGTGAAAGTGGAATGATGTTCTTTACTTTATTCCGCTTTTTGTTTCTCCTTCTTCCTGAGTAAATTCTAGTTAGGGGAGTTCGATTTTCGCGGGTGGCCTGCTGGGTTGGAGGCAAGAGAGAAGGGTCGTATCTTCGCGGAGGCGTAGGCTATCTCTGGCTCGCGCGTCCTTTTCGCTAGGCTGCCTGCGCCCTGTTCGAACTCTGCTCGAGGCCGAAGTAGAAACATGCTTAGCGCGCGTGAGTTGTTTCTTTTTTGCGAAAAAACGGGACCATTTTGGGGGGGATGCCCCCCCGTAGTAGCCCCCGAGGGTAACTTGGGTTTCAGGGGAAAGCCGAGTTGCCCTTTTTATTGAACTGGTGATATTTACATGGTTGCCACCAACTGGGGTGTTAGTCACGTGATTTACAACAAAGGACTTGGACATCCTAGCTAGGGATAGAAGCGACGTAGCTGTTGGATGTTCCAAGCGTTGGTGAGTTCTTCGCCGTCCTCGTTGGCCGGCTTGTACGTGCGGGCTTGAGCACTTTCACCACAACGTAGGGCCCCTTCCACGGAGGTGACGGTTGTGGTGTCCTCGGTTGCCTTGGCGTAGCCTTAGGACCAAATCCCCTTCGGCCGAAGTCCCGCCGCGTACTTTCCGTGCTACCGGTAGCGCCCGAGGGACTCGTTGATATCTTGCGGAGTGCATCAAGGCCACGAGGCGCGCTTCATCGAGCCGGTCCAAGGTGAGTCCTCGTGGGCTCGCCGGTTGGCGTCCTCGTCGTAGCCTCATACCCCGGGTGATCCATACTCTAAGTCCGTGGGGAGGACGGCCTCCGCGCCATGGACTAGAAAACACGGGTGAACCCGGTGGCTCGCTTGGGGTGGTCCTTAGGCTCCACACGACCGCCGGGTAACTCCCCGGAGCCATTTCCTACCGGACTTATTCGGCCGGTCGAAAATTTTGGGCTTAAGGCCTTGTAGGATCATGCCATTGGCACGCTCTACTTGGTCGTTAGTCCGTGGGTGTGCCACGGTACCGCCCAATCCACACGGATGTGGAATTTGTCGCGAACTCCGGGAATTTCCCCGCCCGTGAACTGGGACCCGTTGTCGGTGATGATGGAGTTTGGTACTCCAAAACGATGGACGATGTCGGTGAAGAACGTCACCGCTTGCTCTGCCCTAAGATTCGTAATGGGGCGCACTTCTACCCACTTGGAAAATTTGTCGATCGCAACCAACAGGTGAGTGAGGCCCCCGGGCGCCTTCCGTAGGGACCCGACGATGTCCAGCCCCCACACAGCGAAAGGCCATGTTATGGGGATGGTGCGCGAGACGTGAGCAGGAAGATTGGATTTGCGGGCGTAGAACTGGCACCCTTCGCAGGTGCGCACGATCTCGCTGGCATCCGCGACCGTGGTAGGCCAGTAAAAGCCTTGGCGGAACGCATTGCCTACGAGGGTGCGGGGTGCGGCGTGATGGCCGCAGATCCCCGCGTGAATGTCCCGGAGGAGCTCGCGCCCCTCGGGGATGGGTACGCATCGCTGCAAGATGCCGGAAGCTGCGCGCTTGTACAGCTCGCCGTCGACGAGGGCGAAGGACTTGGCCATCCTGGCGATGCGCCTGGCCTCGGCCCGGTCCGAGGGGAGTTCCCCTCGAGCCATCCAGGTGACATACTTGTCGCGCCAATTTGCCTTGATGGGGGCTGGCTCGACATCCATCACATCGGCCTTGTCGGCGCCATACACCTCGAGGAGGGAGATCACATACGCCTCGTTCGAGGGGTCCTCGTCCATGGGCTCCGCGTCTGCTGGATTCGAGGGAGCCCCCGAGGGTTCCGCGTGGCTCGAGGGGTGAGGCTCGAGGGTGACGGAGGGCTGGGCGATGTCTTGGGCAAAAACGTTCGGGGGGATGGTGATCCGCCCGGACGCGATCTTGGCCAGCTCGTCCGCCTCCTCGTTGTACCGGCGGGGCACGTGATTGAGCTCGATGCCGTAGAACTTGTCCTCGAGTGCTCGCACGGCCTTGCAGTACGCTTCCATCTTGTCGTCGTGGCAGCTCGCATTTTTCATGACTTGGTCAATCACGAGCTGCGAATCCCCCCGCACGTCGTGGGGCTTGGACGCCTATTTCAATGGCGATCTTGAGGCCGCAAAGGAGGGCCTCGTACTCAGCCATGTTGTTTGACGCGGGGAAGTGGAGACGCTGCGCGTACCGCATGTGCTCCCCGAGGGGTGACACGAAGAGCAGGGCCCGCGCCCGCCCTTGTTTTCATCACCGAGCCGTCGAAATACAGAGTCCAGCACTCTGCTTGGATCTGTGGCGGCGGTAATTGCGTATCTGTCCACTCAGCGACGAAATCCGCCAGGATCTGGGATTTGATGGCCTTGCGCGGGGCGTAGGCGAGCGTCTCGCCCATCAACTCCACCGACCACTTGGCGATCCTGCCCGCCGCGTCTGGATTACGGATGATCTCCCCCAGCGGGAAGGAGGAGACCACCGTGACGGGGTGGGCCTCGAAGTAGTGGCAAAGCTTGTGCCGCGCGAGGACCACCGCGTACAGCAGCTTTTGGACTTGAGGGTAGCGTGTCTTGGTGTCGAACAAGACTTCGCTGATGTAGTAGACCGGCCGTTGGACCGGCAGGGTGTGCCCTTCCTCCGTGCGCTCTACTACGATTACGGCGCTGACCACCTGGGTGGTCGCGGCCACGTAGATCTGCAGAGGTTCGCCGTCCTGCGGTGGTGTGAGGATCGGGGCGTGGGTCAAGGATGCCTTCAGCTTGTCGAGCGCGTCTTGGGCCTCGGCGGTCCAGGAGAAGCGCTCGTGCTTTTTGAGGAGGCGATAGAGGGGCAAGCCTTTCTCGCCGAGCTGCGAGATGAAGCGGCTCAAGGCGGCAAGGCACCCCAGCACCTTTTGCACCCCTTTGAGGTCCCAAATTGGACCCATTCGCTCGAGGGCCGCAACCTTCTCGGGGTTGGCCTCAATGCCTCGCTGGGAGACTATGTATCCTAGGAGCATGCCCCGCGGCACACCAAAGACACATTTTTCGGGGTTTAATTTTACCCCGTTGGCCCGTAGGCAGCCGAACGTGATGTTGAAGTCGCCAACCAGGTCGTCCGCCTTCCTGGTTTTTACGACGATGTCGTCTACGTACGCCTCAACCGTTCGCCCGATTTGATCTCCGAAAACGTGTTGCATGCAACGTTGATACGTTGCACCCACGTTCCGGAGGCCGAACGGCAACGTGACGTAGCAAAACATCCCGAACGGCGTGATGAATGAAGTCGCGAGTTGGTCGGACTCCTTCATCTTTATTTGGTGATACCCGGAGTAGGCATCAAGGAAGCAAAGCATCTCACACCCAGCTGTTGAATCAACAATTTGATCGATGCGTGGCAAAGTAAAGGGAACTTTAGGACATGCTTTATTAAGACTAGTGTAGTCTATACACATCCGCCATTTCCCGTTCTTTTTCTTTACAAGTATAGGATTCGCTAGCCACGTAGGGTGGAACACCTCCTTGATGAACCCGGCCTCGAGAAGCTTCCGCAGCTCCGCTCCGATCGCCCGCCTCTGCTCCTCGTCGAAGCGGCGGAGCCGTTGTTGCACGGCGCGGGAGTGAGGCAGGATGTCAAGGGAGTGCTCGGCGACCTCCCTCGGGATGCCTGGCATATCCGAGGGGCTCCACGCAAAGATGTCGGCGTTGGCGCGGAGGAAGTCGACGAGCACCACTTCCTATTTCGGGTCGAGGGTGGAGCTGACCCTCAACACCTTGCCCTCGGGGGCAGCAGGGTCGAGGGGCACCTCCTTGGTCTGCTCCGTGGCCTCGAAGTTGCCGGCGTGCTTGGTGGTGGAGTCGAGGTCCTTGTTGACCATCTTCTCCAAGGTGGTCACTCTGACGCCCCAGATTTTTTCAATTACCGTCATTAACGCTAATGACCAGATCAACCGGTCAAACTGGTCAAACACCGGTCAAACCTAGGTCAACCTGGGCCATCACCCCGAAAACCTCGCCAACGAACCCTAATGAACCCCTTGACCAAGCCTACACATACCCGTAGTGGACCCTTGGTCAAAGACACGGTCAAAACCGGCTTAACCGTTGACGTCAGCGAATGTCGTCCGAAACTTTTGCCGCGTTCTCCAAAATTCACCTAAACACTTCAAAATATACCTTTATGAAAGTTGTCCATCTTTTTGAGGGACACAACTTTCATGTAGATTGGCATTTCAAATTTTGAGTGGAAATTAGCGAAAAACTTGATCGACTGGCAGTACCTCCTGTTTTCCCGGACAGGCCGGCATTCGATGTTGGCACGACGTTCCTGCAAAATCCGTCGAGAAAAACACTAGATTGCCTTTACAAAAGTTGTAAAGGGTAGTTAGATCTACAACTTTCCTGTTCACCACTTTGTGCACTTCTATTCAACTTTTTGGAGAAAAACGCAGTCAAAGTCGCGTTGACCGGCTGAAAACCGGCGCGGCCCGCGCTCCGCAGCGCCGCCGGCACGCCGGGCACCCCGCCGGCGAGGTCCGCGCCGCGCGCGCGTGCTCCGGCGGTCGCGCCCGCCTCGGCATGCGTGCGGCTCGTTCCCCACCGCCTCGAGGTCGGGGCCATGGTCCCCTTCGCGCCTACCGTCCTTGGAACGCGAGCCGTCTTTACCGCGCCGTACGGCGGCCGTGCATTGTCCGGCGGTCCGTCGTCCGCTCCCCCCGCCAGGGGCGCGCCGCGCAGGGTCCGTGCGCGCACTCCGAGGCGGCCGGCCCACACCGCGGCGCTCCCGAAGTCGTGCCAGGCCTCGGCACGCCGGCGTCCTGCCGTTCCCGAGCACCACCCCCTCCTCTAGCGCTTTTGGCCGTGGTCCAGCGCCTCCCTAGCAGTCCCTCACGGCTCCCCAACCTCCCCAGCACCACCGCACCCGTCTTACAGGCCGGAGCATCGCCGGACCGAGCCGCACCGCGGCCAGGCCGCCTGGGCGCCGCCGGCCGGCCTTGCACCGGCGATTTCCCACCCATCTACGGCCACAAACCGGTCTATGGTGAGCCCCTCAACCTTCCCCACCATCCCCCGGCCAAATCTGCCACCGGAGTGGCTCAATTCCGGCGAGCCGCGCCGGCCGGTCCGCCAGGGACCACATTGCGAAACTGGAGTTCTTTTCGAGGGCCTCCCTGCAATTGGTAACTCAAATAGTAAAAGTGTTTTGGCTGCTTCTTGTAAATTGCGTAGAAAATCACAGAAAATTCAGAAAAATGTGAAACAAATTTTGTTGGATTCGCGGTGAATTATTCTACAACTTTTGTTATTCTAGCCTGAACTAATTCTCTTTAGTTTTTGCATGAAAAATACAAATGTGAAAACCCTAGATCTGCAATATCTCAAAAGATATAAATCCTATGTAGCTAATTTTTGGATATGTTGTGTGTTAGGTCATGACTAGCTCCTATGCCAAAAATTACACAAAGTTATAATGTAAATCTTTTTATAAAAATGTTTTTTCATTTCTGGAAGATCTGCATAAATGATTTTTCTTGTTAAATATATTTATGTTTTTGATCCCAACTTGTGCACACTGTCTTGTAATACCAAATGCACATCTTGTGAATTAATCATTATTTTTGGATTAACAGAAATAATTATTCTTGATTTATGCATGTTTTCCTTCGAAAATTAATAAACCAAGATCAGTAGACATTCCATGTGAACATGCTGGCTTTTTAGACTTGTTTAGGACCATAGAGCTTGCACAAGAAAGTTTGGATCATTTTGATGCTTAATTATTTTTATATGCATTTAAAATGGAATCACTAGCTAACCTTTGATATTTTTCCATAACATTTAATTTCCTAGCATCCAACTCTTACATGTGGGTCCAATGGACCAGGATAGGTACTAGTAGGCTTAAGAAACACTCATTTAATTTTTGGTAATTTAATTGGTTAATAAAAGGCTTAAATGCCCTTTTAATATTAAAGGGAAATTAAATAAAGAAAAATCCCTAATTAATTCTTTCCCTTTTTGAAGATATTATTTAATATAATTAAAAGATAATTAAATATCATCACTGATCAGAAAGTAATTCTTGGATAAAAATATTAATTACACCTTTGTTGGTGAAGATGAAAGGAAAGGAAGCTTTCACATGAAATGATAAGCCTAATAAAAACCTTTATTCAAATGTGGAATAAAAGAGTAACCCATGTACAACCAATAACCTTCCTAAAAGAGAAACATTAGATGAATGCTTGTTAAGGTGAATGTGACCAACCCAGAGTTGGATAAGACAACAAACTATCACATCACCTAAAGTGCATTGCATTCCGTGTAGATCTTCCGGGCGGAGATGACTCCCTTGTCCCGGAAACCGAGGAAGGAGGAGCGGAAGCGTCGCTGCAGTACGTGGAAGTACTCGACACCGAGGGTGCCCAAGCTGACCTAGCTGACGAAGGCAAGCCCCGGTGCATCTAACCTAGTTTTCAAATTTTTTTCTTCAATTATCTATGGATGATTGTGCATTTACGTTCAGGAGTTAAATGAAACCCTAGATGCATGATCCTTAGGTACCTATGCTCTATCACTAGTATGCTAGGTCGATAGCTGCTATGCTATAGGACCCGGTAGAAGTCGAGTGATGTTCGTCACTCGCGAGATTAGGTTCCTAGATAGGAATCATAAGATATCCTTAAATGGATTGCTCATGTGGTAAGAGCATGGGATTTGGGCTCCGGTCCGGTGGCTTTCGTGGGCTAAGCTTTTGAACGTACTAAACATATGCGGGGAATGGGACCGGTAAGTCTAGTACCCGATTGACGCGGTAAGGGAACCTTTCCCTACTAAACCCGGGGCACTTGTGTCCCCCTCGCTCACAACAAAGGTGGTACTGCGTGAGTACGGACGTTCATGTGGGAGCGATCCGGTAGAAACCTTGTACCAAGGAATGTAGGTTCGCTCCCGAGCCGAAGATCGACGGGAACGGCACGGGAAAGTTGTCCTTTCGGGGGCAGCCTACCGTGTGTTTGGGTTTACCTTGCAAGGTTTAAATCAATCGATTGTCGGCCTCTCACCGTTATCCGAGACTGCTTAATCAACTGGCCATGATATCCCATAATGATGGAACTCGAGGAATATTGTTGGATGAATTAATTGCTTGCCCAATTCCTGATTGAATTAGTTGGCACACTTAGAAATGGTAATCAACTAGAACTTGTGCTAAAAGATTGAAAGTAAGGATCTACTCTTAGCAGTTGTTGAGCAAAAGAAAACCCCACCGGCCAAAAGCCTTTCATGTCTAGAGGTTGGTGATGTAGTCATCACCCGACGGTTAAGTCTTGCTGAGTATTAGTATACTCAGCCTTGCTTTAAAACTGTTGTTGCAGGTGTGATTGATCGGATGGGTGACGACAAATGATGACATCACGGATGGCCTCCTGTGATGTCGACCGTTGCGCTAGTTTATTTTATTTCCGCTGTATTTTCGAACTCTGAACCTTTACTCCATAACCGGAACAATGGTTTGTAATAAAATGTTTAATTCATGTTGTACTCTGGACTCGCCTTCGCGTGAGTTTTAATGCATGTGTCGATCCTCTGTTCGATGTCCAAGTGATTTACCGGGCGTTAACCCAGCAACCAACGACAGGATGATACTTTACTATGGCTTAATGACCAAAGTGGATCGGTCTTAGGCGATAGTACGGTATTTTCCTGGGCGGGTTGTCACAGTCACCAGTGCTTCATCCAGCGCCAGCGCTTCCGCGTGCTCTACGCACTCGACGTCACAGTCGAACGCGTGCTCGATGGACGAGCCCATGGTGATGACACCGTTCGGTCCCGGCATCTTCATTTTGAGGTAGGTGTAGTTGGGGACGGCCATGAACTTGGCGTAGCAGGGCCGCCCAAGTATGGCGTGGTAGGCGCCCCGGAACCCCACCACCTCGAAGGTGAGCATTTCCTTGCGGAAGTTGCTCGGAGTGCCGAACCAAACCGGCAGGTCGATCTGCCCGAGGGGCTGGACGCGCTTGTCCGGCGCGACGCCATGGAACGACGGCGTCGTGCTGGGCCGCAGCTGGTCCAACCCGATCCCCAGCAGGCGCAGCGTGTGCGCGTAGAGGATGTTGAGGCTGCTGCCTCCGTCCATCAGGACCTTTGAGAACCGCGCGTTCCCAATGACCGGGTCGACCACCAGTGGGTACTGACCCGGGTTGGGGATGCGGTTCGGGTGGTCTTCACGGCTGAAGGTGATGGCATCCTCCGACCAGTCAAGGAAGGAGGGAGGCGCCCTCTCCGCAGCGAGGACCTCGTGCCGCTCCCGCTTGCGCTGGCGGCTCGACATGTCGACGGTCGGTCCCCCGAAGATGAGGAACATGTTCTCCACGGCGGGGAAGCCGCCGGCGTCGCCATCTCCTCCGTCCTTCTTGGCCTCCGCGTCTTTTGCGGCGGCGCGACCGTAGAACTTCTTGAGCATATCGCATTGCTCGAGGGTGTGGTTCATCGGGGTCTTGTGGTATGGACATGGCTTTTTCAGCATGTCGTCGAACACCCCCGGACCTCGAGGGGCCGGTCGAGGGCCTCGTCGAGCCGGGTCAACAGCAAGGGCCTCGGCGTCATCGCCGTCGCGCCTCTGCTCGCGCGCCTCGCGGCGCAGCTTCTTCCCTTTCTTGCCCCGCTTGTCCTCCCGGTGGGGCTCCCTGGACTTGCTGCCCTCCGCAGGCGCGTCGTCTGAGCGCTTGCCCTTCTTGCCGTCGAAGATCGCTCCCACGGCCTCTTCTCCTGAGGCGAAGCTGGTGGCGATGTCGAACAGCTCGTTTGAGTCCGCAGGCGGGCTGCGCCCCAGCTCTCGAGGAAGGCGTGCACAATCTCAGATTGCGCCACACTTGGGAGCTCCGTGCAGCGTTTGGAGAAGCGTCGTATGAAGTCCCGGAGCGATTCGCCGGGCTTCTGGGTGCAGGAGTGCAGGTCCCAGGAATTCAAAGGGCGCACGTACGTGCCCTGGAAGTTGCCCACGAATGTGCGGACCAGATCATCCCAGCTATGGATCTGGCTGGCCGGCACATGCTCGAGCCACGTCCGGGCCGCATCGCCGAGGTGCAAGGGGAGGTTGCGGATGATGACCTCGTCGCTGGTGGCCCCGCCCAGCTGGCATGCTAGGCGGTAATCGTTGAGCCACACGCGGGGATCCGTTTCCCCGTTGTACTTGACAATGGTCGTGGGCTGGCGGAAGCGCTGGGGGAAGGCCGCCGCGCGGATCTCCCGGCTGAACACACGGGTCCCCGGGGGCTCCGGCGTCGGAGAGCGGTCTTCATCACTGTCGTAGCGTCCACCCCGCCGAGGGTGGTAGCCTGCCACCGCTCGCGCGTCCGCCTTGCTCGTTCGCCGAGCGTTGATGACGTTACGGGCGTCGCCGTCCCGCGCCCGCGTGTGTCGAGGAGCCGCTCTTTGGCCGGTGTGCGTCCCGGGTTGGCGGGTCGCTCCGCCGCTTCACCCGCATGGACCGAGGGTTCGCCCCCCGCGCGGCCCCGTCGCCTCGTGCGTCCCCCCCGTTGGTGGATGCGTGACACCGAGCTCTCGTCCGTTGAACGGCCGCCCTGCTCGATGAGTGCCTGCACCTCGCGGTGCAGGTTTCGCGCCTCGGGCGTTGAGGGGGCCGGCATGGCCCGCAGCAGCGTTGCGGCGGCGATAAGCTTCCGGCTCGCCCGCGAGAGGTGTGTCCGGGTTGTCGACGTTGAAGTCGGCGTTGATGCGGTCGCGAGCTTTGTTTGCCCAGCTCCCGCGCGCGTTCGCCGCGCGCGGAGGCTTCCCCGGCCATGGAGGCGCGGAGCGGCCCGCACCGTCCGATACTCCTCCGCCGGCCTGGCTTCGAGCTCGCGAGCTTGGGCTAGCTGCACGTCGATGTTGCCCCCGGCGGGGGTGCCGGGTCCCGCGCCCGGGCGCGGAGCGATCCCTGGGGCGGGCGTAACCTCCCCGTCGCCGGCGCCCGCTGCACCGGTGGCGTTTGCTGGGTCGTTGGCGATGACGACACAGCATTCCCGCGCGGGGTCATAGCTCCCGGTGCTGGAATCGTCGGAGCAGCCCAACCAGTAGTCCGTGGCGTCAAGAAAACGCTTGAACATCACTAGGTCCGGCACGCCAGAGAAGTCCCATTCCGCGTACCCATGCAGGTTGGCGGGTGGCAACACGTCAAGGGAGCCCAGGGACGATTCGTCGCCCGCAGAGGCACCAGGGTCCCTGGCGACGAAGACGTGACGGCCAGGGGGAACCCTGCGCATCGTGGGGTTGACGTTGGCGTTGTAGGCTGTCGTGGCGCCGCGCAGACCAATGGGGAAGCGCGGCCGGAGACCACGCGCTCCCCCGCCGGGGGCGGCGGTCGTCACGCCGATGGGTGCGCCGCGTTGGGAGGCGGCGCGTTTAGCTTGTCGCCGCTCGGACCGCACCCGGCGTGAACGCCGGCCGGAGCGGCGGCGACGCCGTGGCGTTGACGGCCCGCAGCATCCGTGCTCGTAGGTGTCCGCATCGCGGCGACGCGCGCAGCGGTGACCGGGGCGGACCCGGCTTGGCGCCGCGCTTGGAGCTTCTCACGGTTGGTGAGGCGCATCAGGTAGCCGTTTCCCGTAGCCTGAAAGTTCAGGCCCCTGAACCGGATTTCAAACCCGGCGGGGAGGGGGTCCGAGCTGCCCATAGAGTAGCGCATACCGCGGTACTCGGTGCGAATCACCATGGAGCGAGTTGACGGTGGATTGACCTTAGGCGCTCGCGTGCCCCACGGTGGGCGCCAACTGTCGGTGCGGAATGTGGTCCCGACACTAACCAGTGATAAGCGCCAAGGTCTATCCCTCAATGGTCGATGCTAAGCAATCAGGAACACGAGGTTTATCCTGGTTCCGGCCGAGGGCCGTACGTCCAGCAGTGGTGTGCTCGAGGCATCGTATTGCTCGGGAAGACCGGGTGCCTGTAGTGGGGCTGCTACAAGCAAGGCGGGAGAGGAAGCGTGGCCTCCAAGTCCCTGGTGAAGTGGCTGAAGATATTGGTGGAGAATTGGAGAGTAAGTGCGTGATATCGTGTGTTGCTGTCGTTGCTCTGCCTTGTCTCTTCTGTCCCGTCCCCTGCAGCGGGGGAGTTCGTCTTCCTTTTATAGGCCAAGGAGAGAGCGAATTACATGTATGCCGCACTATTTAGCTACATGGGGAAGTGTGGTGTGCTGCGCCGTAGAGTAGGCGGCCGCCTTGACGGTCCTTGCCGCGATCTGGCCATCATGGCGTATCTTGTACCCCGAACAGTGGTAGCTTCGAGGGTAGGAGTGCAGCGGACGGCCGTGATGTCCCCAGGCGAACTCGAGGGGGTTGCTGACGTTGATCCGTACGGGATACAGTGGTGGGCATGGTGGCGTCCCGTTCCCGCACGCTCCACAGCGCCGGAGCTGTTACCACAGTGCCCGGCGTGGGGCTGTACGCACGGGGGCGGCCGCCATGCCGTTAACAGTGGCAGGGATGGCGCCCCGCCGGCCTAACACCACGACCTAACCCTGCAAAGTCACGAAAAAGCAAATCGAGGGTGCGGCCAGCCCCCCTTCGAGGGCTCGGCGCGTTAGCCGTACAGAAGTAGGCGGCGCGGCGTCACGGGACTGGCACCAGCCACGTCGCACAGTCCCCTACAGTGGCGGGGATGGGTTCCCTCCTAGGAAGTTGGTGCAACAGAGCCGGGGCGCGAGTCCCAGGCGCATGATGGCGCCGCCCCACCGTTGTCAGAACATTAAATGCCCGTACCCGCGTACAGGAACGGGCGTGCGCGTGCGGAGCGCCCTCGAGCGAGGCAGAGCCTGCTCGAGGGCAGTGCAGACCCTCGAGCGAGGCGGATCCTGCTCGAGGTAAGCGCACTCCCTCGAACGGGGCGGAGCCCACCCGAGGGAGGTGTGTGCCCTCGAGTGAGGTGGAGCCTGCTCGAGGGGATCTTCGAGTGGGCCGCCTTGGTGGGCCGTCGGGGCCACCGTGGCGTGGGCCATGCCCTGTGTGTTTAAGCGAGGCGTGCTTGGCCTTGGCCTTTCTTTGCGGGTTTTAAGTGGGGTTTCCCCAGTTGTTTAAGGGGACCCCCAGGGCTGTCCCCGACATCAAGCTTGTATATCATTCTTTATCTTTAAGTTCGCATATTACTTTCGATTCTTTTTATACTCATAGAGTGCTTAGTGGCTATAACACAATGGAAGTGCTCAATCAATACCAAGGTAGTAAAAGAGCTACTCCAAAAAATTATTTCCCAGCATGGGATACATAATAAGCACATGAGTCATTATATCTTTCTCCCACCATGCAGGATGAGTCCTTTGACAAAACTTTTCCCGCCATATAGGATTGTCTAACATAAGCATTATACCAACTTTGGCACATAAGGCTGTTATTTTCTCAGAGCCTTTCCTATCATGCTGGTATTATTGTGAACTTTTCTCGTCATGCGAGAGTATCACAACCTTCCCTCTTCATTCAGGTAATTCCCTGAAAGGAACATGCAGGCCAACATTGGCTCGCATTCAATCATCAAATTCAGAAATAAATCTGAATAAACTGTAACACACACATGCTTAATCCAACATTGGTCAAATTAAACTTGCATATGAATTATTGCAACTTTTATCATGATGACTGAACTGGAAATAAATTCCTCTTCATAGAGTGTACATGAAAAACATTTCTCAAGACTCTCAATGATCTATCTCTTTTCTAGGATTAATATCCGAGAATCTTTACTTTTGAAATCATTCTTTTACGGAGAACATAGTCCTTCACATTATGACATTTTTTCTTTGTCATCTCCTGAGTCACAAGTGCTCAGTTCACTTTTCTTAATGCTTTCATTAATGAAAGCAAAAGGTTCTTTTGTCTGAGAAAATATTCAATAATAATAATAATCCAAACTTTAAGCTTATAAAACTTTAAAACTTTATGTTCTATTCTATATCACCGTTGGGCAGAAAATAGAATAAAATATTATTCATCTATATTAATTCCAAAACACCATCGACTGAATTAGAATCAATCCATCATATCACAATATTTCCATCATCAACATTGGTTAGAAAATGACAACATCATGAAACTTTATATTTAGAAGTAATACTTATCAAAATATTTCTAAAATATCCTCTTTATTCATATTTGAGTAGAGATATTAAACTTTGTACAAAAATTTGGCAATCAAAACCAATGTAACTTTATCTTGAACTTTATACAGCGAAGCTGACTTTAACATAACATGGATATAACCCACAGGGAAAACTTTTCAAAATTGTTCTTACAATTAAATCTTCTCATTGGTTCCAATTTAATTGAAGGACAAGTTTCATTATACAACAAAAACAAGAAATAAAAAATAACATTTCTTGATATTTATTCTTTGAGAATTGATCACTTGATGCAAATATCAGAGACTTTAACTTTGAACATAAGACTCATAAAATTATAATATTGTTATCATCAACATTGATCAGAAAATAACAATACCATAATTAACTTTAAATAAATATGTTTCTACTCCACTAATTAATTTTTCCCGTTGGTTCCAATTTAATTAGAGGGTGAAACTTTCACTTTGCAACGGAAAACTTTTCCTTCTTTTCAGAAGTAATCACACTTCTAAAACATTTTTTTCTTAACTCTCTAAACAATTTATCCCGTTGGTTCAAAATTGAATAGAGGTTAAAACCTTGACAAACTTGTCAAAACTCTCCCTTGAATTAATATTCCATTAGAATAATCTTTCCTTTTTACATTATTTTTCTCTACTCAACTTTTCCCTTTAATTTAATCTCCAAATTAAACTAAAAGGAGCAGCAATTTAAACTTTTGCAGGAGAATACATGAATTAAATCCATGAAAAAACATACTATTAAGAACCATTCTATCACTTTTCTAATCTCTAAGCAAATATCTCGTTGATTCAATTTGAGTAGAGATTAAAAACTATATAAATAACATTCAAATATGCTTCTAAAAAACATTTACATAATTAATAAGAGGTAATGTTCACACGGTTCATTCGACCCGCTTTGGAGAAACCAGCCCGCGGCCTTCTTCTCATGTTAGGCTGGGCCCGCGGCCCAACAACCGACGGTCAGGCCGCCGAACTGGCCTGCGCGCCTCGCCCTCTTGGGCCAAATCTGACCTGAATTGAGTCGAGCGCCAGGAGCCATCCATCGCCGCCGATCTCCATCTGACGGTCCTCCGCGCCTTTCGCAGGAACAAAAATGTCGACGGTCGGCGCCCCCTGCAAGGCTGCAACCCTAGCCCCATTTCTCTTTCTCCCCGCGTCTCTTAGATCGGCATCGGTGGCGGTGGGTGAAACGCCTGTGGCCAGCGTGCCCGTCGGCGACGGTGAGGTCGAGCACCGCCTGGCCAGAGGCTGCCGGCGTCTCTCCCCTCTCCTTTCTCTTGTGCTTTTCTTTTCCCTTGTGTCTGTGCCGAGCTCCGGCGGCGGCGGGGTTGTCAACCCCGTGACCGGTGATGACCGGCGACGGTGAGGACCGGCGCCACCCGGCACGCAGCCGCGACAGGCTCCTCCCTCCTTGCTGCCTTCTTTTCTTGCCCCTCCCCCTCTTCTCTAACCCCACACATGCGAGATATAGAGAGTGGCCATGGCAGCCGGAGAGGGTGGTAGCACTACCGTGGGGCCACTGGCCGGCGCGCACGCTCACTGGCGGGTGAGTGTGCCGCCGTCGAGTGGCCTCTCGGTGGTGCTCTTTGCCCGAGGCCGAGGGAGACCCACACGGCGGCGTGGTCCCCTCTAAGCTTGGGTTTCTCTGTTGCATGACGTTGACTCGACCGCCGCCAGTAGTTGCTACGGCGAGGTAGGATGCAGGTAGGTACCCTCCTTCTTGCCACCCTTTTCTATTTCTCTGATCTAGGGTTAGGGTTTAGAGCTTTTGATTTCCTCTTCCGATTTGATTCCGAATCTTTCTTTCCCCAAACTCTGTCTACTCACTAGACTAGGCTTTGGTACCATTGAAAGAATCTATGGATCATCTAGGAGTAGATCGAGTGGGTAAACACTGTGAATGACATACATTTACCTCTATACGCTCCTCTGGTTCTGTTGATGGAGCTCAGCACTAGGCAGTGACGCGCAGTGCAGACGCGGACGGCAGCGGAGAGGTCCTGTGGTGGCGCCGGTGGTGCTTCCCGTCGCTTCAGCACCTCCCTCTCGGTCGGCTAGGGTTTGGGGTGGGGTGCTACAGTGGCGGCGGCGAACCTCGTGTCCTGAGCTCGTGGCCCCCACTCCCTCCTATAGTGTTGCGCGACAGGGGCCCACCAGCCTTCTAACGGGCTGGACGTCCCCGATGCGGACGCGAGTCAAGGGCCTAATGGGCCGTTGGGCCCATTAGTGGAGAGATCAATATAACACAACCATCTTGTTTTGATTTTCTTTTTCATTTCGAAACCATGTCCCCAGTTACAAGCCAAGCAAGTTTTCTTCTCCCCTGCCAAGTGCTGACTCGCTTATGGTTTCTTTGAATCAGATTAAAATCTACTGATTTCTGTTATGCTTATGCGTGTAATTTTCTTATTTCTGTCATGCTTTTCACAAATCCATAGTGTGGGCTTAACCGAACGCCTGTTGCCTCAGAAATGTTATAGAATGGCTTGGAACAACAACTTGAAATCATTCCCTTGATTCATGCTTGAAATCATTCCTGATCCAAATAAATCTTATGCAACCGAACAAGGGTTATGTTATGGTAGTGGTCTGGGCCTATTAGAGGTTGAGTACAGCCCAAAAGGGAGGCCACGGTACTATTCACGGGCACTGTAGCCACCTGGGGATTAGGGTTAGCAGGCACCTAATCTATAAAGGAAGCCAGAAGTCCTAGGGTTTGGGTAAGCAGAAAATAGATCAAAGAGTGCATCTCAGAGCCTCCCTCGGGAGGTCGAGTAGCCGATCTATCCTGCCCATTAGTGTCCAATAATTCAGTTCATATCATTTGGTATTCAGAGCCAATTTCTTCCCCTGCGTACAACACAAATCCCACCCGGCCCACCCAAGATCGCATCTGTTCTCAATTTCCATTATTCATGGCATCCATCATGGAGGCCATGGACGATCGTTGGTGTACCATCTCTTTCCTGCTGGAGAAGATACAGAAGAAGCTCGATGAGATGGACTCACCAGCGCCTACGGTGCCGCCGCCGCCGTCGTCAACATCGACATCTGCTGCATCACCACGTGCATCACCCATCCCCACGTCCTCTGCACCAGCGGCGGTTGTAACAACCTTTCCATCTTCAGAATCTTCACCATCAAGTGCAGCAGCTGCTGCACCAGAGCTGGCGGCCTGGGTGGGATCCCTAGGCGATGCGCAAGCTGACGCAATTTCGATGGGAGAAACGGAAGTGGGGGTGGCAGCGACACCTTCCGTCGTCAAGATATCTGCCAAGATTGACTCGCCGACAGCCCCCACACTCCACATCCCAGCCTTCGATGGGAGTACTGAACCACAGCGGTGGTTGTACTTCTGCAACCAGTGCTTCAGTGCATGGGAGACAGAGGAGGAAGAGGAGATCTGGATCTCTTGTTGCAAATTGAAAGGCTCTGCCTATCAATGGTATTGTTGGGTGGAGCGCAGCCATGGCGTACCCACATGGACCGGATTTGTGGATGCCATCAGCAGCAAGTTTGCGCTGGTCAAGCCCTTTTCACCAAGGCCATGTTCTCCATCTGTGGCATCTCTTGCACCGTCGTCACCACCTACTTTGGGCCTGACAACGCAGAGGGCCACATCTGCATCTCCTCCACCACCGGCCTTGCGAGCAACAACGCCGGCAACCTCTTCCACACCTCCATCTCCGTCGGCCGAAACAGCACCGGCACCTGCGCCTGCGGCAATCGCGTCTCGCGCAGCCTCGTCCCCGGGATCTCACGCACCCCACGACGCCTCACCTTGGGCATCTACAGCGCCGTACGCGGCCCTGTTTTCTGCGTCAGCCGCCGCGCCATCACCGCCACCTGATGCATCTCCGTCGAGTGGACCTGATCCGGCGGCTGCACCATCGCCAGCAGCAGCCCTACTACAACTGCATCAATGTTGGAAGAAATGAAAGGAGCAGCAAAGGCACCTCCTGCATTTGCAACTCCGGCGGACACCATGGACGCGTTCCTCGCCAACCTCGACTCCATGGCCGCACCACGCACGGGCTGTCTCGCTCGCACCCAGCTGTCTCAGCGGCGCCTGCCCCCAAGTCGACGGCAGGCCTTCTGCCGCCGTCGCCCATGGTTCGGGGCCCCAACCTACAACAGCGGCCACACCGCACGGCCACGTGCCGCTGGACATGTCGGCATGGTCGTGGGTCTCACTACTGGCGCGGCCTACTCGCGCCGGCTGCGACACCTCTCCCGCTTGCGTCCTCGACGTGCTTCGCACCGCCCCCGTATGCGTCTTGGGCTCCAACGGCCGCTCCAAGACCCGCAAGGGCGCTGGTCCCCCACCCGCCGCACGCAGCCTCATCTCCAGCACAAGTTCTTCATGCGCAATGCGCGGGCCCCCCAGCTGCCGGAGCCGGAGGAACTCTAGCGAGCAGCGCACCTCATTCCTCTGCTCTCGTTGTCAACTCATGCGGCATCGGCATTCCTGGCAGCACCGCAGGCATCCCTGGCCAGGCAGGCTGGTGGCCACCTGTTCACTGGCCGTGGGCTGCGACCGTTCCTATGTGGCCAAGTCCATGGCATCCCGTTGTGGGCCGACAACTCTTTCTGGCAAGTCTGTTTGTTGGCCCGTTCTTTGGTTTCGCGCTGCCAGCCCCTTTGTTTCGGGTCTCGCATGAGCCAGCACTTGGGACGTATGGGCTACTGTTTGTACCTGGCTGCTCCGGTCATGTGGACGCTGCTACCTGCTCCAGCATCGGTCTACATTAGCAGCGCCTCGATACATCTCCAATCACCACCGCAGCTCGACGACGCGCTGCTTTGGAAGGGTGGAGTAGTGTTATGGTAGTGGGCTGGGCCTATTAGAGGTTCAGTACAACCCAAAAGGGAGGCCACGGTGCTCTTCACGGGCACTGTAGCCGCGTGAACAGTACCCCGCCTGGGGATTAGGGTTAGCAGGTGCCTAATCTATAAAGGCAGCCAGAAGTCATAGGGATTGGGTAAGTAGAAAATAGATCAAAGAGTGCATCTCAGAGCCTCCCTCGGAAGGGCGAGTAGCCGATCTATCCTGCCCATTAGTGTCCAATAATCCAGTTCATATCAGGTCAGCCATAGCCGGCATTTTTAAACCGTTTGCAAGACAAGTCTGTACTGACTACAGACGGGAGATTGGAGCTAACTCTATGTCTCTATGTATACAGCATAATGATGCACCCTTCTCTTGTATCAAACAACAAAATCTCTGGAGACCAGCTCCAATTGGACAAACCAACTGCAACTTGTCACAAATTATAAATATTTTTTTGCGGGTAAAATTATAAATATTTTGGTGACAGTAATTACTAGCTGTCTATTCAAGATCGAGGTCCCGGTTACCTCCACATATGAATATTTGAGGAGGCGACAGTAGACGCCTACAAAATAAATTTTATGGTTTTGTTTCGAATAAAATATACTCAAGCAGTGTAGCTTTGAAATGCGTGAATATGTAAATGCAAGTTGGAGGAGTAATTTCCAATTTTACATTGCTAACAGCAGTACTGGAAGTTACATAAATAAAGACATGCAGGGTGCGGGACAGCAGAGGGAGGGTCGTCCTCACGGCCTGGAGTTTCTTCCAGTCTGGGGGGGAGTGCAGAAGAGATGGAAGCAACTGCCTGCATGGAGGGCCTAATGCTCGCTGCGAACTGGTGCCCGCAGAGCGTGATTCTGGAGACAGACTGCAGCACCGTCGCCTCCATGTTGGTTGCGAGAGATGGGGGAAGAACGATGCTGAAGTTCATCATCGACTAGAATATTAGAGCAGGTGACCAGCTTCCTAGGTGGGCCGTGGTCCATAAGAGAAGAGAGAGTAATTGTGTAGCTCATGAGTTAGCACAATTGGCAAAGCGTACTCGCTAATCCACTGTTTGACATTCCGTTGCGCCGGTGTGTGTTGAGCAAATTGTTGCTCGGAAATGTAACCATGGTTCTGAGTAACAGAAAGCTCTCTTCTCCCCGAAAAATAAATAAATAAAGACCGTGGTGCGCTGATGGTCCAACATTATTCAAATCATTTTTCATCTATCATTTTTTCTATTTTTTGTGTGATCTTGGAATTAATCAATTTCCAAAGTCACTACCAACTTGCATGTCTAGAGATGCAACCTGCCCTTTTAAATTTTATAAAACTTACACTACTTGCAGTTGCAGTATACAGAATCTATAGAAGGTGGTGCCTGCCTCAAGTCAGCCTTAGTATATTCTACCTCAGCAAAAAGAAGTGCAAGTTGTACGGTTGATTATTCAGCAAAAAGAAGTTCAAGTGCCACGTCAAGTTGGAAACTGAATTTAACTTGCATTATTGCAGCCAATCAGATGCGAGTTGACTTACTGAAGCAGGAATTAATATAGTAGATTGCTTGATTACTTTTGATGTGTTCCATTCTGTTTATTATTCATTGTTCACTTGTTGCTGCTACACTACTCAAGTACTATTAAACTGTAGGAAGCCTGCATTCATATATATAGTTGGAAAAAAAGGGAAAGATAAACGGAATTTTCTATTGATATTGCCATATTGGATACCATCCTATGTTTCCCAATTGTCACTTGCAGACGAAGCTGAGTCAGCTTACTGGTCACTGTAGTTTAAGGTCGGCCGCCACCGCCACCACTAGCCAGCAGCCCAGCACACAATTTTTTGCCGGCACGCGGGCGGGAGCGTGGGCCACTCATCTCGGCGGGTCGTTGACCATATATATCCTGTCCATTGGATTCCTGCAAGAGGAAAATAGAGCAAAATGATGTCTTGATTATTGGATAAAAACTACTGTAGTTATAATCCATCATAGCCTAATGTTTGTTAATGACCCCCAGCATTTGGTCATTCATCCCCTCAGAGCAAAATGCTATCTTATCCCTGGATAAATATTAAATACTAACTATATGCCTCTATCCATCCCATCCAATCGTCTGTTAATTAATGACCGTGGCATATTTGGGGTCTTTGTTCGTCAAGTCAATTGTTCAATCCACTTAATAATCTTGTTCTTTAATGTTTCGAGAACCAATCAACTCAAGCCAGCCTAGATTCAACGCTACTAGTTCGGATTTGAATGAACAATGAATATATCTCCATTCTCATTATTTGTTCTCTTTGAGTTGCTCCACTCTCCATACTTGTGTCAACATGGTGCTGAACACAGGTTACTCATTTCTAACATTGAAATACTATGAATGGAGATTGTTTTAGGAAAATGAATAGATGCAGTATGTAACTAATTAATAATAATGGAGTATTCCACAACAGGAAAATGCATTGAGTTGCATCATAGCCTCCCTTTGCATTCAACTAGGTGATACCTCGCGCGTTGCTATGGGAATTTCAACAAATTTTAAAGATAAAATTTGAAAGTAGAAACAAAAGTAATTGCTTCGCAATGTTCTACTGCAAACAACATATTGCATACATAGATGTTATTAGCCGTAGAAAATCGATAGAAGAAATAAATTGATGATTTCAGTGGACAGTGATGTAAACACCTTGCATGTTGAGAGAAGATATAGTGGATGGTGATGTGACGCGTTGAGGGTTGAGAGAACTCCTTACTGGGGAGCTATTATATAGTTTTTGCATGATTTACTGCAAATAAGGAGGAATAAAGAGTTTTAGTTGGACTCTGATATTTTTTTCCAAAATGCTACGGGTCCAAGTGCTTATTGCAAGATTTCAGTAAAATTTAAACGGTTGAAGTTTCGAGTGATCTCTTTCCATAAAAAATACATGACATTTTTTACCTTTTTTGGTTTTATAAAGGTGAAATTTTATTCTCTGTTTTCTCTGTTGGAATAAATTTGTAAATCTATCCAATTTTATGAGCTATGGAAGGAGTTCCAAGATGCGTCTATAGTCTATACATAGGATTTTTATGTTTTCATACTAAATACTTTAAAAGTTATTCACAATCAATAAATATTTTAAAAGTTGTTCAACTTTGATCAAGTTTATAGAAAAATAGAACAACATCAAATTTGTTTCAGTGAATTCACCATATAATATATTATGATAGTGAACATATTTGGTACCATAGATGTTACTATATTTTCTATAAATTTTATCAAAATAAAGTTGGATAGCTTTGACTTAGGACAAACCAAATGTGAAATGTAAAAAAAAAAAACCGGAGGGGGCATATATGTGTGTGAATATATAAATGCAAGTAGGACATCAATGTCCACTTTTAATTTGCAGTACTAGATATTAATTAAAGTTCATGACACTTGGTCCACCATCGTCCAAATTCAATTTCATGTTCTTTTCTGTATCCATTTTTGTTCTTAGAACCGATCAACTTATTACTCTAACTTAACTGCACGTTACCTGTCTTGAATTTTATAGAACAGCTTGTATCAATCAAAAATCTATTGGAAGGTAAGACAGAATCGTCACCGCACGCCCCTTGATTCTCACTTTCCTAAGTTTCCTTAAAATGGCAGATGAACATTTGCATGTTCAGAGGCGCCTACTAGAAAGGAAGTGCAAATTGGCCGATAGCTGGAATTTTATAAGAAATTAAATTTTACTCGCACGCTGCCAGTTAGATGTGAGTTGACTTGCAGAAAAGAGGAAGTTAGATTACTGAAGCATTCATTGGTACTGCTGGATCTATGCAAGTAATGACGTGTAGTTTATGATTAAGCCAATGGAAGACCATAATTAGGAAACGAGGATAACTAAGCTTGTATATATCCTTGTGTAGAGTTCTGCCATATGAATCCATGGCAGGGCTGCTCTTCGGGCAAAACCAGCTGAGCTCGGCCACACCGCCGCCCTGGCTGGGCCGGGGGTGCTGTGGATTGTCAGAAAAAAGTCGGAATCGTCGGTGTTCGACGGTGTCTCTCCACCGCTCGCGCCATGTTCACCCTGCTCTTCGATCACCTTAGCCTTTTTAACTTGCTCTTGTTGCTTTGAGAAATGAAATTTAGTTCTCTTGAGTAGCTTTTGTAACTTGCTCTTGTTGCTTTCAGAAATTAAATTTAGTTCTCGATTGTCATTTGTAGAAGCAGGGTCAGAAATTGATTTCTGCTGCACGCTACCACCATGACTTACTCAGAATAGGAATGTGGTTGCTCTGAAATAAGCGATCTGGCGTGGCCTTTGCTGTGACTTTTCTTCATCTCCTGTTGCTATTTACACCTGGTCGAACTTGGTGCTACTCATAGACTAGTCACATCACTCGAGCATTTGTATTTAAAAAAAAATACAGCATACTCCTAGATGATTCTTCTTCCAATGAAAAGATTTACCAAACCTGGTCCAGGATATATGCTAATGCATGTCAGTATAAGCAATTGCTTTATTTGTGCTTTGTTTCTTTGCTGCTGTCGTTTACGTCCGACAATAGCAGCTGGTTGTTTGTTTTTCATCATTATATGCAATTCGTGATCTCCGTAACGGATGATCTGTACTTTCTTCCGTACTCCTCTGAAAAAAGGAACGAAGGAAGGAAGAAATGCAGAGTGCAAAATTCCATCGGAGAGTCGCATTCCAGAATCCAGACAGTATGATACAACACAATTGCAGTAACACAGTTACAGCGGACAGTAACAACTTTTTTTGCTTTCTCATCACACAGCCAGCTGCATCTTGGGGTATGACTCGCCGGAGCCGTGGCCCGCCACGACGGCGCGGCAGAGCGGGCAGGTGGCGTGCGACCGGAACCACCTGTCGACGCACTCGGCGTGGAACCGGTGCCCGCACCGCGGCAGGATCCGGCCGGTGTCGCCGTCCCTGAGCTCGCTGATGCACACCGCGCACTCCACCCTCCCCTCGCCGCCGCCGGCCTCCTCTGGGCCGGGCGTCGAGCCATGCACGTACACCGGCAGCGCCAGGAGCTCGTCCTTGCCGAGTCCACCCGGCCGCGGCGACGCTCGCGGCGTGCTCGTAGCAGAGGAGGACGCCGGCCGGACCACCGCGGCGCCGCCTGCTCCCTGCGCCTGCGGAGCGTCGTCGTCGTCTTGGTCTCTTCCGGAGAAGAACATGCGCCAGATGACGGCGGCGAAGAAGAGTACCGCGACGACGACGTTCCCGGCGATGGCGACCTTCATGGCCGACCCGCTCAGGTTCCACCGTACGTGCGGCTCCGCCGGAGGGGGCGCGTCGTCGTCGCCAGCGCCGGTGCCGTGCGCTGCCGGCGCCGGCCCGGCGTCGGACGTTAGGAATCTCCTAGCCGCCATTGCACCGATCTGCTTGTTGGCTGTTGCTGCTTTAATTTCCCGGGCGGTGGCTTGTGGACTCTCGCGGTCGCGGCCGGCCGTGTCGTCGTTGATATGACACGACCACGACGGCGTTGGATAGATGCTGCCGGCCAGAGGGAGGGGGAGATCAGGAGATGCCTGTGGCTCGGCGCGACAGGGTTTGGCAACAGCATCGCTCTGCCAGTGCTTTATATCGATCCGCTATACCGGCGGGAGGAAGAGCCATGCACGTCGCCATCGTCGCCGGTATTGCACTGTAAACTAAATACAGTTAGCGGTGGAATCTTTTTGTCAAGGCATCAAGCCAGCGTGCACGGGAACAAATTGTGGAACCCTTTTTTGATGGAAAATTGGAAATCGTGGTGATGAACTGATGATGTCCTGGAGTATCAGGACAGTTCGTAACGGCGTCATCTTTGACCATCAACCCCACTCTCTGCCTCTGGAGGCAGTAAAAGTTCTTTTTCCTCAAGGAATTTGCTCTGCTAGTTGACTACAAAAACGAAAATACTTCCCTAGAATTCAGGAATCGCTCCATAGCCTGTTGTGGTCTTTTTGTCTTCTTTTTCTTACCTTTAGCTTGTAAAACCTTTCATTTAAAAAAATAAATCCAAATCACTCCCCCTTCTGTTTCATAAAAAATCACTCCTTGTCTAATTTGTTAGTACAAACGATCCAATCACGAATCGCCTGTGCTGTGATTGGCCAACTTTTCCCGTCAACACCAAAGTTTGGTTTGCAGAGCAAGCGTCGCGGTTCCACTACAGCATGCCATCGGCGAGCCGGCGAGCAACCCGGCCGGTTGCCACCGGGCGCAGTCAGGCAGGAAACCGTCGTGGCCATAATTCTCAAGCATGTGACCAAGACCAACTGATACTGAGAGCGAGTTCAAAGTCACTACTACTATATATAATGATGAGGTCACCGCATCGCCTGGCAATAATTCTCCAGAAAACTGACATCCCGGCCGTGTAAATAATTTTGGCCGAGCGATGGTTGGTTTTCGGGGGTTCTTTTCGCATTTAGAAAAACTAGGCCAACGCCCGCTACAGCTTTTTCCATCTAATTATAAATATTGCAGCAAATCTTTTGCCGCCTTTTTGAGAAAACAATTCGAGCGAGGTATATGAGACAGAAAAGGACCTTTTGTCCTTTCCAGGTCCGGGTAGAAGAAAAATGGCACCAGCAGACCACAAGATCAGCACCACCATGCTAATAGTAAATTATAAACCAGTATCATGACACAGCGATCATACATTAAGGTATTACTTAAGAAAGTGTCATAACGTTGATCGTACATTAAGATATTATTCTTTTTTGGACACAGGAAGTTTTCTTAATTTTCAAGGTGTTTACATCAAAAGGTCATGGAATAAGATTGACATATTTCCAAGCATAGAAGATTTGGATCACGATACCAGCAAAGTTAATTGTCATTGGAGAGGAAATGTACATAACAGACAGTGGCGAAGCCAGCGGTGGGGCTGGAGCCCCCCTACCGCTGGCGCCACCATGGGAGACCCCCCAAGGTTGAAGACCCTACCGCTGGCGCCACCATGGGAGACCCCCCAAGGTTGAAGATGAAGAGAAAAGGGGGCTGCCCGAATCTGCCTGGGTGCTTGATGCACGGTCAGGGATCTAATCTAGAGGTTTTTTACGGTACACAGTACGACCCAACGGTCGTACGATCGTATTATCAGTTTTTCTCTATGGGTAAAATGGTAGTCTGATAGATATATATTATTTGGGAAAAATTCCCCGCTGCCCCCTTATACTATCTAACACATTTCATATATTTCATTTCCTATATTACAACAATACCATTTTTCATTTTCGATAATACCCTTATACTACCCATACGACCTTTGAATACTACCGTACGACAACTAAAAAAATCAGTCGTATAGAATTAATCTTAACCGTCAGATCCTTACATATAGGTCCTTTTATATTACAGACGAGTCATTTTTCAACCAGTCGGACAGGCCGTATTGTGTACAGAAAAAAACCTCCTAATCTAACAGCCCAGCATATTCTCCAAGCTTTGAAATGGAAACACAGTAAGGGTCCGGCTCCGAATAAGGAAGCAGGTGTGCCGTGTGCAAGGTAGTATTGTCCATCTTTTTTATCCGAAATCTCAACAGCTAACACCGGCCCAACACAGATAAAATCATAAAAAAGTGACATCATTGGAGAGAAATTATATGAGCTACAGCAATCACGTTTTATGCTACTGTATAGTATCTACTAGTGGTACAGAATAGGAGGACCATGTGAAAGAAACAGAGCAAATTCAACACAGAAGTTCGGAAACCACAGCCTTATTTTACGACATTTTAGCTGCAGCAACACGCCTGGTTCAAAAACTTCCAAGCAGCTTCTTTATGTCCTTCTGCATGCAGAGACGCGGGAAAGGTATTGTTGGAGTACGATCGGATGATCAAGCAAGCTCGACGAGCGCAGCACGCCGATTTGCACTGCTAAGAACTTAATTACCTGGATGCTCAGTGGGTAGGTCGTTGGGCCGTAGCGCTCCGCGACACGCCCCTGTTTGTCAACCAAGAACTTGGCAAAGTTCCATTTTATGTCGTCGCCGAAGGGGCCCGTTTTGGTGGACTTGAGGAACTTGTAGATCGGCGCAGCATCCTCACCGTTTACATCAACCTTAATAACATGAGAAATGAAGGTAACATTTTGGTAATTATTTCTTGGTTGTTTTACTGTACTTAATTGGGAGGTAGGAGTACAGCACATTTAACCTACTTATGCCTTCCTAACGAAAACCTTTCAAAGATCACAAAAGGACTCTTATTTTCAGCTTAGAAACATACAAAAGGGGAGCCCAGAAAGGTATTCGCCTTGTTTGTTATCATACTTGGATAGTACTAAAAGGTAAGAGTACTAGGTAGTAACTTGCTTTAAGATTTTCCCACCAAATAAATAAATAAAATTAGTTGTTGGACTCACGGTACCTCTTGGTACTACCATAACTAGATTTCTTCAGATAGATGATTCATGTAATTACAAGCATGAATATACCTTGTCAAAAATTGGATATTTGGCCTTGAAGCGAGTGCAAACGAACTGAACGATCTCCTCGTTTGTGCCTGGCTCTTGGCCACCGAACTGGTTGCACGGGAAAGCAAGAATCTCAAAACCTGAAGTCACACATCAAAATTGACAAGAAACTTTAGGACGTTATTATGAATCATTGGTTCAACTAATCTGCATGAGCAACCTATTTTTTTCTAAAACTAAAATGAACAGCCGAGAGCATAAACAAACGAGATGCTACTCATCAACAATTCGATATTGTAAACCCACCCTCGTCCTTGTACATCTCGTAAAGCTGGCCAAGCTCCGTGTAGTTGGAATTGGTCAATCCACTGTACGTGATTGTCACAGACAAGCAGCTCCGTTAGCTCAAAATTAGTAAATTAAGTTTGCTCTAGAAAGGAATTACCGTGGTGAAGGTTAATGAGAAATGGGATAAAAAGAACAGAAGCTATGATGGCATTTAGCCTCTCAGTAGTGCTGCTTAGCACATTAATTTGTCAGAGACTGAGGTCTATGAAGCTCTAACTTTTTTTTTTTTGCGGGTATGAAGCTCAACCTTTTCAATCTTGAATGTGCCAAGAATGCAAAAGGAAAATGCATGTACATCCATGACATGCATGTACGACTTCGACATACATGTGAGAATTGAGATGAAAAGAATAAGGCGGTGACAGCGGAAAGCAATAACGAACGCTATCTATGTATGCATACCACCGAGACGCGACATTGACGATGAGGAGGACCTTCCCCTTGTAGCTGCTCAGGTGCACGTCTTTGCCGCTCGCATCCTACGCACAACAGATGCAAACATCACGCATCTTCCGAATCAGTCACCATTGATATCTTGTGCGTTCAGTAAGGGAACTAGGGTGGTTAAAGTAGCAGGCCGGACCTTGACAGTGAAGTCGTGGACGGAGGTGTCAGCAGCCATTGCCGATCGACGAACTTCCGAGCAAATTACAGGGCGCGAGCTGCTGCTGCTGCTGAGACGGCGAGGAACGATGGCGCCGTGCGGCAAGATGCCACCGGCCGGATTTTATAACGGAGGAGGGGGCTACGCGCGGCCGCGCCGTGGCTGCTGAATGCAATGCGACGCCGTTGAAAGTTTCGTGTTGCGCGTGACGCGGTCGCTGTCGCGGCGGCCAGCAGGTGCTGCGCCAGCCGAGGCAGCACGCAGCGGCAGCTAGCTTGGCGAGATTGTTGGTCCGTACAAGGAGATGCAACAGCGAATAGCGGTGCGAGAGAGCATAAACCCCAGCATCTTCCATCCCGCTCACTGTTCAGCCTTGTAATCAACGCCGGAAAATCATATTAGAAGGAGGTTATTCTTATTAGCTTTGCCTCCGTGTTTAGTAAAGAAAATCTGATTCGTTTGTAAGAGATGAAGAATGGTACGGTCCAGGTTTTAATGGGCTACACGGGTCGAACAAGCACAGGAATGTGAAAACAAGCTAGAACAGCAGCGAAAGATCCTACAGGGCTTTGTCTGAATTATCTGACTTCGCTGAACACATTCAATAAATCTGATATCACGAGTAATTGCTGTCTAGGACGTCATGATTTTGCCAAGCATGATGACAACTGCAATAGTGTAATAATAACCTGTATTAACAGTTACACACATTTGGAACAAATGGCAGGAGAATTAGAGCTAAAAAGCAATGCTTATTATATAAGATGGAAAAAAAGAGGGTACAAACGGATGTATGAATCAAAGCGACTTAAAATGAGCAGAAAAGGTAAAATCTATGTATTTTGCTTCTTTCCCTTGAGATGAATTTTAATTATTTCCGCAGACATGATCGCCGTGTGACCGTGTCATTTATTACATAACACTCGCCATATGGGAAGAAAGTTGTTCCGACGTCCAAGAGAGGGGGGGAACTGAAAAGGCATCTCTTCCAGTTAATCAAAGTACAATGCTCCCGATTGAACAGGAATGAATGTTGTCTTCTCAGGCACCATGGGCCGTACGCCCGTACAAAATCATGCCTCCAATGGGGGTGAGTAACAATGATATGAAATTTGATTTGCTTTATGTTGGGCCGGGATCATGAATTCTGACACCACAGGCAACCACTGAAACTCTGATGTAGCTAGCATGGGGTTGTCAATCATCACAAGGGCAAATCATTTTTTCCGGGACAACGAGCTCATGGAATTCTTCTTCCGTTAATACTCCAAGGTCTAATGCAGCTTCCTGAAAAAAAAGAGGAAAAATATTAGTGTATTATACAGTGGAAAAAGTTTAAAGCAAGCACAACCAATGCAAATTAAAATATTTTCATGATGATACAATAGCATTAATGGGTAGCCTAAGAGGGAAAGAGTAGGCAAGAATTGAATAGTTGAGATGACCCAACCAAGATACAAACTTAAGCAGTTAAGCTGTGTACACATCACATAAAGTTTAAAGAGAGTATATTAATACTACAGAGCAAGGCCAAAGCAAACAGAAATAAAAAAATGCAAAATCACCTTTAATGTGGTTCCTTCTTTATGAGCTTTCTTCGCAACAGCTGCAGCATTGTCATAGCCGATTTTCTGCATCCATTCAATAATTCAGCAAGATTCACGAGTGTTTACGGCAAAAAAGAAAAGAAAAGAAAGAGGCAACTGATGCAAGGTTGCAGTTTACTTACAGGGTTCAAAGATGTCACCAACATCAGAGACTGGACAAAATGCAGAGAAATTAGCAATACACCTTGCATAGAAAATATATGCAAGTGTCCTAGTTAGATGAACCATTACCTCATGCAAAAGTTGTTCTATCCTCTTACGGTTTGCTTGAATGCCTCTGACACAATTTTTCTCGAAAGACACAGAAGCATCCCCCAACAATCTCAATGACTGTTCAAAAAAGGAACAGTGAACAGATTAAATCATAGAATGATTGCTGTAATACAAGGCTAAAGTTACAAAATCACAGTAACAATATAAGGCTGCTCAAACAAAAGTTCCTATTAAGCATATCTACTGAAATTGACATCATACTCGAAGTAATCCAGCTGCAATCATTGGCTTGTAAACATTCAGTTCAAAATGCCCATTCGCACCACCAACTGTAACACCAACATGATTACCCATAACCTGCAATACCACAAATCCAAATGTTCGAAGATCAGACGCAATAAATGCATACGGGTAAAAAGAAGAATGAAGGCATACAGTAAAAAGATCAGTCCCACTCAGGTGTAAAGAATGATGGCTTATTTGCACAAAGTAAAGGCTAAGGACTCCTAACATTAGCATATTCCATTTATATGGCATACTATATCGGTAGCATTTGATTGGACTAACACAACTGTTTATCAACAGTTGGTATTCAGATGGTCAGGTTTCTTATCTGATATTGAGTTTTAGAAGTAACAGGCATTGCATAGACTAATCAAATGACTCAGATTTACTTGTGTTTCCTAGAGATAATGAGAACCACTGAGCTCTAGAAAGGTTTAAATATATATGACTAGAGGAATGTCCTGGCAACCGATGGGATATAAATGCATTTTAGATAAGAGAGTAGATGTCCATCAACAGCATAGATTATTAAAAAAAATCATTTTTCTTTACAATACAATAAGGAGGTTAGATTATACATATCATGAGTAAAAAAGCATGATTCATATACCTGAGCGCAAACCATGGTCAGAGCCTCACACTGTGTTGGGTTAACTTTTCCCTGCAAAATAGTTGAACCTAGAGTTATACAACGGTATTTAAATTGAAAATATGCTAAAATAACCACAACATAATACATTGACAGCATGCTTACAGGCATAATGCTGCTCCCAGGCTCATTTTCTGGCAGGATTAGTTCACCAAGCCCGCAGCGAGGGCCACTGTGATTTTGTTGGAAATATTAAGAGTGTGCCCCAAAATACTAGAAAAATTATGTTACAAGAATATATTTTTTTGGAATACTGACCTTCCCAGCAAGCGAATGTCGTTTGCTATCTTCATAAGGGACGCAGATATTGTGTTTACGGCACCACTGCTCTCAACAAAAGCATCATGTGCTGCCTACTTGAGAAAAAAAAATGATGAGAACACATAGTGACGAAATAATAGAAGATGGACAAAACAATAAAAGGATATAAATGAAAAATCAGCAAGGTGATATAATCAAAATCCAGGTTTAAATCCATTATCCAAGCAAGAAAAGGACAGTTCATTATCCAAGTTGTTAATATACAAAGAACAATACTCAACAACTAACATCAAATAAAATGTTTGAAAGTGATCTGGACTAGAAAACAGAAAATGCATTAGTCAGTTTGTTTTGGTTTGAAAATATAATTTTGTTGTTTTCCGAGGCAACATCAATCACCAAATACCCCTATTGATTGCTAAGCACCAATCCTTGTTTTGCAAATACGGCTAAATACATGCAACTACTAACCAAAGCTTCAAACTTGTTCTCTGCTGTCACAAAGGGTAGATTTGTTTCTTCAGCAACTGCAGCGGCAATTTTGACATCAAATCTGAAAAGATAGATGCAAGTTAAAATGTTTAAGAAATAGCATGAAGAAATATAGACAGTATGCAAGGAACTAATGTTCTGTTTAATGATATCCTAAATAAAATACCATGACAAATATAGAGAAGAAAACCAATTCAAATTGCAGATGGTACTCAAACCAGTACTTTTAATCCGCAAACGTATGTAAATGGAGTGTACAGTAAAAAAGAAAGTGTACAGTAAAAACTAACTTGAACAAACAAATTAATCTGGGAATATGGCATAAAATGCTAGACGACAGGTTTACATGGATCGTCTTCCCCAAAACAACAATGATAAAAAACTTGATAATCTAGAAGAGAAAAAAAATAAGATTTTAGTTAATAATTGGTATAGCCAAACTATCTCAAACATAAAGTTGAAATTACCCCTTCTTAGTGTTCAAGCCAGTTCCGACTGCAGTTCCACCTTGAGCAAGCTGCACATCAAAGCAAATGATCGGTACATATTCATTTGAGAAGAAAACAAAGTTAGTATAATTCCTATAATACCTGATACATCCGTGGTAATGTACAACTAATTCGGTCAATTCCATATTTGACCTGCAAACAGAGTTCAAAATAGTCCGCAAGCCTATCTGTTAATATAAAGTGCATGGCAGTAATGAGACAACAAAAAATGCTGCAACAAATCCCACCTGTGTAGTGTAGCCACTGAACTCTTGGCCAAGAGTCAACGGGGTCGCATCTTGGGTATGTGTACGTCCAATTTTAATTATGTCATTAAACTCAACAGACTGCACAGTGTGGTTAGCAAATTTATGAGGACAGTGTACTTACTAAATAACATATGAATATATATACTGTGCCGTACAGCTACTGTTCATTTTATGAGAAATCCATCGTTAAAATAATTGGTTCTGAGTCGATTTATGAGCAATTTGGATTAACCAACAGATGAAAAGAACACTATCGTAAAGAGTGTTTGTACATTATAAATAACAAAATCAGTCTCAAGCAATCACATAGGTATGTGGTACCTCATTAGCACCTAATTTTTAATGTGAACTTAAATCAATGAACTCAAATGGACTGCTACAATGCTTGAGAATCAGCAGCCACTTTGTAATATTTGTGCGCAAGTAATGTCAAAATATTAAGGGAGAACAAAAAGTTTCTAGACAAATTTCCAAGTTTATAATGTTTTTATCTTGAATCTGAATCCATAACTAGCAGGCACAAATGTCAGTAGAATAGCTGATAATTCCTGGAAACTAGGCAGCTAAGCAGTTTGTGATTTAAGAAGCATACTAACACATATTGAAGCAAAGCCTAGTCAAAAGGGTCATAATATAATTAATATAAAAGGTGATCGACAGCATAGTAAAAGTTCCCATGGAAGGAAAGAATAAAATAATACCTTCGCATGAAGTGAATCATGCAACTGTTGCAAACTTGGGATAAACTTTGAATTGATCTCAACAGCTGCTGCTATATGCATAACCTGGAAATGTCAACAACATGAACAATACACATCTGCAGAGTAGGGTGTATTGAAATAAATATAAATAGCAGTTAAGGCTTACAGTGGGAAATGTATCATTTGAAGATTGTGACCTATTGACATGGTCATTTGGATGTACAAACTTCCCACCCCGCTTGTGCCCAAGAATCTCAGCTGCCCTATTCGCAATAACCTAAATTGGGAAATAAACACAACAATATACCTTAGAATTAGCTTAACAGAATAGCCTGCATACAAATAATAAACAAAGCAGCATATGGGATAGATTTAGTTGCTGTAGCATGTGGACAGCAAAACTTAACTTCTCACACCTTAGCTGGGATTATTATTTGGAATAACAGTTGTGTTGCTTTAAAATTAACATGTTAAATGTCATATTTGGCATAAACGTATTGTATGTGTAGGGCAGCAACCTCATTGGCATTCATGTTGCTTTGTGTGCCACTGCCAGTTTGCCAGATAACAAGTGGGAAGTGATCATCCAACTGTCCCTCTGCGACCTCCTCAGCTGCCTGCATTATTGCCTTACCTATTGTTGGATCAAGGCCATACTCCATATTCACCTTCAAAAGTGAAAGGAAAAGTTATACATATACATGATAGTTGCAACCTACAGACTAAATGAAAAGGTGGAAGTATATACAAAGGTAGTCCTTTTGACATTGCACTGAGTGAAACAAAGTGAGTGAAACTAGCATATCCCATTATTAGCTACAAAACAGTTGGTCAATCCAAAACTGTCATCTTAAAGTCCAAAATACAATCACACCACTCAATTTTCTATTAGGAGAAAAGCAATTCCGGGCACATCTGTTGCTCAATGCAATTTGCAACCACTCCATACATGATAAGCAGAAATAGCTTTTCAAGCTTTGCAGTGCCCTACACGTACAAGCAACCAAATCGCATCTACCCTCCACGCGCAGGAAATTAAAAAACAGTTTCGCTTTATACCTTAGCGGCGCACTTTTTGAGCACACCAAAGGCGCGAATGATGGGCACGGGCATCCGCTCGCGCTCGCCGCCAATGTCGAAGTTCTGCAGCGACCTCTGCGTCTGCGCGCCCCACAGCCTGCCCGAAACAGAACACGGCAACCGAAACCGTCAGATCAACCGCAGCAGCAGCATCCAGGCTGCTGCCGCTACACGAGCAGATCAAAACAACCCGCGGCGAACTAGATCAGCCGAACAAAGCCGCAGCGGGAGGGAGGAGGGGGGAGGACGGAACCACGCACTTGTCGTTGGGGACCTGGATGGGGCCGAAGGTGTCGCGCTCCTCACGGAAGCCGGTGGAGATCGGGCGGGTCAGCGCCGGCCGTAGGAGCAGCGCGGCCGCGGCCGCGGCGGGCGACGGCGAGCCAGGCACGCCCGCGAGGCGGCGCAGGGCCATCGCCATCTCGGGATGATTCTCTGCTAGGTCAGCTGCGTGGGCGGCGCGTGAAGGGAGGAGCGGCGGCTGGTGGAGGGGGGCGACGGGGCCGGGCGGGTGCACGGGGAAAGGAGAAACAGAGAGAGGGGGAGGGGGGTTTATTAATGGGCCGATCTCGTGCGTGTGTTCTGCATCGGGTGGTGGAAAGTGGTTGAGGGCCTGCCTTGCTGGAAAAGTTGGATCTGCTTGGCCTTCGCTCGCGGAACGCTCTTTTGGTTTGGGATGCTGATGGTGATGGTCAGATGCTCGCATTGCGTTGACGCGTCAAGTAAGAATCCTGTTAACATAACAAACAAAAATATTAGTCTCGCGGAAAGATGTTAACCATATGTTCGTCGATCATAGTGACACCACCTAGATAAAGTTGCGCGCTCTCTCTCTCTAATAACGAGAGAGATTGCCAATTTCAAATGGTTTGGAGAGTCACCTAGTCCCAACTGAGGAGTGTCAATCACGTTGTCTATGTCTAATTGTCTATGGCTCCTGTGCTTTGATGGATATATATAGAGAGAGGGGATTTGAAAAGAGAGAATGTGGGAGCTACTGTACTTTTTTTGTAAAAAACATTAATGCTAGCTTCAATCTATACACCATTTCACGACGAAGAGGGGTTTGTACCATACTTTATTGTCAAAGATAGATAGATAGATATAGATATATAATAATAATAATAATAATAATAATAATAATAATAATAATAATAATAATAATAATAATAATAATAATAATAATAATAATAATAATAAATGGTGGATCAGGTGGTGGTGTGTAGTACATAACTATTTTTAAGAGTAAATAGGTATTTTTTATTAAAATATCATATATTTTGTTTATGCCACCGAGAAAAAACTTCAAATAATACCTTATATCACCTATACCTATGTTACCACCCTATATTATATGTGCAAGTTGTGGTGGTATACAATTAATCTCAAACGTCGAATCATTGCATACTAATCCTTTTAAAACAGTGGTATAGAGTGGTATGGTCTACCGTAAAAGAGTCTAAAAAATTACCCCTTACCAGTACTCGTACTATGTATGTTAAAAAAATTGAAAAGGAGATGATAAATTGGTTTTTATATTCGTCTCCAACTTATTAGATAGATATATGCACACAGCAAGCAGCATTGTCAACAATGTGATCACTTTGTTCCAAAGTATAGGCGGTTTCGAACTTTTCATATAAATAAATTAATTCTAATCATGTACTGTATCTAAGAAAGTCAATACATCCAACAATTTGAAACAAAGGGGTATCTATGACAGAATCCTTGCAAAACTATTCACTAGATTAATTTGCAAAAAGAAAAAACTATTCACTAGATTTCTTTTGCTTTGAAAAACTGATCTAGTACATTTTGGTGGGAGAAAAAATATTTGTTTTTCAACAAAAGCCAGCACATTGCTGTACAAAGAAGACATATTACATTCTGCACAAAAAAACTTCTCATTGTTCACGTGCGCATGCAACTGATTGATTTTTCTAATTAATAAGGGTTATTAATGCATCATTCCGTAGGTCCGTTATAATATTTAAAATGTACACTTCTGTACTTCCGCGTGAGGAGAAAAATTATGATCTAGACCTCATATAGGTTCTGGTAAGTTCTTCTTGAAAACAAAGTGCATATGTTATAACGCAAATATTTCTACACATCTTTCAATTGTTTTGGCCAGCACATTGAGTAGGCAGCTATTGCCTTTCATAAAATAGGTAGATCCAAAATATTGTGGTTATATACAACAGAGATTAAACAACAAATTTGCATCTCTTCAGATATGGCGTGATTACACCCAATCTGAAATAATTACAGAGACGTAAAAAATGGTTTATATCATTCCTTCTTATAATGGCCCATGCAGTATTGTGTTATAATAATATATTAAAAAACAGATAGAAACAGAGGATGATGAACAGTTTTTGTTAGCTATATGCCTCATTGTTTGCTGCAAAACATTTTTTAGTTAATTCAGTGTCATACAAAACATCACCAGAAAACTAAACAAACTTATAAGACTAAAGTAAAAAATCAATATACTGTTTTGACATTCGCATGCTTATTATTTCACTGCCTTCAAAAAGTCCTTTTATATATAAGGTGATACATCTGCACCTATACATTTGGATTTGTATGGTTAGGATTTCCATTTCAGTTGTTACAATCCCACCACCACATCTCCTTTGGTTTTTCTTACAGTGAATATTCCGTGGAGCAATATGATCTCATAATAATTTTGTTATGGGTCAGGACAAAACAATGCTCATAGCTTATATATACCGCATGGGCCATTAAAGTTCCGATGGAGGGTTTTTGAAAATCAAATGACACATCTAAAAAGATTAGCACTCAAATACACACTACGAATTTAGGAACGCCGTGTATATTACATACAGATTTACATATTGTATGACAACTTCAAGAACTAGTTGCGTTAAACATAAATAGATACACAGGTGACTGGAAAGACCGAAAGAGCAAGAGCCACATTGATGCCAAAAATAGCGTTAGTTTTGCCATCACCCAACTGGTCTAGTTAAATAAGTACGGCGATTCAGTTATCACCACACTGAAATAGAATTCAAAATGAGTTCAAAGTTTTAATGAGAACTGATTGCTAATCGGAAGTTCAAACTGGACCGCTCCATATCCCTGGCGCGTTACATGGCAAACATATATAGAACAATTGTGCAACAAGCAGCCAACCTTGTCTACTTCTCATTGGTTCATCGATCTCAGTTTCATGATTTCTTCTCTCTCTCCAGTAATTACATACTGTAGATTTCAGAGATAGACTGCAATCCAGTTACTTCAGCTAGAGCTGTTAAACGTTTGCAAGAGTCCTTCCATACATCCACCAACCCTTGCAAATTCTGGGCTAGCTAGCGCTCAGAGGCTCAGAGCTTCGACAGCGCAATGTCCATCACTTCAACGAAGAAGTCTGCAGTACTCGCCGCAGAGATTGAAAGCAATTAGCTAATAAAATGCTAGAGTTAATTTAAACTAACATTAAGAATTATAACCGAGTAGATTTAACATACCAGCATCTTCCTTGGTGAAGCACAAAGGGGGTGTGATCCTGAAGACGTTCCCGTAGAAGCCGCCTTTCCCGACCAAGACGCCCATATCTGAACAGAGGAAGCAACAACGTTTCATGTTCAATTTCCATTCAATATCGAGGTTAAAGGATTTCTACTGCGCTATGCCTCTATCTGTAGATACATTACCTTTCATGTGCTCCATGGCGTGGCATATCTCGTCATTCGCCGGTGTCTTCAGCTGCCGGTCAGTCACGAGCTCGACGCCCAACATGAAACCCGTCCCCCTCACGTCGCCGATGACTGCAAGAATAGAAGAGAACCAGCAATAGAGCGGGATAGTTATCAGAAAGATGGATCTTTCGAATTTTATGTGGAACCAACTCGATCGATCAGATCGACGGGAAGCCCAGAACTCACTGTCATGCTTCTCCTGGAGTCCGCGGAGGCGATCCTTGAGGTACGAGCCAACGACGAAGGCGTTCTCCTGGAGCTTCTCCTTCTCGAGCACCTTGAGCACGGCGAGCCCGCCCGCGGTGCACAGTGGGTTGCCGCCGAACGTGTTGAAGTAGCAGCGGCGCGTCAGCACCTGCGCGATCTCCGGCGTCGTCACCACGGCGCCCAGGGGGATGCCGTTGCCGATGCCCTGGATAAACATCGGCAGGTACGTCGTCAGGTTCAGACTTCAGAGCGGCCGCTGGCACGGAAATTAACAAGGAAGAGAATTGGGCAACTAAAATGGCGTGCCAGGCCCATGTACCTTCGCCATGGTCACTATGTCGGGGACGACACCGTGGGTCTCGAACCCCCAGAAGTGGCTGCCGACGCGCGCGAACCCCGCCTGGACCTCGTCGGCGATGCAGAGCCCGCCGGCCTCCCGGACCTTCTCGTACGCCAGCGGCAGGTACCCCGGCGACACCTCCACGATCCCGCCGACACCCTGTGCTCACAAATAAATAACTTTATTAGCTTTAATTTGTTTAATCGTCACGGCATGACGTCCGGTTCTGGTCAATTTTGACACGAGAGCAGCAACTGCAGCGGCTGCGTCAGTGTGCCGCTCGCGCACCTGGATGGCTTCGGATATGAAGCCAGCGATGTGGCCGGTGGTGCCGAACTCGATGATCTCCTGCACGTCGCGCACGTACTTCTCGGCGTCGGAGCCGAAGGCGCCTCTGTAGGGGTCCGGGTTAACGGCGTGATGCACGCCACTCTTCAGCAGCGAAGGTGATGCATCAGACGAGATCAGTCAGAGAATTGTCGGCTTCCACTTCAGCAGATTCAGTAGTACACAACCATATAGACATAAATACATGTGAATGTTGGCGTACCTGGATGATGTTGAACTTCCAGTTCTTCTGCGCGGTGGCGCCCATGGTGCCGCCGGCGTTCCCGTGGTAGGAGTTGCGGAGGGATATGATGTCGTGAGAGCCGGTGTACAGCCGCGCCATCAGGATGGCGAGCTCGTTCGCTTCCGTGCCGGAGTTGGTGAAGAAGACGACCTAGATATATATATGTGAAGGCAAATATAAACGGCGTCACCAAGAAAAAAGCTCGGCGTCGCTAGCTAGACGGTCAGAATTAAGCAGAGCCGGCGGAGGCGCGGCAAAACGCCAGCAGTCGTCGCGGTATACCTTGAGGTCGCCGGGCAGCTTGGACGCCAGCGCCTCTGCGAAGTCGGTGATGGCGTGGTTGAGGTAGAGCACGGTGGAGTGCTGCAGGCGCCCGGCCTGCGCGGTGATCGCGTCCACGACGTCCGGGTGGCAGTGGCCGCAGCACACGGTGGCGATGCCGGCGAAGGCGTCCAGGTAGCGCCGGCCGCGCTCGTCGTACAGGTACTGCCTCTTCCCCTCAACGATGTTCAGCTGCAGGCACCGCACAAGCACAACACGCCAAAACTGTTACTAGTAGCTGTTATGGGCTTCAGTTACACCCAGCCATTTTCCCTTATTTTTCTCCATATACTTCGTTCTTCGAACTCCTCCGATTATTATCTCTCAAAATCCACAAATTTCCAACATCTAATCCTAGAAAAGCCTAAATAATCAGATTGATTTTGTTTGAAATTTGAATACAGCGTGAAGTAAAAAGAAGAGAAAAGCTGAAGCAGAAAGACACAAATGCCACAGAAATATGTTGAGGAAACGAAACAAAATCAATCGTCCGGCATGCAAATGGATCTATCTACTCTAGGTGGGTTCTGGGTTGGATGGATCGACGTACAGGCTTGGAGTAGAAGTGGAACAGGGACGGGCTGAGGTACTCGGCGCGCTTCCGGGTGATCTCGGCGGCGCTCGGGCCGTCGTAGGGCAGCGGCACGTGGTCGAACGCCGGCATTCTCGGCACGGCAGCCGCCGCTGCCGCCGCCGGCGTTGTCTCGGCCGCCGCAGCGAGCCGGGAGAACCTCCTCACCAAATTCCTGCCCCCCTGCCGCATCATCGTCGCCACGCGCCTGCGCCTATCGATGAACAGGATGATCCAAGAAACTAATCGCGATTTCTTTAATTTCTCGTGGGCGCAGGAGAGGAGAGGAGAGTAAATAGGAGGACGACGGGAGGAGGGGTTTATATGGCCGTGCAACAAACTGATGCAAAGCCAAGCTGCGAAAAGGGGATTTGTCCTGCGTTGCTGCCAATACCTGCACCCGACCAACATGTTTTGAAAGTTTTTGAACCCATCTCAAAAATCAGGCGTGAAATCCGTCACGGATTTCCCAAATTAATCACACACAACGTATGACACTGATTCCCAGAATCAAAAGGTGTTATAATTAGGCAATCAATTACTCCAGCAATACACAGCCTGGTGCTGCCAAGAATCTGTACCGTTTCCTTTATGGGTGGTAACGGCCCGGTTACCGTCGTGCTTGAGCAGAAAGAACAGACGACGGTTAACCAGCAGCGCGCGGCGTGCCTAGCTAATGATATCCCAAACCAGAAACCACCCCTGGTTCATTGCACCTGGACAGCGTTACTGTGCGCAAACGGGAGCAAGCTATAGCGTTTCAGAAGGAAAAATTCTATTTTTGTGTGACACAACCGATGACTTTTGTTTCATTGATGAGTAGAGGGAGTATGTCGGTAAGGTAAGACGGTCTCATGAGTTTTCATTAAGAAGAACGAACTTTCTCCCGGTCTAGAAAATCTCCGAACCCGGGTTTCATCGACTAAGGGATTTTTAACTAAGTTAGCTCCATGAAATCGAACCCGAGTCTCCTGATTGTGAACATACCTCAACCCCTCTACCAACTAGGTTAGAGGAACTTTTGTGCTTTTGTTTTATTAGACGAGACGAATATAGGATGTGTGTATTTATCAGTGAGTGTCATCTACTCCCTCCATATCGGTTTAAATGTCGCCGCTAGTACAAATGGAAAGGAACCAAAATAATTGTCGCTGGTAGTCAAGTGGGAAGATATCTCGTTTTCGCCCAGGTGTGCCTGCTTCCCTTGGACTCCTCCGCGTGCCACAGTCCATTTAACTCTAGTTGTTAATCAAGATAGAAGGGGGGAAAAGGTAAAATCATTGTTTCTTTAGTTTTATCGAACCATTGGAAACGTTAACTAAATCGATATGGAGGGAGTATCTCATACGTGAGTGTCATCAACCAGCAGTATGGTGTTTATGATGGTTTTAATATGGTCTCAAAAAGTAACAATTGATTATAACTTCATTTTTGTTTTGCTCGAATAGGAAGAACACCATGTTCCAGTGTTGCCCCCATTCCTGGTATCCTATCACTTCTACAAACAAAATTGCCCCCACCCCTAGTATCCTATCACTTCTACAAACAAAAATAACCTTGTTATCTCACACGCAAGAAAACTTTTTCTTCAATATAAACAAGCACAATTAATTGTGTATCCGAATTACCATTACATGAAGGGAAATTAATTTATGGTGTTTGTTATTAACGTGAGTCATCCATCCGGTGAAATCTAACGGTGGTAGTACTATGTGGTACCAATAAGGTAATACTAGGTGGTACCAATTTGATGGATTCTGTACTAGATACTACCTAATTAAATTAGCTAATGGGAAAAAAATATCAACACAAGGTACTACTTGCTACTATCCAAGCACCGAAGAAACATAGTGAAACATAGAAATCCCAACTACAACACTATTGGACCCTCTTCTTGATCTCGAGTACCAATCGTGGCAATTAGCCCTAATTTTCATCCAGTTCATCTAATATCCTTCCAATACAAACATCCATGCATTCAAGCATGTGAATCAACCAAACCAAATCAGGTCGTGCCGCTTAAGTACTTAATCTTTCGATCCTGCCATGTGTGGAGTATGTGGATTGTGGAACATATATGCTGATTTTTTTCTCAAACACACGCGTAGTGTATCATTGTATTAAGATGAAGAAGAAATTGGTACAATGTTTTGTTACAACTTAAATGGAACTGACTCTAAATGGACAAACCGTGGCGTAGCTAGGATATCAGGTCAGGCCGTCAGGGTGGTTCAACGTAACAAAAAAACAAAACTATGTATAGATATAATATTTCAATATGTAAGTAAAATCCCCAAAATGATCAAATTCTCAAGGGTGCGTCGAGGAAACCGGCCAAATTTCCAAAGGATATTGAGCTTTTCCCAAAATTTCAGCCAAAATCCCAGGGATATTAAGCTTTTCCCAAATTTCAGGGTGGTATGTGGCCCAACTTGGCCACCCTGTGCCTCTGCCATTGTGAACAAAAGCCGGCAAACCAACTAAAAACAACCAGAACCATAAACTCCAACATGAACTACTCACATCGCACACAATCCAAACGACAAGCTCTAGGCATAGCCCTCAATTGACGCTCCATCCTTCGGGGGGAGAGATCTTAATCTTGTTCTTCAACATCGGAAATAAGTCATGCATTACGTCCATGTGGTGCAGCGGAGGCCCATCACAAAAGAGATTGTCCACCGCTTCCTCTGCAGAAGTTGTCTATATATGCTGATGATCATCATCTCCAGTAAAGATCACGGAAATCGAAGTAGTTGGGTGCAAAACGACACAGTGCTTCCACTAAACAAATCAATGAATTTCAATTATATACAAATGTGGCCTGACAAGGGTTAGGGAACACGTACACTGTAGCGACCACAATCAAGCAAATACGTTTTTTCTGTGATGAGATCGACCGAATACATTTCATAAGGGTCACATCCTACTTTTGTTTATGCGAAGATGCAGTGGTGGTTCTATGCATGATATTATGCAACAGATGATGATATGGGAGCTTTTTGGATCAATATTAGCAGATTTGTTCCTCCACTATGAACTTGATTTGTTATTTTTAAAAACACATACAAACACACATGTTCTAAAAAACTGCAAAGTACAATTGTTTCCTTGATTGTTAACTTCTCTAATAAAGCTTCAGATTGTAATCATAATCCTTATTAATTTAATCTTGGTCTCTCTTCAGAAAACAATATTGCAAAGCAACAAGTTGATATCATTATTGGTTCAGAGTGAGAGTGGTGCATTATTAGCTCTGGTGTTAGGAGTGGTCTGTGCCTGCTTCCTAGTTGGATCCACAATCAGAGTCCTTATCTGATGGCAGAGTAGCTGGTAAGCATTCTTTGTATAATATCTTTCCTTGGAGAGATAGAGATGTAACCAAGAAAACAACCACAATGCTTCTAAAAAAACAACCACAATGCTTGCTCAGACATCACTGACCTTCTCCTGCTAGCTAATAACATGTCAGTTTGCATCACCATGCGATAAGTGCCACAACGCCTTTAAGCTACGCAATTGACTTGCACGCATCAACAGCAGGATATAAGTGTTGTGATTCAACCAAAGAAGAAGCTAGCACTTTTTAATTAATTTCTCCTATAATTTGGCTTCTACAGAAAAAGAAGCTAGCTAGTGTGCTATGTCTCATGGAATTATCTAACATATATTACTGATGAGTGTCTTGTTATTAACTAGAATTCTAGAAATGTCAAATAAAAAACCTAACAAGTGCACTCTAGCTAGTTCTTTCATCGTTCATGCATTAACTCACCTTGCATGAAAAATGGTCTTTGAAGGTGGAGCGATCTATACGGAGTACTGAAGAACTTCTTCCTAGTTCCTACCACTGGCCTGCCCCCCGCATAGAACCAAAGTACATTGAACATGGACGCAACACGTTATGCGTCCCATTCATTCGCATGCGGCTAAAAGCATGCTCATAAGCTATAGACATAGCACCTACTACTATAAAGCTACAGGATCGATCACGTCATTGACACCCGGCATACCCATCTAGCCATCTAGGTGAGGCCCGGGAGCAAAACTTGGAAGCACGTACTCGTGTCTATCATCTAGTCGTCTTGAGTCTTTTATATCTTTATTAGACGCTCCACTACTACTGCTTGAGCTAACATAAGTTGCAGACGGTCACAGCAATTGGGATATAATTCCTGCGCTGGCTTGTGCTGTCCACGTACAGCGCCGCTGCGTAGACGCCGCGATCAGCCAGCGATAATTGATCGATGGCGACAGGAGCAGCAAGTTTAATCAGCAGCTGCGCGCGTGCTGATAATTAAGCTTGCTCTTATTGTCATGTGTGCGGCCGGGTGATCAACCCTTTTTCTCGTTCCTCGTAGGCCATGATAGAGGATGCACTAGCTAGCTAGAGCGCAATTGGGATTGATCGAATGTGATTATCTGTACTTGTCGACTAGTCTGTATACGATCGATGGAGATCGCTAGGCCCTGGCCATTTGTTTAGTGTGTGTGTGTGTGTGTGCGTGATGATGCGGAGCTGTTTTTGTTTGGGTTCATCGTCAGTTCGTCACTGATTGGGTTGCTTTTTGTTGGGCGAATGTCGATCGAGCGGGGAGATCAAGTACTGACAAGCTAGCCAAGGGTGGTTTGGTATGGTGCGCATTCGTATGTGTTGCGCTCTCCGCTTTACCTTTGTGGCGAGTTGTTGGTGAAGGAGATGGGATCCTAATGTATTAATGTGTTAGGCCAGGATGGGATGGGATCACTCACTCTCAGCAAATGGAAGCGCAGCGTAGGGGGCTCCTGATGAGGATCTCCACACACTAATCCAAGCCAGTCATGTATGATTCAAGTGGCATTATTGCCCCAGGTGATATAGCGATACATCACCGATCGGGCTTCTGGAGGCCGCAGCGACGACAGCTCGATATGGTTATGGTGGATTGGTTGTACTAGTACAGGGCAATAACATTCTAATAAAATTACTATTTTTTATACAACATCAAGCGCATCTGGTGTAGTGGTATCATAGTACCCTCCCACGGTACTGACCGGGGTTCGATTCCCCGGATGCGCATTTACTATTTTATTTTTTATCTTCTCTGTCTTTCTGCTTTTCTTTTTTCCGTATTATAGTTTATTTAATTCGGTCTCCACGTATGAACCTCTACTGCATATATATACACAATTCTACTGGGACTCCACTGAAAGCAAGTGGTAAAAATGAAAAAAAAAAGTCGCAGAACGGCAGAATTGTGTACCACGTATGGTTTTAGACTATAAGTGGGCCGAGATAGCCCAAGGGCCTTCTGCCAGGCTGCTTAGATTGGGTCGTATGTCACTGTGTCCAGTGAGACACTGGGAACTTCTATTGTCGACGCGATCGATGCATGGAGCCATGGACGTATGCATTGCGCGACATGTGTTGTTTTGCTAGTTGATACTACGGACAAAATTGCCGTAGGCATCGATCTCGCGGAATACTATCGATACTTAATCGATCGAATCTCTATACACGCATGGACATGAAGCTCTCATGTCAAACAAAAAAAAAATCCCAAAAAATTTCATACGTGCTAGCCACTCCACGTACGTTACGCACGTAAGCTCATCATTATATTAGCTACAGTACACACAACTAGTAGGCTGGGCAGCGGGATGAGGCCGGCCGGCAGTAGTACGCCATGTCATCACACCGCCCTACACGTACGGGAAGCGCCAACGCATGCTAGCTACTGTAGATCATATGCGCGCGCGCGCGACGCATGGCGCAGGCTCTCCCGGCCAAATTAAAACCCACCCCGCGCGCGGCCTGCTGCTCTGCTGCTCGTCCCCGATCGAGCGCATGCACGGCACGCTGCCATGCACATATCGCGTCGTCACTGACTACCTCATCGATCAGCCGCGCACACCCGGCCGACGGCCTGCTGCACGATGACGTGCGCGCATGATCCAGCGCGCGTTCGTCTCCAAGCTTTCAGGCAGCTGCACAGGCAAGGGGCACGAGAGGCACGCAGCAGGGACGACGACGACGGCTACAGAGATAGAGAGACGAGGACCCGAGCCCGAGCCGATCGATAGACAGGCGGCCGGGCGCGACGTACCGCGCGCGCACGTACGTCCGACGTGTCTCACTGTCTCTGTCTCTCCAGGCTCCAGCTAGCTAAGCTCTTGCTGGTGGCACATCCATCCATCACCGGCCGGTGACGATCGATCACAACTCATCTCAGCCGGGGAGCCGGCGCTCACCACTAGGCTTGAGCTTGACATGCACCACACATTGTTGCCCGGCCACATCATCGATCTATCAGCGGCGGCAGCAGCAGCAGCATGCATGCATACGTTCTGCCAATGGCATGTGATCGAGTGTACGTACTTCCCAAAGCTCGCGCGCGGGCGAAGGCGAACGTCCGGCCGCGCGCCGGCCTCACTCTCGGCTCGGCTCCATCGATCGATCGATCGATCGCCGTCACGTGAGCTTTGGGAGCTAGTTTGCCGCCCCGGGGAATCCTAGACCGTGACGTACGACGACGATCGACGCGCAGGCCGCAGCAGGGAGAAAGCTGGGAGAGAGAGCGAGGGCTCTCCGGGCGGCTGGCCGGCTCTTCTGCATCCGCATGCATGCATGCACGTGACCCTATCGTATCGTATCGTAGCGTAGCGTATGTACGCAGAGCCTGCTAGCTATAGACTAGTCATACTCTATACGATCCGCCATACACCAAACGCGAAAGCATCGCTCGAAAAGAAGCCGGGGACGTTTCTACTTTCGCTCTCGCTCGATCGATCGACGGGTTACACACGTACGTACGCCGCCGATCGATCGATCGATCGAGACGCGTGCGTGTACGTGCACGAGATGTGTATGCGCTGGCGAAGATACTGTTGGGGGCCGGCTAGTTTATCAGGTAGCCCTAGGCACCTCTCGCTACCATATATGCAGAGACAGTTAAATAATTGAAGCACGACGGGCACAATGTGTAGCGCATGCATGTTCCAGTTCAAATTTAAAAGCACGCAAACAAAATCCAGGTTTTTTTTTCTAACAAGGAAAGATTTGAAGTTTAATACTATAACTTTTGGATGGGGATAGATATTAGCCAATTAATTATACAGATTTGTTGACAAAGTTTACTCGACGTCAGTATATAGTCAAGACATATGGGGGCAATTAGTGTTTGTTGACAGCTGAAACGAAAAAAAAATTGATATATATATACTAGGACAGAACGGCAAGTTGCATTTGTCAGTATTGTCACCATCTCTGCATATATGTATTGCTATAACAGTGCTTCGAATTATTGCATTGGTGATTATTGGTGTCCCGGCCGCGCGCGTCGTTTGCTGGTGATGATATACATATAACTTAAAGCGCCAGAGAAAGAACTTCTTCCTAGCTTAGTATTTGCCTTAATAATAAGGGCATGTGCAGTGCAGCAACGGAGCATTGTTGTCTGCATACTCCGTATGCAATTAATATATTAATAACGTATAGTATAGTGACTTTTCCAGAATATATATGACTTAATCAAGAGAGTTTCTGGCTGCCTCACGAGAAACTATATATGCGCCTAGATACATGAAACAAGACAAGTCCATTTCATGCAAGGCAGTGCAAGACAAAAAGTGCTTGCGAGGATATGGGCCAAATGCGAGTACTTGCCAATCTGTGCGCACACAACAAAACCTCAACAACAGTCCGAGTTCACGAGATGTTTGTCAAAATTCCATGCAGCCAACGAGCCAAACATCAGCCCAGAACCCTGCTTCCCTGCCACAGCCTGACCCCTGTCCCAACTCTGTCCACACACAGGGTACTGCCACAGCGTATGCACTGTAATCGAATTGGATAGCACCAATAGCGGCCTTCTGTTTGAGAGACAGTTATCGCCAATGACGAATTCTTTTTTTTTTTTGAAAAATGATGATTTTTTTGCCATCGTATAGGACTGTGCAACGTATATGGCTACCAGCTAATCACTGATCCAGACGAGCTTGCTCGAAGCTAGCATCTCCATCTTCAGGAGCTGCAGTGATTTTTTTTGAAGCAAACAGTGCTAGCTAGTCCAATATAATTTCTACGATCGACGCTTTGATATGCTTGTATAATACCCTCATGAGGGTTATGCATTTTTTTAATTGAACATAAACATTAAAAATTCCTAGAAAATGCAAACCCACACTTGAAACCACTCAAAGGGTCAAATTTGCCCGATTCTAACACAGTTGGATGGCCCTCCGCTTGTCTGATTTTATGGTTGTATGTTATTGAAAATCAAGCTTTTGTAGTTGAGGTACAGAATCGATCAAAGATATGCTAGCTCAAGGCAACAAATCAAGTTGCAAACTAGTCACAACGCCATGGAAGAATACAAACCTTGACATCTGTCATGGTCCATATATATAGCTAAACATCTTGTTGGTATATATGGGGACTTGCATATTCGGAAGTGATATGGTTTATTAATCAGAAATGTTATTTTGGCCTGGTTATAAACCAGTGGTGAGTGGTCACCACTGCATATGCATATGGCTGTGATCCACTAAACGGGCTGTTGATAACTAGCTAGCAGTAGTAACGAATTGAACTCCAATTTGAATATTTGATGTACTACGTGGGAGACTAGGACGAAAGTCACGAAGCTTATTATAAATGGAACTAGAGTAGGGCTTAGAGTGGGACCGAGCATATCACAGCTCAGCAGCAACGCACATTCCCTGCACTAGCAAAATGGGGGGTGACGTATGCTCAATAAACTAGGGGAATGTGTGGAATGTGTTGCTGTCACCGGCCGCAGACAGATCGACGACGATAGGAAAAAAGGGTCACCTCAGGTTGATGGATGCGAATGAATATTTCTGTGTGTGTGGCGCGGAGGAGAGCGATCGAGCGAGATGCATGGGAGAGAGCGGGGGGACGGCCCAACCCAACAGTACACTACATGCACCCTGCACAAGTTTCCAGCGAGTAGGACATGCGACGAGGGCAGCAATCAAATCAGGCAATGATGGAATCTTCGTAAGCCAAACCCCCTATATATATCAATTTACTAGTTTAATTACTTGTAAAACCAAAACATATAAGGCTGCAAAGGGGTAACCGTTAGGTACACCTCCGAACCTCCTTAGTTCAATTATTTGTACTACTTCTTCAAAATTGAGCTGAAGTAGTACAAATAATTGAACTAAAGAGGTTCGGAGGTGCACCACATCATAATCAATTTGCACCCTAAAAACATATATAGCCATTATATATATTTAAGCTTCATCACTCTGCTATATTATTATATATTAGTGCATATTTTAGCAGCAGCAAAAACGAACCTCTCTGCTACTCCCTCCAGTTATATTCTTTTTATTATACACCTCGATATATATCGATACATTCATACATATATAACAAAAAGAAAAGTTAAAATGATACTAATTTGTACTGGAGGAAGTATTACACTTCACTCGATCTCGTGCGCATTTTAGCAGCAGCAAAACGCAACAGCTAGCCCAGCTTTGCGTACTGATCGAGTACTTGATCGGCAGCGCGCGCAGTCCCCCACACCGAATTGAACGAGAGGCTGCTTGCACTGCTAGCTACATATATGCACGCACGGCCCGGGACGTGTGCAAGTCCGGCCGGCCTCACCAACGCTCCCAAGTCCCAACTACGGCCGCGCGCGGCTGCCAGCATGCATGCATGACCAGACTAGAGCTACGCTAGCGCTAGCGTGCATGTGGATACATATGGCCGGCCGCCTGCCTGTACGAAAAGGGTCCAGCGGTACGTGAGGTGACACTACTCGCGTCCTGTGCGCGCGGCTTGCATGCATGCATGCTGATCCAGTCAGTCATCAGTTATCTCTCACGCACACACGCCATGCCGCCGGGACACATCCACGTACGGGCAGCGCTCGTCGGAACGGTCGATCGATCCGGCCATCTGCGGGCACGAACGTTTATTTGGCACCCCGGCCCGCCGCGCAGGCTGCAGGCATGCATGCAGCTATATATATACTAGCTGCTAGCTCGCCGGCTTATCGATGATCAGAGGATGGAGTGGCCCGGCCACCCGGCCGGGGCCTGGCGGCTCACGCGGCCTCACGGGGAGCACACGATCGAGCGAGCACACGCACTGCACGTACACTATCCGCGTGCGTGATCGCTCGGGGTGTGCGTACGGGCGCGCGGGTCTCTCTCTCTAGTACTCCATCGATCAGTCACGCGCGCCGATCGACCAGGTAATAATGAATGGCGCGTGTGTTAGTTTGAATCAGCGGGGAACGCCGCCGGCGCGCGCGCGTTCATGTTTGCGGCACGGGGCACGTACGGGCCTACGGACGAGTTGTATTTGGGACACAAATTAAAGAAATTAAAGAGGTGATGATGGGGCGATTTCCTCTATACCAATTACTACCATGATGAATTATATAAACCTGGGATGCCTTCAATTCAAAATATATAAGTCTACGTACACTATACTATATGTATATATTTTTTGGTTTGCTAAAAACTTTTTTTTAATCTTTGACCATCATTAACCAATAGATTATTATGTAGTTTTACAATGAAATCGTTTTAGATTTACCGCTCAAACTCTAATTCAATGTTATACCTTGATAACACATGCATGACAACTTATTCCGAGTTACATATATATTTTAGCTTTGACCGTCAATAATAACCAGTGAGCGCAGGGAAGAGGGGCCAGGGACAGCTAGTATATGTATACTCTCGCGAATTATTAAACACATATTTTTTAAGAAAAATTGCGTCCACAGACATACAGTTTGATTAGACCGTCAGTTCAATTAATCGGTTGTCCCCCCCCATCACAAATTCACAACACAACAAACGGGCGCTAACTCATGAACACTACATTTTTCTATATTCTGCCAGCCATTAGTTTTGTTGCGATTGGCACGTGTGGGCTGGCGCCGAGACACGAGGGGAACAGACAAGGAGCGGACGCGAAATCTCCCCCCGTGAAACCATTTCCTTTTGGACCCTAGCTTGTGTGCTAGCCGCTGCATATGCACTAGTACACTCATCGCTTGCAAAAACAAACAAAGTGTTCCCGAGTAGTGTTGTCGTGCCATAAAATGTTGAACTCCTCCCATGCTGTTCCTTGGAGTGACAAAAATCCAGCTAGCCAAAGGACACGGATCGAACGAATTCTCTAGAAATAGACCATCACTAAATAAAGTACGCGTAAAAATACTGCACCAAGATTCTCCAAAATAAAACGGCATCAAGAATATATAATCTTCGCCTCAAATTAAGAAATTTGCCCCTATCATTGCATTGCCACGTAGACATAGGGCGGCAATACGATGGCTCAAAGAAATATTTGTCTCTATCAGCGCCATGTAGACATAGGGAGGTCCTGTTTGGTTGTATAAGATTCATTCGGGGTCTGGAAATGATTATTCCATACATGGGTCAAGAGAATTATTACAAACCGTTTTAAGTCAATTTCACACCCTTCTAGCCTTCTAGGCAAACGATCGATCGGTGAAGTCCATCAAGGTTTGAAACCCGATCAATCATCCCGACCTTTCCACATAGATTCAATTCATGAGCTAAGGGTTGTGGAATTATTCCGGTCTCTTGTTGTACATATCATGAGTCTATTTTATTGCAATTACTTCAGCGCTTGGGTTGAATCCATGCCTCTCTAAAACAAGATTTTTTTATGAAAAGTAAATCCAATGAAATTAGCACTTGATCTATGACTGGATTCATTCCCGGTTGAACGAATCCTAAAGAACCGAACAAAACATGAGGAGGCCGGACCCGGATACAATCACGGGTAAGTAGAGAGGGGATGGATATGCATGGAGAATGCCCTTACTCCGTGGCAAAACTAGAGAGAAAATTAAGGAGGTCAGACAAATCTTCACCAACTAAATTATTTTTATTTACCAAAATTTTATTTCAAGCATTACAATAGCTAAAAAATGATTAGTTTGCTACAAGAATTTGGTCTGATTTCATCACAAAATCATATATTGTTATGAGATAAGAAATAAAGTTGAAAATAGTTTGAGGACATATGTCGATAAAGATCGGGAAACTAATGCTTACATTGGTTTTAGTTGAGGAGGAACATGGAAAGCACTATCGTCGCTCCTAATTCATGCCCATTTGCAGTGGCGGAGCCGAAATTGTCCACAGTAGAGCGCTGTAGCAAAATAAGTTCTAAGACAATAGAGCACAAACTGATCTATGGGTTGGCCCTAGGCCTTGGGCCAAATCCTGTCCGCCCCTGCTTGTCTGCCATCGTTTCTGCCCACCATTGCAGGCTCACTCGCCATGTCGCCGCTCACCACAGTCACAAGTCACCTGGTTGCCATCACCTCGTCCTGTCGTCGTCGCGCATCGACCTCGCGCCCTCGCATTTAGGCATCACCGTAGAGGTCTGGGTGTCAACAGATTAAAATGATACTTTTTTTAGATAATGGAATTAACATTCCGAACTGCGTGGTAACGCACACGGCCTAAAGCCTCGCGTGACCACACACAGCCAAACTTATTAAAAAACTAAGAATAAATAAAAAAACTTTAGTACATGATGACATATGTACTAAAGATCTACTACATCCAAAAAAGAATTGAGTTTACTTCTCAAGACGGTGCTAAAGATATCGTGTCGCTTCATGGCGGTCTTCAAAACGACCACGGTGACTTAAACAACGTGCACCAAAATGAATTTGAAAGAAACTCATTGGATGTAGACAACCCCCACCGCGGTCGGCAAATCGGCTCACGCTTGAATCATGTGCCGTCACCGTTGCCCCCTCCACCTTGATGTATCGATGGCGTTCGGAATAGCCACCTTCGATCCATGCGCCGACTCGTGCGTTGCCGGGTCGTCGGGTTGCGTCGCGGCGCGAAATATTATCGTCAATGAAAAAGTATATGCCCTCGGCAAAAGAGAGGTCGTTCCTCACCGTTAGAATGCGTGAGAAACCGCTGCCCTCGTTGTGGCGATGAAGACGGGTAGTCGCCACCGATTTGCAAACACATCATCTCCTCCTCGACCCTTCCTTGGGCACCCCCGCCGCCGCTTATGCGTGAGTGGCGTGCGGTGCTGCAGCAAGGGCATGGTATGCAATGCAAGAACACCTCCGCAATGCCTTTAGGAAGGGACATGACGCCCATAGGCGTCATCGTTGCAAGCTTTCGCCAATGATCTTGCACGCTATGACGGCGCCATCTCCCGGCGGCCAAGGGAGGCGATGACATGCGGGGGCGGCGCCATCTCCGCACGCACGCGGGGAGGCCGGGACAAAGGAAGGCGCCGCCGTCGAAACAGACGGGCCCCGTCGTGCGCATCCGGGCTCCGAATGGCCGGATCCGGTGACGACGGGATGAGCGGGTGGCCGTCAACCACCACGGGCACAATAGAGAGTGGACTAGGGTGGCGGCGGCTAGGGTTTCGAGAGATGCCCGAGCCGCCCCATCTCGTCCAATGGCATCGACGACCACGCTACGTGATGAACCGAGCAATGGGCCGACGATGCGGGGTGGGAGCCGAACCAAAATTCTCGGTCGCGGCCGGCGTCGGGAGCCATGGGCGCCGCCTCCTCCGTCGATATGGAGGAGTCGCATGCCGGCGGTCGGGGGATCCCGCGTCGCGCACATGACAGGGGCTCCACACCCCCGCCTCCATGGGAGCCGCCCGGTGCGGATCGCGATTTGGGGCAAGGAACATGGGAAAGGTGGGGGAGGTTCGACGAGCCGCGAGCGGGTGCGGTTGTGTGGCTCCGCCGCCGGCCGCCACCGCGGTCGGCCGGCGACGACGGCGGCGACCTCGCCGGGATAGGGTTTGGGGGAGCTAGGCGATGGCGGCCGTGTCGCCCTCGAGTCGCCCAAGCGGAGCGACGCGAGGGTCGTATTCCCCCGGGCTAAACGGCAACTTCGGAGCGTCAAGGGATATGTGTTTTGTTGTGTGTAATAATACTTCTATTTATTTGTGCTGGACTATTTACCTTCGTGGCTTCTTCGTTAGGCAATAAGGTGCAGCCTGCATGCTATGCACGACCTTTGGTTGATTGGTTCCCTCGAGCTCTCCCTCAGTTCCACCATTGCTCTTAGTTACGCAGTATCTCCAAGAAGTAATTTATTTCACTAAAAACCCATGCTACGATAGTTTATTCCGTGCATATGAATCTACTACCGTCATTTTTACGTTATCAATCTTTATAAATATTATACTATTAATAACTTAAGTTAAAAATGTCTTTGAAGGGTAAATATAAAACTAGCTATATATGATGTTCGTAACAGTTTGGTCAGTGTTGCTGGCTTGCCCCTGGTGCATGTTACCTTAACGTGACGTGAATATATATGCAAGAGGGGCGGGTTCGCCGCAAGCCCGCCGGGGCAAACCCGCACCGCAAACCCGCCGGGACGGCCCAACTAGAGCCCGCGTTAGGGAAGCGGTGTTATGCGGGCCTTAATCGGGACCCCGCGGCGCCGCGACGACCGCAGAAAAGGGGATCGATGCCGCCGCCGTGACGGATCGGGAGAAAGGGGATCGACGCCGCCGCGATCCCCGCGCCCACCACCATCCCGTCCGCGCACGTTGTCGGAAGGAGCCGAGGTCCGCGGCGCCCCCACGACCGCGCCCTCGACCGGCGCCGGCCGCCACCACCACCTCTTCCACGACCTCCCCCGCTTTCTCATGAGCCATGGCGTCACCGGCAGTTTGCGCGCCTCCACTGATGGTCGGCGGCGGATCTCTTCCTCCCTCTCGTCGCCCTCCCGTGCCACAATCCCCTCCGCAAGATCAACAAGCAATCGGCGGTAGGGCTAGCAATAGCCGTGAAGTTCCGCCCCGCGGTATGAGGGAGGTGACTTTTCCAGTCAAGGGGAACGAAAGCGCAAGCATCATCGAAAGCGACGGTCGCAAGATCAAAGAGAACAAGCTTCACTCCCACAAAAACAGGTCAGCCTGCCCCCCCCTAATGCTGCCGTCAAATCCAAGAAGAAGCTCCTTAATTACTTTTACTTTTAGCCATCAGTGTTCTTACATAGTTTGTGACAGAATGCAATATTCAGAATTTTGTGACAACCATAAGTGCTTTTGCAATGCAATATTCAGACTTTGATTTGTAAATGGATGTGTTAGTAAAGAACAAAGCTGGATTTCACTTGTTATATTTTATTTGAACACCGTATCGGTGAAATTATAGGTTTACAAAACGGTGAAAGTGTGTCTGTTTCTTTGTATGATAATTGAATAATCTGTGAATTGGTCATTAAAGTACATTTCCTTTTAGCTATTGTGGCTGGAATAGTCCATCTAGACCATTCTTGCAGAATGCGAAGACTTTGCATGTGATTTTGTGTATTTGAAGAACTCATGGGACCCTTGTTTGCTGTATAAGTAGCTCCTTGACCAAGATTGAAAAAGAGGTTATTTGGTTATCATTTTTTGCGAAAGCTAGCATGCTAGTCGATTCGATCTTCGAGTCATGCATACTTTTAAGTCACTATGTTATACATGAAAACGGTAAATATGTAGGATTTGAACTCGGCTCCATTTGATTGTCCAGATTGAGTTCATGATATCTTGGGCCAACTTTCTAATAGGAATGCCTGGTTTTGTACTTTACAAATCAGATGTTAAGTCGTTAATTTCCAACCATATCGATCTCTTTCGGGTATTTGTTCGTCAAGTGTTTACATTCATATCCTCCAGGTTGCAACACCTCGAATGAGAATAAGGTGATTTTTAGCCTACTTCTCCGAAATTGTTGGATGGTAACTTGTAGGATTGTGTAAAGGTTTATGGGCAAATAATAACTAAATACGAGTTTAGAAAGGCAACACGGGTCCATTTCTTTGCATGATAATTGAATGCTTCATTGGTTGCTTATCGAAGTTAGTTCTTTTAAGATTATATCTCACTGGAGTGATCCATCTAGGCCATCCTTCCAAAATTGCTTTTCACCATTAGGATTACTTTTCAAAATGTTCACATACATGTCTCTTACTCTCTTTGCATGTACAGGTTGTTGGCTCAACCCTTATTGAAACCACTCCTACTCAATCCTGTCTACCAGAAGCCACCCACTCCCAGGTGATTTATTTCTTTCCTATTTCCTATATTTATTTAATTTCGAGTCTTCATCGGTTGTCATGTACAAAGAGTCAAACACTTACAAGATATTTTATTTGGTTATCGGGAAGGTCTTCAAGGAAACCCGTGAAAGAGTACCAGGAGCACAAAGATTAAGATCACCAATAGTATCATTTTCGGTCGGATCATGGGGATCGAATTCTATTGTCACCAAGAATCAATTCCCCGGCTCCATCCCCATCCCCATCCGTCATGCTTCCTCGTAAGTGTTGTCATCGTGATGCTATTTTTGCATACTTGATTTGATATCATTGTCACCAATAGTATCATCTTGTTGTTTTTTATCTTTGTACCAGTTTTTGATATACTATCATCTTGATCATATCCTAAAATATTCAAAATATCCATAACTAGGCAAATCTCATAGAAGACGCAAACTTACATCGAAATATGGAAAGATTTTGAGGCTATATATGAAGGAGATTCTGTTGCTAAATCTCAATGCATACACCGTCACCAAATAATCAAAGTAGCTCGTGATGTTGGCACAAGTACTTACCGTAGGCATTTGAGTACTTGTGAAGCAACATCTAGATTGGATAAAATGGTTAATCGGATGAATTCCGGTGATTTGTCCTCACTCAATGCTTCTTTAAAAGATTGGAAATTTGATCGGGAAAAATCTCGACAAGAGTTGGTTAGTCTAATTGTTGTTCATGCACTACCTTTTAGTCTTGTTGAGTATCCAAAGTTCGAAGTTTTGTCACCAGTCTTAATCCTTGGTTCACGCATTTGTCAAGAACCACCATCAAGTCGATTGCATCGGAACATATGAGAAAGGCAAGTCACAATTGCATGAGATATTGAAAAATTCAATTTCAAGAGCTTCCCTCACCGCAGATCCGTGGACATCCAAACAAACTTTGGGTTACTTGTGTGTCACCTGCCATTACATAGATAGTAATTGGATACTCCATAAAACTATTATAAAGTTTGGTCTTGTGGAAACCCCTCATGATGGTAGGAACTTATTCAACACGATGCTTAAGACCTTGATTGAGTGGAGTATAGAAGATAAGGTCTTTGCAATCACTCTAGATAATGCTTCTAATAACAACAACTTTGTGAGTGCATTGAAGGAAAATTTAGTTGGCAAGCATTTGCTTCTAGGCGAAGGCAAATTCTTTCATTGCCGATGTCTTGCCCATGTCATAAATCCGATAGTCCAAGAAGGTTTGCTTGCAATGAGTGGTGTTGTCAAAAGTATTAGAGAAAGTGTCAAGTACGTGAAGAGCTCACAAGGGCGCAAACAAAGATTTGAGAAGACGATAAGCGAACTAGGGATATCTTGTGATAAACGACCTCCACTTGATGTTGTGACACGGTGGAATTCTACTTATCACATGCTCAAATGTGCTTTGGAGTATGATAGGGCATTTGAAGCTTTGACCCATGAAGATATTCATTATGCACATGAGCCTTTAGTGGAGTAATGGGAAATGGCTAAGAAGCTTTGTGACATCTTAAAGTTATTCTCTGATGCTACCGAACTACTCTCAGGTTCAAAGTATTCTACTTCAAACTTATATTTCGATCAGATTTGGCAGATCAAGTTACTTTTGGAAAAGGAATCCACTAATTCGGATGTTTTGATCGAGCCGTGATATATGAGATGTCGAAAAAATTCGAAATATTGGGATCTATCTTACTTGCGTATTTGTGTTCCTGTCATTCTTGACCCTAGATTCAAATTGGGCTATCTTAAGTTTCGTCTCGGTGCAAGGTTTTGGCAATGAAGAGCAATACTTCCCTACGGTTGAGAAGACATCTAGAGAATTATTCAATGAATATAGCTTGCGGTCTCGTGAATTAACTCCCGATTTTGCAAGATCCGTCGATCTTCGTTGAAGCCTATCTTGGCGGTGTCCGATCCTTGGGCGGATTGGAGCGAATATCGAATTTGGTTCAAAGAAGAAGGGTGAGCGAACTTGATAAGTATCTAGAAGAGGAAAGCAGTTCTGTAGGCACCCCTTTAGACATCCCGAAATATTGGAAATCCTCATCCGCCACATATCCCGTACTTGCACATATGGTACGAGATATATTGGCCATTCCGACGTCAACGGTGGTGTCGAATCAACATTTTCTAGTGGAGAAAAAATTATAAGCGAGTATAGAAGCGAGGTGACTAGTGAGAGCTGTGGAAGCACTTGTCCGTCTCCAAGATTGGATTAGAGGAGATGGTATGTTCGGTTTCGATGTGTGTGTGTGCATCTCTGTTAATATATTAACCGCATATCGTTTGATCTCGTTTTCATTTATTTCGGGTGCTAGCACACATGATGATATAGCCGGATGTATAATTGGAGATGAGGAGGATGACATCCGACTCGGGTAAATTATTGTAATTTGCGAAAGGGCATGTAGCCTAGTGGTTATAGGAGCCCCGGTAGCACCTCGAGTCCCGCGGGTTCGACTCCCCGTGGGAGCGAATTTCTCAGGATTTAACGGCGTTTGTGCTTTCAGTGGTAGACGACGTTCTCATCGACAGCGAAGCGCCTGTGGTGACTTCGTCAATCTTGAGGATTTGCCGGCACAGTCTTCGAAGATGCTCCTAGGGGTAGGGTTTGCGTGTGTATATTCATAGGGATGAGTGTGCGTGCTTTGTGAGTATCTCCGATGTATTGTGTAATTCGAAAAAAAAATATTGTAATTTAATTTGTGTTGCATGGATTTTGGTTCTCTCTTCTAGTTAGCATCATCGGTAAATGAGTTAACTTTTGTGCTCGAGATTTAATGAGAAAACTTTCATGAGCATGAAGTGAACCGATAAACCGAATCTGTGGTTTCTTGCATTCCACAAAAGCTATTTGTTATTCGTTGTTCTTGCATTGCACAACCAAAAGGAAAATATTTTCGATAGATGAACTTCGTCGGAGAGGGGGAAACAAAAAATCAGTAAAGGAGTTAACTTTTGTGCTCGAGATTTAATGAGAAAACTTTCATGAGCATGAAGTGGACTGATAAACTGAATCTGTGGTTTCTTGCATTCCACGAAGCTGTTTGTTGTACGTTGTTCTTGCATTGCACAACCAAAAGGAAAATATTTTCGATAGATGAACTTCGTCAGAGAGGGGGAAACAGAAAACAGCCTTGTTTCCCCCCCCCTTTTGTGCTTACAGAAAAAGGTGACAATCAAGCACTGGTAGATATAACTTAAAAAGTGATGATCTTTGGCTTTGTACAAACACACACATGGAGATGTCAAGATCGAATATGATGTCAATCTTTTGTACACAGATTCAGATTAACTTTATCCAACTACCCATTCTTTAGTCCACTCGTGTTTTTCGTGTGTGCTGGATGTTCAATTGGAGATGAGGAGGATGCTGAAATCGAGCTCAAGTAAACATGCAGTTCAAAACTTTATGTTGCGTATCTAACTCAGGCAAATCTTCAGTCCAACACTAGAATTGCTTTAGTTGTCTTTGTTGTTTGAATACGTGGCTCTCTTGTCAAAAGGTTACTATTATCGTTCTTGTCAAAATTCTGAAAAAATAGCTTTTATCATCATGTAAGTGTTCAACACAGGCTAGTCCTTATCCTCGGTTAGTATCTTTATTATCCTACTAGATATGGTTGTAAATATGTATTTGGCTCTCTAGTGAAATCATATATGATCACTAATTGATGACTAATCCTGACTGGCTAAATATGTTTGTCAGTTTTACTTTTGGCAGTTCATTGGATTACAGTAATGGTATCCCCTGGTTATTGTCAATTTGATACATGACTAGGTCACACATGCAATTAGCTTGCTATTTTATTCCTGCCCCGACTGATATTTATATGCTTCCTGAATCTATCCATGACTTATGCTGATCTCTATCCTTTGATTATTCATAAAAAGGATTAAAGGAACATCACCTTCTGGTTGAATTACATTTTTCTCCTTTTTTTTTAATGCAGGCGGGTGATTGATGTCATAAAAGTGAGCTTGAGAGTTCTTGTCATCGCTTTTGGTGGCCAGTTCTTTATGAACTGCGGGACCTAGGAGCAGAGTTTATTTGTTAGCGCAAAATTGTCGGGCAAGATTATTGACAATTAATATTTGTGATTATTGGCAAGATTACTAAGCAGTTAAAAGCTCATGTTGCATTATGTTTGTTCTTCGTAATCAACAAATACGAATTTGTGATTTGTAATAAATTTTTTAACTCAGCCGGCAGCATGTTATTTTAATCCTAAAGCGCGCGCGGCACTTCACCTGATTAGTTGCGCCGCCTGCCCTCCTAGCAATCACCTCGTCCTTTGACTTGAGTAAGCTACACGTCGCGGCGGCAAGCGGGCTGCCGCATCGCCCGCAAAAATAATGCGGCGGAACGTGGGCAGCCGCGTTGGCCCGCAACGAAGCATGCGGCTCGTGCGGCCGCGGGGCGGGCAGCCGCAACCCGCCCCGCCTGCAACCATAGACGTGATGTGCCCGAATGGTCTGAGAGCCCCCCTTTCGATCTGCATTTGTCTCCCTCTCCCTCCGTTCCAACATGCTGCCGCGCTGCCACTCCGCAACAACGACGCGCCGCCGTCGTCCCCTGCTGCGCTAGCGCTACGCTGCGGGCGCGGCGTGCCGCGCCGCCCCCTCCTGCCGCTCACGAGCAGATTCCCCTTCTCCTCCGCCGCTCCGCGCTCTGCCCCCACCACCGGATCGACCCGGTCGGCTCCCCTCGGTCGCTCGTGCGCACGCAAACACGCACGCGCGCGACGACGACGACGGCGGCGTCACCCGCTCACAAGTCGCAAGCCGCTAGCGCTCTGGCAGTCAGGCGAGTCCCACCGTCCCCACCATCGGTGGCTGGCCGCGCGCGCGCGCGCGCTCGGTGGTCTCTCCCTCACCGCACCAAAATTTAAGGTTATCCCGTCAGCCGCGGCCCCCTGCCGGTCTCGGTTCTGCATGCAAGCTCGCAGGGCACGCACAGGCAGGCAGGGCTCCAAGTTGCAAGGAAGCAAACAAGGGGGTCGTCGCTGCCAAGACCAAGAGGGCCTGCTGTAATAATTTATTAAACTGTAATAACGTCGTCCGTACATACTACTCGATCGTAAGGTAGAAAATTTGCCGTGAGAGGCTTCTTCCATTCCTTTTGCTGTAGTGGACGGGAATGTTTGGTGAATGGTGCTTGATCCTTTTTTTTTAAAAAAAAATGGGCCTAGGAATGGTGTGCATGCATGCTGGATTGCTCGTGGAGTGGTGGTGATTCTCTCTCTCTCTCTCTGATCGATGACTACATCGAGCTACCTAGGAAATAAAATATGTATGGGCTGATTTATAGTATGTACGAGCAAGCTAGGACCGCCATTACTGGCACAGTGTGACACATACTCACGCTACTCCGAAAACAAATACAAGTCGTTTGCTAAATAGAACCGTAACCCTCGCACTAGGAAAATTTATTGTGTGCTGATGACGGTTAGCGTTCAAATTTTTGACCGTACCGGTCAGTATATGCATGGTATCAAAGATTTCCTAGTGTGACGGTTATTTTGGTCTTCTTCGAGGTTTATCATCAAAAGCAGGGGTGGAGCCAGCAGCCGGAGAGCCACCCGTGTCAGTGTCAGCTCCAATGAAGAATTGTGCATAAGAGTGCAGGTATTTTGAGACAGCAAAATAAATTAATTACCAACAAATGAATCCTCAACTAACATTTCCCCACAAAGTGAAAAGACTTCTGGCCAAGCGTTTAATTAGAGCAAAACATAGCACCTACATAGCAAGTAGACCCGAGATTCGACTCTTCGTGGGAGCGAATTAAACAGATTGATAAACATAAAAAATAAATAAATGAGGACTTAAAATAAATTAAGTATTTAGAATTAAAAAAGGAGGTGATTATATGGAGAGGCCTCTCCATTTAGTCATACATGGATAGCTCTCCCAAATTACTTTCTACGACACAAAATTACTTTTTTCAACAGAAAGAAGCAGACATGAGGAAGTAACTTTTGGTCATACATGGAGAGTCCTCCCAGATTACTTTCTGCGGCACAAAAATACTTCCCTCAACAGAAAAGAAGCGCACATGAGGAAATAACTTTATGTTACAGAAAGTAACATTGTGTCAAAAAAACAACTTTTGTGTCTCTAGAAGTAATATGGGAAGGCTTTCTATTTAAGTATTTACGTAAAGGTCTCTCCGTTTAGATTTTGCGCACAGGAAAACCAATCCCCGTCAGTCACTGAGAAAAAACTCTCTAGCCTACCATGGTAGGGTTTTGTAGTGTGTAGAACAGAAAAAGTAGGTACTGTTTGAAAGCTTGACCTGGGCTAGTTTCCATTATGGTGAGTATCCGAGGTGCATCTTGTGTCAATTAATCTGTATACCAGGCCACCTCAAGTTGCTCATATAGTGCCTAGCGGATAATGATATCGATTCTTTTATAAGGAATGTGAACCGTACGGAATCTTGGCGTGCTTGTGGATTCCTTTAACCTGATCGAGCAAAACTCGACCGAACGCACACGGGTTGCGTTGGGCCGGTTGAATTATATCCACGTCCGATGCGTCCTCTAGCAGCTCTCTACAGGAATGACCTTGTCGCCAAACTCTTCTTTTCCTTATCTCCAACTCCTTGTACGTTTTGAGCACTGTATTTCCCACAACTTGCATAATTGCATTGTTGTGTTGTACTTCCATCCGTCTCATAAAAAATGCAATTCTAATTTTTCTAGAATAGATTAGTGATGACGCGTAAAGACTAGTACTTTTTGTTAAGATTAATTAGAGTTAATTAATAAGTGATCAATAGATAAATATAGTTAATTAGAGGAAGGATTAGCATTAACCAATAGGTATCGTACAAGACAAGAAACACCCCTTCCGAAGAGGCATCATCAGGGCCAAGGCACCGATTCAGTAGATTAGGCAGTTACCATTACTGTAGTATAAATACCTGTATTACTGTACACACAATGAATGAATCACAACAATCATTTTCATTTCACTCGCAACACGTTACCAGCACTTTGCTTTTCAACCACCGAGCACACAGGCAGAGAAGAGAACTCGCAGGGAGATCATCGACGACTCACCAGAATGTCAATAACAAACAATCCATCGGGGGAAGAATTATGCCTTGTGGATTCTGCACCACAAATTCTATACTTAGAGAAATTAAATATTTCCAAACCCTTAAGAAAAAGGAAGGAAATATTATGACCATAAATGGTAAAGACACTGTGATAGTTGGTTCTGGATGAGCTACTATTACATTGCCTATGGGTACACAAATAACGATAGAGGATGCCTTACTGTATCCTAATTCTACCCGCACCCTTCTAAGTTTTAGAGATATCCGTAAGAATGGCCTACATGCAGAAACACATGTAGATAGTAATAAGGAATACCTCTTATTGACCAAACTTACGGGCTATGGCAAACAAATATGTGAAAAATTCTCTTCACTCCAAACTGGATTGTACTATACATTTATTAAAACTGTTCCACATGTTACTTATAAAATAATTTTCCAAGATGTCGATACATTCCGAAATTGGCATGATCGACTTGGACATCCAGGAATAGGGATGATGAGGAAAATTATAAACAATTCAATAGGTCATGACATGGAAAAAGCTAAATTTCCCCAGAATAAAGATTTTTGCTGCACGGCTTGTGCTACTGGGAAATTAATTGTAAGACCATCCTATCTTAAAATCCGAGCAGAACCACTAAAATTCCTTGAACGAATTCAAGGAGACATATGTGGTCCGATTCAGCCTTCATCGGGACCATTTAGATATTTTATGGTTTTGATTGACGCATCTACTAGATGGTCTCATGTGTCTTTGCTATCGTCACGTAACCATGCCTTTGCCAAAATTATGGATCAGGTCATAAAATTAAAGGCGCAATATCCTGAACATAGGATACAATCTATTCGTATGGATAATGCTGCAAGATTCTCATCCCATGCATTTAACGATTATTGTATGGCATTGGGAATTCAAGTTACGCATTCATTTCCTTATGTCCATACTCAAAATGGATTGACTGAATCACTGATTAAACGGATCAAGCTTGTAGCAAGACCTTTACTCATGAATTGTCAATTGCCTACGTCGTGTTGGGGTCATGCAGTTCTGCACGCTGCAGACTTAATCCAACTATGACCAACTGCATATCATGACACTTCCCCCTTACATTTAGTACATGGGAATCCTCCTAATATTTCCCATTTGCGTAAATTTGGGTGCGCTGTATACGTACCCATCTCACCACCTAAGCGAACATCAATGGGTCCACACAGGAAAATGGGGATCTATATTGGATATTCCTCTCCGTCAATTATAAAGTACTTAGAACCCTTGACGGGGGATCTTTTTCTTGCCGGTTCGGTGATTGCATATTTAATGAGGATCATTTCCCGGCATTAGGGGGAGAATCGTACCGAAATAAATGCCAGGAAATAGAATGGAATGCTGAAGGCATTTCATTTCAAGATCCACGTACTATTGAGACTGAACAACAGGTTCAGAGAATCATTGACTTGCAAAATATTGCAAATAATCTGCCAGACGCTTTTACAGATTATAATGGTGTCACGAAGTCTTATCATCCTGCAAGGAATGTGCCTGAAAGAGTGGAGGTACCAAAGAAAACCACTCAACCCCCGATTAATAATAAGAGGGGGAGAAGCACTTCTAAGAAGCAAGATAAGTCTGCCAATAAGCAGAAGAAGACAACAAAATCAAATACAAATTTGGTTAATGGACACCCGAAGGACATTGTATGTCCCTAGGATAGTTATAATCTACACTCTAGCTCAGTTATGCGCATAAACACTGGAGCTAATACATCGAAACCTCTTGGATCCATCATTGAGGGAAATAATGATGAATCTTTAAGGATTGAACAAATCGCTATCAATTTTGTTGAGACTGGAGAATCTTATGATCGTAAGTCCATAGTAGCCGACTCTTATTTCTCTGAAGAAGTTGCAAATGTCTTTCACACTGATTTGGATCCCAAGTCTATGGCTGAGTGTAAAAAGCGCTCAGACTGGGATAAGTGGAAAGAAGCAATTGAAGTAGAGATTGCCTCGCTAAATAAAAGAAAGGTATTTTCGGCAGGTAGGCCAACACCTCCCGGTATCCTACCTGTGGGATATAAATGGGTTTTCGTTCGTAAGAGAAATGAAAACAGTGAAGTGGTGAGGTATAAAGCGAGGCTAGTGGCACAAGGTTTTACGCAAAGACCTGGCGTTGATTTCAACGAAACATACTCTCCAGTCATGAGCGGAATAACGTTCCGATATTTAATCTCATTGGCAGTACAAAGTCGTCTATCTATGCAGTTGATGGACGTAGTGACAACATATTTATACGGGTCACTGGATTCTGATATATACATGAAGGTTCCTGATGGAATCCGTATACCAGATAATAAGGCAAATAGTAACATGTATTGCATCAAGTTGCAGAAGTCATTATATTGCTTAAAACAGTCAGGCCGAATGTGGTACAATCGGTTAAGTGAATTCCTTAAGTTGAAGGGATACACAAACAATGATGATTGTCCTTGCGTCTTCATTAAACGGTCCTCGACAGGATTTTGTATCATATCAGTATATGTCGATGATCTTAATATCATTGGCAGCGAAACCCGATATTAATGAAGCTCGTCATCATTTAAAGATGGAGTTTGAGATGAAGGACTTGGGTAAAACGAAGTATTGCTTAGGTTTACAACTTGAGCATTTACACAATGGTATATTTGTATACCAATCTGCCTATATTGATAAAATATTGAAGAAAATTCAATATGGACAAGGCATATCCTATAAAGACTCCCATGGTAGTAAGATCCTTAGATATTGAGAAGGATCCTTTTAGACCACGGGGAAAAGAAGAAGAGGTATTAGGACCACAAGTCCCATACCTGAGTGCGATTGGAGCACTTATGTATCTTGCTAACAATACCAGGTCGTATATTGAATTTGCAGTAAATTTATTAGCAAGACATAGTTCTGCACCTACCAAACGTCATTGGGTAGGAGTTAAATCAATTTTCAGATACCTCAATGGCACTGGAGATCTTGGATTATTCTATAGTAGAAGTCAAAATCCTAATCTTATAGGATATACAGATGCTGGTTATTTATCAGATCCCCACAATGGCAGATCACAAACAAGCTTTGTATTCATGCAAGGTAGCACAACAATATCTTGGAAGCCTACAAAGCAGACTTTAGTATCTACATCAACCAATCATTATGAAATAATAGCATTATACGAGGCATCACGCGAATGCGTATGGCTCCGCAGAATGATAAACCACATAATACAATCTTGTGGTACTGGAACGGTTGATACACCGACAATTATCTTTGAAGATAATTCAGCATGTGTTACTCAGATGGAGTCAGGTTATATAGAGTAATATGACTAAGCATATTATTCCTAAACTATTCTACCCCCATGAACTCCAAAAGAATGGAGAAATAGAAATCTTGCAAACTAAGTCTTGTGATAATTTAGCTGATCTATTTACAAAGTCTCTACCATATTCATCATTTTCTAAATGCGTTAAAGGAATTGGTATGAGAAGACTTAGAGATTTGCAAAAATCAGGGGGAGAATCTCATTAAGATATAACCTACATAAGCATCACATTACACTCTTTTCTTTATATGAGTTTTACTCTTAAGGAGATTTCTCACATGAAGTTTGTAATGAGATAATGTTAACACATGGTAATTGTCATATTATCTATTTTTCCTCAAAGAGGGTTTTCAAGGATAATATATGACATATTGATCTTTGATCAAAGTGTCTTTAGACTAAGTCTTTAATATTACATAAAAGGTCTATAGACATTGTGAATTATATATATAATGGGATTTTTTTCCTTATTTTCCCACTGGGTTTTTAGGAGTTTTACCATATATATTGATATACTTTGGTTTTTCCCACAGGGTTTTCCAAAGCTTTCAAGAATACGATTGACAATCCAATATCAAAGATTCTACAAGATTAAACGGTGCCTTCGCAAGATTTATTGATCAAGGGGGAGTGTTAAGATTAATTAGAGTTAATTAATAAGTGATAATAGATAAATATAGTTAATTAGAGGAAGGATTAGCATTAACCAATAGGTATCGTACAAGACAAGAAACACCCCTTCCGAAGAGGCATCGTCAGGGCCAAGGCACCGATTCAGTAGATTAGGCAGTTACCATTACTGTAGTATAAATACCTGTATTACTGTACACACGATGAATGAATCACAACAATCATTTTCATTTCACTCGCAACACTTTTTTAGCCACATGCAATTAGTCTTCGCATACAAATTAGACCTGATTACTTAATTAGATAAATAATTAGATCGATTTTCAAGGATTGCACTCTTTGTGGAAATGTTTTTTAATTCCGAGATTGCATTATTTACGGGACTGAGGGAGTAGTAATATAATTTTAAGTGCCTTGGTATAGACTGGCCGCTTGATGCGTTTTCCACTTTTCCTCCATTCAGAATGAAGGACCCGAGACGACCAACACAAAAATCATTTTGGCTCTTCGGGCCGGAAAATAATCACATACGGCCAATGTTACCTTAAATGCTAGACATTAAACAATCGGTAACTTGTTGTTTAGCTATTTATTAAGACTAAACGGCTAAATTAAAAGGGTTAACGACAACATGGATAAAGCTCCTTCACAGTGCATTATTTCATTTTTTATATCATCATAAACAACTATATAATCGTTACCCACTACAAGTCCTACCTCCATTTCTCTTAACGTGCAAACATTCCACATCAGAACCGACTATACGCCACATCACCATCCACTATACGTCATGTCATCATCCATCCACTATACGTCACCATCCACTATACGTCATGTCATGTCTTCAACCGATTTTCTATGACTAATAGCATATACTCCCTCCTCTCGCGTTTTTAAGGCGTAGGAGAGTTTTTTGCTTTTACGATTATATTAGGTGCGCAGTCTCGGCAACCAGCAATCACCAGGTCAGAAACGATTTGTCCTGGCGGCTAAAACCGGTTTTTGCTGGCGGGTGAGGCACCCGCCAACAACTTTGAGCCAGTAGAAATGGCCCTTTGTCTTTGGCGGGTGGTCGGCCCGCCGACACGGAGCCATTTGTGCTTTGGCGGGTCACTTAAACGACCGCCAACACAAATGTCATCGTGCGGCGGTTACTTAAGCAGCCCCCCGCCGCAAATGCTATCACTGCTGGCGGTTTCTTAGGACGCCCGCCGGCACAAAATTCATCTTTGCTGGCGGTTGCTTAGACCTCCCGCCACAGAAAGCATTTTTCCCATTTCCTATATAATTCCCCATAAATAATTGTTTATTATTTGTATATAATTTGTTTATTATTGTTTATTATTTGTAGCATAAATAATTGTTTATTATTTTTCACCACAAATAATTGTTTATTATTTGTATATAATTTGTCATTTTCGTCTATTATTTTTTTCACATTGGCATTTGTAGCTAAATTCACTTTAATTTACTGTAATTTAATTAGTATTTAACCGCCAAATCCAAATATATGTCTCACAAACACACAATCCAAACTAAAATAAAAAATGTATACATAAGTCACATTACAAAACATTGTGCATAATAGATAACCCTAAGACACCCATCTACGTAACCTTTCTGCATCATCTAGTGTCAAAACTCCTTCTTTGTCGAAGAATTCTCCATCCTCGTGACAAATCTCACGCAGGATGAATCTCGCCATGTCCGCACAAATGTTGGTGATTTGATTGTCACCAAGTTGCCCCCATGATCCCTCAATGGTAGGCATTTGCACGTAAACACAATAAATGAAGATTGTTATGCATTACCATCAGGACCATAATTAGAACATACATAGTTGTGTAGAAACAACGAGCTTACGTCTTCGAGATTCGTCGGTACCTCCCATTATTTCTCAAAACCTCACACACATAATATCTACATAGTACACCCGAGAGGTTGTTTGTAGCACCGCAAACAAATAAAAAATGATCGGTACTAATTAACAGAAGTGTACAACTCTGATAAAAATGATTGGTACTTATTAACAGAAGTGTTCTTACCCATTTGGCATGTCGCATCACCAATTTTTTCTTCTTGTGCTCCTCGTCATTGAGTATGTATAGCCTATACGCACTTTAAGGATACGAAGACATAAGTTAGTAATACAATTTGAAATATAGCCGATACACACAGTAGTGATTATATATTGCACTTAGTTGTCTTACTTTCTTATAATCTCAATGGTTTTCTTGTAAGAAGCCTCTGAATAGTGTAATGAGTCGAAGACCCTCACGATCCCCAACTTCGGACACATGTGAAAGCAAATGAAATGATCGCTGCATAAAATTAAAATAATTAATATAAATAGACTAAAAAATGAAGGCAAATGATGAAATAGTTATTTAAAGGATCTTACTCAAAATGGTAAGCAAACTTGATAGAATCCTTATGTTGGTTTTTCCTCATGACCCTTGCAATGTATACAGACACCTCGTGAAGTTTAGCTTTCTCGTAACCCTTTATTAAGTCTTCCTTCTCTTTTGGTGTCTTTGCTTCTTCCTCTATTTGCTCTCTTAGTTGATCCCTCATTATGAACGTGTGTTGTGGTCGACTTACTTGTTGCGGGTCAGCATATGCTACCTTCCACCTCCCATTTGTCTTCTTTTCATCAGACGCTTGCATCCTGCAAAAAAGTTTACTTAGGATGGTAATAACAATACATATGGAATTCAATAGATTTGGATGTCATATAGGGATGTTGACTTACATGGACCAAATGGTGACGAGGTTGATGTCGAGTTTTTCACGATGGAACATCGCATGCAAATCGGGGAAATCGATTGCAACCTTCCATTCAAAAGAACTACTGAACACCCATTTCGGGAGATTGGCGGTGATAGTGTGAATGCCTTGCTGCATGGCGTGCATGATCCAAGTATGCAGCCTCATCAATTCTGACGGCCCTTCGTTCAGATGCCACCTAAACAAGAATGGTTTGCCATGCCCATATTTGTCGAGCACCTCATCCGATGAAAACATACTTATGTGCTCCTCCTTTTGTTTTTGAAAAGAGGTGCGGGATAAAGACTTTTCATCTGGTGCCTTCTTGAGTACTTGAACATTAGGTGATTCTTTACCGGATGTTGGAGCCCGTTTAGGTTTATTCTTTAGTACTTTCAAGAACAAGTCAACATCAGATGATTTCGTCTTTGGTTCATATGAGTTTATCATCTGGTGTATTGTTGTTGGCGTCTTGGTTGCTTGGAGGAGGAGATGGTGGTCTTGGACATGGCGGAGGAGATGGTGGTCTTGGAACAAATTTTGGAGATGATGATGCCCCCTTTCGCCCCCGCCCCCGATGTCGGAGGAGATGGTGGTCTTGGAACGGATTTCGGAGATGATGTCCCTGCCCCTGCCCTTGATGTCAGAGGAGTTTGTGGTCTTGGAACGGATTTCGGAGATGATGTCCCTGCCCCTGCCCCTGATGTCGGAGGAGTTTGTGGTCTTGGAATAGATTTCGGAGATGATGATGCCCCTGCCCCTGCCCCTGATGTCGGAGGAGTTTGTGGCATGTTGTTGTCATTATTGTTAACTTCCTGCTCCACAATCATCATGTTGTTGTCATTGTTACCGCCTCCATGTTCCCCACCCATTGTGTACTCGACCATTGCAACATCTGGATCCTGGGGGGTACTCGTTCTTGGCTAGGTTGCATGCAGGGACTTGGTGATGCATTAAGTATGATATCTCGACGATGCCACAGTATGTATTGGTTCCTCGCATCACCGAGAAGCTCGATCCCATCCTCAGTAGGGATATCAATCTCTCACGACTCATCAGAAACCGAAACAACTTGAACCCAAGCGTACTCTGGCGGTGGTGGATTCGGAAACACACACCCGTTAGTGCCATGACTGTCCCAACTTCTCCAAACTTATCTAGTTTTCTTCCATATGGAATAACCAACTTGCATGGTGTATACTCTACAATGTCATCCACATGATGCTTGGTGTTAGCAATAGAACCGATCTGGGCAAGCATCAAGTTTGGAGGAACCTGTCCAGAACCACCAGATATTAGATTCTCTGCACTTGGCCCAACAGAAGCTTGTTGTTGTTGTATGGAGAAGCCTATCAATTCTTGCTTGGCAATTTCTCTCATCTTGTCTTTAAGCTTCTTTTTATAACAGTCTCACTTTTTATAACTTGATCGGTGTTCACGAAATGCTTTACCCCAGGGCAAGGTAGAAGAAATCCCTCGAACACGGCCAGGGTGCTCAGGCGTTCCGATCGCGGCGGTTAGCATATCTTTCTCCCTGTCGGGCATGAAAAGACCTTTCTTTTGCATTTCCGCAAGTTCTTCCAGCTTCTGATAAATTTGTTCTGTTGAGGGCTTCTGGAATGAAATATTACCGTCAGGTGCTATAGCCGGAACTCGAGCAAGGATCCAATTCCTGCTACGCTCATCCATGCCTTCAAAAATAGTTGGTAAACCACCTACCCTCCTTTCTTCTTCCTCCCTCAATTTTGCCATTTTGGCAGCATATCCTCCCGAACCCAAGCGATGGGGGTTCTCAGCAGCTTTCATAGCCTTCTCCTTTTGTTGAACGCTCAGAGCTACTGCTTCTCCCGTCTTCTTCTGATCTACGAATTCTTCCCATACTGCTAGCGGAATGTTACCATACAAATCCCTAGCATCTTTTCCTTTCTGGACAAATTCAGTATTAAGTGTAGACCTCCAATTCCTAAGAGCTCTTCCACAAAGGCCCTCAGCAAAAGTTCTACCTGCATTTTCTGTACCTTCCGGATAAACAAACTTTTCTTTCACTTTGGCCCATAATACATCCTTCGTAGCCTTAGGGACTGTCTTCCAATTAGTAGTTGTGATCCAAGACGCCAATTGGTCTTTGACAATTGCACCGACGATGTTCCGAAACCTAGCAGCTATCCCCTTAGGTTCGACGGGCTCACCTTTGTCACCCAACTGTTCTATCACAAGTTGTCCTCTTTCAGGGATCTGGTTTCTTCTTCTATGACCACGTTTCCTTTTCAGGTTACTAGAACTAATAGTACCCGAAGGTTGTGGTTCTAAAATGACTTCTGCCTCTTGGGCATGAATGTTAGATGCTCTACGACGTCGTCGTGGGGATCGGTCATTGTTCTACACATAAAACACTATTTTAAAGTATATCTTAATTGAATAAACAAACATTAATTTGGGTGAATGTGCATGCAGACCTCATTATCGCTTGGTTCGTAATCAACATCATCGTCTTCGGGACGCCTACGAGGTCGTGGTTCACTTGGTTCGTACTCAGAGGGAGTTTCATAGTCTCCAATTATACCACTATCACTAGATTCCTCCTCACCGGATTGTTCACTGTCAACATTTGATCATAGATAATCCATAATCCATAGTCCATTTTTATATAATAAATCTATTTAAAAACTATTAAAATTAAATCCATAGTCCATTTTTATACAACAAAACTAATAAAATTAAATCCATAGTCCATTTTATATAATAAATCTATTTAAAAATTAGACACAATCCATAGTCCATACTTATAATAAATCTATTTATACAAAATGCATAATTCATTTTTATAAAATAAATCTATTTATCCACAATCCATAGTCCATATTTAATTATTTATACAACAAAACTAATAAAATTAAATCCATGGTCCATTTGTAACATTTTTAAATCTATTTATCCACAGTCCATGTAATTGCATTTATCCACAATCTATTTATCCACATTTTTAACACATGTAATTGAATTTTGAAAAAAAAAAAAAAAAAAACCAACCAAGCCGGGTCGTCGTTCGCGCGCCGCCGCCCCATCCCCGGCCTCCATGCGTGCCGAGCGGTGAGGAGATGAGGTGTCGGTGGCGAGCGGGGGCGGCGAGAGGCTGTCGGCGGCGGCGGCGGCGCGGCGGTGGCGGAGGAGTCGGCGTCGGTTCTCGGCCGGCGGTTGGGGGAAGCGGCCGGCGGGGAGGAGGACGTCATCCCGGTAGGGAAGAGGGGCGGTGGCGCTCGGGGGAGGAGGTCGTCGGTCGGCGGGGCGACCGCGGACGGACGCGCGCGGCGGCGGTCCACGGGAGAAGGGGCGGCGCCCTAGCGGAAGCCGGCGGCGGTCCACGGGGAGAAGGGGCGGGGCCCTCACGGACGACGGTGGGGCGCTCGTGGAGGTCGGCCCGGGCACTCCGGGAGGACGGCGGGGCTGGTCGGAGGGGCCGCGGCGGTCGGGGACGACGGCGGCGCTCGGTGGGAAAATTTGGCGGCCGACGGCGTCGTTTCGTTTTCGCGCCGGACTTAGAAAATTTTCGAGACCGCGTCTCATGTATATATAGATAGAATCACCACTAGCGGGCCACATAAGGCAACCGCCGGCGGTGGGTCGCCACCGGCGGGTCACATTAGGCAACCGCCAGCGGTGATCCTTACCACAGGCGGGTCACTTAAGCGACCGCCAGTGGTGAGAATTCACGCTGGCGGTTATCATAAACGCCTGCCAGCGTTGTTATTTGAAAGAATTTTAACTTAACTTTTCAAATACAAACCTTTTCAAATTAAAATGACAAAACACCTCCTATAAATAAGTTAAAATATTTTATGATAAGTTTTGGAAGTTTCAAAGAATTTTGAACAATTTCATGCCAGGATTTCAAATTTTCAAATTTTGGCAAACAACTGTGCTGGCGGTTGACTTATGATAACCGCCAGCATAGTGTTTTCCATAATTTGCAAAATTTGAAACAGGGGCTTAAATTGTTCAAATTTCATTGAAACTTCCCAAGGTATCATAAAATATTTCAATTTAAGTATAGGGAGTGTGCTTTTTGTAAAATAAGTCCTAGTTAGAAAAGGTTAGTTCAAATAGGACTCTAGGTTCATACACCTAATGAGTTGTTGTTTGACCCTAGAGTCTCATTTGAACTAACCTTTTCAAATTCAAACCTTTTCTTATAACAAAACACCTCATATACATAAATTCAAATATTTTATGATAATTTTTGGAAGTTTCAAAGAATTTTGAACATTTTCAGGCCAGGATTTCAAATTTTCAAATTTTGGCAAACCACTGTGCTGGCGGTTGAGTTATGATAACCGTCGGTGGTGTGTCTCACCTTGGCGGTTTCTTAAGATGCCCGCGCAAAGATAGTGTTTTCCATAATTTGCAAAATTTGAAACTGGGGCTTAAATTGTTCAAATTTCATTGAAACTTCCCAAGGTATCATAAAATATTTGAATTTAAGTATAGGGGGTGTGTTTTTTTAAAAGAAGTTCTAGTTAGAAAAGGTTAGTTCAAATAGGTTCATACACCTAATGAGTTATAGGTTGTTTAACCCTAGAGTCTCATTTGAACTAACCTTTTCAAATGCAAACTTTTTTATGGCAAAACACCTCATATACATAAATTCAAATATTGAAACACTAATTGAAACCATAATTTCCATAATTCATGAGGTATTCCATTTCACCAAAACTTCCAAAACTCTCCTAAATTGATTGAAAGTCTTACAACAACACTAATTATATAAAGTCGTACAAGTGATACATCAAGCCCGACTAATAAGAAGTGCAAGTTTATCCTTTAACAATTCTCCCTTCACGGATACCGTTCGTAACCATGGCTTCTCTAATTTAGGAATGTTGGCTTCAATTTTTTTATTCTCTTCTCATGATCTTTGAACAAGACTAGTTCCTCGAACCGATTGTAATCCTCAACATCAATTACACCTTCTACTCCTAGAATTCTTTGTTTTCCAGATATGGCAATGTGCTTCTTCACATTCATAGGATCAGCTATGTAGAAAACTTGTGCAACACGCTCGGCGAGTACCCATGGATCATCTTTGTAACCTACATTGGCAAGGTCTACAAGTGTCAACCCATAATTGTCATCTGTGACGCCATTCGGGTCTTTGACCCATTGGCACCGAAACACGGGGAACCTGATATTCTCTCCATAGTCAAGTTCCCACATTTCCTCTATGAACCCATGGATCATCTTTGTAACCTACATTGGCAAGGTCTACAAGTGTCAACCCATAATTGTCATCTGTGACGCCATTCGGGTCTTTGACCCATTGGCACCGAAACACGGGGAACCTGATATTCTCTCCATAGTCAAGTTCCCACATTTCCTCTATGAACCCGTAGTAAGTGATGTTGTTTCCGGATTTATCAATCGCATCTATGCGAACACCACTATTTTGATACGCGACACTCTTGTTGTCTTTCGCCTTCGTATAGTAGGTGTACCCATTAATTTCGTATGCTTGCCATGAGGTAACATTGCTTGATGGACCATTCGCCAACCTGGTCAACGTTGTGTCATCTATGTAATTTCCTTGAAATAGATGCCCATGTTCCTTTAACCATGATGCTAAACGACGTTTTTGCTCTTTGATGACCCAATCCTCGGTCCGACTATCATTTTCCTCACGAATCTCATTTTTGTGTTGCACGATAAATGGCTCCACTATTGCAAGTTGTTGCAGAACACTAGCATGTGCTTTCTCCAGTTGTTGGTTGTCCTCGTCAATGAATCTTTTCCTTCCAATGGTCCCTTTCCCTGACAATCTGCCTTCATGTCGAGATTCCGGTAAACCGATCGCTCTCTTATCTTTTATGTAGTCTATGCAACAATCAACACTCTCTTTTGTATGGTAGCTCTCGATCATGCTTCCCTCTGGAAATGCCTTGTTTCTCATGTATCCATTGAGAATCGACATGAACCATTCGTACGTCCACATTTGATGAAAGAACATAGGTCCTAGTTCAGTAATTTGCTCGACCATGTGGATTATTAGATGTTCCATGATATCAAAAAATGACGGAGGGAAGAACATCTCGAGCTGGGCTTGACTTTCTGACATAAACAGTTGAAGCCTTGCCAACTCTACACAATCTACCACTTTCTGCGAAATGACATTGAAAAAGTAGAAACATCCTTGTGATGACCATCTTAAGAATTACTGGTTTGAAAGCTCGGATCGCAATCACGAGAAAAACAGTAATCACCACATGACAATCATGAGAGTTACAACTAGTAAGCGTCATGTCCCTCAACGAGACCAATTATCGGATGTTGGATGAGAATCCGGTTGGCACTTTCAGCCTGCACAAGCATTTGTAGATAGCCAACCTCTTATGTTGTGTTAAGTTGAAGCTAGCAGGTGGAAGGTACTGCTTACCATTAGGACGTGGTTGTGGGTGGAGTTCTTGCCTAATTTTTAGGTCAACAAGATCCTTACGCGACTTCAGTCCGTCCTTTACCTTTCCTGTTAAGCCTAAGAATCCCATTGTGCTTTCAAACACATTTTTCTGAAGATGCATCCCATCGATGGCATGGCACACTATCAAATCTTCCCAGTATGGCAAGTACTTAAAAATATAGACATCATCTTGAAAGGCACGTCAATGTTTTCTGTAGTTTCAACCTCCTTCCTTCCCCCTTTTGAATTATCAGCAACATCACCTTTTGATTTCTTACCAAGTTTAAACTTGACCTTCTGACACATTTCAAATACGGTTCTCTCGGTGGCCGGTTGTGGGGCAAAAGAGTCTTTCTCAATCTTTCCATCGAAATAGTCCGCCATCTTACGGTACTTGTGAGTCCTTAGTAGCCGCCGTCCGTGCCCCATATATACCGTTGTCTTCGAGATCCTTTCGGTACACAAATATTGTACCATTCAAACAAACTACACAACCTGTTTTTCCTTTTTCTGACCAGACAAAGAAAATAGGGCAGGCTAATCATTAATGGTAACAAAGATAATTGCCTTAAGTGTGAATGTCTCCCTTCTGTACTCATCCCACATCTCAACCCCATGTTTCCAAAACTTCTCCATTTCTTCCATCAATGGCTCCAAAAAGACATCTATATCAATACCAGGTTGCTTCGGTCCTTGGATTAGAATGGTAAGCAAAAGGAACTTTCTCTTGTGACATAGCCAGGGGGGAGGTTGTATATGGTCATCAACACTGGCCATGTGCTGTGCGTGCTTCTTCTTTCACCAAATGGATTCATACCATATGTACTTAACACGAACCTTATATTTCTTTTTTCTTCTCTAAACTCTTTGTGCTTGGAATCAAAGGTCCTCCACTGCTGAGCATCAGAAGGATGTCGAAGCTTCCCATCAGACTTCTCTGGGTGATCTGCGTGCCAAGTCATTAGTTCAACGGTCTTTGGGTTCGAGAACAATCGCTTTAGACGATCCTCCACTGGCAAGTACCACATCACCAATGTAGGGACTTTACATTGAGTAGCAGTGTCAGTACCAATACTATACTCCTCCTCAACTTGAGAAAATACACTTTTCTTTCCACCCACCTTCCTCTTCATGCCTTTAGATGCAATGACCCGTTCCACAGCAAAATCGGCATTACTTTTGTAACGATTAGCATCGCAATTTGGACACTTTTCCAGTTCTGCATAGTCACCGCGGTACAATATGCATGGTTCCTACATGCGTGTATTTTTTGCACTCGCATCTTCAATGGGTTGATAATCTTCTTTGCTTCATATGTGTTTCTTGGACCAAGTTAGGCTTCGGGAGTAGATTGGCCAACAAAGTAAGGAGTTCGTTAAAACTATTGTTCGACCATCCAAATTTTGCCTTCACAATCAGAAGATGGAGCATGAAACACAACACAATCCACTCCTTCCCACAACCCTCATACATATGGTCCTTTGCTGCCTTCTTTAGTGTCTGAAAATTTTCTAACCCTTTAGCACTCCCTAGCAACACCTCCGGTTCAATGTGGCGCAACATTTCTTCCATATCAACATCACATTCCTCGTCCACCGTGGTGCATCTCGTTTGATCATCATTTTGATCTTCACGACCAAAAGCATCATCCATCATGACATGATCATTTTCATCCGCATCTTCATCACCCACTTCATCATACCCGGTGCCGATGTCCGCATTGTTGAAAGTACTTTCTCGCTTCACCATGGTGGGACCAAGTTTTGTATCCTTTCACAAAACCACGCTTTATCAAATGCATCTTGATGGCATTAATATCTTCCCACACAATTTTGTTGCAACAATCACAACATGGACAATGTATTTGCTTTGTCCTAGAAATTTGGGCATGCTTCTGCGCAACCTCAAGAAAGTTTGTTAACTCTGTCAAGAATGTAGACGAATTTCTCCGTGTGCCATACATCCATGCTCTATGTTCCATCTTAAATAACCTATAAAAGTAATTCTATTATAAACTCCATATGCTCTGTGCTTCATTTAATATGTAAAAAACGGAAACAAAACTAAATTCTATAATTTTAATTATTGAAGCTAGTAATTTTAATGACAAACTAATAATTTAATATAATTTCTTCTATAATGTAAACTTGCTATTAATGACAAACTAATAACTTATATAATTTAATATAACTTGCTTCTATATTATGAATATTTAAATATTTTGCATTGACAAACTAATAATTTAAATATAAAGCTATTTAAAAAATAAATCTCTGAATCAATATCTCTCTTCACTCCCCTCTCTCTCCTAGATAACCCTAGGTCTAGATCTAGATCTCTATCTACATAGAAATCATTAATAAAAAGAGAAAACTAAGGTTAAAATAGCACAAACTCACCTTATATAGCCACCTCCTCCAAGAAAATCGAGAGCAAAACCTCCCCCCTAGATTTGGTGTTTTTGGAGCTTTTCCCGAGCTCCTCTCGGGCACAACGCCATTGGAAAGTTGCTGAGAAGAAGGGGTTGACCTATATTTATAGAAGACACAGTGCTGGCGGTTGGCATAAGGAAACCGCCAGCAGTAATCTCTGCGCTGGCGGTGCCTTATGTTGACCGCCAGTACTGTGTCCATTTATGCTGGCGGTCAGCTTAAGCCACCCGCCAACACTGATACCTCTGGCGGGCTATTAAGCCAACCGCCAGCACTGATACCTCTCCTGGCGGTTTATTAAGCCAACCGCCAGCACACTTGTCTGAATATCTTCGGTCGGAACGCGGTTTGACTCAACTACTCACTCACCCACTCACTCACACACTCGCTCCTAACCCTAGTCGCCGCCGCAAGCAGCCGCAACTGACCCTGTACCCCGCCACCGCCGCTCGTGAGCTTCACGCGCGCGCCGCCGCCTCAGCCACCGTCGGCAAACTGTCGACCCACTCTTCAACCTCCAGTTCCTTGACCGACGTCGAGCAGGTTCACCGCCGTCGCATGGCGAGCAGCTCCGTCGCGCCCAACCTTAGCCAATTCGTGTCTCTCCCCCTGCTGATCTACCCGTCGTGCCGGCTCCGGTTAATTTGGTACAAGACCAAGGCAAATAGCATCATCTACAAGTGCCCGAACAACCACTTGGTTTGTTTTTCATCTCATGCCTTAATTCATTTGATTAGTACTGATTCGGTTGATATAATATTAGTGATTATTAGTTGATATAATATTAGTAGGATTTGTTGATTATTATTGATTCGGTTGATATAATATTAGTAAGATTTGTTGCTTATTAGTGATTCGGTAGATATAGAATTATCCACAATTGTTGATTATTAATGATTTGGTTGATATAATTTTATGTCTATAGAATTATCCAATTTATTGATGAAAGCCACATTTGTTGTTTGTTCTTTTAGGGGGACCCTAACTCATGTCAGGAAGTTTATTATGAAAATCAATACATCAATCATTTGAAAAAATTCCACCCTCATTTGCTGCCGCCAAACTATCAATCGTTCACCAGTTTAGTTGGTGCAACGCCAGCACTAGGAGCGGCACAACCATCTAGTGTTGTGTATTCGCCGGGGCAGGTGCAGGAGCCACCACAAGCAAATTCAGAATTTTTGGAACAATGGAATCAGATGAAGTGTGTCATTTCTGATCTGAAGGTGGGGATGAGTGATTTGAAGATAGCGAGTAATGAAACAAGGCTTGAACTTGCAGACCATAGAGAGCAACTTAATGACATTATGGCGGAAATTGGCTATCGGAAGAAGCGCAACAAAAATCAAGGATTCTGCATGCAGGGCATCATCATCGCTATTGTGGTCTTGATAATAGGTTTAGTGCTTGGTAGCTATATCACAAGTGATCGTCTAAGAAATTTGAGTGAGGCAAAGTTGTGTTGATTTGTGAGTGAGACCCCTCTTCGTAGTGTACTTTAATTTGTGTTGGTTTTAAGTGTGCTTTGAAACATTTGTCATCATGCATGTTGTTTGTGTGAAATAAACCTTTCTAAGGTCTTGTTTGTGTTGATATTTCAGTTTGAATTTTACTTGTTGTTGCTGTCCATGCATGTTGAAATATTGGTGACTTGTATCAATTTCAAGCTATTTTCGGCTTCACCGTGTTGGCGGGTGCATATGAAAGCCGCCGTAGTAAAGATCCCTGTTGGCGGTCGATATAAGCCACCCGCCAGCAGAAATGGGACCATTTGTGCTGGCGGTTGGCTTATGTAGGCCGCCCCCACTAAACCTTCTATGCTGGCGGTCGACATAACTCGTCCGCCAGCATAAATGGTACCATTTGTGCTGGCGGGTCGCTTGTGTCGCCCGCCAGCAGTGATGCTTCAATGTTGGCGGTTGCTGTCCCGGCGCCCCTGCGCCCCACTTTGCTAGCGGTTGATAGTTGCACCCGCCAGCACGCTAATTTGCTAGTGCCAGGACAAATCGTTTCTGGCCTAATGAATGTTTGGCTACATTAACTCGTGAATACAGTCCACCGCTACTTGATCTGCTCTTTTAATGACACGTTTGCAGCGGTCATGCAAACTTGTTGTGACGTGATTGGCGCTGGTGATTGAATCAATGCAGTGTTCTAAAGCTGGTGCGTGCGATAGACTTTTACCTTGGTATCTGCAGAATATGCTCTGGCGCCCTACAAACGCGAAAGGAGTCAGTATTTGAGTAGCACACCACAAAATTCCTGCAATTGAAATACATGTCATATCATTTTAGAATGATTCGCTCTCAACAAAATAACACGCTGTCATATATATATAATGTTGCTTACAAACAAATGTTGTCATGCAATCACTTTCACATTTCACCTTAAAATTTTGTTTAAAAAACTCCTGCAACAACGCGCGGGGTATCACCTAGTTTCATATGCACCCATGACATTTAATTTTATGACTCATTAGGAAAACTTTCATCTAGATGAAGCTGGTTTGTGCTCTCTTCTTTTTATTCTGTCACATCGTTAAAAGAAATCCTTGCCACTACTCCTGAGTAAATGAGAATGACATGTTTATTTGGCGAGTGGTTGATGCTGATTTGTTCTGAGAGAAAAGTACCGTTGGCAGGTGGTTGGTTTGTTTTGAGATAAAAGTATTATTGACTGGTGGCTGATAAGCCAGATATATAGGTCAATTCCGGGAGTGATTAAAATGTGCATTTATGATTTCCAATGTACCAACTGATTCTATATAAGTATGCATTTATTTAGTAGGGGCGTGATATATATGATGGAAAATCTAGATAAAAAATTTGCATTGGATCGGACATGCGTAATAAGAAGCATTTTAATCAACAGTCGAAGAAGCCAAAAACTGAGCATTTTTTTCTTAAAAACGAGTATTGTAAAACAGACGGAGACACCGCACAAAATATATACTCCCCGTTCTTAAATATATGACGTTTATGACAAGTAAATTAGTTTTTAACTAATTATTAGCTTAGTTCTAAATGACATATTTAAGAACAAAGGTAGTATATATGCACAAGTAGTACTGTAGTAGCTTTATAACTCTAGCTAGGCAATAGCATACAGCAGGAAACACATACTTGTAAAATCATGGTAGATCTTGTAAAATCCTATTAGGTATTAAATATTTCCCAGCGATGGATTTCACCATATATATTGTCACAAATGCTCTCTTACATCATTTGTCTTTCGATTTCTTTTTTTCCAATATTATTATTCTCCACTTCGGTTGAAAATCTTGTTATTCTCTACAGAGAGAAGAAAATTAAAGGAATATATATATATGTATATGTACTGTGTAGGAAGCCGCAGGATAGCAACAGGGGAACAATAAGATCACGTGAGTGCCCACTGCCCGTCGGGACCGGCCGGGAGGCCACCGCTATATAGATATGGGGTTCGAGTGCTTCATTCTTGGTCCTCCATTTCAAGCTCCACAGCCTACACTACTACTCGGCCTCTGCCCCCGTCTCTCTCTATCTCTCTTCTCTTGCCTCCATTGGGCAATAAGCTTCCAGGCCGCGTGGCTTAGCTTAGAGCTCTGTGGTGTGCGCGTGAGGCATAGTAGAGAACGAGAGATGATGTCGAGGGAACGCAAGAAGCAGCAGGCGGCCGCCGCCGCTCATCTTCAGGAGAAGCTGAAGATCCTCCGCTCCATCACCCACTCCCACGCTGTAATAATCTCGATCGATCACCTTTGCTCATCAATCCTGGGCTGGCTCTCCATATCTTCGTTTCTTCCTCGTGCTTCTGTTTTCCCAATTCTTTCACCTTTACTCACCATGGCCACAACAAACATGCGCGCAGCTGAGCAACACGTCCATAATCATGGACGCGTCGGCGTACATCAAGGAGCTGAAGCAGAAGGTGGCGAGGCTGAACCAGGAGATCGCCTGCGCGCAGGACGCGCTCATCAGCAGGCGCAACTCCTCCTACCCGACGGTAGTACTCGCATCGCTTCGCTTCGCATACTACTCGATCTCCATGCCATGTGTTAATTGTACATGTGTTGTAGATAGACAGGTGATGATGCACATAATGCTCAGAAGCTAGCTCTTAGGGACCCATATACACACACATGATGCTAATTTGTTTCGTGGTATCACTGCCAGTAGAAGGAAGTATCTAGTGGTGGTACTGGCACATATACTGCACCATCCAGTTCACATGCTAGCCAATCGCTCCGGATTATTCAGTCATCAGTACTCCTCATCAGTAGTGTAGGGCCGTCGTATAGTTCACATGTGCAGCGTTAAGGCTCCTCCATTCGATCCCATGCCTGCCACTGCCATGCCTGCAGTATTATTGATCAGCTGAGCTGATGATCGAGCTGATTGATCCATGATAACACGGGTGGACCGGGCGCACTGATATATACGGCTATGGGTGGGATGCAGGTGACCGTGGAAACCCTAGTAGGCGGCCACGGCGGGTTCCTCATCAACGTCTTCTCCGACAAGAGCTGCCCGGGGCTGCTCGTTTCCGTGCTCGAGGCGTTCGACGAGCTGGGGCTCAGCGTTCTCCAGGCCACAGCGTCCTGCGCCGACTCCTTCCGCCTCGAGGCCGTGGGTGGAGAGGTAGAAATCAAATCACGACTAACTGGTTGATTGATTGGTTGATCGATTCTTCGTTCTTGGCCTATATATAGCATGCTAATTCTAGCTCCTTGCATTGCATTGCTGCGTGGTGCTGTGCGCGCAGAACGTGGACGAGCATGTCGTGAAGCAGGCCGTGCTGCAGGCCATCAGGAGCTGCTCCTCCTCCGAGAGCGGCAGCGAGCACGACGAGGAGTAGGCAGGCGGCGGAGAGCGCGTAAGCGCACACGCCTGGCCGCCGGTCACCCGATCGATCGAAGATCCTCCTTCCCTTGAGCGTCTCAGGAAGAAGCTGCCGAGATCGCTTTGTCTGCTCGTCCATTTCCTCCCCCTTTCCTGTATTTTTGGCTTCTATATCTCCTCTACTATCGCTGGCGACATGAGTAGTAGTGTAGCTCCCTATTGCACTTGATGATCCGGTGAATTCCATCCATTTCCTGCGCAATAGTATTAATTAGCTAGGGGAGCGTCATGATTTATATATATATGTCGATCGTGCAAGTAAGAATTAATGATGGGAGGTTGGAAGCAAAGCTGAATGGAGGGAGCTAGCATTCAACTGCCCTTCTTCCGTATGTACTAATAATATTCATGCAAGTTATATGTCCATATATGCAGCCTCTGGCCTCTCCTGAACGATATGATGATGAGTCCACCATGATGAGATGAAATCACTATGAACTTCCAAACTGATTATTCATGAAGGCAGCTAGCATTGGTAACCCAATTGATGCGTGGTACTGTGGTAGTGCCAAGAAACCTGTTCTCGCTCCCTTCCCAAATTGCTGCTAGCTCCCTCACACGGTGCTTAATTTGCATGGTACTGGTAAATCGGAACCTCTAGCTATCCAGCTACTCCCTGATCGAAACAGCTAGCGCCTGAAGAAGAGCACGGATGGATGAGATATTTTACAATATACTCAAGTTGATCTGCCCAAACGCGTACACGCGCCGTGTTCAAAACCTGTAGGAGTCACGGGTTCCGAGAACACAGGAAGGCAGCCAATGGGAAGCTAGCCCCCCCGCCCGAGGCGTGGTCATTCCTGCCCCGCCTGCCTGCGGCCTTTCCCAGCGCCGAGGTGGAGCTCTAGTGGCAAGGCAAAACACGTTCCGTGTCGTGTCACTCTCACGCCGTCCCAGCGATCGCGTCCACCCACCCACCACCACCACCACCACCACCACCGTCACCGGCCGTGCGCTCTCCATGGATGATGATGAGGCGCCCTAGCAACGCAACGCAAGCAAGGGCCGGGAGAGAGCTGGCGCGGCGGCGAGGCAGTTATTTAAAAAAAGCTGCCGTGCCATTTCTTTAGGGAGCACGTCTACCCGCAACGGAGGATCGGCAGCAGGCAGCGGGCATCCACGCCATGCACCCCTGATCCTGGCGGTGGCAGCCGCATCGATCGCTACAACGCTCTCGTGACAGACGGCTCCGCGTCGCCTGTGACCCCCCGCGGCCCTGCGCCCGGGGAGCGCAACGGACAACCCGCGGCCTGACTGACGAGCGCGCGCGGCCGCGGACGCATCGATGGATGCCCGGCCGCCGCAGGCGTCGCGGCGCGCGGAGGCGGCAGGGGCAGGCCGGGGCGTCGTGCGTGCCGTGGCGTGGCGTGCCGTGCCGTGTCACCACCACCACCACCACCACTACACCGTGCTAGCTGCATCGCTACGCCCTAGCTAGCCCTCCCTATACGCACGAATACGTACTACGCCTAGTATACCCGCCCGGCTTCGTCGTGGCGACAACAGCCAGCCGGGGCAGCCGCCTGCTGCTCGCCCCGGCCGGCCGCGTCCGGCCAGGGCGCCCCCGTACGCGGCTCGCTTGTCGCCTCCCCACACGCACACGGGGTGGGCGCGGCATGCCTGCTTGCTTTCACCTGGGCCTGGCCCTGCCCAACCGAACGAACTAGCTCCGCGCACCACACAGCTAGGCCCCGGCCGCGCGGCCGGCACGCCGCCGCTGCCCTCTCCCAGTCCCTCCTCCCTGCGGCTCACGAGAGGGATTCGCGCCAGGCGGCGAGGCTTTCAAGTCTGGCGTCCTCTCGCTCGCGCCCCAGCCAGACGTGCAAGCCCGGACGCGGACGGGGGGGCCTTTGGCCGCACGCAGGCGGCTGCTGCTCGTGAGGCGACAATTAGGGAGGGCACTGCCGCGCCGGGGCTCTGCGGTCTGCGCTGGTCATTGCCACCGGACCCTGACTGACGAGACGTTCAGTTGAAACAAGCCGGGTAGGATCGGTGTGTGCCAGCGGGCATCGTCCACGTGAAACCGGCACAGGGAGGCATGTGGGCTGGAATTGGAGTGGCTCCATGTCCATGTGAATACCAACAGTATCAAGTGCGTGAACAACAATGTCATGTATGAATAATATGAAGTTAAATTTTCAAAAAAAAAAGTTAACATCCATTCTTCAACAAAAAAAAAGGTGAAGTGAACTGCAATGGCACCATATGAGTGAAACAGATCAGAGGAAGTTGATTACTTACAACTCAGTCGGTAAATCTGCGATTCCATCGAGACAAAATCTCATTGTTTTCAGTCTGCAAATTGTCCTGGTAGGGTCAATCAATACCTCAGCCTCTTGGTCTTGTTCTCCTGGTTTAGAAATGCAACACCAAGGAGGGGCTCGGATCCCAGTCTCTAGGAAGTATACTTCAGATTTGGACTAATCCAGGCAATTACAAGAACAACCCCTCTCATCCAAAGAGGTGGTAACATTGCCAACCGAATACTCAAGTTGATCTGCTGTAAGGAACTGGCTGTACAATAGAAACGGGATTCTCTTCGTTGAACAATTCAATTTGGTTCCTCATCACCTAATAGCAGCTCTGTAATGAAATTAGACGCCGTCAGCACTCTTTCGAGCCATCTTCACTCTGTCATAATCAGCCTTCCATATTCTGTAGGCTTCCCTAACTTCATCCAGCTGCGAATCAGGTATGGCAGCAAAACAGTCCAAGTTCTCTACCCATTCCTCCCACGGTGGCATAGATGGATCCAAGAATTTCGCTAGCTCCGGCAGAAGAGCCGCCTTGTAGAATTCCTCAACCCCCTTCATGACTTCCGCCGATTTGTTCATTGACTCGATCCCAGGGCGAACAAGTCTCCCTTCCTTATTTTTCGTGCAGAAACTGTTATCTTTAAGGATCAGAACTTCTGAAGGGGCTATTGGTAGAACAATTCTAGAAAACTTTGCTAGAGACAATTCTATGATATCTTTGGGTAGTAATCCACGCTTCACTGCCACTGCAGTTCCAACCATCTTCCGGATCTGAGGTCAAGAAAAAGAAAAGCATGGCTACATCACAACTCACGTGTGCATAATATTTTTTGTAATTGGGTATCAAAGATAATTGTACACACTGAATACTGAGCATCACAGATCAGAATTTTTTTAAAAAAAAACTTATGGACTTGTTAGTTCATGCATACTTCTTACTTCTCAGAAGGACTAGTTTCTTAATATGATAGCAGCTATCATAATTTATAAAATAGTAATAACAATTAGCAAGCTGGTTTGTAAAGAGGAGCCGAGATTTGAAACAACCGAGCAGATGCATATACTGTAGCATCAGCAAACCCCCGAAAAACACAACTCAGAGCAAAGAAAGTGGAATACTTTAAAATTATCTTGTGAAAGTTACTTTTCCTTGATTGGTCGCAAAGATAGTATCATGTTAATAATGATTTGGTAACACATTATACATACCTGATGTAGCATAAAAGATACTCCGCATATGGTCAATTCAACAAATTGAATTCCTGATGAACTCCGCAATTCTCCACAAGAACATGTAATGATATCTCTGAAATGTGAAGCATTTAATCTATCACTCTCATCAGGCTCATATAGCCACCTAGCTTGAATCTGCACCCGGTTCTCAGAAAGTTTGGAAGCATCATTCACACAATTGTCTTTGGATACACCAGAATCAGTCATTGACGAAACATTGAAGTCTTCATCATGATCTGGAGTGTTCTCTTCGGAGCATTCTTCCATGCCCATTTCAGAAGATGTAGGCTTCAATGGCAAACTTGCTCCTTTGGCCCTGTGGTGTCTTCCCGCAAGAACTTTTCTGTACTTGGCACGTGCAGTGTAATTATGAAATGGGTGGTTTCCCTACAAGTTGAGAAAGATTGTGTAGACATATTAAAGTTGGTGTGCATGCAAAACAAAAGGATGACGGAAATTATTCTGAAATAAGGTCTCTCCCCAACATGTTGTGTAAAATATTATTAGCATAACCAATAATCTGGTGGTAATTCAGGGACATGTTAGTGTTACAACTATATTCAAGACGTGTCTTGGGGTGAAAGAGGGTGTATTTGAGAAGTGAAATGGTTGGGCTCGGTTTTCTAGAAATTTGCATTAGGCCAACCAGTAGTTGTCTGGCAACTGTCATGTGTAATTTCAGAGAGAACACTGAACTAGGTGTCTCCACTTCTTAAGTTGTGTCAGTGCCACAAAGTTCATACTCGGAACCTTCAAAGTTTGTCAAAAAGGAGGCTGAAGTTCACCGAAGCCACTGGAAAAGAAGCAACAAGTGAACATGCTCAGTCGCTTGCCTAGCTAAGCATTCTTAAATATTCTGCTTCTGCTAAGCTGGTTTCCAGGTTTTATTTTCTATCATTTTATTGAAAATATCACAGTCATCCCTAAGAGATTCAGGTACATGCCAGATTAGAATTCAAGATTAAGGTTCATGGGCAAACCAGACATGTTTGGTGACCTCTTCTGTAATATACTTGTCGAATAAAACGCATGCTGTCATGCCTCATTATTAATCACATATCTGTGTGTCCCCGCTAAACACATGAATGTTATCATACCATTCATGGAAGGGTATCCCATTGTTTTGCAGCAGGGTTACAGAATGGGATAAGAGACACAATTAAATGGGCATACCTTGAAACCTTTCAGTATGTTGTTGAATTCTGACAAGTGTTCTTGCACTTCTTCAGAACTACAACCATCTTTAATTCCAATAGTTTTAGCAGGAAGAAGGTAGAAGTACTCACGGTATAAGCACTCCTTTCTTACATCAAAACTCCTGTAATTAATGCACAACAATACAAACATAGTTATTTAGGTATAATCCAATGAATCGTCTGACCTCGATTATATCGGTAAATATGAACGATCACTTTACCTTTGTGCAGGCAAGATACTAAAAACTCTGACATTGCTCGGCAAATTTGAGTTAATAAAACTGGCAAAATGAATGCCATCAGGATCATTATCCCACGCTCTATCAGGGATTTCCATTTTAAGGGAGATCATCGTAGCCAACGAATGTACCTGAAATTAGTCCGTTCTAAGCATGCATACAAGCCATCGTTAGCTGAAAAAAAACTTTCTTCATAAATTTAAGAGGTTAAGTGGTTAATGCCTACCCCTTTATCAGTTCGGCTACTCCTCTCCCACCCAACCTTTTGAAGTTTTCCATAATTGCTCTCAAGAATGCCTCCTGCCTTGAAGATGGCAGACTCCAAAACTGACTCAATGGCTACAGAACAAGCAAGAGAGATTAATCTACATCTCATACTGATAACCCATCACGTCAATACTTACAACAAAAGCCAGGGCAATTCTCCTGAGTGTTCGAGAACAAAAATAGCCAGGGCAGCTATTGAAGCTTGTGATGCAAACAATCATACTCGTGCACTCATTAATAGTATTTTTGTCAAGTGGTGTGACCTTTCACAAACATGCGATTGGATTGCAAAACAACACTCTGAAAGTTTGAATCCTTCGTGAATACACCAAAAATAACTGCTAGAGGAACCAGGATTTGCTCCCTGGGTTCTTCCATTCCAGCATCAGAGCTCGAATGAACAGGACTAGTAGCAACAACAATGCAATGCAATGCAATGCAATAAGGCACTAGCACGAAAAGAGCCATTCGGTGCTACACTGCTACCAGTCAGGACGGTGCACCAATTTAAGCTGCACCGAGCAACCCTTAAATTAATTTGCGACCAAAAAAAATATTTGGTAATCAGTACGAACTCAAAACACAGAGAGCGCTGGTATAGAAATTCAGTGCTTACTGGAGTCCACGCTAAGCTCCCGCTGCTTTTGAAGGCCTGCCATGAAAGCACATCGCAATCGCATCAATCACAGCCCCACCATTTTCCTTGCGGGAAAAAAAAAGGTGACAAGTAAAAACCTCGGTATTCGGTGCCGACGTAACCGACGCGGAGCACAACCCTCTTCTTCCGCGCCGACTCCCATCTCATCCCGCCGCCCACATCGCCGGCGGAGGCGTCAGGCGGAGGCGGAGAAGGATGCGGTGGTGCCGCGGGTGCGGGGGCGGATGCGGAGGAGGAATAGCAGATGGTGCTGCGCAGGACTCTAGGGGTCGCGCAACTCGCGACAAGGATGGAGGAGATTGGTCTCCGGAGAAGCCACGACGACGTCCCGGCGGCGGCAGCCATCGGCGGCGGGACGGGGCGGCTCACGTGGAAGGAGCAACGGGGGATAGGAAAGAGAAGAAGACGAACTCAGTGGTATAGCCGTATAGAAGTGAGAAAGCTTCTGGGCCCGAACTGCGTCATGGGCTTCGGCATTTTATGGGCTTCCTTAGACCGACTCCAGCAGTGCGCCGATGCGCATCTGCATCTATGGCCTCCTTGAGGAAAGAGAGAGAAGATGGACGAGGTGCGCTTCCGGCAAGAACACCTCCATCCCCCCTCGCGCATACCACAGCGGTCGTTGGCTCCCGCAGGCAGATGGAGCTCGAGGAGGGGCGGAGGCTCGACCTCGAGCTCAACGGCGCGACTCCGGCAGCACGGGAAGAGCGCGGAAGGGGAGGAGAAGAGGGAAGAGCGCGAAAGGGGGGCTCCCGCGGACGGGGAGAAGAGGGGCAGCACCGGCCCCTGCGGCGGCCGTGGACCTCCTCCGCGGCGGCCATGTACCTCACCGCGAATCGAGCCGTGGGAGATCGAGCGCGGGGATGGAGATGGAGCCGGAGGGGTGGGGGCGGAGATGGAGCCGCCGCGACCTCGATCCCACGGGCCTCGCAGGATCTCCGGCGCGGCCGCGGTCCGCGGCGGGACGCCGGCCTCTCCCGGCGCGGCGCGGCGAGCCCCGACGGCGGTGGGAGCAAGGCGGAGGCGCGGTCCGTGGTGAGGCAAGGGGGCGCATCTTCCGGATGCGGCGCCGGCCTCTCCCTCCGCCCGCCGGCGGTCTGGATGGGCGCTGCGCCGCGCGGGGGCCCGACCTCGACCCGGAAGAAGGAAGGGGAGGGCGGGATGGAGGAAGGAGGCCGGGACCCGCGGGTGGTTAGGATGGGGGAAGCCCCCGGACCCCCCGAGAATGCGGACCGACCCCCGCTTGCCGCATTTTGCGGCCACTGTTGCGGCTCTTGCTGGAGCCGCTACGGTGCACTTCCGATCTGCATTTTGCGGATGCCGCTTATGCGCATCTGCCGGAGACACGATCTTATGTTGGGTTTCCTATGAGAGGCCGGAAGAGATCAGCACTTCCCATATATTTAAGATTGAGTTAAATACACCGAGTCCTTCAACTTATCACCGTGTGCCATTAGAGCAACTCCAAGAGACTAGCTATCTTGCCTTAACTAGCTAAAAAATAGAAAATTTGTCCAAAAACTCAATCCAACAGACTAACTAAACTTGTTCTAGCTATCCTCCACTAGCTAAACCGGGGGCTTCGCTAGCCATCTTTGGCTAGTCACTCCTGCTAGCTATCCCCTTGTACATGAGTATGGCAGGCGGGACTCACTAGCGGTGGAGCATACGGAGAGTTGATTTAGCTAGTCTGTTGGATTTCATAAAATTTTTACTAGATATTTCATTTTACATACTAGCCAAATCAGTAATTTAACTAGTGATATTTAGAGAGACTCTTGGAGTTGCTCTTAGGTCCACGAATTTGAAAAGTCGAAATCCAACACCCTGAACTTATTAAGTTCTGTCACTTAGGTCCATACTCCTTCACAAAGATGCATATATGCCCTTAACTTTTATCATCTTCTTAGTCTATCTCCCTCTCCTCTCTCTCCGTGGCACCTGCTCTTGCACGCCAAGGTCAGCCGCCGGCGTGCACATCGCTGCAGTGCGCACCCTCCGTCATGTCGCCGCTCTTTCGGTTGCGGCCAATGCCTCCTCAACGTCGGCGTTGTTGGGCAGCAATAAGTGGCAAAAGTGCGTGGCACCGCCAAGCACCTCGCCATGTGCATCCTCTGGGCACGACAGCGGCTCGGCACGGGGGCGTGGCTAGGTCGTCGCTGATGACCACCTGGAGTACCGTGACTTGGCCGCCGCGGTGGCCCGCAGCTGGTGCGGAGTCATGCCACCCTTGCCCGTGGATCTGAGATGTGTGCCGCTAGCTTGATTTGAGGGTGGCCCTGCTTGGCGGAGCGGGCGTGAGTGAGCGGTCCTGCGCTCCGCCTCCATCCTGGCCGCTGGCGCGGAGAAGAGAAGGGCGAGCGCCAATGCGACTAGGGACAACCAGTGCATGCGGCGCCGGGAGCTCTCCTTGGAGAAGATGGCGAGGAAGCCAGTCGGCCTCCAGTGCGCGTGGCGGTGAGATGTCACGGTCGTTGGAGCGTGCGGAGGAGGGCACGGGCCGCCAAAGCTCATGGACACGTGAGCGCCAGAGGGAGGCTGCCGGAATGGAGATCGACATTGAACAAGACGAGGAAGAAGAAAGATAGAGGGTGAAAACCATGGAGGGGTAATAATTATAGGGGCTTTATTATTCATCTAGGTGGCAGCCACATCAGCACGCCACGTTGGACCTAACAGCTCAACGAAGAGGTATGGACCTAAGTGACACAACTTAATAAGTTTAGTGTGTCATATTTGAATTATGCGAGTTCGTGGACCTAAGTGGTACGCGGTGACAAGTTCAAGGACCTACAATGTATTTAAATCTTTAAGGTTTGTGCAATGATTTACATTCGTTTGATCACCATCCCTAATTCTTAGCCTCTCTGTCTCTCTCCTGCTACCCTCCCTCCCCTGCATGCAATTTGTGCGACGAGTTCAAATAAATGTTTGTCTCAATCTATTATCTTTATACTTGAGTGTTAAAAGAAACCACCACGTTCGTCGAGAGGGTCTAGAAATTCTCACGTCAATCCAAAAAAGAGAAGAATATACACCGTTAGATTTTATGAAGATCTAAAGGTCTAGATTAATCCAAAGAATACACAAAATCGGAATTAAAATAAGGAAATCCAAAGAGTCCATATTCAATACAAATACAATTAATAAATTCATAAATTTGGAATTAAAAATAAGTATCTTTATACTTGAGTGTTAAAAAAACCACCACGTTCCCCGAGAGGGTCTAAAAATTCTCACCTTAATCCAAAAAAGAGAAGAATATACACTGTTGGATTTTATGAAGATCTAAATGTCTAGATTAATCCAAAGAATACACAAAATTGGAATTAAAATAAGGAAATCCAAAGAGTTCATATTCAATACAAATACAATTAATAAATTCAGAATTAAAAATAAGAAAAATAGTAGTTAATTAAAAAAGAGAAGAGTTTGGATTGTTTGATTTTTGAAGATCTAACGATTCATATTATTATGAGAAAAAGGAATTCACACGTTAATCTAAAAGGGAGAAGAGTTTGGACCGTTGGATTTTATGATGATCTATTCATATTATTCTAAAAAATGAAATATTTTTATCCATAATTTCCTTTCCTTATGGCACTCCGTACTTGAATACATATGCAATATTTTTTATTGCCTAACATTAGGTGCTGGACTTGAATACAAACCTGAATCCGCATGGATTTTTTTTAATTTCCTAACAAACTTTGGTAAGCTTTTTGAGACTTCTCCTTAATGGATTGTGGAGTATGTCACATACTTGAAACTAAAAGAGGGATATAGATTAATGCGACTCTACAAATTACATGAAAGCAAGTTTTTTAATCACATGGTATAGAAGTGATGCTCACATACAACACACACTTGCCCCTCCCTCTATGAGCACTTCCGCATGAGTGAGCTGACAAATCCTCGAGATAGATTAATTCACCACTAGTCTGACGATCTAGATCAATCCAAAGAATCCATATCTAATATAACTAATAAATAAATATATATATATAAATTTAGGATTTTAAAAAACAAGAAAATTAGAAGTAGATTTCTATACGGATTGAGAAGAAAAATAGCAAAATAAAATAGTTCATACTAAATACAATTAATAAATAACTAAATTTGTTATAAAAGGTAAGGAAAGTTAATACTGTGCTTATAAATAATATGCTTAACCACCACAAATCGACTGCAAGTATTTGATATGTCCTTAATTCCTTCTCCACCTTTAATATGTTGTGATTTTACGAGTCTATATTGGAACATTCCTTTAATAAACATCTCATTTACAATATGATTAGTTAATATCTAAATTTGAATACAATAATATAATATATTCTGGTAGAAGAAGAGAAATAGTCAAATTCAATTAGCAGTTGTTTGCAATTAGACCAACAACACCGAACACACGAGAGGATCAGAGCTAGCAACCGGCATTGCCGCCAGGTACGACAAGCTCGCGCGAGAGGTGTTGGATCCTCACGCTGGGAGGTGGAGTACTGAGACTCTACACAATGTCAACACCGGAGACTCAGAAGTCGTGGAATCAGGGTGACAAATTTCACCCGACAAAAGTAAGGGAAAATGAGGGAGGGAGAGGGGGGAGGTCATATTCCACCGCTACATGAGTCTGTCCCTATATCAAGATGAACCTTCAAGATTGCCTATCCTAGCAACTGCCATCGCCACCTGGTACGACGAATTGGCCCAGAGAAGTTAGATCCATGTGCTTGGAGGTGGAGCACTTGAAATTCTACACAAGTTAGCGTCTGAGTCAGACTCAAAAGCTGCGAAATCAGAGAGGCATAGTTCGCCCGACAAAAGTTCGCCCGACAAAAGTAGGGGGAAACTAAGAAGGAGGTGTTGTCAGGGTGGAGAGGAAGATGAGGGGGATCAGATGGACCTATGCAACTATTGCATGAGCCAGTACCTAGATTAAGAGGAACTTTCAAAGTTGCCTACGCCAACAACCGCATCGTAGCTATGTACAACGAGCTCACCGGAAAGAATTAAATCCACACGCGGTGAAGCATTGAAACTCTACACAAGAACAATTTTGAGTCAGACTCGAAAGCTGCAGAATTAGAGAAGTAGAGTTTGCACGACAAAAGTAAGGGAGAAAGAGGCATTGTCAGGGTGGTGAGAGAGTGTGTGCGCGCGCGCAAAGAGAGAGGAGGGATGAAGGGACCTGTGCCACCGCTACACTAGCATCTCCCTAGATCGAGAGGAACATCCAAGATCGCCTACGCCAGCAACTGGCACCGTTGCCAGGTATGACAAACTAGCTAAGAGGAGTTAGATCCACGCATTGGGAGGTGGAGCATCGAGACTCTACACAAGTTCAATGCCTAAGTCGGACTCAGAAGCCGCAAAATCAGAAAGACATAGTTCACTCGACAAAAATAAGAAAGAGATAGGCGGAGAGAGAGATTCGTAGAGGGACCGAAAGATGCCAGAGAGGGTGATTTACGATTTAAATCCAATATACAAAGCTGCAGAGTTTGCAATATATGTGAGGGTGCAGTAAAGCATTCATTGTGTCATTTGCTATTGGATTTCCATCCACCAATCTAAGACCACACCCAAACAAGTACCAATACTAATTCCGAAATCGATGCACCAATATCTACATGAAGATTGAGTGTTAATGATTCAAAAAGATGAATAACAAGTCATATATAGGCATAACTTTATCAAATCTAGTTGCGCTATAAGCGCGGGCCAACTTGCTAATTTTTTTCTAAATAAATGTTTGGTTCAACTTCTTTTTTCAAATAAATGTTGGTCTAACTCTTTCCAAGAAATGCAGATCTAACTTTTTTTTAATGCGATATGTGAACTCGTGAAGCTACTATCTGATCTGGTTTTGGTTCACAAAAGCGAATCGCAGCAACAGCTACACCAACTAAACACGACTGCGAAAAAGAATCATGCATGCAGTTGCTGCAAAAAGACGATTTGGGCACACCAGATGACCAGCATTACTAATAGGATGTCATATCATCGTGCGTCTTTGAGTTTATTCGGCTTCCATGTTTATGTAATATTTTCCTTTCATAACAAATCAGTCGTGCAACTCAGCAGAAGTTGTGGAAACACTTTTGATTCCACAATCGAAGTAATTGAAAAGCGTACTACGTACAATTAACACCTGATGAAACACAGATTTCAAAACAAAAATCTAATTTCATCACCTTGCCAACCTCACAAACCTGTAAATCAAATGAAGCATTACGACATTAGTTCAACTGAACTTTAAGCACCCCTTTTGACACACGACAGTTCTGAACTGAACAGTACACTGTACCACCACAGGCTGCAGCCAGCGCAAACCGCGCTCACTCAACTCACGACTTCACGAGTAGTTCACCTTCCTGCAGTTGTATCGGATCTCGCCGTCGGTCCCGGTGAGCGGGCCGAGGCTGGCCATCCTCACCATGGCATCCGCGAAGTCCCTCCTGAACGCGTCGCCGTTCGCGGCGTAGAACCGCACGAGCGCGTCGGTGACGCCGCCGCCGGCGATCAGCTGCTGGTCCGAGTGCAGGACGCCCCTTCCCCGCAGCAGCGGCGCGTAGTACCCGCCGTCGAACCGCGCGGGCGTCGTGTCGAGCGGCGCCAGGTTGTCGTCGCCGCTGCCGGCGGCGCGCGGGCACACGGCCCGGAGCGACGCCGCGAGGGCGCCGTCCAGCGTGGCGGTCTCGTTGTAGAGGCGGTCCCGGAAGTTGGTGCAGCGGGAGAAGCCCAGCGTGTGGCCGCCGGAAAGCACGACGAGGTCCTGCAGGGAGAGGCCGTGCGAGGCGAAGCTGGAGGCGAGGCGGTCGAGATTGAAGGTCGGCGCCGGGATGCTGTTGTTCGCCGCCGCCTGGCTCGCCGTGCGCGCGTCCCGGCGGCCCAGCGGCACGTTGTACGACGGTCCTCCCAGCTGCACGGAGATGTCAACGACGGATTATATTATATGCTTGGCGATTGGCGTGCATGAATGACGACGTAAAGGTTTTTGTGTGCAGCAACAATGGAGGCGCGAGCTAGAACTTAACGGACCGCGACGACGGAGTCGCGCGCCGCGACGGCGACGATGTCGGCGCAGGATACGACGTTGCCCCTGCAGGCGCCGTTGACGGCGGCCTTGATGCGGTCGATCACGTCGAAGCCGCGGACGGAGTTGGCGTTCGGCGAGGCGCCCTTCTCGCCGGTGAAGAAGGGCGTGTCGTCCAGGAGGATGGACCCATCGCACCCCTGGGAATCAATGGAGCACGTACGCACAAAGATCAGGACACAAACCACCTGAGAGAATTTCGAAATGCAATCTGCTTGCACGAGGCGCGTCATGCGTGCGCACATTGACGAAGCAGTCGTGGAAGTGCAGGCGCAGGAGCGAGGCGCCCATGCGCGGCTCCGCCGCCACGGCCTCCTCCACCACCCGCTTGATGGTGGGGAGCGCCGCGGGGCACGCCTTGTCGTAGAAGTGCGGGTCCAGGAGCTGCCCGCTGCCGGGCGTCGCCAGGAGAGCCAATGCCACGGCCGCGACGACACATGCCGCCACGACGAGCCGGCGAGACAACGAAGCAGCCATTCGCTAGCCCAATAGCTAGCTTTCCGATCAAAAGCACGGGTTGAGACTTGAGATCACCTAACTAACTAAACTAATCGAGCTGTCACTCAACTTATTCGCCGATCAAGACAGCTCGAGGGTGTGCGAGAGGAGACGGCACTGCAGGAAGCGCTTATATAGCCTGTGGATTTGACCCCGTCGACTCATCAGCTCGGTTAGCAGCTACCAGCTAGCAAAAGCTAAGCTAGCGACGAGCAAAAGGTTTTACTAAAAGAATTGAGATAAGTAGGTATGCAATGGGGCATAAGGTTGCCTCGGCATGGAAACGCTCTCAGGATTTCCAGGTGGTGGGCAGGAAAAATGGGAGGCCGAATGGGATGGAGTGCGGTGACTGTGAGGCTTTTGTTGCTCAACGATTTAACTAACGGGTCGACCTCATGATAATCCGCTAATGCCTAACGACCGCCGGCACCTAATTAATCGTGGCCGGGGGGAAGCTGCAGCCTCGATTGCTGGACAGGCGGGCAGGCTTGATGGGATGAAGGTGATCTAATCGACCTACCTACAGCTGCTAAGCTGAGTTGATCGTACTTGCTGCTTCGTTAAGTGGGGTTTTATATGCATCTAGCACGATGACGACGACAACCACAGACAAACTTTGTGAGGTACTACCCTGCTAGGCTGCTACATGTAACGTTCAGCTTCTGTACTACTGCCAAGATTTTGGTCTTGTTTTGAGCCTCCGAACTAAAAATTAGTCTGATGTTTAGATACCAATTAGGATAACTAAAATAAGCTAATTAGAAAACCAATTGCGTATGTTGTAGGCTCTTAGCTAATTTGTGAATAGAATCCAGGCCATCATCGATCCTAATTAGATCACGATTATCCCAATATGAGCTAAATCATGAGCATAATTGTAGTACAATATGAGCAAAATCATGGAAAACATTGGACTGATTTTTTTTAGATAATGATTGGACTAATTTTTAGTCGGAGAACTCCAAACATGTTCGAGAATTATCAGAGAGGTTTTGTTTTCTAAAAGTTAACTATAAGAGTATATTATACATAAGAGTAAGTGAACAAAGTGGTGGCGCAGGTCAACAAATATTGAGTTCTTGATTTCTTCTTTGGAGTGTGGTTGAACCAATTCTCAATGATTCAGGGGGCCTGTCGGGCTCATTGTGTTTTCACTCTGCGTGTCAACGCAGTCCGTAATTATCTTCAGTTCAGAAGAAATTATCCAAAAAAAAAATCAAAGAAGAATAAGATGGTGAAGAATCTGACGATGCCACAGCTCGAACTTAGCCCTGATCGACTGCTTTGGCCGTCAGTGATATTCCTAAGAAAAACGATTTTTACTGCGAGTGACACGTTAAAATAGAGCAAAATGCTAGAATCTGTAGGCATTTTGAAGAGTAGCTTTTCGGCGAAAAGTACTTAATACGGATGCGCTACTATATCGATTTTTCGCCGAAATTTTTAATTGACTGAAACATAGAGCACGTGAAAAGGAAAAAAGTGGAGAAATTTGCAGTCTCTCTAGAGTAGGCGTCTGCAGCTGTTTTGCCTCAAGCCCTCAAGCGTGCCATTTTTTTAAAAAAAGGAAGTCCAGTTAGGACTATGGCTCTTTTACGTCTCGTACCACTGTTGGAAAATGACCCGTATGAAAGGATTCAACGACTAGGATTAATTGTATATCACCACAACTTGCACATGTGGTATGCAGTGGTACGCATAGGTGGTATGGGGGGTATAGGGGTATTATTGGAAGTTTTATCTCGGTAGCATAAACGAAATATATGATTTCTTCATTTCAATTTTTTTCATTTCCATTTGATGATATGGCCAAATTTTTTAAAAAAAATTAAACAGAAATTTTCATTTCAAATTTCAAAAATGAAAAATTCCAAATTGAAAAAATGAAAATTTAATTTTTTTTCATTTCAAATTTTCGTGACATATTTCAATTTTTTCAAATTTCAATCCGAATTTCAAAATCGATTTTTTTCAATTTTTCCATTTCCTATGGCCAATTTTTTTTTCAAAATTCGAAAACAAAAATTTCAATTCAAATTTCAAAAATGATTTTTTTCAAAAATTTTCATTTCAAATTTTCCTTATGACCTGAACAAATTTTTTTCTTAGCCCGAGGTTGCCAAATCTATTAAAAGATTGCAAAAATTACCTATTTACCCTTACCAAAAATAGTCCTATATTGCATACCACCACTTGTGATATGGTCCACCGTAAAAGAGCCCTAGGACTAATATGGGGCTGACAATAGTTGAAGCCCATAAGTCACCCATTTTTCTGAATTTTTTATATATTTTTTAATTATTTTGCAAAATTAGACGATCGTTTGAAAATTTAGCAGATTTGACAACCAACCGCCGTGCGTCACGGCGTCCGCCATGGGCAACGGTGTTAAGGCCTAACCGCCGTGGCGCACGACGGTTGAAGGCCGGCCACGTCGGCTGGGCCTAACCGCCGTGGCCCACGGCGGTTGGAGTCATTTAACTTTTTTGATAAAACTGATAAAACTTTAATAAATCTATTAGAAAATTAACTAGGGAAATTCAGGACACGATCTCCAACCTACCGTACCGCGGTTGTTTTTGTTTTTTAATATAAGGAAAAACACTATCTAATAAAGAAAAAGCAAAGCGACGTACTAAAAAATAGTCATGATCACATATAACAGTGCTCCTGTACAAACAATCTGCGACCTAATCTAGCATCGTCTGGCCTTCTTGAGTAGCCTGGCAACTCGGGTTGCGGCGTGCGTCTGCTCACGAGGGTACGTCAACGAGTTAGGAAGGTGGATTTGCCGACGCCTACCATCACCAGCCGACTGTTGTGCCCCACCGCTCGAGCCGGGTAGCTGCGAGCCTCCTGGAGACGACTGCAGCCCACTGCTCGCGCCTGGCAGCTGCGAGGCTCCAGGCTGTGCCCCACCGGTCGCTCCTGGCAGTTGTGAGCCTCCTGGCTGTGTCTCTGCTCCCTCCTAAGTGCACGTGGGTGGCGCGCCTCCAAGCTGCGACCCTGCGAGCTCGTCCGGCAACTGCAAACCCTGCAACCAGTCGATGACCAAGTCGTCGAAGCCGGACCCGGACACTCCGGCCTGGTCCCCTAGGTCGACCCTGGAGTCGTAAACGGGAAGAAATAGTAATATTAAATCACATTTCCTAATTATTACAATCTAGTATTGTATATGGTTCAACATAGAGTAGTGGTCAATATCTGACGGAAGAGCAGGGCCAAGGGACGAGGAAGGAACCAGTGCTCCTGCTCGTGCTGCTGTTGGTGCTTCTAGTACCGGTGCTGGTGCGGATCCTCATGGTGCCGGTCCTGGCCCTCCTGGTGCAGAACCTCTGAGAGGAGGCCCCCTAGTGGAGACATCCTCGAGGGAGGATGGCCCGAAGGGCGTGTCGGGTAGAAAGCTGCCTGGTAGGGTGGCTGTGACAAGGACAACGGCCCTGCGTGGGAACGACTAGTCGAGGCGGAGCTGGAGGACGACTGGGGGTACCGTGGAAACACACACATCCCGAGGAATGTCTCTGCGATCTCCTAGTGTGACATCTGGTTCAGCCTCGCCGTCGAGTCCTCTACAATATGTGAAAGGTCCTTAATCACGTCGAACTGCAAAAGAAATTATTAGTAAAGGGTAGAATGTAAAGTACCATAAGGGAAAGGCGTTGACTTTTCAAACTCACCGTCGCGTTGTAGTGCTGATACTGTCGAACCGGGTACGCGGTACTAGCAAGCACCCTCGCCGCATCCGGAACCGGCGCTGCAGGTTGTGGTGGGATGTACATCACACGCGACCGGGTGCTCGGGGTGTACCACTAGATGTACGCCTCCCACGCCGTGTCGTCATGTGGCCGGTCCTCCTCGATGACGTTCTGCAACGCGGTAGCCCAACCGTCCACGTACGGCTGCACCCTCTCAACCCAGGCAAACGGCCCGCAACTCCCCTCTGCGACCACCTACGACGAATTAAACATATTTGTCAGCGTCTAAAATCTTTGAACACCGAATTAAATTGAAAATTTACGAGAACTCACATATGTTGGGCGCTCAGAACAGTGTGCACCACAGGCACAGGCCCCTCCTGGTAGCAGCCGAACTGCCTCAGCACCCTGTGGACGTGCGTACTCCTCCAAGTACATGATTGAACAGCAACGACGACCTTGTCATCTAGTACTACTGGTCTCGAAAGCACAAAGTTGAGAGGCCATGTGGTGCGCGGGCCATGACAGCCTCCTCTGAGTAGGGCGTCCACCTGACGTCCGTGTCCGTGAACGCGTCGAACTGCCCGACGAAGTCCTTGTACGCCCTCTTCGTTTGGTCGTGGGCGTACGAGGTCTTCATACAAACCAAATGTGAAACCTAAATGTCGATTGAAGAAACTTGACAAAATGGAAAGACAATTTGAAAGTGAAAGGTAAGAAATTACCTTCCGAAGGCACCACAACGAGCCCATGGTGAAATGGTCACGCGGGTCATGGCCCTCTGGAAGGGGCTCGTTGAAAGTGCATCTTGGCCCCTAATTGTTTTGGTGATAGTGACAAGCACAATTTGTGGTATTTAATGCTTGATCAAGATGTGTGCATGACTAAAGTGAATGAAACTCATGGTTTTGACCAAAGGAAGGCCCCCAACTCCAAGTCGATGTTTTCATCTCGAATCAAGGCTTAATTTTATTTTGATTTCGCGTTTCTTACTCTTGAAGCTTGCTTCTAGACCGTTAGGCGTCGCCCGTTGAGTGCCCTCTTTGTGTGGTGCACCCGGGATCGTTTGTATTACCCTCTCCTTGGTGGAGAATTCTTAGTGAGCACCAATCTTCCTTTGTGGGGGTTGAAAGAGGAAAAGAGGCTCATGGTGATACCCGTCCCTTTGTGGGATCCTCAACGGAGATGTAGCATCCTTTGTGGGTGTGAACTTAAAATCTTTGGGTCTCCATTTGCTTGCTTGAATTCTTTGTCTCTCACTAACCCTAGAACTTGTTTTTAGCCTGATCTATAAATTGGTTGCATTCCAACTCATCTTTGTGGTTGCAGGTGGTTCTTAGCCTCTAAACTAAGACTTTGTTTCAAATAGAATTGCTAGAATTGCTGCTGAATTCAAATTTCATTTTAGTCAACTCTATTATGTCGGTAGTACCGACCTCGTACCGGAAGTACCGACCCCTTCGGTAGTTCCGGCACCACGTCAGTAGTACCGACAGATCTTTTAACCGCTGCATTTGTTTCAGAAATTTGAAGTGATCCTATTCACCCCCCTCTAGGCATCACAAGGTCCTTTCAATTGGTATCAGAGCCTAATCCCTTGATTTAGGCTTAACCGCTAAGGGATCACGATGTCGGGGATTGGAAGCAACCCAACCGCCGAAGAAATTGCCGCAAAAGAAGCTCAAGGAAGCCCAAGTCGGTGACCTCACCGGCAAGGCTCCAAGTCGTACACCATCCAACAAGAGCTCCGACTACTCTTCATCCGACTCTGACTCGGACTCCGACTCAAGTGATGAAGATGTCAAGGAAGGTGATGATCCGGCAAAGAAGGCGGCAAAGAAGAGAAGGCCAAGAAGAAGAAGAAGGCCAAGAAGATGGCAAAGAAGCTCCTCAAGAAGATGATCAAGAAGGAGCAAGCCAAGTACACTCACTCCGGCTTCTACGAAGTGCCCCACAACTACGCGCAAATTCCGGGCAACAACTCTAACAATAAATTCTATTCCGTGCATTTGGGAAAGCCTCCTCATTTCGATGGGAAGGACTATCCCAAATGGGCTTATGATATGAAAATGCACCTTTACAGGCTTCACCCTTCTCTTTGGAAGATTGTGGTTGTATGTGTTATAATACCTGCCGAAGGAGAAACCCTCACAGTTGAGCATGAGCAAGACCTCCACCGCAATGTGCAAGCAACAAGAGTTATCACGGGATCCATGTGTGCACAAGAATTCAACAAGGTGCGGAACATCTAAATCGCCAAGGTGATTTGGGATACACTCAAGGAAGCACATGAGGGAACCGAACATGTGAGACAAGGGAAGATGGACCTAATCAACAGAGAGCTTGAGCTATTGTTCATGAGGGATGGAGAGACCGTACAAGAAATTTATGATAGGCTCATGGTCCTTGTCTCGGACATTAGAGCTCTTGAAAGTAAAGATTGGGATGATTCAAAGGTCACAAAGAAGTTGCTAAGAGCTTTTTCCCCTAAGGACAAGAACTTGACGTAAATGATAGGAAGGGATCCAAGATACCCAACAATGACACCCGCTCAACTTCTTGGAGAAATCTTGCATCAAGAACTACCTGATCAATACGTGGATAAGTCTCTAACCTTGAAGTTGGGCAAGAGCTTAGCCCTCAATGCTAGCTCTAGTGAAGTGGTGGAAGCAAAACCCAAGCCCCCCAAGAACAAGAAGGAAGACACTAGCGATGAAGGAAGAACGGATGAAGAAACCGCCTTTGCCATAAGGAAGTACAAGAAATTCTTGAAGTCAAGAGCATCAAGAAAAGGCGGAGATGAAAGAAAGAAGAAGTCACAAAGAAAATGCTATGAGTGTGGAGAGTATGGACACTTTATTGCCGAGTGTCCCAAGAAAAAAACAAGAATAAGGAAGAGAAGAAATACAAGGAGAAGAGCAAGGAATACAAGAACAAGTACCAAGGGCGTGAACACGTGGGTCAACAATGGGACTCAAGTGATGAAGATGAGGAACCAAAGAAACAAGGCATGACAACCGTCGCCATGGCACAAGAGTCATCTTCACCACGCCTCTTCAACAACTTCTCCGACGATGAGGACCACTCTCACTTTTGTCTCATGGCAAGGGGGGGCAAGGTACAAGAAACTATCACCTCATCTTCTCCAACCTCATCTTCATCCACACATAGTAGCGACATAGAAAACACAGATGAGGAAAAGGAAATGGAAGCTAACATGATAAAGAATTTTGGTAAAAAGGGTCATAAAGAAATTAAGAAGCTCTTGGACAAATTAGAGAAAAAGAAGGATATTGTTCATGAGCAAGAAGACTTGCTTATCCTTGAAAAGGAAAGAAACCTTGCTCTAGAGAAATCTCTTGCCGAGGAGAAGGCTAAGGTGGAAAAGTTGACCACGGACTTGTCCTTGGTCAATGATTCCAACAAGAGGCTGTTAAAAGATTATACCTTAGAAAATGAATCTCTAGCTTCCCTAAAGGCCACTCATAGTGAGCTTCAATCAATCCTGTCATGCTTGACGAAGAAATACAAAACTCTTGAAGCTAACTATAGTAGTCTTTGGGAAAGCACCAAAGCCACTCCTTCGGCAATATTGGACTCTAGTGCATCCACTAGCAAATGTTGTTATATTGTTCTAACATTGATATAAATGCTCTTAAGACTAACCATGCAAGGATTGAAGAGAAAATTAGGAGCAAGGACAAGGAAATTGCTCGTTTAAACATGTTGATTACTCAAGGCAACATTGGTGCCAAGTCCATACCCAAAGTGGTTGACAAGCAGGACTTGGGAACCGCAAGAACAACAAGGCCAATGGTAGAGTTGTGGTGAAAGGGCATGAGATCCCCTTGTGGAACAAGGGTGGCTACTTAAACACTATTATGGATATTGCCCATGGAGTCACCACCTCTACCACAACCAAGGACATGCCAAAGGAAATAAACACCACAAAAGGAAATAGTGGAGTTAACACTCCACAAAAGGCATCAAAGAATGTGGTTGAGCACAAGCCATCTCCCAACTACACTTGTGACTACATTGTAACCTTGGACCATACTGGTAAAATGGTGGTCAAGTATGTTGGGGCCTATGCCATGAAGGCCATGAGGAAGAGTGTGGGGGTTCCAAAAGTTTATGCATCTAACCTCCAAGGACCCAAATCATTTTGGGTACCTAAACCAAAAGCTTAAACTTGTTTTGTAGGCCTACTCCTCCGGTGGAAGTGCATGGTTGATTGATAGTGGTGCCACAAATCATATGACCAGAGATGAAGGCTTATTTGCATCCCTTGATCATTATGACAACCATACAGAAACTATCATCTATGGAGACAATGGTCAAGGAGATGTTGTTGGTCTAGGTAAAAATGCTATCTCAACAACAAATTCAATTGAAGATGTTTATCATGTTCAAAGGTTGGGATTCAACTTGTTGTCAGTTTCACAACTTTGTGAGAAAGGCTACAATTGTCTCTTTACTCATGAGGGTGTGACCATCTCTAGAAGGGGGGATTCCTCTATTGTCTTTATGAGTCATTTACGAGGAAAGCTTTACTATGTGGATTTCACAAAAGTGAAGGTGGACACCAAGGCTTGCTTAGTGGCAAAATCCGACTTGGGTTGGCTATGGCATCGCTGACTAGCCCATGTTGGCATGAGTAACTTAGCCAAACTTCAAAAAGACGAACACATCCTAAGACTAACAAATGTTGTTTTTGATAAAGATAGGTTATGTAGTGCTTGTCAAGCCGGGAAGCAAGTTGGAGCTCATCATCCCGCCAAGAACATCCTATCCTCATCAAGACCATTGAAGCTACTACACATGGATTTATTTGGACCAATCGCCTACATAAGCGTCGGTGGTAACAAATACGGTTTAGTGATTGTTGATGATTTTTCCTGTTTCACTTGGGTATTCTTTTTGTAAGGTAAAAGTGAAGCAAAGGGAATTGTGAAGAAGTTCATTAGAAGAGTGCAAAATGAGTTCGAACTCAAGGTCAAGAACATGAGAAGTGACAATGGCTTGGAGTTTAGGAACACTCAAGTTGAAGAGTTCCTAGATGAAGAAGGCATCAAGCATGAGCTCTCCGCTCCGTACACACCCCAACAAAATGGGATCGTTGAGAGAAAGAACCGTACATTGATTGAAACGGCAAGGACAATGCTTGATGAATACAAGACTCCAGACTCATTTTGGGAGGAAGCCATCAACATCGCATGCCATGCTGCCAACCGACTCTACCTCCACAAATACTTGAACAAGACTCCCTACGAAATCATCACCGGTAAGAAGCCTAGTGTGCATTACTTTAGGGTCTTTGGGTGTAAGTGTTTCATACTTAACAAGAAACCCAAAGCCTCAAAGTTTGCATCCAAGGTTGATGAAGGTTTTCTTCTTACTTATGGAACTAATGAATATGCCTATCGTGTTTTCAACAAAACCACCGGTTGTGTTGAGACCACGGTAGACGTGAAATTTGTTGAATCGAACGGCGCTCAACGAGAGCAAGTTCGTGAAAACCTTGTAGATGATGAAGAGCCCCCAAGCGTATCAATCTTTAGAATGGGGACCGGTGAAGTGATGCCTCGTGAGGTTCAAGCACAAGTTCCGGTTGACATAAGCAATCATGATCCACCATCATCAACAAGAGTGGAGGCATCAAGTTCTCAAGTTAGTCAAGAAGAGAGTCAAGTTCATGGTGACGATCATGGACGAGGCTTTGATCAAGGGGAAGAACAAAGTGATGATGCTCAAGTAGAAGCTTCACAAGTTGAAGATGATGATGATGGACCAATTCAATGTCAATCTCAAGCACCACACCCAAGAGTACATCAAATGGTTCAAAGGGATCATCCCGTGGACAACATTCTTGGAAGCATCCAAAGAGGGGTGACAACTCGCTCAATGTTGACAAACTTTTGTGCATTCTACTCGTTTGTCTCCTCTTTGGAACCTCTTAGTGTGGAACAAGCTCTTGGGGACCCGGATTGGATTATTGCCATGGAGGAAGAGTTGAACAACTTCAAGAGAAATGAAGTGTGGGAGTTGGTACCAAGACCAAAGCAAAATGTGATCGGCACGAAATGAGTCATTAGAAACAAACAAGATGAATTTGGTGTTGTCACAAAGAACAAGGCAAGGCTTGTTGGCAAAGGATATACTCAAGTTGAAGGCTTGGACTTTGGAGAAACTTATGCACCGGTAGCAAGTTGAGTCAATTCGCATTCTTTTGGCCTATGCTACTCATCATGATTTCAGACTTCATCAAATGGATGTGAAGAGTGCATTCTTGAATGCACCTCTCTAAGAAGAAGTTTATGTTGAGCAACCATCGGGCTTTGAAGATTCAAAATTTCCCAACCATGTGTACAAGCTCCATAAGGCTCTACGGGCTTAAGCAAGCTCCTAGAGCATGGTATGAATGTGTTAAGGATTTTCTTCTAAAGAATAGTTTTGAGATAGGCAAAGCCTATTCTACTCTCTTCATTCAAAGAAATTGAAAAGATATCTTTGTTTGTCAAATTTATGTTGATGATATTATCTTTGGGTCCACTAATGACAAATTTTGTGAAGAATTTAGTAGGATCATGACCAAGATATTTGAGATGTCTATGATGGATGAATTGAAGTTCTTCCTTGGGTTTCAAATCAAGCAAGTGAAGGAAGGGACTTTCTTATGTCAATCCAAGTATGTAAAGGATATGCTCAAGAGGTTTGACATCGCCGATTCTAAGCCCATCAAGACACCAATGGCACTTAATGGGCATCTTGATCTCAATGAAGAAGGGAAGTCGGTCGACCAAAAGGTATTTCACTCCATGATCGGCTCCCTCCTTTACCTTTGTGCATCTAGGCCCAATATAATGCTTAGTGTGTGCATATGTGCAAGATTTCAAGCTAATACTAAGGAGTGTTATCTAATGGCCGTTAAGAGAATCTTTAGATATTTGGTTCACACTCCTAACTTAGGCTTGTGGTATCCCAAGGGCTCCACCTTTTATTTGCATGGCTACTCCGATTCGGACTATGCCGATTGCAAAGTAGATCGAAAGAGCACTACCGGGACTTGCCAATTTCTTGGTAGGTCTTTGGTGTCGTGGAGCTCAAAGAAGCAAAACTCGGTTGCTGTATCCACGCCCGAGGCCGAATATGTGGCGGACGGTGCTTGTTGTGCATAACTTTTGTGGATGAACCAAACGTTGAGTGATTATGGTTGCAAGTTTAGTAAGATTCCACTCTTGTGTGACAATGAGAGTGCCATCAAACTAGCGAACAATCCAGTCCAACACTAGACATCACTTCTTAAGGGATCATGAGGCTAAGGGAGATATTGCTCTACGTCATGTGAGCACCGAGAGGCAACTTGCTGATATTTTCACTAAGCCTCTAGACGAGCAAAGTTTTGTGCTTTGAGGAGTGAGCTGAATATCTTGGATTCTTGTAACTTGGATTGATTTATTGCACACAAATTGATTGTTGCCTAGATAGAGAGAAAAATGTTTTATTTTCTTCACTTTGTGTGTGTCTTACAAAAATTTGATTCTTCACATAGTGGTTGGTGATTATAGCTTTGATTGATTGATTGTGACTAGTCACCAAACTCTATGAGTGTGCTACATGTCCATAGTCCTTTTATCCATCTCATCTAAATTCTCAACCCTTTTCTCAAAATCTACTTAATTGACGGTACAACCAACACAAGGTCGGAAGTACCGATAAGAGCTCTCTGTTGGAATTTCGAAATATCAAGGTTTAACCGACGTAGCGTCGGTACTTCCGGTCCCCCTCGGTAGAACCGACTGCACGTCGGTACTACCGATAAGAGCTCTCTGTCTCAATTTCTTGGACCCCTCGGTAGTACCGAGCCCATGTCGGTACTACCGATAACCGCCGCTGGGTATAAATACCCCCCAACCAGAAACCTAGGGTTCTTATTCTTTCCCAACTGTTGGAGCTCGCCCCCTCCTTCCTTCTCTCAAATCCGCAAGGGGATCTCCAATCTCAACCACAAAATTTCAAATCTCTACACTCCATTGGATTCTACTCACTCCGGGACATCCGATCCTTGCCGGAAGTTCATCGATTCGCGCGGGAAAGACCTCAAGATGGGTCGTGCCAGCAAGCAAGTGATCCAAGAAGGATCCGATGAGGATGACGTTCCCCTTGCTCAAAGGAAGAGGAAGGTGGGCACGGGTGCTCAACGCCCACGTGGACGAGGCCGTCCTAATCCTTCAGCTGCTCCTCGTCGCTCCTCTAGCCAAGGTCACCGTGCCCGTACCAAGCAAGCACATCAACCGGATGATCACTATGATGACTGTGAAGACATCTCCTTGGACTCGCTCTCGACCTTTGTCCTTAGGCCCTCTCTGCCTCCTCGTCTGGCAACTCAAATGGGCATTGTAAGGATGGTGGACTACACAAGGGGGTCTCATAATGTGTACAAGGAAAGGTACAACGATCCCGCTCTTTGGCAAAAGGAGTTCGATTTGGATATTCGTTTTTGGCTCAAGTTCAATGCGGATTGGTATGAGTCCGTGATTCTTAGCAAAGAAAACTCGACCATTGACATGAAGTCAATCAAGTGGGACAACCTAAGGGCACTCAACATTCCGGCGGTCAATGAAGCCATCGACATTTGTCATGCCAAGGGAATGACCAACATCATGGCACTCAACTGTGATTGGAATGAAGAAGTCGTTGCCCAATTCTATGCAAATCTCTATGTCTGTCGTGAGACAAGGACCTTCCATTGGCTCCTACAAGGCAAACCCCTCTTCGTCTCCTATGAGCGATTTGCCCAAATACTTGGATTTGGTGAATAGGATCTCGGTCGCCCTAAGCTTCATGGTGGTGAGTTTCCGCTTGACAGCGAGATGGCTTTCATGTATGACTCCATGTTTGGCAAGGTGGAGTTTGGTACTACTCATGGAATGAAACCGGTCTATAGGATGTTGAACCAACTCTTTCGCTACACCCTAACTCCTAAGATCAGTGACAACTACAACATCTCCAACATAGCTAAGGAAATTCTTAGAGGATGGCACCGGGAAAAGAGGACTTTAGTGTGTTTGATTTCATATGGGAAGAGATCATTGTTTGCTCCGTGTTTGCAAACAAGAGTTGTCAGTATGCCCCATGGATTTTCAAGATGATTTGTGAGGTGAACGGGGTTGACATTCTCACCGATAAGCCTCACTCATGGTACAAGCCAAACAAGGGCAACATTGAGCGTCTCCTTAAGTTGGGCAAGCATGCCCCTCCTCGTCCCGCTTCCTTGGGTGGATCCTCCTCCGGTGGCCCATCTACCTATGAGCCACCTTCTTCTTCTGTTGGACCATCCTCATCTAGCGGCACCGTTCCCCTAAGCAAGAAGAAGAGCATATTTAACTTTCTATCAGGGCCTATTCGCTTGCTTCAACGTGGGGAAGCACAATGCACAAGAAATTCGTGCCCACCGGCAGCATGTTGATGAGCAGCTCGTCAAGTTGGAGACTCGTCAGAAGGCCCTGCTCGCTCAACACAACATCGAGCACTCTCCCGTCCGCGAGCCTATGGACTTCCCTCCGCCACTGACCTTCTACAACCCTTGGGAGATCTATGGCGACACGTCCATGATGTATGGAGCTCCCCCAGCCAACATCGACGATGAGGACTTTGGTGGTGGTGAGACCGACAACGACTACTCTCCTCCGGCTGCCCACTCTCCACATGACTATGATGATTGAAGGGCCTCCTATTTTTGGCGCTTGATGCCAAAGAGAGAGTGTGCTCACAATTTATCCATGTGGGGGTGGTGTGTATCTCCGTGTTTATCTATCTATCTATCTTAGGATATTGGACATGTATGAACTTATTTGTGTGGTGTGATGATTGGTGAAGAACCTAGAACCTTTTAATTTTGTAAGACCTAATTGTGCTAGTGTGGAACTTCGTTTATCTATTTGTGATGCTTGATGCTTGTTATTTCTCACCTTATTGATTTGTATATCTTGTCATATGCATCACGATTCCTATATCACACTAATGCACTTGTGTATGCAAATTGAGAATGAAAAGTCTTCTAAGTGTGTGGTAGGCATTTGAGGCGTTCGTAAAAGTCCAAGCACACATTTAGGGGGAGTTTCATTTTCAATTGTTGGATACACACTTGTCGGCATACACCCCGGGTACTCATGCAAGGAAGGAAGAATAGTAGAAGACGGACTCCTAGTAGAATTCCCCCGTACTCCTACTAGGACTCGCTCCGTGTACTCCTACTAGGACTCCCGCCTTGTAACCGACTAGGAACCCGCCCCCGGACTATATAAAGGAGGGCCGGGTACCTAGCCGCGGATCCCCAATCCCTCCGGGGACAACCCAACACCAAGCGCGGGGCGCCATACTTGATCCCCCAAACGGGACGTAGGGTTCGCCACCTTGGCGGCCCGAACCCGTATAAATCTTGTGTCTCGTGTCCTTGCGCATACCTTCGAGTTCTCGGTCTCCCGATCACGATTCCCACCGCACAATCTACTACCTCGGGTACCCCCTTGGTAGGTTTGCCGGTCTAAAACACCGACACCGGCGCGCCGGGCGGGGGTGATCATCACCACCGGCGAATTCGAAGGACCCTCGTCAACAAGATCAATCCACTCGTCGACTCGCCGAGATCCATTGAAGCAAGTCGCCTTGCTCTTGTCAAAGCGGAATCAATCTTCCTACGCCGCGCTTCCGGTTGCTTCGGCACGTCGCGCGTCTTGTCACGCGGCTCGCCGCGCCGCTCGTCGACTACTCCGCCTCGCGCGAGCTCGTCGTCGGCTACTTCGCCTCCGCCGCGCGTCGGGGTGCTTCGGCGCGTCGCGCGGCTCGTCACGCGGCTCGTCGCGCCACTCGTCGACTACTCCGCCTCGCGTAGGCTCGTCGTCGTCGACTACTTCACCTCCGCCGCGCGTCCGGGGGTGCCTCGGCACGTCGCGCGGCTCGCCTTGCGGCTCGTTGCTCCGCTCATCGTCGACTACTCCGGGCTCGTCGTCGACTACTTCACCTCCGCCGCGCGTCCGGGGTGCCTCGGCACGTCGCGCGGCAAGTCTTGCGGCTCGTCGCTCCGCTCATCGTCGACTACTCCGGGCTCGTCGTCGTCGACTACTTCACCTCCGCCGCGCGTCCCGGGGTGCCTCGGCACGTCGCGCGGCAAGTCTTGCGGCTCGTCGCTCCGCTCATCGTCGACTACTCCGGGCTCGTCGTCGTCGACTACTTCACCTCCGCCGCGCGTCCGGGGTGCCTCGGCACGTCGCGTGGCTCGCCTTGCGGCTCGTTGCTCCGCTCATCGTCGACTACTCCGGGGCTCGTCGTCGACTACTTCACCTCCGCCGCGCGTCGGGGTGCCTCGGCACGTCGCGCGGCAAGTCTTGCGGCTCGTCGCTCCGCTCATCGTCGACTACTCCGGGCTCGTCGTCGTCGACTACTTCACCTCCGCCGCGCGTCCGGGTGCCTCGGCACGTCGCGCGGCTCGCCTTGCGGCTCGTTGCTCCGCTCATCGTCGACTACTCCGGGCTCGTTGTCGACTACTTCACCTCCGCCGCGCGTCCGGGGTGCCTCGGCACGTCGCGCGGCAAGTCTTGCGGCTCGTCGCTCCGCTCATCGTCGACTACTCGGGCTCGTCGTCGTCGACTACTTCACCTCCGCCGCGCGTCGGGGTGCCTCGGCACGTCGCGCGGCTCGCCTTGCGGCTCGTTGCTCCGCTCATCGTCGACTACTCCGGGCTCGTCGTCGACTACTTCACCTCCGCCGCGCGTCCGGGGTGCCTCGGCACGTCGCGCGGCTCGTCACGCGGCACGTCGCGCGGCTCGTCACGCGGCTCGCCGCGCCGCTCGTTGACTACTCCGCCTCGCCCGGGCTCGTCGTCGACTACTTCGCCTCCGCCGCGCGTCGGGGTGCCTCGGCACGTCGCGCGGCTCGTCACGCGGCTTGTCGCGCCGCTCGTCGTCGACTACTCGTCGTCGACTACTTCGTCTCCGCCGCGCGTCCGGGTGCCTCGGCACGTCGCGCGGCTCGCCACGCGGCTTGTCACGCCGCTCGTCGTCGACTACTCGTCGTCGACTACTTCGTCTCCGCCGCGCGTCGGGGTGCCTCGGCACGTCGCGCGGCTCGTCACGCGGCTTGTCGCGCCGCTCGTCGTCGACTACTCGTCGTCGACTACTTCGTCTCCGCGCGCGCGTCCGGGGTGCCTCGGCACGTCGCGCGGCTCGCCACGCGGCTTGTCGCGCCGCTCGTCGTCGACTACTCGTCGTCGACTACTTCGTCTCCGCCGCGCGTCCGGGTGCCTCGGCACGTCGCGCGGCTCGTCCCGCGGCTTGTTGCGCCGCTCGTCGTCGACTACTCGTCGTCGACTACTTCGTCTTCGCCGCGCGTCCGGGTGCCTCGGCACGTCGCGCGGCTCGTCACGCGGCTTGTCGCGCCGCTCGTCGTCGACTACTTTGCCTTCGTCGCGCGTCGGGGTGCTTCGACACGTCGCGCGGCTCGTCATGCGGCTCGTCGCGCCGCTTGTCATCGTCGACTACTCCGCTTCGCGCAGGCTCGTTGTCGACTACTCTGCCTCGCCCAGGGTCGTCGTCGACCACTCCGTGCGCCGCGACTTCGTCTTGCGGCCACGCCGGCTCGCCCGGCCACGCCGTGCGTGGTGACTACTTGCCTCGCGGCAACACTGGCTCTACTTCGAGTGTGCCGCATGCTGCCACGACGTCATCTTCCTCGGTCGCATCGCGTCGACCATTCATCTCGACTAGTTTTCCAAACTAGTCGAGAACGGCGATCACGCCCCCAACAACTAGCCGGAATCAACTCGACTAGTCAACTTCAACAACAACCCTGGTGGCTCCATCGCTGACCGCCACGGCTTCATCAACAAGTACGCCGGAAGCAACGGCTAAGTCATTTATCTAAATGATTCTCGTTTTCTTGGCTTGTTCTCCTCATCATGTAGGACAACTTGCCGACTACTCATTTGTGTATGCTTCTCGGCGGGTTTTCACGGGAGCTACACTCGCCGACTACTCTTGGGGCATATCAATCAAGTCGCCACGAGTCTACTTCATCAACTCGGGGGCTATCCCTAGGAGGCAGTTTCTAAAGTCCGCTACGCGCGGCAATCTAAAGTCGACTTCTAAAGTCTCATTCTAAAGTCCGCTCCGTGCGGCATCTTAAAGTCGACTCCGGTCGCATCTTCGCCTACTTCGGTGGCATACTACGTGTGTAAGCTTCGATGGAACCTAGCTGTAAGTGGCCCTCGGGTCCTGGCGACGATGGAACCTAGCTGCACGTGGTCTTCATGCTCCGTACCTTGGGTCCGAAATCCATGGCCCGGTACACAAGTCGACTCCGGTCGCACCTTCAAGCCCGCTGCGGCGGCAATCGTACCTTGGGTCTGAAATCCATGGCTCAGGTACTTAAGCCCACTCCGGTGGCACAAGTCGACGCTAACGGTCGCATCCAAGCCCACTCCGGTGGCACAAGCCCGCTCCGGCGGCAACTGTACCTTGGGTCTGAAATCCATGGCTCAGGTACTTAAGCCCACTCCGGTGGCACAAGCCGACTCCGGTCGCAATCTTAAGCCCGCTCCGGCGGCAAAACTACTCGTTTTCTCTGATTTTTCATTCGCTTTGGCTTTCCGGAAAGTGCTTTTCGTTTTTTGCATCTTAAGTCCACCCCGCGTGGCACAAAGTCGACTATTGTAGTCGCATATCAAAGTCCGCTCTGCGCGGCACCCTAAAGTCGACTTCTTCAGTCGCATCTCAAAGTCCGCTCCGCGCGGCACAAAGTCGACTTCGGTTTTCAAGTCGCATCTCAAAGTCCGCTCCGCGCGGCACAAAGTCGACTTCGGATTTCAAGTCGCATCTCAAAGTCCGCTCTGCCGGCATCTAAAGTCGACTTCGGTCGCAACTAAAGTCCGCTCTGACGGCACGACTACTTCTCAAGCTCCACGGCTCGACGCCAAACTGCTACTTGGAATCTCTCCAGCTCGGGGGCTACTTGAAGATAACTTCAGCATGCTTCGCTCGCTCTCAAGCTCGGGGGCTCCTCACCAATCACTACTCGACGTGGCTCATACGGCTCTCTTATCTCGGGGGCTACACGCTGCAAGAGTACTCGGATGATGGCTTCGCGAACACTGAAGACCCTTGGATTGATTACCTAATCATTTCAAGGCTCGGGGTCGCTATGCTACACCCATCATTCAAATTTTTTCAAGACTGATGAGCTGGACCACCTTCCGGCCTCGCGGCGATTCAAGTACTATTGAAGGCTTCTCCAAGCGGTACTCGAGGACGCTCAAGGACTACTCGAAGAGGCTTCAAGACTACTCAAACTACTACTCTCGACTCCAACGTGCTCGGGGGCTTGTCGGGCATACACCCCGGTACTCATGCAAGGAAGGAAGAATAGTAGAAGACGGACTCCTAGTAGAATTCCCCTGTACTCCTACTAGGACTCGCTCTGTGTACTCCTACTAGGACTCCTGCCTTGTAACCGACTAGGAACCCGCCCCCTGGACTATATAAAGGAGGGCCGGGTACCTAGCCGCACATCCCCAATCCCTCCGGGGACAACCCAACACCAAGCGCAGGGCGCCATACTTGATCCCCCAAACAGGACGTAGGGTTCGCCACCTTGGCAGCCCGAACCTGTATAAATCTTGTGTCTCGTGTCCTTGCGCATACCTTCGAGTTCTCGGTCTCCCGATCACGATCCCCACCGCACAATCTACTACCTCGGGTACCCCCTTGGTAGGTTTGCCGGTCTAAAACACCGACACACACATCTTTTATAAAAACGGATTGTGGTTGTCATCAATCACCCAAAAAGGGGGAGATTGAAAGTGCATCTTGGCCCCTAATTGTTTTGGTGATAGTGACAAGCACAATTTGTGGTATTTAATGCTTGATCAAGATGTGAGCAGAACTAAAGTGAATGAAACTCATGGTTTTGACCAAAGGAAGGCCCCCAACTCCAAGTCGATGTTTTCATCTCGAATTAAGGCTTAATTTTATTTTGATTTCGAATTTGAGTATAGGAAACACCATACTATAAAGGGGGATGCGAATTGATAGCCAAGAGATGCTAAGAGTGCTCTATGAGATGACCCAAGTGAGTGAGAAGAGTTTAGATTTGACACGTGCACTTTTGCTAATCTTATCTTGATCTCTCAGCCTTTGTCGATAGTACCGACGCCGGGTCGTACTTCCGATAAGCCCTCTCTGGTGAGTTTTTGCCAGGGGCTCGGTAGTACCGACCCAGGGTCGGAACTACCGATAAGCCCTCTCTAGTGAGTTTTTGCCAGGGGCTACCGACCCAGTGTCGGAACTACCGAGATGGCTTCTCTGTTAGGTTTCTGGAAAACCCCTCGGTAGTACCGACACCGTGTCGGAAGTACCGAGGATGCCCGACTCAACACAGTAACGGCTAGTTTTTGAGCTGAAGTATAAAAACCCCCTTCTCCCTCCTCACTCATTGCTGACCAACCACGAGACAAACACTCACTTGAGCATTCACTCCACCTCTCCCCTCACCTCTAGAGCCAATTCTCGATTCCTTTGAGCTAGAGCTTGAGTGCAGTAGTGATTTCTAGTGAGGATTAGAAAAGCTTTGAGAGCCCCTTCGAATCTCCCCATCTCAAGAGCACTTGAAGCATCTCCGGGTTTTCTATTCGCGTTTGTTACTCTTGAATCTTGCTTCTAGATCGTTAGGCGTCGCCCGTTGAGTGCCCTCTTTGTGTGGTGCACCCGGGATCGTTTGTATTACCCTCTCCTTGGTGGAGAATTCTTAGTGAGCACCAATCTTCCTATATGGGGGTTAGAAGAGGAAAAGAGGCTCTTGGTGATAGCCCTCCCTTTGTGGGATTCTCAATGGAGACATAGCATCCTTTCTGGGTGTGAACTTCAGATTAAATCTTTATGTCTCCATTTGCTTGCTTGAATTCTTTGTCTCTCACTAACCCTAGAACTTGTTTTTAGCCCGATCTATAAATTGGTTGCATTCTGACTCATCTCTGTGGTTGCAGGTGGTTCTTAGCCTCTAAACTAAGACTTTGTTTCAAATAGAATTCTAGAATCGCTGCTGAATTCAAATTTCATTTTAGTCAACTCTATTATGTCGGTAGTACCGACCTGGTACCGGGAGTATCGACCCCTTCGGTAGTTCCGGCACCACGTCGGTAGTACCGACAGATCTTTTTACCGCTACATTTGTTTTATAAATTTGAAGTGATCCTATTCACCCCCCTCTAGGCATCACAAGGTCCTTTCACTCATAAGCATAGAGGGGAACGACTGGCCGACAATCACAAACCGCTCGTGGCACCAGAGCTGAAGAAGGAGAGGACAACTGAGAAGGATCGGCTCCGCCGAACGACCCTTCAACACCCCCAAGCACAGGCCCTTGTACGTGCTCGCAAGAACAGAGTTGCCCCACTTATCTGGGGCACGACGTCCAAGGGCGCGTCGGTGATCCTCCGAGCGTGGGGGATCAGGTACCTCGCCACCGCGTCACCCTGGGAACTGCAGAACAACACGAACCCAAACAGCCACAACAGGTACGCCTCGAAGAACCTGTCGATTGTCCCCCGCTCGGCGTCATGTGCTAGGTAATCAGCCTGCACAAACAAAATCAAACATTAGTTTTAGTGTCTCCATATAATCAAAACCGAGGAGAAAGATGAGGTAAAGGTACGTACGCTAAACCACCGCAACCAAGTCAAGGTGGGTCCGTGAGTGTAACACCCCTGTTTCTGAGGTATAGTAACCATATTAATTAGTGGAGCTAAGCATGTTCACTAACATGGTTACATGGTCAAACCCTCAATCATGGGTCAAACCCCTCAAAACCAAAGTCAAACGCATAGAACCCTAGACCTCAGTGTAGTAATCTAGTGTATTCTCAAAATTTTGCATAAGTACTTCAAAATCAGCCGATAAGAAAGTGGTTCGTTATCCCAGGAACACATTTCATATAATTATCAGCATTTGAGATTTGAAGTGCAAAAGGTCCAAAAACCTAGTCAAAGTTCATAGTACCATGTTGACCAGGCCGAGAAAGTCCTGATTTTTGAGTTGGTATTCCGGCTAAACCATGAAGAATTCCATAGGTCAACCTTTACAAAAGTTGGAGATGGATGCATGATCTACAACTTCTATTTTTGGAGATTTCAAACTTCAGTTCAAAAGTTTCGAGTTTCGAATGGTCAAACAGCTTTACACCGAAATGAACTCAGGGTCTGGCGCTCTGGAGCAGAGCTCCCGCGCCGAGTGCTGATCATGCATCGCGGGCCCCGTCCCGGCGTCCGTGCCCGCCATCTACGCCGTTAGCCGGTCCCACCTCATCCGTCGCCACGCCCTCGCCCTTATCCACTCCGCAAACCCTGTTGGCACGCGCCGGCCATCCATGGCGTTGTCGCCACGCCCAACCCCGTGCGCCACCCGTCGTCCTTCATCGTGCGATCCAAGTCGAGGCAGTGGCCTCCAAGTCGTGCTCCCCGCCGCCTATATTAGGACACGCCAGAGCTCGTGTTCAAGTTTTCCCTTCCGCCATAGGAGCACGCCGTCAGGCTGTCGCCGCCGCTCACCATGGATGCCGTCGCCGCGTAATTCACCTTTCACGTCGTATCCGTCACCGTCTAAGCGGCCCTCCGCCTCCCCAGGATGTCCCGGAGCTCCTCGAGCTGTCATCCGAGCCCCATTGAGCTTCTGCTCGCCGGCGTAGCGCAAGCCACAGACGTCGAGCACATGGACCGCACGCACACAACTGGCGCTGCTCGACCCAAACAGACCCCCGACACCAACCCTAGGTGAGCCCCTCGTCCTATTCCGCCCCTTCCCCGACCCTACTTCGTCGCCGTTTGGCGGAATCCGGTGAGCCCACTGGCGGCAATGGCCAGGGGTGACATTGCAAGGATTCATTTCTTTCCAGGGGTCTCAGCGCAAAAGACAGGGACCTAGATGTAAAAACCGATCTTCAGATCTAGATTTAAAATGCATGAACTTGTAAATTGCACCAAAAATCACAGAAAAATCGTAAAAATGCAAACTCAATTTTGTTGTGATACTTGAGGAGCAACTTTTTCTACAAATAAAGTTTTCAAACTTTGTTGTATATTTTAAATTATTTTGAAATCATCATTTTGCTTAGATTTGAAATAATTCAAATTCTATATATGATCTGCAAATGAATTTTGGATATGTTGCGAGTCTTGCCATGTCTTATCCTTTATGCAAACATGGCACATAGAAGTCATGTAGAACTTTAGTTATGATTTATTTTTTGTTTTTGCAATGCTCCAGTTTTTTATTTTTGTAAATTAATCTGTTGATCAAATGGAGCCAATCTTTTTGCTATAGCCCTGTTTGATGGTTATGCACCCATGATAAATAGTATATCTATTTTGGACATGTTTAGGTTAGTCAAATCATTTGCCATGGTTTATCGTGTGTATTGAAGGCTATCTTCATGTATTTTCTTTAAGTTTCTTTGCTGAGTAAGTGCATGTCTCTATTAGTCATGCTGCCATATAGCTCTATTGGAAGTTTTGATTCAATTGGTGGTATATATAATTTTGTTTGATTTAATCTTGAATGGCTAAGCGTAGCTTTGTGTGATTTTTCATGCTAGCCATAATTGATGAAATGAGTTCAGCTTGGTGCAGTAGTGTAATTTTTGTGCCTTGTGCATGTATGGACCTTCTTATGGTCAATTTAGGTGTAGGTCTTTCGGAATAAAAATTCTTGAAATAAATCAAGATCAATTAAATGGATAAAAGGAAAACCAAGATCATTTTGTGCAACTCAGATTTTAAATGCATGAACTCCACCAAGACACACCCTAAACAGCACCATTACCTTGGTGAAGTAAAATAAATGAATTATTTTAAATATGTACACAGTCACCATCAAATGAGGACTAAAAATCACTCACACACACATTTCTCTAATAGAGGAGGAGTATGCTGAACATCATATCTAGGTTAATGTGGTCACCCTTAAACCCCGCATTTATCTCTAAGTTTCAAAGGTGAAATCTCATTTGAATTGAACAAATAAATCTTATGCGTATGCATCTCGTGTAGAATTTTCTGTCAGTAGCTACGAGATCGTCCCGGAACAAGACGAAGGACTGTTCGAGGGACAAGTGGACGTCGTGGAGTACCACAAGACCCAAACCAAAGTTTGGAAGGGACCAAGGCCTAGCTAAAACTAACATCTGCTTGAAAGGCAAGCACCGGAGCATAATCCTATGATTTTAACTTCCTGCAAATATATATGTTATATTTGTGCATTTAAGTTTCAGGAGTTGAATTGAAACCATAGTTGCATGATCCTAGGTTCCTATGTTCTTACTAGCATGATAGGTCGTTAGTTGCCATGCTTTAAGGACCCGGTAAAAATCGAGTGAAATCCTTCACTCGCGAGCTATAGGTTCTTATGTTGGAATCATAAGATTTTAAATGATATGCTCATGTGGTAAGAGCTTGGGATCGGCTCCGGTCAATAGGTGTCAATGGTTAAGCTTTTGAACGTACTAAACATTTGTCAGGAATGAGACTGGTAAGCCTAGTACCTTCTAGATCCGGCAAGGGAACTTGGTCCACTAATCTTGGGAAGAGTCCCCATGCCTGCAGTAAATGTGGTGAAGGAGTGAACTCCGGGCGAGGTGTATGGTACCGTGACCGGATAGCCTGTACCAAAGACTGTGTACTCTGGTCCCGAACCGAGGATGACTGGTAATCGTCTGGTTGTTGCACACTCCACCCCCTCGGTTTTAGTTGTCATTCTTGGGGTGTGCATCTCCCGTGTGTTTAGGTCCACCATGCAAGGTTATTAATCGATCGATCGTTGGCCACTCACCATTATCTGAGACTGCTTAACTATACAGCCAATTTCCCTTTATGATGGAATTGAGAATGAATATGGATGCTTGATTAATTGTTTTGCACAACTTATGTTTGTTGTAGATGCTTACTTAGTAATGGTTAATCAAATAGAATTTGAGCTAAAATTTTGAAAGTAAGTACATACTCTTTGTTGCTTTTCAGCAAAATAATCCACTAGCCAAAAGCTTTGCATGTCTAGAGAGTTGGTGATTTTACATCACCTGGCGGTTAAGTCTTGCTGAGTATTAGAATACTCAACCTTGCTTTGTTGTTTTCAGGTGAAGTTTGGGATGGGAAGAAGACGATGTGTGTTGGCATTATGGATGGCCTCCTATAATGCTACTTTTTATCGTTTAGTTTTATTTCTGCTGTTTTTATAAACTCTGAACACTTTACTTTTATGCAAAAGACTTGATTTGTAATTAAATAACCCTCCATGAGAATTGATGTAATAAATTGTGACTTGTTTATCTCTGGACTCGCCTTTGTTATAAGTGATTTACCGGGCTTGACCCGGGAGAGACGACAAGTTAACTCGGTATTATTGCGTAATGACCAGAAGGAGTGGTTTATGCGATAATATGGAGTTAATTTGGATGGTTCTGCCACAGTGAGCGTTCGTGAACTGCTGGTACGGGGCCGTGGCGCGATCATTCCGAGGAACGTTCGCAAACCGAGCGAGGAACTCCGTACACCACTCGGTGGAGATGTCAGTAGCCCTCAGCGGCTCGCCCTCACAAGGAAGGCCTATCAGCGGCGACGTGTCCTGAAGAGTCACCGTCATCTCACCGACGGTGACGTGGAACGTGTGGGTCTCCGGCCTCTAGTGGACCAGAAGTGCACAGAGGATGGAGTAGACGAACTGGAAGCGTGTCATGCGATCCTTCTGAGGAATCGCGTCGCGCTGGCTATCCCCCTGGACTAACCGCACAACATAAATGAAGGATAAATGACGGTACAAACAATAACACAACATCAGTTCACGTACTTGGGAACCCATCGGTCGTGGATCGGCAGCAACGTGCGCGTAGTGCGGGGACGCACGTGTCCAACATCCTCTCCGAGGACGGCGGACAAGAACGAGCGGTGCTCGTCGGCGTTTTAGACCGGCAAACCTACCAAGGGGGTACCCGAGGTAGTAGATTGTGTGGTGAGGATCATGATCGGGGGACCGAGAACTCAAAGGTATGCGCAAGGACACGGGACACAAGATTTATACAGATTCTGGCTGCCAAGATGGCGAACCCTACGTCCTGTTTGGGGGGATCAAGTATGGCGCCCTGCGCTTGGTGTTGGTTGAGATCAGGTTGTCCGGCTAGGTACCCTGCTCTCCTTTATATAGTCCATGGGGCGGGTTCCTAGTCAATTACAAGGTAGGAGTCCTAGTAGGATTACACGGAATGAGTCCTAGTAGGATTACAGGGGAATTCTAGTAGGAGTCCGTCTTCTTCCTTCCTTGCATGAGTACCGGGGGGAGTATGCCCGACAAGCCCCCGAGCACGTTGTAGTTGAGAGTAGTAGTTCGAGTAGTCTTGAAGCCTCTGCGCAAGTAGATCTTGAGCGTCCTCGAGTACCGCTTGGAGAAGCCTTCAATAGTACTTGAAGCGCCGCGAGGCTGGAAGGTGGTCCGGCTCATCGGTCTTGAAGTCGAGATTATATGGAAGTGCAATTGCAAAATTGCACTCCATATGGAGTAACACCCGAGCCTTAGGTTGAGTTGCAAACCCTAGCCGAGCATCAATCTTGATTACGAATCTTCGTCTTGAAAAAATTAAATGATGGGTGTAGCATAGCGACCCCCCGAGCCTTGAAATGATTAGGTAATCAATCCAAGGGTCTTCGGTGTTCGCGGAAGCCATAATCCGAGTACTCTGCGCAGCGTGTAGCCCCCGAGATAAGAGAGCCGTATGAGCCACGTCGAGTAGTTATTGGTGCGATCTCCCGAGCTTGAGAGCGAGCGAAGTCTACTGGAGTCATCCTCGAGTAGTAATTTGAGTGCAGCCCCCGAGCTAGAGAGATTCCGAGTAGTAGTTTGGCATCGAGCCGTGGAACTTGAGAAGTGATCATGCCGTCGGAGCGGACTTTAGTTGCGACCGAAGTCGACTTTAGATGCCGGCAGAGCGGACTTTAGAATGCGACTTGACTTGAAAACCGAAGTCGACTTTGTGCCGCGCGGAGCGGACTTTGAGATGCGACTTGAAAACCGAAGTCGACTTTGTGCCGAGCGGAGCGGAATTTGAGATGCGACTTGAAAACCGAAGTCGACTTTGTGCCGCGCGGAGCGGACTTTGATATGCGACTTTAGAAGTCGACTTTAGGATGCCGCGCGGAGCGGACTTTAAGATGCGACTACAGTAGTCGACTTTAGGATGCCGCGCGGAGCGGACTTTGAGATGCGACTACAATAGTCGACTTTGTGCCACGCGGGGTGGACTGAAGGTGCAAAAAACGAAAAGCACTTTCCGGAAAGCCAAAGCGAATGAAAAATCAGAGAAAACGAGTAGTTTTGCCACGGAGCGGGCTTAAGATTGCGACCGAAGTCGGCTTGTGCCACCGAGTGGGCTTGGATGCGACCGTTAGCGTCGACTTGTGCCCACGGAGTGGGCTTGAGTACCGAGCCATGGATTTCGGACCCAAGGTACGGTTGCGGCCGGAGCGGGCTTGAGGGTGCGGCCGGAGTCGGCTTGAGGGTGTGATCGAAGTCGGCTTGCATACACGGGCCATGGATTTCGGACCCAAGGTATGGTTGCTACCGTAGTGGACTTGAAGGTGCGGCCGGAGTCGACTTGCGTGCACGGGCCATGGATTTCATACCCAAGGTACGGGGCTCGAGTACTTAGGGTACTTGGACCCATGGTACGGAGCGTGAAGACCACGTGCGGCTAGGTTCCATCGTCGCCGGGACCCGAGGGTCGCTTACGGCTAGGTTCCATCGAAGCTTACACACGTAGTATGCCATCGAAGCGGGCGAAGATGCGGCGGAGTCGACTTTAAGTTGCCGCACGGAGCGGACTTTAGAATGCGACTTTTGAAGTCGATTTTAGATTGCCACGCGTAGCGGACTTTAGAAACCGCCTCCTAGGGATAGCCCCCGAGTTGATGAAGTAGACTCGTGGCGACTTGATTGATATACCCCAAGAGTAGTCGGCGAGTGTAGCTCACGTGAAAACCCGCCGAGAAGCATACACAAATGAGTAGTCGGCAAGTAGTCCTACATGATGAGGAGAACAAGCCAAGAAAACAAGTAATCATTTAGATAAATGACTTAGTTGTTCTTTGCACAGGCGGACCGATGATGAAGCCGTGGCGGTCGGCGATGTAGCCGCGATGGTTGTTGTTAAAGTTGACTAGTCGAGTTGATTCCGACTAGTTGTTGGGGGGCGTGATGCCGTTCTCGACTAGTTTGGAAAACTAGTCACGATGAATGGTCGACGCGATGCGACCGAAGACGACGTCGTGGCGGCGCGCGGCATACTCGAAGTAGAGCCGGTGTTGCCGCGAGACAAGTAGTCATGACGCACGGCATGGATGAAGTAGAGCCGGCGTGGCCGCAAGACGGAAGTCGCGGCGCACGGAGTAGTCGACGACGAGCCCGGGCGGGCGGAGTAGTCGACGACGAGCACCGCACGAGGCGGAGTAGTCGACGACGAGCGGCGCGACGAGCCGCGTGACGTGCCGAGGCACTCGGACGCGCGGCGGAGGCGAAGTAGTTGGACGATGAGCCCGTGCGAGCGAGAGTAGTCGACGACGAGCGCGCGCGACGAGCCGCGTGACGTGCCGAGGCACTCGGACGCGTGGCGGAGGCGAAGTAGTTGACGATGAGCCCGCGCGAGGCGGAGTAGTCGGACGACGAGCGGCGCGACGAGCCGCATGACGAGTCGCGCGACGTGCCGGGCACCCGGACGCGCGGCGAAGACAAAGTAGTCGACGACGATGAGCGGCGCGACAAGCCGCGTGGACGAGCCGCGCGACGTGCCGAGGCACCCGGACGCCCGACGAAGATGAAGTAGTCGACGACGACGGCTCGCGCGAGGCGGAGTAGTCGACGAAGAGCGGCGCGACGAGCCGCATGACGAGCCGCGCGACGTGCCGAGGCACCGGGACGCGCGGCGGAGGCAAAGTAGTCGACGACGACGGCGGCGCGACGAGCCGCGTGACGAGCCGCGCGACGTGCCGAGGCACCCCCGAACGCGCGGCGAAGATGAAGTAGTCGACGTCGAGCTCGCGCGAGGCGGAGTAGTCGATGACGAGCGGCGCGACGAGCCGCATGACGAGCCGCGCCACGTGCCGAGGCACCCGGGACGCGCGGCGCAGGGCAAAGTAGTCGACGACGACGAGCTCGCGCGCGAGGCGGAGTAGTCGACGGCGCGCGCGCGACGAGCCGCATGACGAGCCGCGCGACATGCCGAGGCACCCGGACGCGCGGCGAAGACGAAGTAGTCAACGACGAGCTCCGCGCGAGGCGGGAGTAGTCGACGACGAGCCGCGCGAGGCGGGAGTAGTCGACGACGAGCGGCGCGAAGAGCCGCATGACGAGCCGCGCAACGTGACGAGGCACGCGCGGACGCGCGGCGGAGACAAAGTAGTCGACGACGACGAGCGGCGCGACAAGCCGCGTGACGAGCCGCGCGACGTGCCGAGGCACCCCGGACGCCCGACGAAGATGAAGTAGTCGACGACGAGCCTGCGTGAGGCGGAGTAGTCGACGACGAGCGGCGCGACGAGCCGCATGACGAGCCGCGCAACGTGCCGAGGCACCCGGGACGCGCGGCGAGGCAAAGTAGTCGACGACGACGAGCGGCGCGACGAGCCGCGTGACGAGTCGCGCGACGTGCTTCGAGGCACCCGACGCGTGGCGAAGATGAAGTAGTCGACGTCGTGCTCGCGCGCGAGGCGGAGTAGTCGATGACGAGCGGCGCGACGAGCCGCATGACGAGCCGCGCCACGTGCCGAGGCACCGGGACGCGTGGCGAAGGCAAAGTAGTCGACGACGATGAGCCTACGCGAGGCGGAGTAGTCGACGGCGAGCCGCGCGACGAGCCGCATGACGAGCCGCGCGACGTGCCGAGGCACCCGGGACGCGCGACGAAGACGAAGTAGTCGACGACGAGCCTGCGCGAGGCGGAGTAGTCGACGACGAGCCTGCGCGAGGCGGAGTTGTCGACGACGAGTGGCGCGACGAGCCGCATGACGAGCTGCGCAACGTGCCGAGGCACCCGGACGCGCGGCGAGAGGCAAAGTAGTCGACGACGATGAGCCCGCGCGAGGCGGAGTAGTCGACGGGCGCGCGCGCGCGACGAGCCGCATGACGAGCCACGCGACGTGCCGAGGCACCCGGACGCGCGGCGAAGACGAAGTAGTCGACGACGAGCTCGCGCGAGGCGGGTAGTCGACGACGAGCGGCGCGACGAGCCGCGCGACGTGTCGAGGCACCGGGACGCGCGGCGGAGGCAAAGTAGCCGACGACGACGAGCGGCGCGACGAGCCGCGTGACGAGCCGCGCGACGTGCCGAGGCACCCGGACGCGCGCGCGAAGACGAAGTAGTCGACGTCGAGCCGCACGAGCGCGGAGTAGTCGACGGCGCGCGCGCGCGACGAGCGTGTGACGAGCCGCGCGACGTGCCGAGGCACCCGGGACGCGCGGCGAAGACGGGCGTAGTCGACGTCGAGCTCGCGCGAGGCGGGAGTAATCGACGCGCGCGGTGCGACGAGCCGCCGACGAGCCGCGCGACGTGCCGAGGCACCCCGACGCGCGCGCGCGAAGCAGTCGACGACGACGAGCGGCACGACGAGCAGCGCGTGGACGGCCGCGCGCGTGCCGAGGGCACCCCGACGCGCGGCGAAGACGAAGTAGTCGACGACGAGCGCGCGCGCGAGCCGCGTGACGAGCCGCGCGACATGCCGTGGCACCCGAACGCGCGGCGGGGGGAAGACGGGGGTAGTCGACGACGAGCGGCGCGACGAGCCGCATGACGAGCCACGCGACGTGCCGAGGCACCGGACGCGCGGCGAAGACGAAGTAGACGACGACGAGCTCGCGCGCGGCGAGTAGTCGACGACGAGCGGCGCGACGAGCCGCGTGGACGAGCCGCGCGACGTGCCGAAGCAACCGAGGAAGCGCGGCGTAGGAAAATTGATTCCGCTTTGACAAAAGCAAGGCGACTTGCTTCAATGGATCTCGGCGAGTCGACGAGTAGATTGATCTTGTTGACGAGGGTCCTTCGAGTCGCCGGTGGTGATGATCACCCCTACGGCGCGCCGGCTGTCGGCGTTTTAGACCGAGCAAACCTACCAAGGGGGTACCCGAGGTAGTAGATTGTGCGGTGGGGATAGTGATCGGTGGACCGAGAACTCGAAGGTATGCGCAAGGACACGGGACACAAGATTTATACGGGTTCGGGTTGCCAAGGTGGCGAACCCTACGTCTGTTTGGGAGATCAAGTATGGCGCCCGCGCTTGGTGTTGAGTTGAGATCGGGTGCCGGCTAGGTACCGGCCCTCATTTATATAGTCCGGGGGGCGGGTTCCTAGTCGGTTACAAGCGAGGAGTCCTAGTAGGATTACACGGAACGAGTCCTAATAGGATTACGGGGGAATTCTAGTAGGAGTCCGTCTTCTTCCTTCCTTGCATGAGTACTCGGGGAGTATGCCCGCGGTGCCTACGATCGATATCCCTGTCCAGGAACTGAGGCGTCACATACGTCTCGAGCTCAGCACGAGCACCCTAAGCCTGAGCCTCTGCCAGAGCCTAAGCCTGAGTCTGGTCCATAGCTGCAGCTGCATAAAAAATTTAAATATACAATTAAAAAAACCAAGTAATTTTCTACAATTTCTAAAATGTGTCAACAAGATAAATTCATTTTCTACGTTTTCTAAAACATATAAACTCATTTTCTACATTTTCTAAACAAACTAAAGTAATTTCGATAATTTCTACAATTTCTAAAACAAATAAACTCATTTTCTACAATATCTAGAACAGATAAATAAGTTTTCCCGAATTTTTATATGAACTAGGTTCGTGCCCGTGCGTTGCTACGGGCGATACAATCTTAGTAGTTAAGCACAAATATTTTGATAATTTGATATATTTACTCAAACAAAGTAAAATTAAGTGACTCAGTCTTGGAATGAGTGACAACATGAGTACGGTACGACGTTTCCAGAGATTCAAAGGAGAAGACAACATTAGTATGGTACGACATTTTCAGAGATTCAAAGGAGAAGAGACAGATGGATAAGAAAATTTGTTTATATTTAGAACAGAAGCATGTACACAACTGACTCACCTTCTTTGTGCAAATGCCTCAGGAACGTGCACTGCCAGCGGATGCCGTTGGTGGCGACGGCGGCGACTTCGAAGGACAACAATTGCTGGTGATGGCGACGCCAAATGGATCACATGTGGGCGATGGAGTCGGATTCAGGAGTGGATTAATTAGGGATAGGGATGGCGTCAGTGGCGGGGGCAGTGAGATGGGAGGCGACAACATAAGGATGAGGCGATGCCGACAGCAGTAGTTCAATGAAAAAAGAATGGAAGGGGGCGCTGAGACATGTTTTCGGGTAGGTTGGGGAGGGGGTGGCAAACTCGCAAAGAGGCAGAATAAGTAGGAGAGGTCTTTTTACTTACCAGGTTTTATTCTCCTTTCTAGCCTTTTTTAGTAGCATACGATCGTGCCCTTTCGTTGCTACGGGCAACAACATTTATATTGCCACATATGAAACATCCAATAAGATAATAGTTGTGTGAAAATAAACATGGATATTAAAAAGGACCTTTTGAGTTTCTCAATTAAACATGCTAGATAATATGTAAACCAAAGAGACATTAAATTCCAAAGCCAACATTGATAATGTTTCTTGACATTATTGCATCATCGAATTAGTAGTACATTCCATCAACACGAGACATTGAGCCCGCAAAACAATGAGTATTTAAATTATGAGAATAAAATTAGGTAACATCAAAGTACATGAAGGCATATTAGTTTCTTACCATGGTAAAATTAAATGCAAATGGGAGAAATTAAAGCACAGGAAAAAATCTCTTAATGCAATTATGCTTATATATAAATTTGAAGTTAGCGCAACACACCTCAACACCTAATATCATGTAGTAGCAACCTGAGAATTGTAAATATAGTCGATTAATAAAGAAAAGATTTGGCGTACAGTTGAATTAGAATAAGAAACAAATTATAGCAGTTGTTCCTGCATATTAGTACTTCCAACAGCATTTTTATCACCATTGTGATCACTCTACATATTTGGTAAGCCATTCATTTAGCGATTTCACCATCCTGTGTGTATTGTTTCAACAGATTTTAGAAAATGATTAAGAAAGAAATATTACCATATCCCCTATGACTTCCTCTCATAACTGCAAAGGGACAAATAGTACTATGAAAACACATCAAGACATGTATGGTATTAAGCATTGAGTGTACTACAAGAATAGAATAGAAAACTATAAATAGAAAAAAAATAACTGATCTAAAATTGGAAGCATTGTCTAACTATAATGTTTCAGATTCAACAGAGATATGGTTCATCAAGGCACCAAGGCACATTATCATTATCTAACTTTAACTTTGGTACAAAACTATGCAATATTTACTCTGTAAAACAGATAAGTTGAACCCGTTACCCTTAAAGTTAATGAAAAAACACATTTCTTAATTTTAAAGCATTTAACCAACACATTGAGCAAGTTGTTGTGATACATGATAGCTCGGATCCAGAGCTTTGCCCAAGCAAAAAGGATCAATGGTTCAGATTAACTTGGTAATTCGTAATCAAATTTCTGAAATCCTTCCTTCAATATTTTCCCTTAAATCTCCTAGTGAAAAAGAAGAAGCAGAAGACACCAAATCTTCCTGCATCGACGAAGGACCCTAGACCTCAAGTCACAACCGCCATGGTTGGCCACACACCGGCAAAAGAACATCATAAGGCTGCATTTCAGTTCAAAGCACACGATAGATCCAAATCAGCAGGAAGGGAAAATGTGCTTGACAGATGCATCTATGCAGTTGATGACAGAGTCAGGGAATTCTTTTTTAAACTGGCTGCTGGTTATTTTTCACAGTAACCTGTAGGCTGTAGTACCAAATTGGTGCTAAGTACTGCATTATCCAACCAAGCATGCTTAAAAAATGGCACAAACCAGCATTCCTTTAAAAAGAATGATAAGTCATGATTGACTACTCCTATGTAAGGCAGACAGGTAAGCCTCAAGCTGCTTCCTAGTATAGAAACTGAAGCCTGACATAGAAAAATGTCGTATGAGGATTCAAGAAAACAGGTTAAACCTGAAAGATAGATTAGATACACACTTCTATTTTGGTATGCGATTGTAACCTACTACTGGAGTACTGGGTAAGCAATCAACTACAAGTGTATTCAGGCACTTGAATATACAATGTTCAATAAGGCTAGTCCCTGAAATCAGTAAATTTCATGTATGGCAAATCCATAGGAAAAATCACGAACACCATATATACTGAAATTAGCCATATATTCAGGAATTGGCTTTCTCAAGAGAATGTATAGATCCCAAGGCATTGCATATGCTTGCATTATACTGCAGTTAAAACAATTAAACTATAGGCCTGGAATGGTTTGTGAGCATAACGCAGACACGAAGGCTAATGCAGACAAGTGTACTGGAGGGTGATTGTTCACATGTGTGTAGTACTGTATCTAACCAGTAGCATATATTATGAAATAAAGGATAGCATGGATATTTTGTTTTGGTTCGCTAAGAAATAATGCAGAAAGACAATACTAAAGGCATCTACAGATATACTGATTTCAAGAAAGTAAAAACATGCCATAGATGAATGCATAGGTGAATGAAATTATTGTCTGCATTCAGCGGTATGTGATCTTAGTAGCACTTCTAATTCATAATTAGATAATAAACTGATTAGAAATCAAAATACTTGAGAGGCATATGAAGGTCATCACTAATATTTTGTCTGTGGTCTGAAAATATCACTAATATCAGCTGCCTAACCACATTACATCTTTGTTAACTTAGTTGGCTAACCTGACATGAAGAAAACCAGGATTTTCATGTTCTATGCAGATAGTAAAAACTCACAAAGCTATTGCTTTACATAGTTGTGAAGTCCAGTAATTTGAAAGAGTTATATACTTATTTAAGTTCATATGGAATTGCTATGCGATAAAAAGAAACAATATATTAACTAAGGCCTGATTCCTATGGTTCATAAGCAGGAAAGACAAGCAAATGTTATTAGCTTATTGACTAAGTGCAGAAAGGCCGGTGAGTTAAAGCAAGCAACACACATGTTTTTTTATATGAGCTTAAAGTAGCATTTAGTCAATAGGTAGACTCTAAAGTCAAGTTGGACATTCAACTTGTTTGGTCATTATCATCATGGAAGTTGCCTGGAGCCATAATTCTGTCCATTAATGCCTAGTTTGCCTGGTCATTATCATCATGGAAGTTGCCTGGAGTCATATTTCTGTCCATTGATGCCTAGTCTGGAGCCATAATTCTTTCAATATCAGGGAAAACCTGTATCCAGAAGAGTAATATAAATTCAAAGAATTATGGTGGACCAGGTCCACAGCTTCACGTTTGGATGTATCCCTGCAGCCAGGAATCAAGCAACAACACACACCTTGTCATGATCTCAATTGGAAATAGTTCTGACAAAAAATTGCAAATGGGCTTTAATCTGGTAAAAACATTGGCATATTTTCACTATAATCAAACACATGCATCCATGTATTGTCAGGTGTATCTGAAGCAACAAAACTCCTGAAAATGGAACAGTTGTAGTGATCTCATTTTTTAAGCTATGTACTAATGCGAAATGCTACATCGATAGTAGTGTGTATCCATAGAATGACTGCATAAGAGTAGTAAATGGAGTGTTGGTCACCTTTTCCTGCATGGATAATTAAATTACGCATCTACAATAAATCCCTCGAGTGTTAAAGGAGAGAACTGGTCTTTCCTCTTCACATCAGAGTCAATCACTTTCTCCTTCCGCCACCTCCTCCTTTGCCTAAGAATGGTTCTGCTTATCTAATGGCTGGCGACGATCACAGTGCAAAATCACGATCACAGCGTAAAATCACAACGGTGCAGTCTTGAAAATTGATTAAGAAGGGTATTGCTAGAATACCTTGTAAATGATAGATATAAGACTTTTTGTGATTTAGCAAAAACTTATAATCTTTTTTCTTCTTACCCTTTTCAGCACCAGATCCATACATTCTAAATTTTACAGTAGACATAGTACACTGTACACTAACGTATGTTCCATAAACCAAAGAAAAGTGATTTGATTTAAATCAAATAGCAGTTTTGTTTAGATTCAGTACAGGAAGATAGGAAAAGGGAGTCATGAACCAACGGATGCATCACAACTCACAACGGATGCATCACAACTCACAAAACTGACCTGCTGCCTGCAGGCTGCCGTGGTGTGCCCTCCTGCTGATGGTGAAGGGAACGCCGGAACAAGAACCAGGAAAACAGCGGACGCCCGATGGCACCCTCTGCCCTCACGATTTTGTACCGCGACGACGAGGTGATGCAGTCTTCTCGAGAGCGAGCGCCTAGATAGGGAGGAGCAGCGACGGCGGCGCTCCTTGCCTGGGTGGGGAGGAGCAGCGACGGCGGCACTTGGCTGCGCGTACTGGATCGGCGGCGCGCGGAGAGATAAGCGAAGGCGGCTCGGTGGGGGAGGCGGCGTGCGGAGAGAGGCGAGGGCGTCAGGGGCAAAAATGGAAAACGCAGAGCGGACGCACGGAGAGGGGGCGGACGCGTGAGCGCAGCGGAGAAAAAAAAGGTTAGGTCTCGCGGAGGTCTCCGGGATGCGTCGGCGTTCGGCGCCCGGAGGCAGCCCGGCATGGCGGCGGACTGAGGAGGCACGTAGAAGCGAGATCGCTAGGAGAAGGCCGGCAGCCTCCACGGGCGATGTCGGCGTCAACGGGACGCGGAGTCCTTGGTGGTGGTCGGTATGGGCGTCCATGGTGCGCGCGTGGAGGTGGAGGCTGTGTACGGCAGCCATGGCCAGGGTGGGGGATCTGAGGAGGCGATCGGCGGAGGCGAAGAGCACGGGCAGGATGGTTAAGCCGAGGAAAGGACGATGTCGGGATAGTTGTGATGGCGATGGTGCGGCGTCCACTGGAGGCGTCTTCGACAGCCGAGGGCCTCAGAGAAGGAGACTGGCGGCGGCGGCGGAGTAGGCTGCGGGTATGGGAGGGGAGGGGAGCGGGGTGGATGGGACAAAAGGGAGTGGCGACGGGAGGGGAGCGGGTATTGAAGGATCGTACGGTGGGAATCAACCTCAGATAGGGTCACGGGATGGGAGCGGAGGCGCAGTGCGAGAGGCGGACGCGCGGACGCAGAGCCTAACGATTTTTTTTCTTCACTTCGTACTTAGTAGTAGATTAAAGTATTTTCTACAATTTCTAAACAAGATAAATTAATTCTCTAGATTTTCTAAACAAATAAAAGCATTTTCTACATTTTCTAAAACATATAAACTCATTTTCTACATTTTCTAAACAAACTAGAGGAATTTCTATAATTTCTACAATTTCTAAAACAAATAAACTCATTTTCTAAGTATCTAGAACATATAAATAAGTTTTCGAATTTTTATACGAATTAAAGTATTTTCTACAATTTCTAAACGAGATAAATAAATTCTCTAGATTTTCTAAACAAATAAAGTATTTTCTACAAGTTCTAAAACATATAAACTCATTTTCTACAATTTCTAAATAAAGTAAAGTAATTTTGATAATTTCTACAATTTCTAAAATAGATAAACTCATTTTCTACAATATCTAGAACAGATAAATAAGTTTTCTCCAATTTTTATACGAATTAAAGTATTTTCTACAATTTCTAACGAGATAAATTAATTCTATAGATTTTCTAAACAAGTAAAATTATTTTCTATAAGTTCTAAAACATATAAACTCATTTTCTACATTTTCTAAACAAACTAAAGTAATTTCGATAATTTCTACAATTTTTAGATGGATAAACTCATTTTCTACAATATCTAGAACAGATAAATAAATTTTCTAATCTATAAACTAATTTTCTAAATCTAAACTAATTAAATTAACTAATTTCTAAATTTTCTAATCTATAAACTAATTTTCTAAATCTAAACTAATTAAATTAACTACAAAAATAAAGGAAAGAAAACATACCTTAGAGTGGAGGGGCGGCAGAGAGGGGAGGCGCCGGGGGCGGGGGGTGGGGGGGACGGCGGTCCGCCGTCGCCCCTTATATAGGCGCGGTTGTTGTCATCTCCTACCGTCGTGGCCCATGGCGGGCGCAGCCCTTACCGCTGTGGCCCACGGTGGTAGGTTCCCGCGGGGCCCGCTCCCAACGGTCGCCCCCCTTACCGCCGTGGATCACAGCGGTTGGAGTTGCTACCGCCGTGACGCACGACGGTTGGTTGCCAAATCTGCTAAATTTTCAAACGATCATCTAATTTTGCAAAATGATTAAAAAAATACAAAAAAAAAGTTCCTATTTTTATTGGGCTTCATTTAGGGCGGCCTTTTCTACTGCCCTCACAACTTTCCCATCTGGCCGATTCCCAGTGACAGCAGCTCTGTGATCTGTCCGTTTAAAACAAAAGAAGACACCTACACACTGCAACCAAAATGAGCTCAGGAGCCAGGGTAAAGACGACAGAACTGCTGTCTTTTTACCCACTAGCAACTGATTCAGTGTTAATCACCATAGATTGGGATCCGCACCTGTTTTGTTTATCCCCCAATCCGGATCTTGGCAACAGTCCAGGAGCCCTTTCGTCCTCTTCTCTTTGGCAACGTTCACTTCACTTGTGCTGGCAGCTACTTAGGATACTTCGAAATTACACTTTGGAAGCGTTTATGGCTTCGCCGTCCAAAAGAGGACGGCGGCGATAGCATGCGGCCACCAGAAGCCCAGAACACGGGAAGGGAACGAGCCCCCCTTGCCGGTTGCCGCTGCCGGTGCTGCGATGGGGTCATGGGGACGAGAGAGACGCGTCGGCGTCGCCCGGCGGATCCTGCGTTCCTCTGCATCTGCGACTTGCTGTGTCCGTGCGCAACGGCAACGGCGGCGGCAACGGCAACCTGAAGTCTCCTCTTTTGCTTTTCAGCGCCTCGCACGGTGTCCCGTGTCCGGAACTCCGGATGCAGGCGCCGCAGCATCATCACCGCCCCCACCAACTACTTGGTCGACCGTTAATGCCCACGCCGGTTTCCGCTCCGTGCGTGTGGTGCTGGCCTGGTGATGGTGCGGTGGAGGAGCAGGAAACAGCCGCTGCAGCCTGCAGAGAAACGGTAACATCTGGAACCAAGCACCATCAAACAGGCGATCAAACGGAAACCTGCTCACCAGAGTCACACTGATGATGATGCTGGGTCTGGGTGTGTCGCGACACAGCAACGTGTGTTTTGCTGTCATCTCCAAACATTAGCACTGTTTCCAAATATTGGCCTTGTTTAGTTGCTAGAAATTTGCCAAAATTTTGCTACCTTTTCAACTCTCCTCATCACATCACATTACACCAAAAGACATATATTCAGAGCAGTAAATGTAGGTAAAAAAATTAACTAATCACACAGTTCTGTCGTACGTCACGAGACGAGTCTTTTGAGTCTAATTAAGTTCATGATTGGAAAAAATATTTATCCCAAACAAACGAAAGTGCTACAGGAGTGCTAGAGTTGAAAAAGTCAGTTTTGGTAAATTTTAGCCATCTAAGCTGATGTTGTTTCCAAACATACTGTACTCTGTCACCTCCATGCCCAAAGGTCACCTGGTACACGTATTGTAGGGCTTCAAATGCTATAAAATAATGGGAGGGATGTGCATCATGCGCTGAGCCGCTGAGTGCACTGGAAACTGCAAAATACGAAAAACACAAGGCAGCAACGGCTCCTTGCTGGAGCGGTCAACGTCTCGCTCGCCGGGGCACTCGCGCTCTTAAAACCAGCAGCTTTCCCGTTCACCCACACACCTCCTCTCTCCTCGGCCCTCTAGCCAGCCACAGCCCACGGCCAGCCGGTCTCAGCACACCACCAAGAAAGCTAGCTAATCTCGCCACACCGCATGAGCTCCGAGGCCGAATGCGCAGCAGCTCCGGTCGCCGCCGATGGGGTGGGAGGCGGCGGCGGCAGGGCGGAGGTCGACACGTCGGCGCCGTTCGAGTCAGTGCGGGAGGCCGTCGACCGCTTCGGCGGCAGCGCCGCCTGGTTCGCGCCCTCCAAGGTGAAGACCGGCCGCTCTCCCTCTCCCCTCCCTCCCCCCGTTTCCTTCTCCCCCCGATCCCTGTCACGCAGGCCGTGTATGTTGTAGCTAGCTCTGGTTTGTGTGCTCCATCCAGCTGGTAGTTAGATTGGTGCGTGGTATCCGAGGTTGCAACCTCCTCCTCCTCCTCCTCCTCCTTGTCCCCATCAGGCCATGCGCCCATGACCCCATGGATTTGGCTCTTGGTCGAAGTCGGCAGCTGCCTAGTATTTCAGATGCGCGCGCAGCATTATCGCAGTGATTTAGAAAGATGCTGCTGGTTGCAGCTGCTCCGTCATTGAGTGCTGCGTCAACTTCATGTCACTTTTGCTTAATGCTTAATTGCTTGGTCCCCCAGATGATCACCCCAGCAACAGAGTGAACCGCCAATGTGAATCTTTTAATCACTGCTACTTATATCACATTGCGTTGCACTTGCACCTGTATATGCATTGACTGAACTACTAATTGGAATGCTGGCTGTAGTTTTACTAAATATTTCTCTGAACCGTGGTTCAGAATCTGCACTTTCTGTTTCGAAAGCTCGAGTAGGGTCAGATCACATGTGTCAACTGCTATGCTGTGTTGCCTTCAACCTTATGTAGCCAGTACTAAAGAGCATTGCGAGATTTCTATCTTTCCCCAGTCAACTTACCTATATTATGGTGTTGGTTCTTATTCTTCTTTCCCTCATTTGCAACCTGCAGAAACATGAACAGTCTGAACAACCTGCAGAAGCCATCGGCGTACAAGAGCAGGCTGCGCAGCTAGAAAATGAGGTTGCCCTCAAAGAGAGGGAGACTCTTGATGTGTTGAAGGAGCTGGAGTCGACCAAGAAAATCATCGCAGACCTGAAGCTGAAAATACAGAAAGAAGGCACTGAAACATTCCCTGATGAAGATGTCAAGTCTGAGGAAACTGATCAGGTTTCTGCGCCAGGACCTGAAGAGCAGCAACCTGAAAATGTTACCGTGGATATGGACTGCATAGAAGAAAATCTGCAGCTGTCTTCTGGTTCAGTTTTGGTGGAACTTGAGCAAGCCAAAGAAATACTGAACAGAACTACAAGTGATCTGGCACAAGTGCGGGCTGCTGTTGAGTTACTGCGAAATAGCATAGCGAAGGAGAAAATGTTACTTGAAAGAGGCCACGAAAAGCTTTCCTCTAACACATCCTTGGTTTCTCACTTGGAGGATGAGCTTGATCAGACAGCACAAAAGCTGGAAACTCTGAAGGATCTGCAGAAGAGACGCAAAGATCCCTCAGACATTTTTATTGAGATCAAGAAAATGACAACTGAGGTTCAGCAGCTCAGGAGCATGGCAAATGATTCAAAATCTGAAGCAATGTTGTTGGCTGCAGAAATTGAGCAGGCAAAGGCCAGCATTAGCACAGCTGAGATCAGGTGCATTGCAGCCAAAAAGATGGAAGAAGCAGCTAGAGTAGCAGAGTCCCTTGCACTTGCAGAGATCAAAGTTCTATTGAGCAGTCAAAGTTCTTTTGAAGGTGACAACTCCTCTGATGGAGTGACTCTCTCGATGGAGGAGTATTTCACACTGTGTTCCAAAGCTCTTGAAGCTGATGAAAACTCCAAGAAGAAAGTAGGAGATGCTATGTTGCAGGTGGATATAGCTAACGGCTCAGAGTCTGAGTCGGTTAAGAGGCTTGAGGATGCCAAAGTTGAGGTTGAGGAATGCAAGAAGGCACTACAAGAGGCCCTGAAGAGGGTTGAAGCTGCAAACCATGGAAAGCTTGCAGTTGAAGAGATCCTTCGAAGATGGAAATCTGAGAGTGCACACAGAAAGCGGTTTATCTGCGGATCTCCAAAGTTCAAAAACGCAGCCCATCGTCATAAAGATTCGCACAGCATGGATATCACTGATGATGTTTCAGATAGATCCTTCAAGCAAACTTTGTCAATTGGGCAGATACTGAGCATGAAGTTAATGGGGCCAGATGGGTATGACAAAAGTGTCTGCGACGACAAGGCAAGTGAGGTGCCAAATATCTCACTTGGTCAGATTCTGAACCGCAGTGGTGTTTTGTGCAGAGAAGACATGGCATCTCGCAAAAGAATTTCAGGAAAGAGGAAGAAATTTGCACTGACTGGACTTTCTGTTCTCCTGGCAAAGCAATCTAAGAGGAAGAAGAAGAGGGAATCCTTTTAAACTGATACTGGATGTCCCAAGAAGATCATTTAGTGTGTTACTTCGTAGTATTGTACTATGTAGCAGCAGTTCACCTTGTCATTAGTATTTACCGCCTTTAGGTCCTTGTATGAAATGTAACAGGTAGCAATTTTTGCTGCTAACTAGAGTAGAGTTGATAGTTCTCTACCTTGTATGCTATTGAGATCTATATGTTTGGATCCAATGCTTTTTACCTTTCTGGTTGAGGCACCTAGCAGTTCGATCTTTACTGGACCTATGTCAAAACCCTTTTTGTTTTTCTTTTGCCGAAGTGAACAAATCACTTTTTGATGCCCTTATGAAACACTATTATTTATTTATTTTATATACATCATTTATATAAAAAAATATGTCTGTTTTGCGAGCAGAGTAAAAATCAAGCTTTCAAAATAAAATGCACATGTTTGTGACGGGGGAAGTTTTTAAAAATTTCGCAAGTGCTTCCATTGCGTGTGTGTTTTCCTTCCACTTTATGGTTCAACACTGCAATAAGTAGAATGTAATTATATTTGTTGACGTGAAGGTCGATATGTCCGAGTGGTTAAGGAGACAGACTTGAAATCTGTTGGGCTACGCCCGCGCAGGTTCGAACCCTGCTGTCGACGGTTCGTTTTTTTTTTGCCTTTTTGTCCGTCTCACTGTCTCAGCACGTGGTTTACTCTACTGACTGATGAATGCAGGGGAATAGGATAATTTAGACATTTAGTCGCAACTCGGAAATTCTGCATAGTGCTGAGTAAAAGGAGAAAGAGATGCTGAAAGAAACTATCGGGCACCGAGCACGAGAGTCAGGGAGCAAGTTGCTCCAGCCCATCGATCTGTAATTCTATCCTTCCATCCTCACTGATGGCGAACAGCTGAGCATAGTGCTCCATCCAGCCCAATCAAGCACTAGTACGAACGATGACTTTCTGCATATGACCAGGGCAAGGGCAGCTCTCACCGTATTTTGCATTCTTGTTCTCGAGTGAGCAGCTGGTATACCAAAAACAAAAACCCCAGAATAGCAGGTAGCTAGTGAGCATGAAAGGTTGTTATAAGAGTTTTTTTTTGGAACAAAGATTGTTGTAAGGTGAAAGTAGGGTCAGGGGCGGAGCCAGGATTGCAATTTTTCTCACGTTGGGGGGTGGTGGTGGTATCAAATTCAAATTTTGAAAAATTCAGTTGTAATTTGGCTTGGTTGGTTGGGGGGCACCTGCCTGCCCCCGTCTCCACCCCTGAGTAGGGTGTCATAGTACCATCTGACCACAAGTGATCTGCCGCATTCTCCTTTTTTCTGAAGCAATATTTGTTGGACTCAGATTGTCCATCAGCTACTTTAAGGTACGTGTGTGTCCTTGCATCAACTCAAGGATAGTGAATTGGCACATATGGTGTGCCCATTCAGGTGGAATTAGAAAGTCTACAGCTGAGCCAAAACTAGGTCCAATCACATAGCAAATTCAGATAAAATAAAAATAAGTATATATTTCTATTGTGCTAACAAAAAATATATTGAATCTTGGTTTATGTAAAACCGAATTCCTTTTAGTAAGGCGGAATAGCCAATTTCGTTCCCAAATTTTCGCTCAGGGCTCAATTTCGTCTTTGAACTACGAAAATGACCATTTTGGTTCTCAAACTCTCGCGACCGGCTCAAATTCGCCATTGGGCCGACGTGGAGTGTCATGCTGGCTCGTCATGTCCTCGCCCGGTCAGCTTTGATAGTCAAATATCTTTTTGACCCTTCTCTGTTCCTACCCCTACGTGCATGTGGCGTGCCCACCGGCCACGAGCTGCCGCAACGGCTGCGTCCTGCGCATGCTGCAAGCCAAGGGGGCCTAGCTGTTGCACTTCTCCAATGACCAACATCGAGCCAGAGTATCACTCGTCCGCGGCGCACCATCGCCACCAGCCGCAGCCACCACCTCCTCCACTGTCGTCGCCGCCGCTTAGCCTGACCCCAATCGCTAGGTCTTGGACACCAACTCCTTCTCGATATTCGCGTCTGCGATCTTGCGCCCTCTGCCCCTGCCATAACTGCCATAACTGTCATAGCAGGTAGCCGTCGGGAAGGGATGAGGGCCATTGCTGCACTGCCCAGTCGCTATTGGTGCTCTTGCTTGTTCGCTGCTTAATACGCCGACGTGGACGAGCAGGAGAGGAGGGGGCTAGCAGCGCATCAGGGGTGGAGAGGGTGACATGGGCAGTGGCACGTCGTCCCGTGTGGAGGGCACGTGCGACATGTGGAGAGGAGGGCGCCGACTAGTCATCACGTCGGCCAACATTGGAAGGACGCAACCATCAGGGCACATGCGTAGGGTAGGAGCAGGGTAAAAAGAGCATTTCACTATCAATGCAATGCTATGGCAAGCCAGCGTGGAGCTCCATGTTAGCCCAATAACGAATTTGAGCCGATTACAAGAGTTTGAGGATCAAAAGGGGTGTTTTCATAATTCACGAACAAAATTGAGCCTTAAGCAATGGTTTGAGGATGAAATTGACTATTCTACCTTTTAGTAATTTGTAGATTTTCAGTAATTAAAAACATTGGTTTAAGAAAACCTTCGTTAAAATAAAAAACTATTTGCTGCCAATAGAAGTGTAAAACTCTACTAAGAAAAAGAAGGAGGAGGAGGAGAAGAGGAGAAGGAGGAAGAAATGCATTATTGAGTCAACAATTAGAGTTTTATTTTGCCACAATTTCTACTATTATTACACTTCTCACGACATCTACGATTGTTGCTTCTCATTTCCAGGCTGCTCACCTTGCCAAGCCCACACAATATCTTTCAGTGCTGGCCTCATACCTTGTCTCATAACCTTTTGGTACTCAAGGGTATCACCATTGGTTTTCTTTATCTCTACTAGATGAAAATTAGGAGTGATGTGGAATACTTCAGCATTTATGGACATCACACCTTTCCTTCCTGGGTTGGAACCTTCCATCTTTAGCAATCCACCACATTTCTTTGTTATCTTTAGTCGCAAGTTTGTTGCAATTTCCTCGAGCTTTGTAATGATTATCGAAGCTGTATTGGTAGATGTGAATTTAGCCTCCTCCTTATTTGAGTTCTCCTCAAATATGCCAGAGAGATCAAATCCATTTGAAAGTGAGATGATGTCAAAAGCATTCAAATTTGTAAGTTTTTCTACTGCTTGATTACCCTCAACAGTACTGGCATTGGAATGATCCAAAGCCAAATTCATGTCAATAGGCATAACATTATCGGTTGAATTCATGGTATAATCAGACAATCTTCCATGATTTGGATGACCAATTCTAAACCAAGGATGTTCCATAATTTCTGCAATAGAGATCCGTGCATTGGGATTTGGATGAAGAAGACGTCGCAAAAGCTTCCGAATATCTGAAGAAAACCAATTTGGCCATTTGAGTTGTGCTTTGCAAATTTTCTTATACATGTCTACCAAGTTCTTATCCTGGAAAGGAAGATAGCCTGCCAACAGCACATATAGAATCACTCCACAAGCCCATATGTCAGCCTTTGCACCATCGTAACCTTTTCTACTTATTACTTCTGGAGCAACATATGCTGGAGTACCACAACTTGTATGGAGTAACCCATCTTGTCTCTTGCAATCTGGAAGTGCACTTAAACCAAAGTCTGAGATCTTGAGATTGTGACTTTCATCAAGAAGGAGATTTTCAGGCTTCAAATCACGATGATAAACTCCTCTACTATGACAAAAATCAATAGCACTAATTAGTTGTTGGAAATATTTACGAGCAAGATCTTCTTTTAGCCTTCCTCGTTGAACCTTTTTGAACAACTCTCCACCTTTGATGTATTCTAACACAAAATATATTTTTGTTTTAGTAGCCATCACCTCATATAGTTGGACAATATTTGGATGTTTCACCAATTTCATCACCGAAATCTCTCGACTTATTTGATCCATAAGACCACACTTAAAGATCTTATCTTTGTCAATCACCTTGATAGCAACACTTTGTGAAGTGTTAACACAACGAGCATGGTACACTTTGGCAAAACTTCCTTTCCCAATTAACTTTCCCATCTCGTATCTTTGCATAAGAATATTTCTTTTCTCAGTCATCTTCACAATGTTTTATGGACAAAAGTAATGATTTTTAAACTCATAAAGTTGATAATGAGCACCAAATGATGTTGAAGGTGTCCACAAATAACCAACAATTTCACCAGTGTCCTCCAATAGAGTAACCTAAGGTGATAGTTGAACTGCCATGCCTAGCCCCATTGTACATTTGCACATGGAGCAATTGTTGTTCATATTGTACTCTGATGTCATCAAAATCATGAGAACTACCAATATGGTTGGCTGCCCTGCCAGTCCTTAGACAAGCTACTCTATCATCGATGCACATAATTTCAGCATCCCTTGATACTTTTATCTCCTCTTACTGAAAGCCAAATGCTATCAAAAGAACATAAAAAGTTAGTGAAAAAACTTTAGAAATGAAAATGTTAATTTGCATGCAACTATCTGACGAATTGTTTTAATATGAATATGAAGAGCAAATTGATTGTTCTTTTCACAATTAAATAATACTTTATTAGTGTCTTGTAACACCAATTGTACGTCAAGATAAGTAGATCCACATTTGGTCTGCCTTAGGAAGTTAAGTTATACTTCACTTTGTCTAATGAGTTGTGAATTATATATGATTCTCTTGTGATTCACATACATGTTTGATGAATTGAATTTGTATTTGTCATTTAACCAGATCAAGAAAGATGCCCATGACTAAATTTACAAATTCTACATCACAGATTCCACGAGGACTACGATGAAATAAAAATCTATCAAAATAAGAAAGTCCATGTACACAAGAACGGGATCCTGCGGTGTGCATTGTTCTTGATGATGCCAACTATTACACATTTACATTAGTCTGTTGTTCCGTGTCTAACAGATATAACTATTGATGACAACTACATGCGCACATTTGTAACAGGACAAACCAATTGCCGATAGGAACAATTTGTGTCTATATGTGATCGTAAATTAACATCAAGTCCACATATGAGGAACTAAAACGTGTACACTATTTGTGTTTCATAACCAAAAGTAGGTGAAATTCAACAATTTTTAGTCTGGGAAGACAAATTCTTTTAGCTGATGCAAACATTAAGATCCCAGAAAATAAGAAAAAAGACCCAATTTTATCCGATCGATCGAGGAGTGGTACCTAATTCGGTGATCCGGAAGCGAAAGAGCGATCGATATGCTCCCAAATCAGGCCGCCGCCTTTGGAGAATGCATGAATTCAGGTAGGAAGATGAGTAGAGGAGCCTTGTGCGATGAGGAGAGAGAGGTCGTCGCGAGATGCGATGATTCCTCTGCTGGGTTTTGGACTCGGACTAGCAGCAGATTTCTCGGCTTGCGGAAGTGGTCGCATGCTGCCTCGCACTGCGAGAGTTTAATGACCCGGCCGCTTGACGTTGTTGTTCTCATGTGGGCCCATCGTTAGCTTTCTTATTATTTTTTTAATTTTTTGAGCGGGCAGTGGAACAGAACAGGGGTGGTTAGTGGAGCAGAACGCTTGTTTATATGTGCCCGCCTGCGCTGCGCTCCGTGATCCGTAATGGTGCCTGCAGGTGATGGTGGAGGACAGCTCGCATCTTTGATCTTTTCCACCGGCGATGGCAAAGACGATTTCGAGTGCCTCGAGCCCCAGCTCTCCGGCGCGCGCTTTGCAAAGACCCGGCTTTCTCACGGTGTCATAGGCGAGACATCTACAAGACTATACACTACAGGCTGGCTTTGTATCGGAGTACATGTGATCGTGGACCAAAAAAAAAAGGCATTTCAAACGACCCAGTACAAGTCTGATGTGTTTTTGCTGATAAAGGTCTCGAAATACTTTGAAACGCCTTGTGTGTATCCAATCCAAGTGGGGTTAATGTTAACCATTAACCTTTTTTTGAAATTAAATAAACCTTTAACCTCACTTTGAAGATCATACTGTATCCCTCGTAAGCCAAGCACTAGGCACTAGTGTCCAGCAGCTAGTTGGACACCCAAAGCTAGTGTCGAAATGGAGGTGCAAAATATCTGCAGACTGACGTGGGACTGCCCGGCCAATTGTATAGGCAGCATCGATCACACACGCCAAATTTCTTGCACCAATCGGCAACCGATTGGCACGCGTGAGCGATACGTATCCATCTTACGCTTCTGGAACTTTCCACTACAGAGAGAAATGGGTCGGAATCAAGCTGGGGCCACATGGGCAGAGGTTAGCTGCTGATAGAGCATCATATCGTTGGGAACTTGCGACAGAGATGTTGCAACCCACACATGCCTGCTGCTACCACCTGGGGGTTGTTACTTGTGACTGTGAGACTTGCTAATGACTACCGATCGCAGCCAGCGCTCTCGAAATCGATGCTCTTAGATGTTTTCTTTAAGGAAAAAAAAACTTGTTCTTGGATGAACTTGATATCCCGGTTCGGAAGAAGTAGCGCGGACGGGATAGAGATGAAGCTAAAGATAGGCATCCATGGAGAAGAAAACTAAAAGAGTGACGCACGCAATCTAGTAACAAGATAAGAGCTCGGAGTGTGGTAATAATAAATCCAAACGTCGTACTTGCACGCAAGGAATTGGGAGCACAAGGTATAGGAAAGGGCATGCGAGGGATGGGTGGATAGATGGATAGCCATTGACATCCCGTCGTCACGTTCCCACCGGGTGCCCCGCCCGGCCGGATCAGCACCCCGGCCGGTCGCTGTCACGGGCCTCACGGCGGCGGCCGGGTGCGCGGCCGCTGCGAGAGATATTTCGCTGGAAAGCGATGCCGAAACCACCACGGCCCAGCCCCACGGACCCACCGCTCCGCGTCCGGGTCCTCTCGATCGGTCACTTGGACCAGAAATTCCCTGCGCACGCCGGCCGGCCGCCGGCGCGCACCACCACGTCGCGATCGGATCGGCGACCCACGCGAGGCGAGCAAAAGACGCTGGGCGTACGCGATGATGATGGAGAACTGGAGATGGAGCCAACGCTACTGGGTCTCCACGTATGTACGTCTCGCCCTATCCGTCGTCGCAACCTGCCGCGCTGTGGACTCTGCCCTGCTCCTCTCTGAGCAATTAGCTAGACTCGCCTAATGAGCAGCACAGCAGCTCAGAACTCGCGAAAGGAAAAAATCTGAGTGCCCATGCTTTCGCTTTCTTCAAACTTGGACTAATCCATGGGCCTAACTATTCGACATTAACAACCAAGTGGGGGCCAAACAACAACGTTAGCAAAAGCCGTGAGCATCGAGTCGATAAATATCTGCTTGTCTGCTCCGCTTTTTATTTATCCCACATGAGCATCATCAGTAGACCGTCAACCCACCCAAATGCAGATAAACATCAAGCTCTTTTTAAGCTCGGCACAGGTAAGTTTTCCTCCCGTTCAAAAGCTACACAACAAGAACAAAAGCAAACTATATAAATTGATGTGTCATCAACAGCCACAGCAGTAGGAAAATAGCAATTGAGACCAAGGATAAGCATGACTGCATGGCATGATCTGTCAGCAGCAGGAGCAACTGAGATCAAGGATAACTGGATAAGCATGACAAGGATAAGCATTTAATTTATTTTTTAAAATGCAAATGCAGACTTTAATCCACTTAAAAGTAAGAGGGATGTGTATCTATAGCACTCCATGCCAACCGGCTGAAGCTGAAGGATCAAATTGTCAATAGAAGTAAGGATGCTGCAGCTATAGAAGAAGGAAAAAACAATGGCATACGGACCAAAGTGGTAAGCTCCTTGGCCCTTTCAGCTGAAGCAAGCCATTGGACTTTCAGAAAGCAGAGAATCACTTAAGAAGGGCAGCCTTTCTAAAATGGATAGCCACGAAAGTTGATGCAATGATAAGTTTAGTTAATTGAGAAGGCAAGAGAAGGACGCCTTGTCCTATACACCCCTACCAGAAACAGCCATCTCTCAAATTATTTTACTCACACTCACCTGCAAGCTGCAATGCAAATACAAGAAGGGATTGAGTTGGGTGAGCGTGAAGTGTCTGAAGATAATGGTGGAAAATCCGATTGCAGGGAGCAAAGCTCAGAGGATTGAAATTCTTCCCTAGTTCAGTCTCGAAAAGTGGTGTAAAGCTAAAATCAAGTAAAACATAGCATCCCAAGGGCGCTCGCTACCTTGATGGTTAAGCTGCAGCATTCATGTTCAGTTTGTTCAGTCCACTTTGGTAGAGATATTTTGAGTGAGCACCTCACACATGCACAACCTCCTGTCTTTCATTGGTTGCCAGTTGCCACCACACTACCAACCCCAAAAGTATGATACAGATGTTTCAGTTCAATTCTGGGCATACGGAATATGAAAAGTTCAAAAGAAGTTCATCAGCAACCACCAACTGCATCGGCTTGAAGCCATAATGATTATTTCTACAGAAGACCAGATAAAAAAAAGTTGCAGGAACCGAACGTAGGAATCCAACAAAATTTGGCAATACAAAAGTGCAGCTAAAAATGTAACTTCACGAGACAAATTATAAACAAATCTAGGGGTCAGAGTAAACCTGACAAAAAAAAGATGACACAAAATAATGTTATGACTAATATTTAAGAGAATACAACACTAAACACCCTCCCTGGATAAAAAGCAAGACTGAAATATTTCTATCATGGGAACATGTAATCAATAATCTTGCCTGGACAGATAAGATTGGAGATTGGACTGTTACTACATAACTATACATGTAGGCACTTCACTATGCCTCAGCTCAAATTATCTTACAATATTACTCTGAATAGGGACTTGAAATGAAATTGCATAACACCGAATATGCACCAGTTAAAATGCTGGGTCCAATTCTGAATTTGTCAAGTTCCTGAATTCTCCGTTCCCTTCCTGATCTGCAAAGAGAGATCACAGCACTGTCATAGACAAGTTCAAGTTGTGTCTTCAGAGAGTAAGCGCTATTTGCATATGGGCATATACCTTAAAAATTGCAAGATCACCTTTTCTTTCTCTAAAATAGGAATTTGCAAGATTCTGAATGTGGTGGACAAGCCATTAGAAAACTGTGAGAATTTGATGAAAGACAGTACATCAATGGCTATTAGCATTTGACGTGATAATTTTGGTCAGAATCGTGCTGGGTATATCTTTCTCACAATTCTGCTCTCTTGTGAATTCAAGTTCCTGACAGATTGCGGAATGACAATACTGTCACGCGACTCCTTTAGGTTATCTGATACAAAATGCTCCAGATTTCTGTACTGACGGAGGCCGATGGTTTCGGTACTGATGGAGGCCGATGGTAACGGTTACCACTCAGGCCTTCTTAATTTAGTACTCACATTCTCACATTAATGGCCATCGATAACATTTGAGTTAGCAGATTCCTCTTTATCAGCATATTGTTCCATCAGCAAGCTCTGTTTCTTATATGCAGTGTATCCCAAAGAAGGGGGAGAGATTGAGAGAACAGTTCTCTATGCCTGCAGGAACCGTGACCATCAGGTTAACTGATCCTCCATGCTTACCTTCCCTCGATCCATTTTTGGCTGAAATATATGAAATTATCTTCTACATTCTGCATAAGAAATGCATCATTATCATCATCATCCTTCTAAAAAAAAGCATCATCTGATGATCTGAATTTAATGGCAGACACTCAGCTTTCTCGTTCTGAACTTGACCTTCAAGAACCCTGTCTAAAACTCTGCACTCTGCTGCCTGGAGTATATGTGGCCGACAGTGGTGGACCACGCCGCCGGCGAGTTCACGTTCAAAGACGCCGCTTCCGCCCCAGCGATGTCCGTCCGCCGCGCCGCCTGCGGCGATGGCGAGGTCGTCTTCTTCCCAGTGAGGTCAGCCTTCACAGAGTTTCTTATCAGATGAAACACCGGCCGCCTCTTAGGGTTCCGAACATCGTTAGTTGACGCGAGCTGGGGCGGGGTGCGACCCAGGCGGAAGGAAGAAGAAGAATCCGAGCGACGGCCGGCGACAAGGGGGCAAAGCCGCAGCGGAGGATTTGCACCGCGATAAATATTACAAAACACACCTTATTATTTACAGATAGACCCCTAATTTGGATCGTGAATATTAATCGCAATCCGAATATTTACAAAATACTCCCTATTATTTTCCAAATAGCCCCCTAAATTGGATCGCGATTATTCGTCGCGATCCGATTATTTGCAGAAATGCCCCCAGTTCGGGGCCGTCCCCTCCCCACCGTCCGGCGCCGCCCGTCGCCTGCCGCTGCCGCCGCCGTCCCTGCCCGCTTGCCATTGGCAGCCTCGAAGCTCCATCTAAGCTCTCCACCCATCAGGACCTTCAGCATTATCTGACCAGACCCCAGCGCACGCCATTCGCCGCGCGACTGAGCTTGCACTTGCCGGCTACGTTACCCCGATACTTAGGCCAACTCCGATACACCGATACACCACTGATACCGTATCAGGAGGTATCAGGGAAAAAGAAAAATTCATTTAATTTCGATACTCCTTAATACTCCTCCGATACCGTATCAGGAGCTTCTACAGTGGTATGCAGTTTGGGAGCTCCATCGAATAAGAAAGGAGGTGTGATGATGCACGAGCACTTGACACAGTTTGGGATGACCGGCGGCGGCGCCCCCAGTACTAGAATTAGTTTATGTAGGGTTTGTTTGCAGGTGCCGCCTTTGTTCGGCTAGGTTGAGCCTCTGTTTTGTATCACTTTTTTATATTAAGCACTATTTGCTTTAGCTATTTTTCTTTGCTATTAAATATATTTATACATATGCATATTAATAATTATTATTTACAATGTTACGTGTACTTGCCGTATCGGCGTATCCTTATTTTTGGAAAATACCGTATCAACGTATCGCCGTATCAGTATCGATGTATCTGTATCCCGCCGTATCGGTGCAACGTAGCTTGCCCGGGATTGGCGAGCTCCGAAGGTGGCACGGTGGCGGCTCCGAGACGTGATTGTCCCGATCGGCCTCCGACAGAGCTGGTTGGATGCCGACCGCCGGCCGCATCCGCCACCACCAAGCGCCGCCTTTCTGGCAGTACAGTTCTCAACGTTGATGGTGGAAAGCCGTTGATTTACAGCTAGCAATTAGCAAAGCTCAGAAGGTTGAAATTATTCTCTAGCTCAACCTCGAAATTGTAAAAGAAAAATGCTCAGGTCTAGCTGTAGTTCGTGATTGATGTTAGGTACAATTTTTTTTTTAGAAAATGGATTGGTTTCCGATCTCGGCGAGCTAAAAGCTAGTATACTCCAGTAAATAACTAAAAAAAATTAGAAGGACGGTATAGATGGTAAAGAAAAGACTAATCATAATATCTATCTTTCAAAGATTCAATAAAAAGATAGTTGGCAGAAAGAATAATCTGGAAAGAGGACTTAATGATTATTTAGGGTTGTGGATCCAGCACAGTTTCTTCTTTAGGGAAAGATAATAAGATGGCTCCCTATGTTCTGATTAATTATTTTTCTTATGATCCATCTAGGAGCAATACCAAAAGTGTTTCAAAGGAGGATTAGAAATATTTTGGTACGCATCCTTCTTTTTGGTAGAAATATTTTGATTGAACAGCTCACACGTCTTTCATTGCTTGCCACCACTGCCAATTCTAAAATTATGATACTGGTGTTTCAGTTGCAGTCTAGGCATGTGGCTTGACGAATTGGCAACCAACAGCATTGGCTTGAGTCATGATGTTTATTTCTACATAAGGCAAATAAAATAAAAAGTTGCAGGAATGAGTTTTCAGTTGTACACCAAGCACGGACTAGGAACTGAACACAAGAAATCAAACCAATTTTCCAAGCACGGCTAAAAAATGTATCTTCACGAGATAAATTGGAAGCAAATCTAGGGATGGGAGTTAACCTGACAAAAAAACCGATGTCACAAAATAATGCTATGATGAATATATACAACAACAAACACCCTGGATGGGTAAAATGAAGACTGAAACATTTCTATCAAGGGAACATGTAATCAATAATCTTTGCTTGGACAGATAAGATGAGACTGTTACATAACTATACAGCTACTACAGTGGTATAAACAAGTAGGCACTTCATTATGCCTCAGCTCAAACACTCTTACGATATTACACAAAAAATAGGAACTCGAAATGTGACAACTGAATCAATCACAAAAACATGTGTTCTTCAAGTACTCTATGCTACAAATGGCTTTCTGCATCTATCCTCAACCAGCGATTCTACAATTTCTGCCGATGGGGAGAAAGGCAACAAACAAGGTCCTTTAGTATCTGATTCCTTTCGCAACCTCAAAGAAGTGAGCAACATTCTCCTCTGGAGTTCCAACTTTGATGCCATGACCAAGGTTCAATACATGTCCAACATTACCAGCCTTCTGTACAGTGTCATAAATCCGCTTGCTAATGAACTCTTTCGATCCAAAAAGAACACCAGGGTCCACATTCCCTTGAACTGCTACGTTAGATCCCAATCTTTTCCTGCCCTCAGCCATGTCGACTGTCCAGTCCAAGCTGACAACATCAACACCGGTCAAAGGTAGCCTCTCCAGCAAGCCCCCAGACCCACTTGCATACAGTATAAGGGGCAAGTTAGGATGTGTTTCCTTGACACTATCCACGATCTGCTTTAGATAAGGCAGGCTAAACTCCTCAAAATCAGCTGGACTGAGTTCGGTTGCCCATGAATCAAAAATTTGGACAGCCTGTGCCCCATTGTCTGCTTGGTATATAATGTAGTTTGTCATTGACGTTGTGAACTTTTGTAGCAAATTGTGTAGAATCTACAAGAACACAAAGCAACTGTGAAGATCAAAATTTGTTTAACAAAACCCCAGATGTTCACCCCAAAAAAATAATGAAATTTTTGGCAAACTTAGATGATGTGCTTTGCAGTACTCTGTGAAAGATTTTATATAAATCAACTATCAGCAAGCTGTGCAACATCTGGTATCCTACATGCAACTGCAATTTTCACAAGACCAGAGGAACATAATCATGTGGAACAAAGTTGTTCTCAATACCGTTGGTTCTGAGAAGGCCAATTTCTTAATCATTGTAAAGTTCTTTGATGAACCTCCTTCCACACAATAAGAAGCCAAGGTAAAGGGAGCTCCAACAAAACCTAGAACAGCAGCTTCATTTTTAACCTGAGAAAGAAACAACAGAGTCACCCCCACAAATGGAAAACGATGTCATAAAAAAATGACAGGTTTTTAACTACCTCTACATACTGAAAACTAAATACCATGTAAAAACCAATTCCAATAGCATTTTCCATTCAAACTTACTGATTTGCAACCATTTTCAAGATTGATTGATTGTTTTGCAAACATTGCCGGCTGAATTGAGATTTAAAAAAGTTTTTTATAAGAACTAAGGAGTTTATGTTTTTATTACTGTCAACTCTGCTGGTATGATAAATGGTATATTAGAAAATTTTCCAAAAAATAAGTAGGTGAATCTCATAGGCATAGTGTTGATGGAAAACAGATGAGATATGTTCCATTTCTATAATCTATAGGCTCAAATTCTCACTAAGGAGGTATCTAGAATATGAATATGTCAAGTTCCACCTGGAATGCCACAGCTGACTTGTGCCGAGTTGCCAACCAAAGAAAACTAGAAAAGCACATTAGAAGTAAATTGGAAATGGAACAATTTTCAATAATCTTATGAATCCAATCCCATGAGAAGTAGCATATGAACTTGCAACATCAGCAATTTCTCATTGGTGATCCATCTATTTTGTGATGTTTACATGACTCTGGCAGTCTCCAAGTACTGCCACATTAAAAGATGAGCACAGGTATTCATCAACTTAAGGTCACTGCAATGTACTGTGACAAATCTAGAAAGTTATCAAGTTGACAACATCACCTGAATGGGAAAGTCGTGAGTTGACTATAAGAATCTAAATGAACAACAACTCACTTCTTCACTACCATGCTTTTTCAATAATCAGATGATCACATATTTTTACTTTGATATTTGGGTGCTGAGAAGCATGTACTAACCTCTTCTCGCAACAAATTTAGAGCCTGCCCCACATAAGGGACCCACTCCTCAGGAACAAATTCTCTGACTTCATTCACAGCAGCTGCTGTTCTCAAGGGATCATAAATCACTGGACCTTTTCCTTTCACAATGTCGAAAGGTATGTTCATCCCAGGAAGTGGAGTAAGGATATCGGAGAATAAGATGACCTGACCAAAGAAAATGAAAAGAAGAAGACTACTATAAATGACATCACTAGGCAAACAATAGATACAACACATGTGCAACATCTCGAATTCATGTAAGCTTTGAGATCATTTCCAAAATGAAATTTTAAACAACATACACAAAAAGCTAAAATCTGCAGCTTACTCCATCAGGCTTGAAAACCTTCCATGGTTGCAAAGAGATCTCAACAACTAAGTCGACATTTTCTGACCTTTCACGGAACTTTGGATATCGCTCACAAAGCAATTGATAGCTCTGCAGAAAAATCAAAAGGTAAGAAGTTAATAAGGATGAACATAATGTCTGCACACGTTCAAGAGGCAGAATGAAATTCCACAAGAAAAAAAGTCACTCAACCTGATTCAAGCAGCACCACAGCTAACTAGACAATATTATATACCACGAGACACACTAGTAGAAATCTTATATCTTTGCTTTCAACAAAAGGGCAAAAAATTCCAATTCAGCCACATACATCAAAGGCAATTGCTAGTGCAGGTATTATTTCAATTGAGGGCCATTTGTTGTCTGGAAATCACCCCTCGTTTGGAACAGCAGAGACAGAAAAGGATGGACTGTGGAATGAACATTAATTCTACAGGAAGCTATGCTACTGATGTTTTAGATTTTTAGTATGTCCCTTACGGCCTTAAATAGTCCATTTTTTCCATATGCCACCAAAGACTACCTCGTAACAGGGGCGGACCTACTGAGGGCACACATTAAGAATCTGCAGATTTACAAAGGTTAAACATGGTGATTTTTTTGCTGATTCCCTTGACACACACACACACACCAAAAAAAAAGAGTGAGGGCCAGCCCTCTGTAGGTCCCTGCCTCATAGCACATAATAACATTTAACATTTCAGATTCCTTCCATGAACATTGATCGGTTCTGTTATTTCTCACAAAACACATTAGTAATTTTTCCAGGCTATAACAATACCAATCAGTTTAGATCCTTCCCCGAGTTACGCATAGGAATGCTAGCAATTACACAACGCCTACACCAGTAGAAGGGATAAAATCGCAATGAAAACAAATGGGAGTGGACCTGCCTTCATGTACCTCCCGGCCTGCCTCATGAGCCAGACGGGCGGCCTCTCGACCTTCTTCCCCTTGATAGCGCTGACCAGCAGCGGCTCCTCCGCCGTCCCGACGGAAGCTACCTCCGCCACCGCCTCTGAAGCACCACCCATTCACAAGAGCAGTCAATTCCTCACCCTGAAGGCCTGAACCCTCCCGATCAGCCAGCAGAAGAGAAGGAGCTTTACCTCCGACGGCGCAGCAGCGGACGGCGGCGAGCTGCCGGCGCCTGGGCCCGGCGCGGGCGGACCCGCCGCCGCGGAGGAGGGAGGTGGACGGCAGCGAGAGCGGCGGGCACGCAGTCACCATTTGGGGACGGGGCTCGTCGAGGTCTGCCGCGCTCGCGGATGCGGGGGAGGAAGACGCGGCGGTGGGTGGCGAACTGGCGACGACTTGGCTTGGCAGGCAGGCAGGCTGGCTGGCTGAGCCGCTCAGGCGACGGGAGAAATCGGAAGGGGATTGGGATCACCGGATCAGGTTGGATGAGAGAATCCGTGATGAGATAGATGGACGGAGTGGGTAATAGCGTGGGCCATCGTGCGTGATGCGTCGTGGATCGATCTGTGGGCCGTGGGCTGTGGTGCAGCACCAACCCACAATGAAACGGCCCAATTACGAAAGCCAGACCTGATGCGGCCTATAATAGTTCGTTGAAAGAGGCCCACAGCAACTCCAACAGTCCGTCCAACGCTACCAAAGTCATGAACTGTCGGGCTGTGTGCTCAAAAAAAAAAACTGTCGAGCTAACTGAAAGTTCGAATCAAATTATGCAGAAAACATTGTGCAATCTCTCACGAGCAACGGCCTAAACTCCTGCTCAAATTTCTCACTGCCCTCGGTTCAACATTGCCTATGCCTGTTCTCGATATATATACAGCCGGCCGGCCACTCCAGGGCCACGGTGACGAACACGTTAAACTACACAGAACGGCCTCCTTATCTTACAGCAACGAACGGAAGGAAGAAGAAACAGTGTCCGTTTACTGTATCAGATTTGTTCGGCAAAAACACGAGCCGCGTCGTCGATCTCAGAGCACGTACACCATGCCGACCTCCAGCAGCGACGCCGGCGGCACGCGAAGCGCCACGTCGGGGCCGCGGCAGTTGCGCCGCAGGAAGTTGTACCCGACGTCCACCGCCAGCCGCTTCAGCACCGACGACCCGGGCTTGCACTGCACGTGCGAGTGCCCCAGGATGAACGCCGTGCCGGACTCCCGCGCCGCCGCCAGCGCCTCCAGCTCCTCCGCCACCTGCTTGCTACTCTCCGCGATGTCCGGGCTCGCCACGTGGCTGTCGACGAAGAACCGCACCTGCTTCCGCGCCGGGCTGATCTCCCCCGCGTCGCCGTCGTCTTCGTGGTCCGCGGTGGCCATGGCCATGGCCGTGGCGGCGCGCATCTCCATGGTGGACGCCGACGAGTGCTGCGCGCTGTCCTGGAGGTCGTAGCTCGCGCGGTGCCGGAGCTGGTTGCTCGCGATTACCGTCAGCCGCCGCTCCCGCTCGCCGGGCTCCATCATCTCTGCCTCGGGCTCCCACTCGCTGGCCTCGCTGCACCGGTACGACGCGTCCAGCTTGATGAACGTGGCCAGCGTCTCCACCAGCTCTGTCTCGAACGAGTCCACGTCCTGGTGCACGTCACGGTACCCGTACCGCACGATGCACCGGTAGGAGCGGTGCCCCGGCGGGCCGACGCGGCCGATCAGGTAGCGCTCCGCCGGGAACACGTGCGGCACCGGCACCGACTTGACGCACACGAACACCAGCACCCGGTGGAACGCCGGGAGGTTGGTCACGAACCGGGAGAAGTTGGCCGGGACGCCCGACGTCAGGTCCGTGTACACGAGCCCGATGCCGGGGACGCGGACCATCCCCAGCTTGTCGCCCAGGGCCAGGAGCCACTCCAGGGTGACCTTGTTGTGCAGGTCGAACTCGTACTTCTTGATGGTAGTGTAGTGCCAGATGAGCATCACGGCCATCAGGATGAGCGCCAGGAGGATCGGGAGCCATGCGCCTTCCAGGAACTTGATCAGCGAGGCCGAGAAGTAGAGCGCCTCAATGGATCCGAAGAAGAAGAGGAAGGCGAATGCCAGCAGTGGCGGCCTGTGCCAGCACAGAACGATGACCAGGGATGTGAGGAATGTGGTCACCAGCATCACTGTTATCACCGCTAGTCCTGCACAAGAAGGTTCACAAGGTACCTTGTTAGCGTCTCTTCATCCCATGTGCTTAGTAAAATCTAAATATAGAGCAACTTATCTTACCAGATGCATTTCCCATGTGCTTCGTGTCCCTGAATCCAACTGTGACAGCAATGCATAGTATCATAAGCAACCAATTGATCTCAGGGATGTATATTTGTCCATGAATTTTCTCGGATGTATGCACGACTTTTACTCGAGGGAAGCAACTTAAGGACTGGCTCTGATTGATAATTGAGAAGGTTCCGCTGATGATTGCTTGACTTCCGACAACCGAAGCCAAAATTGCCAATACAAGCACAGGCCATCTGATCTTATCTGAAGTTTACATCAAAGAAAATTTCGTATGAATTAGAATCCAGAAATGAATTCTGATGTAGTAGATAGTAGAAGAGTATCACTGCATCAGTCGTCAGGCACTTCCTGTGCAGTTTACATTGAAACAAAGACAGGAACACAGGGTAGATTATGGATGCAAAATTGCAAATGCATACCAGTTACCATCTAGATCGCATCAAGGAAGATAGAATTGAACTTTGGGATGTAATTATGTGAACATTGTAGTGATGTCTGTATTAATTAAATGGTGCCTCTTATGTAACTAGAATTTAGATAAACCTCCACGAAAAAACTACTGAAGACTTGACAAAGTGTAAAATAGGATTTACAATACACAGCAGATTTAGCCTAAACAATTTTCAATTTCTTATCAAATTTACAAGGGTCCTTCCTATCTGATGACTCACACTAATAGGTAACCGGGATCGGGGATTCTTTTTTATAAAAATAGCAATATTTTCAGTCATGAAGATACATGAGCCAATGACCAAGCATACCTGGAACTGCGATGTAAAATCCAACTTGGGAACTTGAGTAAAAATCATGGTGTTTTGATAAGTAAGCAGCTTGACCCATGTACGCTAGAATCAGTGCGGGGTAAACTAGACAAGTGAAAGCAAGCTGCACCAGAAATGTAGGAGCTAGATGATCAGCACAGTGATTTAACATAGAAATTATTCTACGAATTCTCATGCTGGTCAACAAGTTACCTGGATTGCACTGTATGAGAAGTGTCCAAGATCTGCAAACATAGCTTCTGATCCTGCACCATCAGCGTGCTACACGTCAGCCCACTTTTTTAGTTTATTATTCATACAATTCAAAGAATCCATTCAAACAGAATGGAGGAAGTCTTTGGTATATGCAGCTCCCCTTTCATGACACGGGTATTTAGAGACATTCTACAGTTTACCTGTCATGCAGAGCAAGATGCCACCAAGCGACATCCAACCATATTTTCTAGTCTTTTTTAAGAACTTGAACATATAATAAGGATTCAGAGCTTGATAGACTTGAGGATTCCAGTGGATGATATTGTAAAGGCCAACAGCACTCATGCAGAATAGCCAGGCTAGAACTATCGGGGCGAAGAGAAATCCAACCCGGTGTGTACCATAGTGCTGGAGGGCAAATAGGAATGCTAATATGACACAAGTTATTGGAATGACAGCATCTGCATGTTGAAGAAATCAATCGTTATGGCCAAACAAGAAACAGATTAAATATCATAGCAAGACAATTTATAAGACTCTGTCTCCTTTTTCTAGTTTGCACCCTTCAGAGTTCATAAAACTGTTTTATTGGCACATTTAGAGCTAGTAAAAGGTGCCGTAGGAATTTATACTTGCATCTTGGAGAAAAACTAGTGATTTTTTAAAACCTAAAAAACTAGTGATTCAGATGGCTGCTTTCACTATGGTTTAGTTGACGTTTTATTAATTAACATAAGAATATATCAAATTTTTTGCATTTCTGAACTGAACCATGAACATAGCAATGTCCAAAGATAATTAACTTTCACAGTGCTCTCATGAACCGCAATAAGTTGGGAAAAGGAAAACTCATATCAACAAACCAAGACAGCCAATGCCCAATGCAATACCCTATGACACCCAGTGCTCACAGTCACAGTCGGAATAGGAATCTCAACTTTGAAGGACCTGGAGTTACTTCACACCTAATCAGCTGTGATCAATTGAAACCCACCTACTGGATTAGAATATTCACTACCAATGTGGGGAAGAAAGTCAATGACACATAGACTGGAGTTTGACAGATGTCGTTCGCTAATATTCAACTTTACCCAATTTGAAAATCTATAGCAAATGCTGCAAAGAGGAAATGAACTCATTTTGAAAGTTTTTTGGGAAAACTCACATTCACGGTGATCCTTGGACAGGGAGAACTCAAGACCTGAAACTGCTGAGAACACTGTAACATTTTTTTCAGAAAAAACACAGTAAGGAATCAGTGATCTTATTTCCATCTGAAGAAAAAAAATTGAATAAGCTAAGACAAAATGGCTGAACTGAGATACCAGATATAGCAGGCGTGAGAACACCGTCCCCAATAACCATACATGTGCCAATCATAACCATGATCAAGAGAGCAATGCGCAGCTTCCTGTGCTTCTCAAGCAAGACCTTGATACGAGACTTGTCTGTTACTTCGGGAGGGCATTCCAGTTTATAAGTGGAAAGCTCCTCATCAGCAATTTGCCTGTTTGGGAGAAGGCTCACATTTGCGTGCCTGCAAATCAGAGAGTACAGTGCAAATGTTCCTCCTGCGAGATTATAATACCACACAAAATTTAAAACCTTAGGAAGCAAAGCCCACACAACAATTGGGCGCTACTGCAAGTTTTCAAGCGTACCTTCGCCGTTGTCGTCAGCTCGTAGGACAATGGAGACGTACTTAATGAGGGGAATCAAAGTGAGCGTCCAGAACACGAAGGAGAGCACGCCGAAGATCTCCTCGTTCGTCTCCGAGTGCTGGATGTCCTCGGCGAAGGTGCTCTTGTACACGTACAGCGGAGATATGCTCAGGTCTCCATAGACCACCCCCAGGCTCTGGTACGCAAGCAGCAAGGTGGTCTTCCAAGAGTCCCTCTGCAAGGACGCCCCCACACAGCTAGCAATTCAGCAAGCATTTCTCCTCCATTTCATGAGCAGGTGCCTTAGATAGAGCAACATTTTAGGGAGGGAAATGCACACCTTTGGGGATCTCAGGCCCCTCCCGAACTCAAGATCCATGGCTCGGCAAGAACCTAGCCTTCACACATAACACTGACCTTTTTCCCTGCAGACCTGCACCATTCAACAAACACAGCAACTTCAAAACGCTGTTCTTGCTCCAAACTGATGAATCTACTGGAGGGAAAAGGGGGGAAGCTACCTCAGAAACAAAGAAAACACCGCGAGAAATCGAGTTGCGAGCTCAGCTCACCAGGCTGAAGGGGATGGGCGGCAGAGCAAGGAGGACCAGCCGACCAGACGATGGCAAAAGACACATGCCATGGTTAAAGCCGGTGGAGCCCAGACCCCTGCGTTACAGGTGGAGCCCAGGACGGCCACGTGTTCGTGGAGCTGCGGACTCATCCATCACCACTGTTACTGCTAATCGCTCTCATTCACTACCAACACAATCACAAGAGATTGCAGGGCGGCACAAACACCAGCAAAAAGAAAAGAAAAAAAAGTGGAGAATGGAGATGAGCCGGCCGGCCAAGAACCAACAGCACACTCCCAACTCCCAAGCCCCTGGTCACATCGAGATCTCTATCAATCGGTAGCCACGACGTCCATGGATGGGTGGAGATGTGCAAATTGGAGGTGTGGTCTCGAGGCAATCCAAGAAAAGGCGCCCCAAAATTCGTTCGTTTGGGGAGCAGAGTCGAGGAGGAGCACGCCATGTGAAGCTACGGACAAATGCATGTGGTCTCCCTCTTCCCCCAACTTTCGCAAGGCGCGTGCGGCCGGAGGCATGGAAAAGCAGGTGTCGTTTCACGCAAATCAGTCAGTCCATGGCTCCATGCCCCCTGAAGATCCTGGATAATCGAAAGATGAATTCTTCTTTTACCCCAAGACCACCGCGAGTTGCTAACCTGCTGCTAGGAACAACGCAGAAGTTGCTATCGCCTATGAATGCAAGGATCCGGTGGTTATCCGTGTCAGTTTGTTGGTAGGTCCGGCTCGAAACAATGCGATACCCGTGAGAGCATCTGCTTGATGTGGCGAGGATTGGATGGGCCGGGAGCTCCGGAATCGTCACTCCACGAACAACTGACGCTCGCTAACCAATCGATCCTCACCACACAAGATTGAGAGCATCTATACCCATACCTTCTAGGCTTCTAGCTCTGTGTATCTACAATAATAAGCGCCTAAAATTGGAAAAATCCTCTCCCTGACCCAAAAAAAAACTCTGAGAGCAGCTGAAGAAACCGAGCTACTAGTAATTCCCAACCTTCTTTTTTTTCTTGCTGAAGATTAGTGCTGTGCATTATGGAAGATAACGATAAGTTGCTGCAGGATAGGAGACATCACCTATGGATCCATGAGAATGTGAGTGCGACGACTCGTCCGGCTCCGGATTGCCTCCTTGGATTGCTACTCCTGCCTAGTGCCCACGAAGAGGGCGTTTTAAAGGTGGAGGAAGAAATTCAGCGGCGGCGCCGTTGAGGCCCGAGGACGGGGAAAGACTTCCACAGTCTCCTGTCCTCCCAACCACCAAGGCCGCCGCAGAACTAACTCTGAACGTAGCGAGGTGGCAGTGCTATTAATCCCCCATCAATGAACGCCAGGAAATCGTATCCTACTCCACCGAAACTTCATCAGAGATACTCCTACAGGACGAGATCGATTTCGCGGCATTTATATCATCGCATAAAAAGAACAATATGCCTTCCGACTTCCGGTGTTGCATTCCCAGCTCTCGAATCAAGCTCTTCGCCGATCCTTGAAAACAGCAATTAGTCTTTAGGCACTTCCCTTGTCTTAACAACGCATCAAAGAAACGGGCAGCTTTTTAGCAGCATCAAAGCGCACCTTTTTAGCAGCGTTAAGCGCAAAAAACGGGCAACTGCCAAGAACAAGCACAGGCGGCCTGAAGCCTGCTACACCTATCTCCTCCTCGTGGGCGTCGCGATGGTGTGTGACGAAGCAGAGCAGCCTGACCATTCGCCCCGGATGAGCAGGTGGCAACTGGGCGGCGTCCCAACCAGAACCAGAGAACCAGGCTGCTGTCTGCACCTCGTCACTCTGCCACCGTCGTGGTATCCATTGACCGGACAAGACTAGTACTGTGTGTCAGCATATCCGTCAGAAAAAACTAATCTAGTTTAGAGTAGTTTATCTTCAACAGTTGGCAGCGCCAACGCCGCCATGCAACGATGGCGATCAATTACTGTATGAAGACACTTTTGTAATACGGCAGTGCTCCTGCTGTACTGTATGAATTATCAAAGGGGTCGTCTGAAGTTGGTGAGGATCCTTATGAAGGGCCCGCCCCGGCCAGCGCGAGAGAGATAGCAGTATAGCACAGCTTGAGACCAAATTCCAAGGGCGGTGCGCGGTGCTGTGTCCGGGAGCACGCGGCGCGGGTTGTCTATTCCGATCGGGGACGGGGGTGGAAGGAAGGCTCCGGCACCGCAAAACCCGCAGCGCCACCGGACAAACGCCTTTTGGTGTCAGGCGAATTCCGGGATCAGTTTCTACTTCAAAAAATAATCCGGGATCAGTTTTTTTTACGGTCACAGGGGAGCATCCCCACCTAAATTTTCATTAAGAGGCTTGTGGAAAGCCAAAAAAACCTTACAGATATCAATTCAGCAGTAAAAGGTAAAGACAAAAGGAAGTGTACAACACCATAGTACAAACTCACTAACAAAACAAGAACAAAGCATGGCACATCTAATTGATCACCACCCGATTGTTGAATAGGGCAACCGTCGAAAAACTTACTTGCCAACTCCTTCATGACCTTTGCACCCTGCACCACCCCTTGCGGCTACGCCGCCCCGCTGCTTACCCTCCATCTGAGGCCTAACAAGCCAAATGGGGACTAAAGGTGGCAAAAGGTATACAGGCCAAGGTTCACTAGAAAAACGACGACCTCCCTTGAACCTAATGGTGACACCTCCAGCGCGTTCGGGCTCCACGTACCATCATCCAACGCCATTCAAGGGGAGGAATCCTTGAAGAAGAATGATGGAAGCGGTGAAACCCGACAATTGATCTACTGTCACCACCAACAAGGAGAGCGTCGATGAAGCAGAGGTGCTGACGGTAGAACTTTTCAAGCCACAGATGCAACCAAACGTCAGTGCTGACCTCGCCCATGAAGGGTAGAGAGGGATGTAGACGCACGACTGGCAAGAGACACCAAGGACCGAGCAGCAGAGCAGATAGTGACATCTCGTCAATGCCTCCAGGAAGGGTAGCGGCGCCTAGGTGGTGTCGCCATTGACGGCACCAGCGCAATGCCGAGCTAGGATTTCTCCTGACGGTCACACATCTGAATTAGCACATCCTCTCGGATTGGGAATCGCCTCCAGGCAACGCCTCCAAGGAGGAAGAACGGCACCCGAAGTGTCGTCGTTGCCGTCACTGGCACAGAGCCATGCTAGGATTTCTCCCGGCGATTCAAAGCCCACCTGCTGCAGCACAGCAGAGAGCACCGAGAGGGGGGCATACCTGACCACCGCACCGGCTGCTTGGGGACGCAAGGACAAGTTGGGGGGCGAGACGGCCACCGTCCAAACCCTTGGAGCACCGCGGCTGCAAGGACTTGTTGGAGGCACTGGCGGCTGCAAGGTCTGCCACCGGAGTCTACGTCGAGCGCCGGTAGTGAGGCCCCCGCCGAGGGGAAGGACCGGCCGACGCAGATGGTCGGAAGCGTCGCCGCACCGCCGACCGCCGACGAGCTCCAGCCGCACAGGGGAGAGTGGACCCGAGGGACTCCAGATCCCCCCCTCCCCGCCCGCCCGCCCCGAGGACAGATCCGACCCCGGGAGGTGCGGCTTCGGCGACCGGAGGGCCGGATTTGCGCTGGCGACATAGAGGAGATGCGGCGGTCTGCTGGTGTGATTGGGGAGGGAAAGGGAACAGGGAGCGCGAGCGGCACCGGTTTTTGGACCCGCTGCGGACCGCCGCCGCCGCCGCCGTCTACTGAAGCGGCGGCCACCGGAGCTAGGGTTTTTTTGGGGGAGGGGTGGCGGCTTTGGTGTCGGCCTCGAGGCGCCAGTTTCCCACGTCTGTGGATCCTGGAACTGCAGCTGGCACACATAACGGCATAACGCCATTGTGAGCTACAGTACTGCATACATTCGGCGTGCACTTTTGTCAGGGATTGCTGGCATCTGACGTGTCCAATTTAGGTTCAGTCAGCTTCTAAAGTAGTCCAACCAGCACAGAGATACCCCAAAATCAACTGCAATGGAGACTATTCGTGCATGCCCAACTTATCAACTTGTCCGTGACTGTTTGCTTGAAGAAAACAAATTTTTTCTTGTAATGGGTGGACGATAGACGAGGGGATTTTTGACTACGCATTCTGTAAGCCAACTGTGATCGGATACATTATTCTTCTAGACAGAGGGTCAGAAAGCGATGTACGTGAAATTATGATTTCAATTTCACAACTAGAGCATGAGGGTCATTCCTTCCAGGTCCCAAGGTAACATTAACGTAGACAATTTCCAGATGCTGTTTCTTATAAAAATTTAAAGTAAAAAACTGCTAATATGATAGTACCTGAACTCAAAAGACCAAAAGATTACAAACCATTCGAATCTAACCCTAGCTTCTTCTTTTCCAGGGTTGAATCTAAACCTAACTCCTAGCATAGCAATTAAGACATAAAATTCGTGGTACCTAAATGGGCCGGTCCACTGGAGAGCCCAGCAGCCGGCGGACAATCTGCAACTCTCCAACAAATACCTATTTTTTTAATATTTATTTTGTCATGATTTTCGAAAAATAAATGGTCGAATTAAAATTGTCAAGAAACGCCAACGATCGGCTGTACTGGCCGGTAGGGCCAGGTTCCTGCCGTCGTAGGGCACGGCGGCAAGATTCCTTGCGCCATGGCCCACAGCGGCAAGATTCCTAGTGTCGTGGCCCACGACGGCAGGAGTCCTAGTGTCGTGGCCCACGGCGGCACGGCTATGGTGCCGTGGGCCACGGCGGCAGCGCCGCGCCTATATAAGGGGTCGTGCCCCTGCCGCCGGCCCCTCCCTCACTCCTCCAAACCTTCGGCTTTCAACCCTTCGGAGCGCTTCTGAGGTATGTTTCTAAATTTAGTCCAGTTTAGTTCGTACAGTTAGTTAGTTTAGTTATCTTAGATTAGTTAGTCAGTGAGTTTAGTTAACTTAGTTTAGTTTATAAATTTATTTTAGTTAACTTAGTTTAGTTAAATTTAGTTTAGAAATTTAGTTTAGTTAACTTAGTTTAGTTTAATTGATATAAAATTCTAAATTCACATAATTTGTTTTAATTCATTTTAAATTTCTGAAAAATGGATATAATTGACATAATTAGATTAATTTGCTATGAAATTTGTAGAACATTATTTAAATTCATATAAATCGTTTAAATTTTAACTTTTAGGAAATGGTTATAATTAACATAATTAGGTTAAATTGCTATAAAATTCGTACAAAATGGTTTAAATTCAAATAATTCATTTAAATTTGTTTTAAATTTTTAGGAAATGGTTATAATTGACATAATTTGATTAAATTGATGTAAAATTCGTACAAAATGGTTTAAATTCACATAATTCGTTTAAATTTGTTTAAATTTTTAGGAAATGGTTATAATTGACATAATTGGATTAAATTGCTATAAAATTTGCAGAAAATTCTTTAAATTCACCTAATTCGTTTAAATTTGTTTTAAACTTCTAGGAAATGGTTATAATGGACATAATTAGGTTATATTGCTATAAAATTTGCAGAAAATTATTTCAATTCACATAATTTGTTTAAATTTGTTTTAAACTTTGAAGAAATGATTTTAATTCACATAATTGGTATAATTGGAAAAAATGATTAAATTATGTTTTTTTCCAGTTATGGCTGCACGGCGGAGTACGTATGGCCGGAGTTGTTCGACGAGGCGGTGGACCGGCAGCAGGAGCCACCGCCGATCTATCCGCTAGGATGTTCTAGACCGCCAGCCCTTCAGTTTCCGGCGACAGATATTCCTTCGTCGTCCACTTCGCTTATGTTCCAGCCTACTTTCGACACGACCACCGAGGAACACCTGGGCTGGGATGAGTTTGGGTACGGTGACATTCTCGCGACCATGGATGCCGCCCCGCAGCAGGCCGAGGAGGTTGGCGCGTCACAGTTGACACAACCACCACCGGTTTTGACTCTGCCGTCACAGTTGTCCCCGGCGGCCGGCGGAGCGACCACGACGGGAGGCGGAGCGACACCAGATGTTGCAGGCTCGTCGCAGGCGGCCATGGCGACACCGTCTTTTGACCACCTAGGACCGCTGGTGGTCAGGGCAGGTGCTAGAGCTGTTAGGGGAAAGATGGGCCGACGCATTTAGATGTAGTACTAATTTTACCATGGTTTTGTATAAACTATTTCCATCTACTCGTTGATTAGGATATTCCCTTGTGATTATGCTTACACTTATCAGTTTGTCGTTTTTAAAAAGGTTAAAAGTGTTTTAAAAATGAAAAAATAATAAAAAAATGACCTAAAGGTTAAAAGTGTTTTAAAAATGAAAAAATAAAAAAATGACCTAACGTCGTGTGGCACGGCGTTAGGGACCTGCCGCCGTGCCGCTCGGCGGCAGGGTCCTAGCGTCGCGCCGCCCTGTCCCCGGAAGGAAGCTCCTGTCGCCGTGCCCCACGGCGGCAGGGACTTAATGTCGTGTGGTACGGCGGCAGGAGTCTGCCGCCGTGGGGTACGACGCCGGATGTACATTTTTCGAAAATTTTCCATTTATATTTTGACAATCATGATTAAATAAATATATATAAAGAAAATTCTCTGTTTTTTTTGAGAAAACCGGGTTTCTATTACATATAATCTTCAAAGTTTACATTCCAAATCTTACAAAGACGTTCTTGGATAAAAAGAAAATTACAACTCTGTCCTTGCAAGAACCTCCCAGTCGTTCTCGTCACCGGCGATCGGAGCCAACCGGAGCCTGAAGCTGATCCCCTTTCCGACAAAGAAACATCACAATTTTCAAGTGCCACCATGAGTAGCATGTCGAATACATCCACATGCCGTAAACCGCTGAACGCCCTGGCAAAAGATGGCCACTGGCCATCGCATCGCCGAAAGGCCAGAGATCTGGCGCCTCAAGTATCACCAGCAACTCCGACATACCAGACGACGGAACAACCCAAAGGGGAATGAAACCCCGAAGGGGAGCAGAACCACCCGTGGAGGTGGGAACCAAAGCCCAACCTGTTTTCTGAGCGAGTTGGTTAACATACCTCACAGACCTTCCGCCGGCTCTGACGGAGATGAGGAGGAAACAGGACCTGATGTTGCCGCCACTCGCGATGTCGGGGAAACCGCCGGAGATGTCGGTGGAGTCCACGCCGAACATGACGTCAACCACACCACCTCTCCGCCGTCGCACGCTTGAGCCACGACAACACAGGGAGACATACCTCCCCAGGATTCCGCCGGAGACACCGCCGACAAAAACAAAAACAAAAACAAGGGAGGTACAGCAGAAGAACCTGACAAAATCTGAAGCACCAACTGGAACTCCAGATCTGCCAACCTCTCCATTTATTCTCCACAGAGCTACGCCAGAGGACGAAGATGCAGATTCACCGACACCGTAGCCGGATTCACCACCGCTGCATCCTTCGACAGCGCTCCGGAGCAACAAAAGCACCAGCGGCCATCTAACAGGCGCCACAGGAACCCTAACCCTACACTATAGCTAGCTATAAACAAGGGGAAACCAAATCCGCCGTCAATTCAACCAATCCCCCTCCTCCGACGCCAGTGAGGACGCCAGAGGAGAGGACGACGGCAAATTGACGGAGGCACGCGAATCGCCTTCCGGTCGCCGCTCTCTACTGTTTGGCTCTGGAAGGGACGAGAGAAGTGCGGCGGCGCGTTTTTTTTCGACGGCAGACCTTTATTACTACTACGTATAAGAAAATTCTCTACTCAGAAGCCGCAGAAATCGTAGTCCCTGGGCTGGCCCAAATGGCCGATCTGCGCACGGCCCGGTCCAAGCACCCGCGCAATCGTATTTTCCGCCCCGCCCGCGCGGTCGGTCATGCACTGGTTCTTCAGGCCTCATTCGTTTCCACGGGATCAATTCCGATCGGAATGGATAAATACAACAAAAAAATCATGATAGTTACTATAAGAGATCCGGATTTATTCCGGGTCGAAAATTAATTTGCTCATGATAGGTACACCAAAAAGCTCGGAATCAATCCACTAGTCAAGAGGTGTGGAACCAATCCGGCTCTATAGTCTCTTGTTCTACCTATCATGATTGGTAAATTAATTTTTCATCCGGAATAAATCCGAGTCCATATCATAATGTTCTCCATACATTTATTATTCCGGCCGGATTGAATCCCACGGAAGCGAACAAGCCCTCAGTCTCCTTGTACTCGCAGAAGAACCCAGGCTCCGCCCCGCTCTTCGCCGCCGGCGATGCGGGATCGGCAACTGCGGCTGCCACAAGCGCCATCGCCACCAGCATGCGCGGCTCTCCTGGTCCTGGACGCCGCCATCGAGATACGTTCTGGGCACCTTACATTGCATTGCATTGCATTGCATGGGGATGCGAGGCATATAATGTGAGGGCAAATTGCGCCTATCCTGGGTATAAGAATGTGAATGTTCGGACATGAGTAACAGTAGGAGTGTGGTGTTTTATTTACACAGATTATGTAGCCGTCTGTCGCACTAGCTCATTGAATCGAAACTTTCAACCGGCCGTGGATTTTGTTGATTTTTGAAGCGGAGGATTTTTATTGATTTTAAACTAACCACGATCGGTGTTTTGTTCCGAAGTCTTTGGAAATGTTTCAAGAGATAGTAATTAATTAATTCATTTAAAGGGTGAAATCCATTTTATCCGTCCGAACTTGCCGTGGTGCCTTTTCTAGAAGAAAACGGAAATCATGAACTCGAAAACCAGACAACATACTACATCATCCTTCCTAGTCCCACTCTCAAAAGTAGGGATGACAATGGGCAGGGTAGGGTAAGGGTAAAGCATTTACCCGCCCGTTGGCATACCCGTCTATCTCTTTTGTACCCTTACCCGCCAAACGTAACGGGTAAAAATCCTTACCCACCCTTACCCGAATGGTACCCACAGGGTAAAAGGGTACCCGATGGGTATTAACATAAACATGTCATTAAGTTCATATATAAGAGTACAATAATCATTTGATAGTTAAATAAGTCTCAAACTTCACAATCACACACTTATTGATACATAAAAAAGTCAAATAAGAAATTACAACATCCCAACATAAGAAATAAGATTAAATTGTGATGTATTCTTGCGAGTCAATGAGTCATGGATCAATGATGTCAGACTCAACATCATCCCGAGAACACAAAATAATAGACATTAGATCAATTCAAGTTATACTTTGGAAAAAAGTGGAACATGTGAAGTCAGTACATACCAATGGTGGAAGGGATGTGCTGCTAGGGTTAGGATATATGGGCCTACTTGGGTCAAATATTTCTACGGGCTTCTTTAGTGCGGGTACCCTTGGGTAACCCATGGGTAGAGTTTCATACCCTTACCCTTGCCCGCGGGTAGAATTCTATACCCGTACCCTTACCCGCGGGTAGAATTCTATACCCGTACCCTTACCCAACAGGGTAGGGTACCCGCGGGTACCCTTACCCGTGGGTAAAACTGCCATCCTTACTCAAAAGTCAAAACCAAACAAATTAACCCGGCTCACAGCAGTTAAGTTGGATGGCGTGAAGTCCACTTACTTCTGGGCCATTACAACTGAAGCAAATAGATGTGAGGTTACGACAAGAAGTGGCAAAAGCATATGCACCAAACCATTAAAACAAGATCGCCAGCAACAAACACATGTTATGTTTGGGTCCCAAATCGTCGATCATTCTAGCATTCTTAGATTCTTATGTTATAAAATATATCTAGATATATAATATAAATCTAATTTTTTCATAGAAAAAGGTGTAAATTTAGAAATGTCAAAACGACTTGTAGTTTTGAACAGATGGAGTACATGACAATGGCAGAGACTTCATTTTTCTCTTTTGAAACGTAGTAGCGACCGAGAGTTCATGTCTTATAGTCCAAAAAATTGAGTGGAACAAAGGAGTGTTAATAATGAGGAATTTTTACTGCATGATATAGCATCATGGGTCGTCACTCAAACGGGAGAGTGCTAGGATCCAGCAAACGAAGACCATTATTTTCTCTGTTGAAAAAAGATGGTCAAGCAGCAGTCATCGAAATGATGCTAGGCAGGATGGCCCGAGAAAGCCCCTCTCACCTTTGCATTTTCCCTACAGGCGACCTACACAGGCCGGGGCCAGCCAAAATGACAAATACTCCTATATATAGCTAGCTAGCTCCAGGGTTAACCAAACCGACCGACCGGACCGAACCGGCGAGGTCCGGTACCGGTTTACCGGTCCGGTTCGGTCGGGAACCGGTCGGATACCGGGCAAATGCAAATTTGAATTCAAATCGCGTAGTACAATTGGTCCGGACCGGTATACCGGCCGGTTTGAGTGGTATACCGGTCCGGTTCGGTGGTAAACCGGTCCAAAAAATGAAAAATCCGATTGAAAGAAAATGGTTCTCCGAAGTGAAATAAATGAGAATTTTGACATGAGTTATGTATATATTAATGTAAATGACCAAACCAAAGCAAAAACGACATAGTCTCATACACAATTACAATAACATAGTCTCAACTCTCAAACTCTAAATGTCTCATACACAATCACAATAACATAGTCTCACACGGTCACACAAGACCCAAATACATTACAGAGTATCATACCCAAATAGACAATGACATAGTCTCATACACAACTACACATCAATAAAAGTTCAACGTTGAACTTGGAAAGGGAAGACCCCCATTTGGGTCGCCATCTGGTATTCTGCAATGGACATCACATTGATACCTCGCTCTCGAAGTAGGTTAGCTTTGTAGTCTTGCCAAGTGTAGCCCGTCCACGACGATGTTGTCTGCCATTCTTGAACTAACATACTGTAAAAATGAGGGTCTTCCCATTCATACACCCAACTCGTCTGGGGCTGCACGCTCAGGTCAGGTATGTGATAGTGAAAAGACGGGAGGTATCGTCGTAGGAGGAAGAAGAGTACCGTGGAGTGTCATAATCCGTCGGTCCAACTGTTCTCCTTTGCGATTGCGGTGCTCCATGGTCTTGATCCTGGGTAGCATGTGTGAACTGAGTCTCCCCTGCATTCAACCATAAATCACAAATTCATATTTAGTACTTTGAGTGAGAAACTTGTGTGTGTAATGAAAAATGTATGCATGTGCAATGTATACCTGTGAAACGAACACCTGTAGCACCACCACCACCACCACCACTACCACCAGCACCACCACCACCACCACCACCATCACCATCATCGTCACCGTCATCGTCATCGTCATCACCATCATCAGCTGAACTGCTATCTGCAGACTCCTGATATGGTGGACTACGCTGACCATCCCCGTCATCAGTGGAGGTGTCACTAGTCACTGGTCTAGCTGCTTTGCCTTTTCCTCTTGTTTGTATTTGTTGTCGTTGACGCTTCGGGTCACTCGTAGTAGCCCCCTTATGCAACATCCTCTTCCCCAGGTGAGTGTTGCCCACATTTCGACGTGCCCAATCACTGATGCACGCATCCCCAGTAGTATCATGTAGATCTGAGTCATTTATATGATCTGTGACAATATGGGACGGGAGAGGGACGTCTCCGTCATCATCATCCTCATCCAGAACTGGACCCTGGTTAGACCTACCATATTCCATCCATTCTCGCAGCGGATTATTGTGCTCATAGAATGAAAGGTGGGCAAATCGGTCAATGAAATCACCTTCGTCATGAACCGGAGGGCCAGCAACTTCCGCAAGTCGCAAACGAAGGTTGTAGTTGACATAGACTAGCTTGTTAAGTTTCTTGTGGGACAAGCGATTCCGGACCTTTGTATGCAGCAAGGCAAAAGTACTCCGCTTGCGCTCGCATCCACCGGACGAACAACATTGTGAAACAAGCCGCAAAGCAAGCTTCGTAAGGTTCGGAGTGCTTGATCCAAACAACATCCACCAAGCCGCTGCATGTGCAAAACAAGTTTGTAAGCAAAATATTGCAATACAAGAGTAAGAAGATGTTGTGGGGAATAATTCTTACATGGCGACGTCTTTGGGTCCATCGCCATTTGCCTAGCCATATCGGTGCCAAACTTGCCAACCTGCGTGCGAAACAACTCAGCCTCCTGCAATGCTTGCACTGCCGTCTGGACATCCGTCATGCGCCCAAATGTATCCTTCAGTCCACGAAACATCTCTTGAGTTGGTACCATGGTATATGCATGCTTGGGATTTAGGACAAAGAATCGCAAAATTTAAATCGAGTCAGTTAAGCACAGAGTCAATTGTTTTGAAATGTAAAACATAAAGTTGATACAATCGCACATGCATACCTGCACCAACATATGTGCCTATGTACACGTCACGAATCCTGGCTTCTAGAATCTTATTGTACTCATTCCAAGTGGAAGTATTACGACCGAAAAAAGACTCCATCTCCGCTTTCATAGTTTGGAATTCCATCACCACATCACAGAGATTGGGCCGCTTGTCCTGATCAGCAAAACGAAGGAACTTGTATACAGGTTGAACTGTGTCAATGATATATTTCAACGCCTCCCACCACTCGATACAAGAAAACCGGGTTTGCATAAATCTCCCATCCACGGTGTCCGCCCATTTGCTCGTTTAAGAAATCGGGAGATGAAACCCACCGTAGGAACCGCTCACGTTTCCGATATATGCTATCCGAAACATGTAGTTCGTCCCAAAACGGGTGGCATTCCACCTCACCAACTCACCACCGATGGCGTTTCTCATCATTGTATTCAATCGGCCATGATTGTGTAACCAAGATGAAATTTGCTTGCATTGCTTGATTGTGGCGAATGATCATACCTTTCGGCCGATATCCTTCAACATCAAATTTACAGTGTGAGCTAGACAAGGTGTCCAAGTGATGTGCTCATACAACTCTCAAGTCGATGACATGCTTTCTTGTAGTTGGAGCCGTTGTCCGTGACTACATGCACTATATGCTCTGGTCCAATCTCCACCACCACCTTTTCAATCTCCTGGAAAAATAGAAACAATTTTTAGTTACTTTTCGAAAAGAATACACGACTTGCAAAAATAAGTTACGGGGGTACCTTCAATAGGAATGTGGAATCTTGACTTTTGCCAGTTGCATCCACAGACTTGTGGAACCATGTAATCCCATTACAATAGACCAAAAAGCTGGTCGGTCCAGTCCAGGAATCACACATCAATGTCACACCAAATATAGGCCAGTCCCGCTGGAACTTTGCGTACCGATCCTTCAAGTCTTTTTCATTTTGATCAAGGTACTTCCCATCAATATCCCGACCACTGGGTGATGCGATACCTTCACCTACATCTTTATCTCTTCCCGACATTGTCTACCTGCATACATAGACAATGACCAAAAATCAACCAAATAAATAAAATTATGTAAATTAAACCTCCCTAAATACACCTAAGTCATACATACAATCCTACATAAGTCATATACTCATACATATATAGATATACATATGCAATCTACCTAATCATTATGTACATCTAAACCATCTAGAGTTCTAGTCTTCTAGACATACCTAAAAACCATTTACACATCTAACTAATTTTTTCCTAAAGGACTTATCGACCTAAACCAAATGTACCTAAAGCATATATACAAATAAATAATAGGTTTCCTAAATCCTAACTGAACTCATTCACATCTACATCAAAAAGTAAGCTAAATCAAGAAATCGTGCTAACCTGTGCTTCTGCCCGCTGCTGCTGCTCCGGCCACCCGCCAGGACCGGCCGGCCTACCGCCACTCCCTGGCGGTAGATCCATACCCGGGGCGGCTTACCGCGCGGCGGGCGGCTAACCGGCGGCGGGGAGCGGCTCGGCGGCGGGGGGGGGGGGGGGGGGGGCGGCGGACGGCGGACGAGTGCGGACGCGTCTTGCGGGTGGCGGACAGGGGCACTTTGAGTGGAGGAGAGGGTCACGGGGTCGCGGACAGGGGATATTTTGCCCTCCCCCGTCTTGGGCCGGACCAGGCCTGTAATGGGCCGTCGTTTTTTTTCTTTTTCTTTTTTAATTTAACTTCCAATTTATGCAAAATATACTTAACGGATGAATATTTGGAAAATTTTTACACCCTTACATCCGTCGCGAGGAGTAGTATTTTTAGAGATTTTTGGAGATTTTTTTTATTTTTTGAATTCAAATTCAAAATTTTGAAAGGGGGCGGTATCGAACCGGCCGGAACCGGTACCGGACCGGTCCGGTTCCCGCGGTATCCGGACCGGTTCCGGCGGTTCCGTTAACCCTGGCTAGCTCTATCTCTATATCGCTTTCACTGTCCCATCAGGGCCATCGGCCCATCACGTACCAATCGTTGTGCCCACGTACCGAAACCACGCAGAGGTCGGAGCCTACGCCTGAGTATTTGAGTGGAACGGGAGAGAAATATTGGAGTGTCCGTCCCCTCTCGACCTGTCGCCGTCGTCGTCATCGCAGGAGTTCTATCACGGAACCGGAATGCCTGCACGCGCGACGCCGGCGCGGAACCAAGCAAACAGTCGTCGCGCGTCTCGCCGTCTCCCTCCCTCGCACACGGCGGGCCGGACGCTCGCTTCGCCCGGACAAGGAAAATCAAAGCAGCAGATCGAGGCCGTACGTGCCCCGGGATATATAGATCGTCCAGCAGAGGCAGCAGGAGGACCAGGGAATGCCGAAGAGGAAAAGCGCGCGCGTGGGGGTGCGGCCGGCCGGCCGGTCATCACTGGTGCAGTGGGCGGTGGCGCACTGGCGACGGATCGGAGCGCCATGCCGATGCCGATGCCCGGGCAAAGTGTGGCATGCGTGGGGCTCTCCCGTCCGGCACCGATCTATCTGTCCCTCTAGCTAGGCCCCGGCACCGGCACCGGCACCGGCGCACGTACCAACCCAGGCGTGCAGGGAGAAAAGCGAGCTCGCTTTTTTCTTTTCCTTCGTAGTGTACTCCGATCCTCACTCATCCTCGCGCGCGGTCGCGCTTGACTCTACGCGCTAACTGGGAGGGCGATTCTACTTGAGTAGCGACGTACGTACACGTACAGTACCTGTATATACGTAGTAGATTGGAGTAGATGGCAATGGGCATCTACTACGTACCTGCAGCTAGCATGCTATGTTGAGACACATACGTGCGCACACGTGTTGGTTGCCGCTGCAGGCGTGCATGCGCGTACTACACGTGCGGCAATGCGCAATGCATGAGCGCAAGACGACGGATGCATGCATGCACTGCACGGGTGTAAACGTGCAACTGTATACTACAGGTGGTGCATTGTCTTCTCGCTAGCTCTCTCTCGGCCGAGCCGAGCCGACCGTGCATGGCTGCGACGGCGAGGGGCAGCTAGCGACAAGGGCCATGAATGGCCGGCGAAAGAAATTGAAAGGTACTAGGGCCCTACTCCTCCACACGGCCGCGACGTACGGGATCCCGTCCCAGGCAAATCCTTTCGATCCGGCACTGCTGCTGCTACGGCCTCCGGGTGACGACGATGAAATCTGGCTGCGTTGACGTCTTGACGACACGGCCGGCCTGGCGCCGCTGATCGAGTGGGCGCCTGGGCTGGGCGGCCGCGCGCGCGGGGCCTGGCTCCGTCGTCTGCATGCTGGCGCACGCGTGTCGGCTGAATTCCGGGGATCGGGTCGCGTCGGCACCGCGGCCGGCGCCGACGACGTGACGGATTTCGTCGTCCTGCGCGCTGCGGATGAGGGTCGCGTAATTGAGCTCGTGCGCGCGGCGGGGGGCGACGCGACAGTGTGATGTGACTCCATTGGCAAAACCTGCCAAAGTGCAGGTGATGTGTCATGAGAGCACCAATCGAGTGAACGACAAATTTTAGCCAATTGGTTGTGCATGGGGACGGAGGATCTGAAGTGATGATGACTACTACTACGACGAAAATAAGATGATGCAGCGCCATGTTTTCACTTTTTCAGCCAAACATTACACAACCTCTTGCACTTGATCGGTAAACGTTACACAACACTCAGTTAAGCAAATAAGACCACGCACTATGATATGGCACGACCTCTAAGGTTCTAACATAGCACCGTGAGACTCGCAGTGTTTATAAAATATTTTTTTTGCGGTATAGGAAAAAATATTTTTTCTATCAAACATATTTTAGATGTGACCATTTTCTTATAAAAAGGAAGTTTAGACAGATAGTAGTGACGAAAGATCTAAAATATTTTAGCTGAAAACATGGTGATGAAGATAACTAGCCATGCCATTTTCCTTGTGCTGGCAAACCTTTTAAAACTTTTATATAGTGACTGCCATTAAAAAATCATGTTAGGTCAATTCTGTATAAGTAGTACATTGCAAGATTTATAATCTTCTCAGCTGTTTTTATGAGTGGCCGGTAGTTTTGGTGCTTGTTAGGCTATTTTAAGTGGAAGTTTCACTAGGGTAGTTTGCATATTCCCCAACATTTTTTTTTGTTAAACAGCTAGGATTGTAATCCCCAACAACTTATTTTCCAGAGCTATGCTACTCTCTCAGTTCAAAAATGTAGGTCATTTTGACTTTTATAAATCTTTTAAGAAAAGACTTTTATAGATGTCTAGACTTTGTTACGTATCTAGACATAAGTTCATACTAGCTTAGGTCCATAGCTAAATCTATGCATCAACAAATCCCAAAACGACTTGCATTTTGGAGGGGGCCAGCGGGCGGCTTCATGTAAATTCCCCCTCTCCTTTTAGCCATCAGATCTAGATCCTGTGGTCCAAGTGGGAGCTTCCATATTTTGCACAACATGCCTGATTTCCATATGATACGCTCTAAATATACTAGATTCTATTTGCTGCCTCTTGTAAAGAAACCACGGAAAAAGGTCATTTGTGTATTTGTGGCGGGAGGAAGGACTTGATTATGGGCCCCTTGGCAGGGCTTCGGCTGTGGCTAAAACGGTTGTGGCTGTGGCTACTCTAATAAAATGGCTTCTTTGGTGAAGCTGAAGCCATTTTGTAAAGTGTTTGGCAAAATGGCTGTGGTTGTGTCTTCTATGTCACATGTGGGGAAGAAGCCGCGGGAAACCACTATTTTTGGCTTCACCTCCATAGTACAAATTGCAAAATGACTTCTCCATGACTTCAGTTTGGAAGCCGTTTTTTGGTTAGGGGTTTGGTAGGGCTTCTGTAGAAACCATTAGAGAAGCACTTGGAAAAGCCCTGCCAAAGGACCCCTATATCGTGTCCTACCTAACTACGGCTTCTTTAGTTCTTTTAGAGTTTTCATGACAGTATTATGAGATCGACATCATATCATTTGGGAATGATATATAGTAGGGGGCTAGAACTGTAAAGTTGGGATAATGGTATCACTAACACGTAACGCACACAGGGAAAGCATGTGTTAGAACGTGAGTTGCATGATTACCCCGGATCAGCTGTGAGGGCCGCTGCCGGATCTTCGTTCTGGAAAATGATGGCTTTTTTGATCCACCACTTTCTATCAAGAGTAGGACGACACCGACATCGTCTGTGCGGAACTGCAGACGTGCTGTAGGAGTAACAGTACAGCCTCACCTCACGCAGGAGTACACGAGCTACGTCCAGACATACTAGTATACTACAGTGGCAGTGCAGATACGGAGTAGTACAGGCAGCGAGCGCGGCACTCGGCCTCCTGAAACGACTCTCCTATTCCGTCCGATTCGTCATCAGTGCTGTGAAGAGAGCCAAAAAAAAGTCAAAAACGCTGGTGCCTCGCGCCTGATATAGCCGGCGGCCCCCTTCAATTCGAATCTTCGTCGATCCGGCCCGCTCTCGCTCGATCCGCCGCCGGCTGGTTCGCAATCCGCCGTGAGCCCGTGGCCGCGCCCCCGTTTGCTGCTGCCAACAAGCTCAATAATAATCCACAGGCGAGGCACCGACGCTTTCGGCGCGGCGATCGTTGGGGGTAGTGGTTCGTGCGAGTGGTGGCGATCCGTGCGAGTGGGTACCTGTACGTTTTAGCCATGGCAATATGACATTTTTCGCGGCGCATGCCGCTGCGGCTCCAGCCTCCAGGGCCTGCACGAACGAGGGCGACACGGCCGGCGAGGAAGCCCCCACACACGCCGCGCGCGGGAGACACCGACCGAGGCTTCTGTGGGGCGCATCAGCAGCGGGCGTACAACTGATGCGTGCGTCGTCCTGGGCCGGCCGTAGCTTTTTGACATTTGCAATGGCCGGCGACACCTTGTTGGTCTGCCGTGTACAACAAATTGAAACAGCACAGACACGGTGCAGCAGTGCACGTTTGTACTAAGCATTGCTGCCCCTGGGGACGCGCCCCCCACAGCTAGCTAGCAAAATCTAGTTTCGAACAAGTGATCCGCTTCTATATCCTTTTTACAAATTTAATCAAGATTAGACAAGTTTGACTTGGAATAAAGATAAATTCTCTCACGATTTGCAATGGAGTAAATCATAAGTTCCCACCCAATATGTAGCTGGACCCAATAAAATGGAAAGGAGCCCGCCTGAGAAGCAATATTTTATCCAGCTTCTCAATAAAAAAACAGCTTCAGCTCCTCTAGTAATCCACACGTGAGTCGTTTTTACCATACCTGTTTGGTGAGGCTCCAGCAGGAGATCATGAAGAAGCTGGAGCCGCAACACTAGCAAAGGGGCAATAAGTGATTCAGAGGAGGTGAACCTTCTAAACTTTCAGGGGGTGCTTGGTTGCACGCCATACTTTTCCACGCCATAGTTTATGGCTGCCACAAAAAACTTGGCTGTTGTTTGAACTCTGACAAACCTAATGCGTGCCACAACTTTTTGGTTGAGTTGCAGTGTAATTTCTCACCACAAGTGTGGCGGGTTTTTTGTCATGTGTCAAGGGTCTAATAGGCCGGGATGCCTCTTAGAGTTAGGTTTAGGGATAAGATCGAGTCCTTGTTTAGGGGTCAAAGTAATCCTCTCTATTTAAAGAGAGGAACTCTGCCGAAGCTTCGGCGGCGCCGCATTTACGGCGTGGCTGACGGTGGCTGGGAAGCAAACAGCCCCTCATTCTCTACTATGAAAAATTCTCTATGCCAAGACGACCAAACAGGAGATTTCTTTAACCCGTAGTAGTATCTCTAAACTTCTGTTCTCTTTCTCCAACTACCCCTAACTAAAAGCACAATTAGTTAGTTCACACGGTCCATGCAGTGGTACACTTGTAGCGCTGCCGATCTGCAATTGCCATCCATCTGCCTGCTTGGTTTGTTTTGCTCTCATCATTTGCTTCGGTGCACCATTTCCTCCCAGTTAGGCAGTTCCCAATATAACTCCCTCTCTTTGAGTGCTCCTCCCAAAGCCTCAGCTACCAGCCAGCATCATCATCCCAGCATCCCCCCCAGTCCCCCAGGCCCCAGGTCAAGGCGATCGATCGCCAACAACAAACTGCCGCTGCCGTCCACGCACGGGCGCGCGCAGCCACCGCACGCACACGGCACACCAACTCCCCTGTCTCGGCGCGGCGGCAGGCCTCCCTGCACCAGACTCCGGTCTCTGTCCCTGTCCCCTGCTCAGCCTCCACCAGCGACACCATGCCGGCGCCCAAATGGTTCCAGAAGCTCAGGAGGAGGAGGAAGGGCAAGCAGCAGGGTGCAGCATGCGGAGGCCAGCAAGCCGCCGACGCCGACGCCGACGCGGCGGCTGCGACCACCTCGGCGGCGGCGCACGTGGACAATTGCCCGTCGTCGCTGCCGCCGGCGGCGGCGGCGTGCGCGTTGTCCCCGAACAGGGCGTCCTACTACTTCGCCACCGCGGACCGCCCGCGCCAGGACAGGGAGCTCCCGTGCGTCGCCGACATGGCGCTGGACGTCCGCGTGGACGTGGTGCACCCCCGCGCTGGGGAGCGGCGGCTCGGCGGCCTCGACGCGCCGCCGGGGACGCCCGAGCTCAAGCTGCGGCGCATCGTCACGAGGCCCGCCGCCGCCGACGCTTCGGAGAGCGGTGGCTGCGGCTTCAGTAGCGCCAGCGCCACCACGTCGGCCGCCACGACGCCGTCCACCAGGGCGCGAGGGTTCCACGTGAAGACGGCCGGAGGCCGGAGGCGGCACCGCCGGCGGCGCCACGACAACGACACCGTCAGCGCGAACAAGAAGGGGAAGGCGGCGCTGGCGGGGGCAGCAGATATGGAGGCGGAGGCGTCGCCGCTGCGGCCGCACGGGTCCGCTCGCCGCCGGCGGTGGCTGTACGAGAGCCTGGTGGTGGTGAAGTCGTCGTCGGACCCGGAGCGGGAGATGGCGGAGAGCATGGCGGAGATGGTGGTGGCCAACGGCATCCGTTCGTCGGAGGACCTGGAGGAGCTCCTGGCGTGCTACCTCGCGCTCAACGCCGCCGAGCACCACCGCGCCGTCGTCGCCGCGTTCCGCCACGTGTGGTCCCTCCTCGCCAGGCACAGCCTGCTCCTCTAGCGCGCGCGCTCGCGATCCCGCAGCGCAGGTGGCGGGCCACGGAACGCGCGCCTGGTGAGCACCACCTAACAACAGCACTTTCCTGAATCGCGTCGCGCAGCTCAAAGCAAAGTAGCGCACACACCGTATTGCCGTGTGAGCTGTGGCGGCCGAATCATGCGTGTGCGTGCGTGCGTGCGTGACAGCGTTGCCCGCCCGGATCTCGCCCGTGTTCATAATCCATGTTGACCGTACAGGCTACTACAGAGTCCCATCGATCGGTATCGATCGATCTGCTCGTCCTGATGACAGATTTCTTTCTCCTTCACCGACTGTTCCCGCACATTCTTGCTGCGAAAAAACCGCGTCGTGCTAGAGATCTTATTACTCCACTGTGCAGCTAGCGTTACGTGAGCTTGGCGGAATGCCAGGCAGCAGAATCCGTTGCGTCGGCGGCAGCACCCTACGCTACTACTGTACGCCGGAGTGAGGTTGAAGGATGGGATGGAAGCCGCAGCACGCGCGAGGCGCTCCACGTACAGAGCGGCCGGCCGGCCAACCCCACTTTGGCCTCGCGAAAGCGAAGCGAATCGTGCCCTTTACAGCTCGACGAAGCAGGGGATCAATGCCGACCTAGCTGGTGATCACTGCCGCCCCCCGAGGCCCGATCTTGCGGAATTTTCCTTTCGGGATCGGCCAGGCCGGCCCTGGTCCCCCTGCTCTCTCGCCGCGCCCACCAGGAAGGTAGGTGAGAGCTGCCTGAGCCGAAGAAGCTTGGCGAACCGGCCGTCGCGCGCCACCACCGGCCGGCCGGCCGGACCACCGACCGACTACAGCGTCGCAGTAGCTTTCGTACCCCGCAACCGCAGTAGTGCAGTACCTGTCGATCGCCGGCCGTCCGCCATGATTACTCGCGATGGGGTCGGCCGGCCGTGTGGCCTGTCTCTATCGAATTGACTTTTTTGACCTTTCGAACGGAGGTTGATGGCCTATTGCCAATGGCGGCTAGGGGCTTGAGGGAGGCCGTCAAGACAATCCAGAGGCACTGGGCAACACCGGTATCATGACATCACGGGTCACACGATGAAGTTTTGCTTCCTAGTGGAAGTGAAACTGACGGCCTTGTTTAGATGCTAAAATCTCTAACGTTTTCTCCGCTCTCTCCATTAAATACGTCAAAAGACATAAATTCAAAGTATTAAATATAGGTAAAAAAGTAACTAATTATACCGTTTTAATGTACTTCGCGACACAATCTTTCGAGCCTAGTTAGGGCAGTCCCAACCCAGACTCTATCATAGAGTCCAAGACACTATTTATCGCATTTTCGCTGACGTGGCACCCTATTTATTGAAGAGAGAAGGAGAAAATCCAAGACTTCGTTTCCTAATAAGACTCGACGTCCTCGGTTGGTTCGAGGCTGCGCACTCCACGAGGACTCAAGTTGGGGGTGGGCGGCGTGGAGTCAATGGATCCCATGTGTCTGCCCGCCGCTCCTTTCTCCTCGCCGCTACCGGTGCGTGCTGGGGTGGACACGCTCCCGGCGGCGGTGCATTGCGGGGGTGGACGCGCTCCCGGCGGCGACGCACAACGGGTTGGGGTGCTCCCGGCGGCGAGCTCCTCCGGGGATCGGAGGCGCGGCCGCGACCACGAGCTCCCCGAGGCGAGAAGCGGTGCGCACGACGGGCGCTACCTTGATGAGATCCGGGCGGGGGCGACGGCGGAGCGCTCCGCCGGGATCCGGTTCTTGGAGCAGGTTGCCTCCGCCGGCGACGACCAAATCCCTCCGCGCGCCGGACCTGTCCGCACACTGGACGAATCGAGGAGGACGGCGGGGGCTCAACGAGTCTGTGCTCTGCTCTGGCCCTGCCTCTCCCCTTTTGCGCCCCGCCAGTACTCCCGCGCACCCGTCGTAGCGCCGACCGTCGTCGTCGTAGCTCCGCTGCAGCTCGTCCACAGCCCCCACTCGCCCGTGGCCGCGCGCGCCCTCCCTCCCAACGTGCTCGACGCCGGCGCGCATCCTTCGCCCGCCTCACCGCCGTCCATCGGCTCTCGGACCTTCCCCACCACTTGCGCCCGGCCGACGCCCGGCTCCGGCGGCGCGTTAGCGCCGGCCTTCACCCCCTCATGAACGACGGCTCCGAGGACGCTTGCACGTGCTTCGCGTTCGCGACCTGCTCCGCCATCACGGGCCACGCCAGCATCGGCCACCCCGCGGTCAGGTGGGTAGCCTTGTTTCGATCTACGCGGTGGTGGGTAGGGAGGAAGAAAATGGGTGTAGAAGATCCAGAGGGGAGTAGGGAAGAATGATAAGAAAGACTCCAGATAGAAAAATTGCATTGGAGAGTATGATTTCTTGTGATAGAGTCTTCTAATTTAAGACTTTATGAGTAGAGTCTGGGTTGGGACTGCCCTTAGGCCATGGTAGGGTAATATTTAGCACAAACAAACGAAAGTGCTACAGTGTGCTACATGAGTTCAAAACGTTGAAAAGGCAAATTTTCCCACGAACTAAACTGGCCGCGCCCGCCCTTGACTACCGGAATCCGTCAGGCGTCAGTTTATTCTGGTCCCCGATCTGACCCTGCGCAAATGTCAAAGGGCAGAGACAGATAGTGTGCTACACGACTTGCCGCTTGCGAGGGAGATCTGTACGTGATCTCGTAGTTTATCACGTGGGGTGGGGCCAGGCAGGCGGGGTGGCCGGGCCAATCGCCGCGGCGGTGAGTGCCAAAGTGATCGGGAGTGCGGCGCTTTTGGCTGCGAGAACGTTAGGCTATCCGCACTCGTCATACTTCATATCCATCCCCTAAAAGTAATATTCCGACCCGGTCATATAGATTTTACAGTACAATACCAATTTTCCCGCACCCGTCATACTCTATATGTCATACTCCATACCAACCACCAGCTGTGAGGTCCACCTGTCATTCTCTCTCCTACATCTCTCTTTATTTTCACCTCTGTTTCTGTCCGTCACCGCGATCTCTTTTCTCCTGTCTCTCTCCTCCGCCGCCCCTCTCTTCGAGAACAGCTCGTTCACCGTCAGAGTGTCACACTTCTCCGACTCCACAATGGCCTCGAACTTTCCGCCCCAAATCGTACGATCCAAAGAGTGTAAGAGCTTGATAGCCCTATCATGATCATCGTATGGGAGCACGTCCACATTGGCCCTCATGTTGTTCGCAACCACCGTGAACCTCTGAAACAAGGCATCGATGGACTCACCGGGGAGATGAGTGAAGTTCTCGTACTCTCTCCGGTAGGTCGCATACATCCAAGCCTGAACTTGGGCATTCCCAACATGAGCCTCCTTCAACACCAACCAGATTCTACAAGCCAAGTGCTCGGTGTGCACCCGATCGAATTCAGGCTGACACAAGGCACGAAACAAGTAGTCGACCGCCTTATTGTTGGCATCGAACATGTCCCTCGATCCTGGAGCAAGGAAGTTCATCGGCTGGACATAGCCTGTGTCCACCGTGACATCCCAAAGGATCTGACCCTTTCCATGGAGAAACGCAGCCATCCTCTTACTCCACATCTGGTAGTTCTTGCCATCGAAGTGTGGAGGACCCGAACCCCGTTCCTGGTACGCCATCCTTGGATCTTAGACTGGTTAGAGTCAACAAAGACCTGAACCGGCTCTGATACCACTTGAAGGACCGAAACGGCAAACCAGAGAGGGGGGGGGGGGGAGTGAATGGGAGCCGATAAAAATTCTTCTCGAAGGAGATGGAGACTCCTACAAGACGAACGCGTCTTCCAACACACTTCTCTAACTCACTACCCAAGTTGGCCAAGCCCACGCAACCACTAGAGTGCTACTGGACCTAGGAACCAACAAACAACCTTCCGAGCCAAAACACACCAACACGCACAGCGGAAACTTGCACGGCTTCTGTCGTGCCGCACCGGGCCGACCGATGGCCCGCGCCGGCCGGGACCGGTGACACCGATCCGACCGGGTGGACAGAGCCGGTCAGGCCGGTGGCTACAGCAGCCGCACACAAAACCTAACAAAACAACTCTAAACAGACCAAGAACTGACCAGCAGCACCAAGGCCAAAGACACACGAGTCAAGCAGTTCACCCGAGGCAAATCCCATAAGTGACACACACCGGTCAGACCGGTCAAGAGCACTGGTCAGACCAGTGTAGCCTGGGCAGCTCGGGATGAACAGCACCCGCGGGTCAACTCCTCCAAATCCAAACCTCGATCTCCCGAATCACTCCACGGACTTGAACAAGACTTTGGGGATAATAGGAACACCTCATGAGGAGTCCATAGACATGATTTTGTCCACCAAAACTTGCCAAATCAAGAGGAATCGAAGAAATCCCGCCAAGAACACCTCTAACCCTAGAACACCGAAAACCCCAAAATCGAGCCCCTTAACTCACGGATTTGGGAAGGGAATCACAGGCCAAAGAACCACGAGGGGTTCCCACAAATTTCCCCCACCAAATCCCCAAGAGCAAGGTCTCGAAAACACCCCAAGAAAACCACCAAGAGAGGGCTCCGAAAATCACCACCAAGAACAATCGGGAACCACACAACAAGGCCTTGAGGAACCACGCCGAATCATCTATACATACCACAAAGGTTCATACAAGGTCTAGCTTGCCTCCCGATCATCCAACCCTCTCACAAGATCTCACCATGAAGCTCTTAAGCTAGTCCTATGAAAATCCTAAGAAAATAGGAAGGGAAAATAGGAAAGCAAATGAACTAGGGTTCCAAGAGATGGCTGCCATCCTCTCACCTCATGGGTTATATGGAGGCAACCGAAAGTCTAAACTACCCTTACTTAACAACTAGGGATACAAACCCCTCAAGGGCGGTTTTGGAAGTCTTCAAGTTTTCTCCATCGGACGGATGCACGGCGACCGCAACCTGCTTAGCCTCGACGCAAGCCATGCGATCCCGACGCGTGTCCTCCGCTTCGAAGATTCCGGACTGCGTCGTCGCACACCGGTCAGACCGGTGCTCCTCACCGGTCAGACCAGTACCACCGGTCAGACCGGTCAGACCCACCGGCCGGACCGGCCGCCTTCGTTGCAACGACCGTCTTTGGTTTTTCGGTCTTGGCTTTGTGGACCAACCAAGGAACCTAGTGGTTTTCTGGTGAACCACTAGAAACCCCGCGAACTTGGTGTAGCCTCCACCAATCGCCACTCATGACTCGGCTCCCACGTAGTCCTGGCTCGACCTTGGTTTTGAGGCTCAACCAAGAAACCGTCCACGACTTCATCTTGCTGTCCATGCCACCATGCGGCCCGCACTTGACCCCGCTGGCCACCGGGTCCCTCAAACGAAGCCTAATTGTCTTCTCCACACCTGGAGGCCTCACCGGCGACGACCTTTTGCGCTTGTTCTTCACCTGCACCAACACCAGTCAAGCCGCAACCTGTACCTGCAATACTTAGCCAAGAATCAGTCCACACAACGTTGTCAACCCCTCATCACACAAGGAAGCGACCATCCACCGGTCCTCGAACCACACATGGTCCTCAATCTCCCCCTTGATGAGTGCATTGACAACACCCACATAAAGTAACACAAGTGAAAAGAAAAAGAAAAGAAACGAACAAAAAGAAACTCCAACAAGTGATCGAAAGCCAAACAAAAGCAAAGAGCAAGATCACTTGAAGAAGACAAGTCTCGGACCCCTTAGGCAAGGGCAACGACTCGACACATCCAAGACAAAAACAAAGCTCAAACAAAGAGCGCAAACCACCAAACCAAAGCTCGAAAAACCACAAAGAGCTCCCCCTGCACACATGCAAGCTCCCCCTGAACCAATGCAACTCCCCCTGGACGAATGCATGCAAACCACTTGAAGAAAACAGAGCAGCTGCATCAGCTCAGCTCTCACCGATCAGACCGGTCACACCACCGGTCAGACCAGTGCCCAACATATGAACAGGGTCAGCACTCAGACCGGTCAGACCGGTGACCTCGACCGGTCAGACCGGTGCACACCAGAGCCCAGAAATGGCTCGAAACCACCTGAAAACCTTCTAAATGCATCCAGCAAGCCATTTCAAGCACAAACTTCTCCCCCTTGTTGGCAATGCATGAATCAAGCCAAAAATGCAAAACTTTCAACCTAGAGCTTCTCAAATAGGCAAAATTAAACATAGGATGCTACACATGTCCAAATGATCAAGTTAGATACTCTATAGCTTCGTACTGACATCAACTACAAGATCACCAAGTTTCACAACCATTGGACGAAGCTAAGATGGATTTGGGCAATTTTGCAAAAAATTTGCCTCTCATGAGCAAAGTCCTAAACATGATCAAAACATATCAAAATGGCAAAGCCACACAAACTTCATGCTAGGATAGCCATTCTAATCATAAGACCATCACAAACACCCACAAGCACCTCATGTCATGTCAAAGCCACCGAGCCATGTGCCTACTTCTATGTATGAGACTTCTTATTGGTAGGCATCATGCAACGGTTTAGCACCCAAAGCAAATTAAATTCAGCACATATGACATGGGAGTACATTTTCCAAGCATTTTACATTTCATTTTCAGATTCATAATTGGAACATGAAATGTCTTTGCGACAAAAAGGAACTTATGCCCCTCCATAAGATAAAGCAAGAGGGCTAAACATTCATGATGGCAAATGAGCCTTGGCCCCATATGATCAATAAACTAGCTATCCAACCACAAATTAAGCATAACCAAGCCACTAAAACATGTCAAGATCATATTAAGGCATTTACACATGAGAGAGCATATGTGTAACATTTTTCAAAACATAGCCATCAACCATGGATTATAAACCAAGATTATCAAGAGCTAAGCCAACCTAACCATAGTATACCAAACAAGCTCACAAAGACATGTATCTCATTCCATGGTGAACAATGTATATGAGAGAAGCTTTTCCTATCCAATGCATATGATACAAAATGCATGCAATCTAAGATACAAGGATGCCTATACATCATGTTACATATGCCATGCCAAATGCAAGAAATGCACAAAGGAAAGCTATACATATGCTACAAAGGAGCTCCCACACACCCAACTCAAGAAATCAAACACACACCAAGCTCCCCCCGCAAACGAGTGAAAGTTGCTTGATCTAGGGGTTTGGTGAAAATATCGGCTAGTTGGTCATGTGTGGGTACATGGATCAAAGCTATCTTCCCTTTCTCAACATTGTCTCTCAGAAAATGATACCTCACTTCTATGTGTTTAGTTTTAGAATGGAGCACTGGATTCTTTGCAACGCTTATGGCACTGGTGCTATCACATTGAAGTGGGACATGGGTATACTCCTCACCAAAGTCACTCATGGTGTATGTAATCCAAATGAGCTGAGAGCAACAACTAGCAGCGACAACGTAGTCTGCCTCGGTAGTGGATTGAGCAACACTCGACTGTTTGCGGGAAGACTAAGATACCAAAGAAGAACCGAAAAACTGGCAAGTCCCAGAAGTGGGCTTCCTATCCAACTGACACCCGGCAAAATCCGCATCCGAAAAACCATGAAGCGCCAAAGAAGAGGACGCGGAGTACCAAAGGCCTAAGTTGGGAGTGTGACGCAAGTACCTGAAAATTCGCTTCACTGCTTGCCGATGCGAAGTCCTCGGTGACGCTTGAAAACGAGCGCACAGACATACTGAGAACTGGATGTCCGGCCTCGTCGCCGTCAAGTAGAGGAGTGACCCGATCATGCTTCAGTACTCCTTCTGGTCCACATGTTCACCTTCCTCGTCCGCATCAAGAGCTGTAGTCGTACTCACCGGCGTCGTCATAACCTTGGAATCCTCCATCTTGAACTTCCGCATAATGTCCTTGGTGTACTTAGCTTGGTGCACACATGTTCCTTCCTTTGATTGCTTGATTTGTAGCCCGAGGAAGTGAGAGGAGCGTTCCAGTGGTCGATGGATGACCGCTCCTCAGTGATGAGTGATTGACAACGGGTGTTGGACTGACTCTTGTCTTAGTGTGCAGGTGTAGGCTGCGGCCTAGTTCGTGTTGTTGCAGGTGAAGAACGGGCGCGAAAGGTCTTCAGCCTTGAGGGGCCTCCGGGAGATGGAGAGACAAGTAGGCTCGGTTCGAGGGACCCGGTGGACAGCAGGACTAGGTGCGGGCCACATGGTGGCGACACAAGCAAGACGAAGTCATGGACAAGCGAGCCGGTGCACGGTGGCGGTCGAGTCAAGTGGTTTGGCGGGAGGCCGGACCGAGCACGCGGGGTTTGGTGGTTTGCCCACAAAACCATCGGAGGACGGTTTCTTGGTTTGGGCCTCAAAACCAAGTCCGAGGGCCCAACACGACGGAGACGGGATCCGGGCGTGTCGGGAAGCTTCGAGGCGGAGGACACGCGGCGGGATCGCATGGCTTGCGTCCGGAGGACGCGGAGTGCGGCAAAGGCGTGCCCGTCCGATGGCAAGACCCACAAACATTACCTAAATGCTCCTACGTGGGTTGTATCGCCGTAGTTAAGTTAGGGGTAGTCGAGTCATTTACCACTCCGGCGGGACTCGATATATAAGCCATGAGTGTGTGTGGATGGCTCTCTCTCTCCGCGACTTAGGGTTTCATTTCCTCCCTCCCATTTCTCATTTTCGTAGCTATTTTTCTTCCATTTTCTCTAGGCTAGCATGAGAGCTTCATGAGAGATTTGTTGAGAGGGATGGATGCTAGGGCGGCATGCTAGACCTTGTGAATCTTTCCTGGTTTGTATAGAAGATTCGGAGTTGTGTTTTTCGTGGTCTTTTTGTGCTTGTTTCCGTGCCTTTGTTCCCGGTGCGATTCCGCGGATTTGAGTGGGTTTCTCCCCAGATTTCTTTGTGGAAAACATGGATAGATGTCTTGTGCATCTTTGTGCTTGATCTTGTGCCCTCAAACGTCGGGAAACCACTTCGATTCGAAGATTTTCGTTCGGTGCTCTAGCTTTTGGTGGTGCTCAAAGGATTCGCGATTCCCGGTGATTTAGGGAGTTAGGAGGCAAGATTTTTGGGCTATAGCATCCTTGTGTGACGCTTTTCAAGTCCCCAAACCCTTATCTCCACAGCTTCAACCGTTTGGGAAATCCGATGATGATTTGGAAGAGTTGACTTTCGGGGTCGGGCTGTTTTCAGTTCTGTCCGTGCCTGGCGGACGGTCCGCGAGGGGCAGGCGGACGGTCCGCGTGAACAGTGTTCGTCAGGTGTTCTTCGTGTTCTTGCTCGTCTTTTGTTTCGATCCGTCGTGGCTTTGAGTTTTGGTTGGACGAAGTTTCGGATGGTCCGCGTGTGCGGGGCGGACGGCCCGCGGGTGCCTGGCGGATAGTCCACGTGCTCCCCGCGGACGGTCCGTTATTCGGGTGCGTCCCTGTTGGTTCTGTGTGCTTTATCGGACGGTCCGCGACGTAGGGCCGGATAGTCCGCAGGGTTGGCGCGGTCGGTCCACGGCTTCGGGCCGGACGGTCCGCCCCCTCCGGCCGGACGGTCCGCGAGGCCGGTGCGGACGGTCCGCCCCCCTCTGGCCGGACGGTCCGCCGAGCTCGTGAGCTTTGCTTCTTGGTTCGATTCCTCCCTTCCTTTCTCGTGCTTCCGCGTGTGCTTCAAGGAATCGTTCCTAAGGCTAGAGGTTGATCCATAACCTCGTTGTCTTGGCGATTGGTGTGTGATTCGATCCATCGCTTGTGTGTGACCGGAATTTGACTAGGGCATAGGCCGGGTTCTTTGGAAAGAATTTTTACCGGCTCCTATTCACTCCCCCCTCTCTAGTCGCCATCTGATCCTTCAATTGGTATTAGAGCTTGGTGCCGGATTCTTTGCGACTTTGACAAGTCTTGAATCCTAAGATTGCGTACGTTGAGCGGGGCGGTCCGCCGCACTTCGATGGCAAGGGTTACCACAAGTGGGCGGCTCGTATGATGATCTTTCTTCGTGGAAAGCTGTTGGATTTCATTGTGCTTGACAAGACCTATGCTATTCCGGTCAACATCCATACTCTTATGGTGACCGATGCCGGTGCTAAGGCCAAGTATGAGGCTAATGCAAAAGCCGTTGATCACTTGGTCCGAGCTTGTGTGATCCCGAGTTTGAGCGTGTTCGCCATTTGAATCTTGCTTGGCAAATTTGGGAGAAGTTGTTGGTTGCTCACGGTGGTGATAACCATGTGAAGGCTCGCCTCTTTGTCTCTTACCGGATGCAATATGAGAACTTCACTCCACTTCCGGTGAGGACATCGATGCGATGTTTCGGAGGTTCACCGCCATCGTGAACAACATGAAGGCTAATGTTGAGGATTTTCCTTACACCGAGCATGATCGAGCTTTGAAGCTCTTGCATGTCTTGGACCCAAACATTTGGGGTGCTAAGGTTGAGGCCATCAAGGAGTCCGGGCATTATTTGACTATTGAGTTGGATGACCTCTTTTCTAAGCTCAAGTCGGCCGAGGTTGACGGGAAGTTGCAATCCAAGCATGAGGGCTCGACCGACCATAGTCTTGCTCTTGTGGGCGGATCAAAGGGCAAATCTAACCCTTCCTGTCGACGGTTTTCCTTGTCCTCTCTTATGTCCATTCCGGATGAGGAGTTTGATGTGCCGGGCGAGGAGGAGCCGGCCTTGCTCTCAAGAAGGTTTGATCAACTACACGAGAGTCGGAGGAATGCAAGGCGAGCTCGGGGACATGCTACAAGTGTGGCAAGCATGGCCACTTCATCGCCGAGTGCCGGAAGCGGAGGAGAACAAGTACAAGGTGAACGAGTACAAGGCGCACCCGAGGTGTGAAGACAAGTACTCCTCCAAGGGCAAGCACTTCGACAAGTCCAAGAGCAAGGACAAGGACAAGCGGCGACCGAGCAAGAGCGGCAACAAGAAGAGCAAGGCAAGAGCGATGGTGGCCGGTGCGAGCGACGTCGACTCAAGATCAAGCGACGAACAGTCAAGCTCAAGCGGCGAAGATGAAGATGCCGAGAGGCGCAAGGGCAAGAAGAGTGCAAGCCGGAACCTCGGCGGGTTGAGCCGTGTGGCGCTTGAGGGCTTTTGTGGCATGGCCCATAGCTCAAGCGAAGAAGAAGAGTGAGAAGGAAGACGGCGACTCCGACTCGGAGGATGAGGTAAATCGTGACCCCGACTCTTTGCTTGCCGAGATCGCTAGGTTGAATGGCTTGATTGACAACCGTGATAGTGTGCTAAGAGATGCCAAAAAGATGAGGAAAGATCTTAGGGCTCAACTTGAGAATGCTAGTGAGAAAGTGGGAGAGTTAGAGTCCAAATTGCTTGAATTGAAACTTGAGAATGACTCTTTGAAACTTGCTCCTACTACTCCTGATGATGTGGAATGTCTTGAGTGTGATGCATGGTTGAATGAGATCAAGTTGCTTAATGAGAAAAATGCTTCCACTTTGGCTAAACTAGATGCTCTTAGGACTGAGTATGATGAGCTTAAGGCTAGACCTACTTTTCTTGGTGCTTGTAAATAATGTCCTACTATGCATGCTAAGCTTGTTGATGCTCGTTCTACCATTAGTTCTTTGGAAGCATCTTTGAAATCTCCTGTTGCAAATGCATGTTCTAGCTGTGATGAAGTTACATTGCGCAATCTTGAACTTACTTCCCGTTTGGATGTCATCTATGAGGAGAATGACTATTTGAGGAAGGTGTTGGGTTGGTTGTACGGGCGGGAACCTCAATTGAAAATCATGATTGAGGAGTTCAAGAGAGCCGATGGTCGTGGTTTGGGGTTTGAGAAGTTGGGTGAGAAAGTGGGAGAGAACAAAGTGGGGAGAGTGTGTATGAGAAGTGTGTTGAGTCTAACCCCGAGTTTGAGGTGATCGGAGACATCCAAGTCCCACTTCCAAAAGCACCCAAGAACTCTTTCACACCAAAGCCCAACCACCTTTGCAACAAGCTTGACACAACCCAAGATCCACCCAAATTCCCACCTAAGACAAATGACTTCCGAGAAACGAGGTGAGGTTTGTGAGTGAGAAGGGTGAGAAGCCTAGAGAGAAGCCGAGCCAAAACCAAAACCCATCCCCTTCAGGTGTGAGTATTGTGGCAAGGAGAGGCATCTTGCGAGTTTTGCTACAAGAAGAAGAGGGATGAGAGGCTTGCTAGGGAGCAAGCAAACCGGAGACAGGTATCGCCAGTCTCATGGTATTCCTGAGCCTAGAGTGCCACTTCCACGGGGTGTGGGAAGTGTGAGGAGTGTTGGCAGGTTCCCACAGAGAGGTGGTGGTGAGAGGTTTGCTAGGAGAGATGATGGTGTGCGTGCTGGTGAGAGGTTTGGTCGGGCTCGTGGTGGTTTTGCTGGACGTCCTCCTACTCGTCCTCAATACGGGTTTAGGGGAGATGATCGCAGCTTTGGGTTCCAGAGGAACTACGGACCACGTTTTCCTCCTCGTGGTGCTCGTACTCCTCCCATGGGACATGGGAAGTTTGGTGGCAAGGGAATGATGTTTGCTAACCCCTCTTTTGAGCAGATGGCTCGACACTGGTTTAACTTTCTTTGTGCTAACCCCAGTGTCGAGTCGCTAGCTCACTCTCGTTCTTGTTTCGACTACGGGCGGGGAGGCTTGGAGAACATTTGGTTGATCGACTCCGGGTGTTCTCGACACATGACCGGAGATAAGAAGTGGTTCTCTAGTCTCACCCCAGTGAAGGAAAAGCTATATATCACATTTGGGGACAATGGACGAGGAAGGGTGCTTTCGGAGGGTGTTGTGCATGTGAGTGACAAGGTAACGTTGAAGAGAGTGGCTCTTGTGAAGTCTTTGGGTTTCAATTTGCTTTCGGTTTCTCAGTTGCTTGATGAGGGTTTTGAGGTGCGTTTCAAGTCTGGCGAGTCTCGTTTGCTTGATTCTCGAGGTGATCTTGTCTGTATGATCATCCCCGAGGGTCGATTTTCGTGGCCGATTTCTCTCGTTCTTTGGGTCCCGCTCGCCGTTTGATGGCCGGTCCTTCTTCGATTTGTGGAAATGGCATAGGCGGTTGGGACACTTGAGCTTTGATTTGGTTTCCCGCTTGAGTGGTCTTGACCTTGTCCGAGGATTGCCGAGGTTGAAGCTTGAGAAGGATTTGGTTTGTGCTCCTTGTAGGCATGGCAAGATGGTAGCCACTCCCCATCCACCCTTGACCGATATCATGACCGAGCGTCCGACGGAGCCGTTGCATATGGACCTTGTTGGGCCGGCTCGAGTTCTCTCGGTGGGTGGGAAGTGGTATGTCCTTGTGGTGGTGGACGATTACTCTCGCTATGCACGGGTGTTTTTCTTGGAAGATAAGAGTGAGACATTTGGTTTTGTTCGAGATCCGATCGTGAGGTTGAAAAACGAGAGGCATGGGAATGCTATTCGAGCTATCCGCGGTGATAATGGCTCGAGTTCAAGAACTCTCGTTTTGATGCCTTTTGTCGTGATCTAGGTCTTGCACATCGGTATTCGACCCCTTATGTGCCCCCTCAAAATGGAGTCGTGGAAAGGAAAAATCGGACTCTTTGTGAGATGGCTAGGACGATGCTCGATGAGCACGGGACTCCTAGGAGGTATTGGGCCGAGGCGGTCAATACGGCTTGTCATGTTTCCAACGGGATTTTATTGCGAGCTTTCAAGAAGAAGACCGTTATGAGCTTATGCATGGTCGGGCACCCAAGGTGAGTCATTTTCGAGTCTTTGGCTGCAAGTGCTTTATCCTTAAGAAGGGAAAACTCGACAAGTTTGAGGCTAGGTCTAGTGATGGTATTTTCTTTGGATATGCTAACCACTCTAGAGCCTATAGGGTGCTTAACCTTGAGACTAACAAAATCATGGAGACTTGCGAGGTAACCTTCGACGAGACAATGCCATGTACCTCTCTTGGCTTTGAATGTGCAGGTGATGAAGAGATGGCCGAGGACCTCTTTGAAGAGGAGAAGGATGAAGCTGGAGATGATGATGGAGAGAACCATGCGCCTGAAGCTGAGTGTGTACCCACTACTTCCCCTACGACCACTACGGAGCGTGGACCGTCTACTTCATGGACAACGACGGTGCGACAAGAGGACCAGGCGAGAGAAGCTGAAGTTGAGGGGGAGGTAGTCTCGAGGCGTGAGGCTCCCCGGTGGATTCAAGAAGTGCATCCCCTGTCGAAGATCATTGGGAACATCGACGAACGCACTACACGGTCAAGGTCTAGGAATTCCTCTCATTTTGCTCATGCTCTTTTGTTGCCACCTTTGAGCCCAAGGACATTGGACATGCTTTATCCGATGCAAACCGGGTCAATTCTATGCATGAGGAGTTGGAAAACTTTGAGAGGAACCGGGTGTGGGAGTTAGTTGAACCACCTCCAAATTGCCATCCCATAGGAACCAAGTGGGTCCGGAAGAACAAAGAGGGAGAGAATGGGATGGTTGTGAGGAACAAGTCCGGACTTGTTGCTCGGGGGTTTAGTCGAAGGAGGGGATCAACTATGAGGAGACCTTTGCTCCGTGGCCCGTCTTGAGGCAATTCGGATCCTTCTAGCCTTTGCCGTGGCTAAAGGGTTCAAGTTGTTTCGGATGTGAAGAGTGCTTTTCCGAATGGGGTCATAGAGGAGGAGGTGTATGTGAAGTAGCCACCGGGTTTGAGAGCGAGTTGTACCCACACGGGGTGTACGGGTTGAAAAGGGCTTTGTATGGGTTGAAACGGGCGCCCGTGCTTGGTATGGGAGATTGAGAGGTTTTCGTTGAGCGAGAGGGTTTGTGATGGGTACCATGGATAGGACCTTGTTTCTCCTCAAGCATGGAAATGACTTGTTGATTGTTCGGATATACGTGGATGATATTGTCTTTGGTGGCTCGTCACATAACCTTCTTGCCAAGTTTGCGAGATGAGATTAGCGGGGAGTTCAAGATGAGCATGATGGGCGAGTTGCGGTATTTTCTCGGGCGCGAGATCAAGCAAGTGAAGGATGGAACATTTGTGCACCGGACCAAGTACACGAAAGACATGTCGAGGAAGTTCCGGATGCAAGATGTGAAGCCGATGTCGACTCCCATGGGGAGTATGACCACTTTGGATGCGGACGAGGACGGAGAACCGGTGGACCGGCGGGAGTACGGGAGCATGATCGGCTCCCTCCTCTACTTGACGGCGACGAGGCCGGACATACGGTTCGGCGTGTGTCCGTGCGCTCGCTTTCGTGCTTCGCCGAGGACATCACATCGACAGCCGTCAAGAGGATCTTCGGATACCTACGCGCCCCCGGTCTTGGCCTTTGGTATTCGTCCTCCTCGACTCTGTCTCTTCATGGTTTTTCTGATGCAGATTTTGCTGGTTGTCAAGTCGAGAGGAAGTCTACTTCTGGTACTTGCCAATTTCTTAGTTCTTTGTTGGTTTCATGGTCTTCCCGCAAGCAGTCTAGTGTAGCTCAGTCTACCACTGAGGCGGAGTATGTTGCAGCCACGAGTTGTTGTTCCCAGCTGTTGTGGATTTCATACACTTTGAGAGACTTTGGTGAGGAGTGCACCCGGATCCCGCTTCTTTGTGATAGCACCGGTGCCATAAGCGTAGCCAAAAACCCCGTGCTTCACTCCCGAACCAAACACATAGAAGTGAGGTATCATTTCTTGAGGGACAATGTGGAGAAAGGAACCATTGTGTTGAGTCATGTCCCTACCCAAGATCAGCTAGCCGACATCTTTACAAAGCCTCTCGACCAAGCTACATTTGTGCGCTTGCGGGGGGAACTTGGGGTTTGTTGCCCTTTCTAGTTGATTCTTGGGGGATTTCCTTTTGTATCATATGTATCATACCATGTTTACTTTGATGTATATACATGTTTTGCTTGATGTACAAACCATGGTAGGATAGCCATCTTGTCATATATCATGTTGCATTTGTATCATATTGCATTTTAGGATGATGAGCTTCTTTCATATGCCATATTTGAGTTTCTTTGGCTATTTGTGAGATATTGGTCATATGTGTGGAGAAATGGTGATGTGAGGCTATGCTCTTGGAATATTTGAGATATATGTGTGGTGAAATAGCCCTTTTTGAAATAAATGCTAATCTTGACTAATTCTTGCTGAAATATGCTCCACTCGTGTGTAGTAGTGTATCCATGTCACAGTTTGGTCTAAATGTGCTTTTCATGCTTAGATTGTGCTTGGATGCCTTTTTCTTGCATTTGGGCCAAAGGCCGAATATCATTGTGAATGTTTAGCCTATGTTGCATTCATGGGGGAGCATAAGCCTCTTTTTGCCGCAAAGGCACTTCATGTACCATGAAATGATTTAATCTTGAAAAGAAGTGTATAATGCTTGAAAAATGCTTCATCCATCATGTCTATGCTTAAAATGTCTTATCTTTCACATATGGGTGCAAAACATGTTGCATGATGTTCACCAGTGGAGAAGTCTCCCCGAAGTGGACACATGGCTCATGAGCTTTGACATGACATGCTTTGCTTTATGGGTGTTTGCCATGATCCTTTGCTGAGAATTTGATATCCTTGTATGATCTTTGAATGGTATGCATGTTTGTGGCTCAAGTGTGACATGGATAGGCTTTTACATGTGAAGCGAGCCTTCTTTTGGTAAAACTGCTTAAATCTAAAAATTTTGCTTTGTCACATGCTTGTATTTTCATATATTACTTGTGGCGATGCTTTTACTATGCTATGATTCATATGTGTGATCTTTGTCTCATTTTTTAGCCTTTGACACTAGATTTGGCCTATTTGAGAAGCTCATGTAGATGTTTATATGCTTTGTTTTGCATTTCTGCATTTTCACCTTGATTCATACATTGTCAACAAGGGGGAGAAGAGGTGAGCTTAATGAAAATTCGAAGAGGTGAGCTAAAATTTGGAAATTGCATCCACATGTTCAGGGGGAGCTTGCATTTGTTCAGGGGGAGCTTTCTTGGTGTTTTCGGTGTGGAGTTTGTGCTTTGCTTGGCTTGTGACCTTTCTTCGCCTTTCTTCGGTTTTGGTCATGAGTTGAGTTTCTTTGTTTTTTCTTTCTTCTTCCTTTCTTTCTTTCTCTGAATTTCATTTCGCATTGTGTGTTGTCAATGCACTCATCAAGGGGGAGATTGAGGACCAGGAGCGTTCCAGTGGTCGATGGATGACCGCTCCTCAGTGATGAGTGATTGGCAACGGGTGTTGGACTGACTCTTGGCTTAGTGTGCAGGTGTAGGCTGCGGCCTAGTTCGTGTTGTTGCAGGTGAAGAACGGGCGCGAAAGGTCTTCAGCCTTGAGGGGCCTCCGGGAGATGGAGAGACAGTAGGCTCAGTTCGAGGGACCCGGTGGACAGCGGGACTAGGTGCGGGCCACATGGTGGCGACACAAGCAAGACGAAGTCATGGACAAGCGAACCGGTGCACGGTGGTGGTCGAGTCAAGTGGTTTGGCGGGAGGCCGGACCGAGCACGCGAGGTTTGGTGGTTTGCCCAAAAAACCATCGGAGGACGGTTTCTTGGTTTGGGCCTCAAAACCAAGTCCGAGGGCCCAACACGACGGAGACGGGATCCAGGCGTGTCGGGAAGCTTCGAGGCGGAGGACACGCGGCGGGATCGCATGGCTTGCGTCGGGAGGACGCGGAGTGCGGCAAAGGCGTGGCCATCCGATGGCAAGACCCACAAACATTACCTAAATGCCCCTACGTGGGTTGTATCGCCGTAGTTAAGTTAGGGGTAGTCGAGTCATTTACCACTCCGGCGGGACCTGATATATAAGCCATGAGTGTGTGTGGATGGCTCTCTCTCTCCGCGACTTAGGGTTTCATTTCCTCCCTCCCATTTCTCATTTTCGTAGCTATTTTTCTTCCATTTTCTCTAGGCTAGCATGAGAGCTTTATGAGAGATTTGTTGAGAGGGATGGATGCTAGGGCGGCATGCTAGACCTTGTGAATCTTTCCTGGTTTGTATAGAAGATTCGGAGTTGTGTTTTTCGTGGTCTTTTTGTGCTTGTTTTCGTGCCTTTGTTCCCGGTGCGATTCCGCGGATTTGAGAGGGTTTCTCCCCGGATTTCTTTGAGGAAAACATGGATAGATGTCTCGTGCATCTTTTTGCTTGATCTTGTGCCCTCAAACGCCGGGAAACCACTTCGATTCGAAGATTTTAGTTCGGTGCTCTAGCTTTTGGTGGTGCTCAAAGGATTCGCGATTCCCGGTGATTTAGGGAGTTAGGAGGCAAGATTTTTGGGCTATAGCATCCTTGTGTGACGCTTTTCAAGTCCCCAAACCCTTGTCTCAACAGCTTCAACCATTTGGGAAATCCGATGATGATTTGGAAGAGTTGACTTTCGGGGTCGGGCTGTTTTCAGTTTTGTCCGTGCCTGGCGGACGGTCCGTGAGGGGCAGGTGGACGGTCCGCGTGAACAGTGTTCGTCAGGTGTTCTTCGTGTTCTTGCTCATCTTTTGTTTCGATCCGTCGTGGCTTTGAGTTTTGGTTGGATGAAGTTTCGGACGGTCCGCGTGTGCGGGGCGGACGGTCCGGGGGTGCTCGGCGGACGGTCCGCGTGCTCCCCGTGGACCGGTCCGTTATTCGGGTGCGTCCCCGTTGGTTCCGTGTGCTTTATCGGACGGTCCACGGCGTAGGGCCGGACGGTCCCGCGGGTTGGTGCGGACGGTCCGCGGCTTCGAGCCGGACGGTCCGCGAGGCCGTGCGGACGGTCCGCCCCTCCCGGCCGGGACGGTCCGCCGTAGCCTCGTGAGCTTTGCTTCTTGGTTCGATTCCTCCCTTCCTTTCTCGTGCTTCCGCGTGTGCTTCAAGGAATCGTTCCTGAGGCTAGAAGTTGATCCATAACCTCGTTGTCTTGGCAATTGGTGTGTGATTCGATCCATCACTTGTGTGTGACCGGAATTTGACTAGGGCATAGGCCGGGTTCTTTGGAAAGAATTTTTACCGGCTCCTATTCACTCCCCCCTCTCTAGTCGCCATCTGATCCTTCAGGAAGAACTGCAACTCGCCCATCATGCTCATCTCAAATTCCCTGCTCATATCCTCTGCAAACCTTGCAACAAGAGAGTTAGACGATCCACCAAAGACAATATCATCCACGTACACCTGCACAATCAGGATATCTCTGCCCTGTCTCAGTAGAAACAAGGTCTGATCGACCTTCCCTATCTCAAAACCTCTCTCGAACAAGACCCCCCTCAACCTACCATACCAAGCTCTAGGCGCCTGCTTCAACCCATACAACGCCTTCCTCAACTTGTACACCTGGTGGGGGTACTTCTCACTCTCAAACTCCGGTGGTTGCCTCACATACACTTCTTCCTCCAACACACCATTTAGGAAAGCACTCTTCACATCCATTTGGTGCAACTTGAACCCTTTAGCCACGGAAAAGGCTAGAAGGATCCTTATTGCCTCCAAACGGGCTATGTGAGCAGAGGTCTCCTCGTAGTCAATCCCCTCCTTCTGACTGAACCCCTGAGCAACAAGCCTTGACTTGTTCCTCACAACTTCACCTTTCTCTCCCTCTTTGTTCTTCCACACCCACTTTGTACCAATCGGCTTACACCCTGGGGGAGGGTCAACCAACTCCCAAACTTGATTCCTCTCAAAGTTCTCCAACTCCTCATGCATCGAATTAACCCAATTATGATCAGATGGTGCGTGTCCAATGTCTTTGGGCTCAAAAGTAGCAACAAATGCAGCATGAGCGAAATGAGAATTGTTTCGAACCCTCGACCGTGTAGTGTGTTCATTCAAGTCGTTGATGATCCTTGAAGCTGGGTGATCCACTTGTACTCGCCGGGGAGGTTCTTGCCTTGATGCTACCTCCCCCTCAACTGTAGCTTCTCCTCGATCTTGATTTGTCGTCGTAGGTGTAGGAGAGGGTCCATCCACCACCGTAGTCGAAGTAGTGGGTACATGTTCAGCCGGGGGCACCACATCGCCATCTTCATCGTCCCCATGTTCATGCTCCTCCTCCTGAAAGATCTCCTCGCCAAGCTCATCATCACCTGCACACTCAAAAACAAGCTGACTACGTGGCTGTGTCTCGTCGAAGGTTACCTCGCAAGTCTCCATGATTTGGTTAGTTTCAAGATTGAGCACACGATATGCTCTAGAATGAGATGCATAACCAAAGAAAATACCATCGACAGACCTAGCCTCAAACTTATCCAACTTCTTCCCTTTCTTCAGAATAAAACACTTGCAACCAAAGACATGGAAGTGACTCACCTTGGGTGTGCGACCGTGCATCAACTCGTAGCCATGTTTTCTCCTAATGCATTCGAGGTAGATCCTGTTCGACACATAGCACACGGTATTCACCGCCTCAGCCCAGAACCTTCTCGGAGTCCTATGCTCATCAAGCATCGTCCGAGCCATCTCACACAAGGTCCTTTCCACAACACCATTCTCGGGAGGCGTATACGGATTTGAAAACTGGTGTTCAAGACCCAAGTCATGACAAAAGGTTTCAAAATGAGAGTTTCTGAATTCTGAGCCATTGTCACTGCGGATTGCTCGTATGGCATCTCCGTGTCTCTCGTTCCTCAACCTCAAGACAAGATCTCGAACAAAACCAAACGTCTCCCCCTTATCCCCGAGAAAGAAAGAACACCCACGCATACCGAGAGTAGTCGTCCACCACAACAAGGACATACCACTTCCCACCCGCAGATCGCACACGAGCTGGGCCAACAAGGTCCATATGGAGTAGCTCGCATGGATGCTCAATCATCACATCGGTGAGAGGCGGGTGAGAAGAGGCTACCATCTTGGCATGCCTACACGGCGCACAAACCAACTCTTTCTCAAGTCTCAACCGTGGCAATCCTCGGACCAAATTGAGTTTACTCAAGTGAGACAAAAGGTCAAAGCTCAAGTGACCCAACTTCCTATGCCACTTCCACAACTCACTCGAAGAACCAACCAAGAAACAACGCTCCACACCAGAAGACTGCAAAAAATCAGCACGAATCATCTGACCCTCGGGAATGACCATACAGACATGGTCCCCTCGAGAGTCCAAAATCCAAGAACCCTCATCCAATAGCTGGGACACAGAAAGCAAATTGTACTCTAGCGATTGAACAAGAGCAACACGCCTGAGAGTGATCTTGTCACTCACATTAATCTCACCTTCTGAAAGCACACGCCCACGCCCATTGTCCCCAAAAATGATGTACCTCCTTGTCACCACCGGGACGAGACTTGAGAACCACCCCTTGTCTCCGGTCATATGCCTCGATTAACCGGAGTCAATCAACCAAATGTTCTTCAAGTCTCCCACCTGAAATTCAAAAACGAGCACGTGAGCGAACAAACGACTCAAAGACGGGGTTAGTACCAAAAGAGTAAAACCAGTGCCGAGCCATTTGCTCGAAAGTGGGGTTAGCACAAACCAAACCATCTTTCCTACCAAAACTACCTCCACGAACACCACCACGAGGGAACCAACCCTCTCTACATGGAGGAGGACCAAAACCACGAAAGAGAGCCCGTGGACTGTCCCTCCTCTCCATCTCAAAGCTACGGATCCTCCCATCCCCGTATTGAGCACGAGGAGGAGAATGCCTAGCAAACCGACCTCCTGCAAACTTTCCAGCCCAACCACCAGAACCACGACCTCCAGAAACAAACCTCGCACCTGTACGAGCATGAAACCCAAACTGCTGCCTGTCCAGGCCTGCACCGGTCTGACCGGTGCCCCTCACCGGTCTGACCGGTGTAGCCTGGGCAGCAACACCTCCAACAATCTTCCGCTCTCCCCAAGCCCGAACTGTCCTCACACTCACCTTGGCCCTGGGCATCTGCACACGAGGCTCAAGTACACCATCGGAAGGGTGGTAGTTGTCCTTGTTAGCTCACTCCTTCGCCATTCTCTCCTCTCGCTTCCTCTTGAAGCAAAACTCATCCTTATGACCATCTCTCCCACAATAGCCACAATGAAACCTCACAAGCTTAGGTTTAGGCTTGGGTTGAGGCTGCTCACTTGGTTTCTCTCCACTCGACTTCTCCACCGGTTTCTCCTCACTAGCCTTCTCACTCTCTTTTCCAAAGAACACTTTCCTAGAAGTGCTCACAAACTTGATAAGCTTTTGGAGATCATTGTTTGTGTAGGAAACACGGGTGGAGCTGGGGTTGTGTCTAGTCGGTTCCTAAGATGGTTAGGTTTAGGAGGGAAATAATTTTTGTGGTGGGTTTTTGGTGGCTCTGGGATATTCACTCCACTTCCCTCACCAACCTTGTTTGCCCCAAGTCCCTCACCATCCTGCCTCTTAAATGTCTCAGTCATTATCCTCAACTGAGGCTCATGACCAGACAACCAACCCATCAACTTTCTCAGCTCATCATTCTCATCCTGCAAACGATCAACATAATGTGCAAGTTCCAAATTCTTCAAAGCATGCATTTCACAGGTAGAGCAAGATGTAGGAATTGGTTCTTTCAGCTTAGCCTCAAGTGAAACAGTGTAAGCATGCATCTCATCAATCTTAGCATGCAAGACAGGGCAAGAAGTGCAAGCACCTAGCAAAGCAGATCTAGATTTAAGCTCAGCCACTTCAACCCTAAGCACATATAGTTCCTCACACTTGGAGGCATGCTTTTCCTTAAACAGGGCAAGATCAGCAAGGAAAATAGAGCAATCAGCACAATCAACCTCATCAGAAACAACAGAGCTAGCCTTAAGGGAATCAATCTCAAGTTTGCTATCAAGAACCTGTGTTTCTAGCTTAGCCACTCTAGTGCTAACATCCTCGAGTGAAGCCCTAAGCTCTTTTATCATTTTCTTGGACTCTCTAAGCATGTCATCACGATTATCAAGCAACGAGCCAAGCCGTTCATTCTCCTGACGCAAGAAGGGAAGCTCATCATGCACCTCGTCGTCGGAGTTAGAGTCCGAGTCGCTCTGTGTGCTCTTCTTGCTGTCGGAGCTCAGCGCCATGGTGCAGAAGCCGTCTCTAGCGAAGCAGCTCAACCCGCTCAGGTTCTTGGACGACTTCATGCTTTTGCGATGATCACCTTCATCTTCATTGCTGCTCGAGCTCGAGGTGGAGTACGCGGAACTGGAGTCGACGTCGCTCGCTCCAACCATCGCTCGGGCCTTGCCTCGGCTCTCCTTCCTCGATCGTCGCTCGTCCTTGTGCTTGTTCTTGTGCTTGCTCTTGTGGTCACGCCTCGACCGGTACTTGCCATCAGTCCTTGACTTGTGCTTGTAGCCGTCCTTGTTCTCGACCTTCTCCGGGCAGTCGGCGACGAAGTGTCCCGGCTTGCCGCACTGGAAGCATGTCCTCATGTTCCTCCTCATGTTCACCTGGTTCTCGTGCAGCCTCTCGAACCTCCTTGTCAGCAATGCCAGCTCATCCTCTCCAAGCACATCAAACTCCACTTCTGGCATAGACATCAAAGAGGACAAAGAGAACATCCTGGTGGATGGGTTAGTGTTAGCATTTCCTTTCAATCCACCGACGAGGGCAAGACTATGAGAGTCAGTGGGGCCCTCGAGCTTGGCTGTCATGCCCCTATCCACCTCAGCCGACTTGAGCTTCGAGAACAGCTCGTTCACCGTCAGGGTGTCATACTTCTCCAACTCCACAATGGCCTCGAACTTTCCGCCCCAAATCGTACGATCTAAAGAGTGTAAGAGCTTGACAGCCCTATCATGATCATCGTATGGGAGCACGTCCACATTGGCCCTCATGTTGTTCACAACCACCGTGAACCTCTTAAATAAGGCATCGATGGACTCACCAGGGATGAGTGAAGTTCTCGTACTCTCTCCGGTAGGTCGCATACATCCGAGCCTGAACTTGGGCATTCCCAACATGAGCCTCCTTCAACACCAACCAGATTCTACAAGCCAAGTGCTCGTTGTGCACCCGATCGAATTCAGGCTAACACAAGGCACGAAACAAGTAGTCGACCGCCTTATTGTTGGCGTCGAACATGTCCCTCGATCCTGGAGCAAGGAAGTTCATCGGCTGGACATAGCCCGTGTCCACCGTGACATCCCAAAGGATCTGACCCTTTCCACGGAGAAACGCAGCCATCTGATTACTCCACATCTGGTAGTTCTTGCCATCGAAGTGTGGAGGACCCGAACCCCGTTCCTAGTACGCCATCCTTGGATCTTAGACTGGTTAGAGTCAACAAAGACCCAAACCGGCTCTGATACCACTTGAAGGACCGAAACGGCGAACCAGAGAGGGGGGGAGGAGTGAATAGGAGCCGATAAAAATTCTTCTCGAAGGAGATGGAGACTCCTACAAGACGAACACGTCTTCCAACACACTTCTCCAACTCACTACCCAAGTTGACCAAGCCCACACAGCCACTAGAGTGCTACTGGACCTAGGAACCAACAAACAACCTTCCGAGCTAAAACACACCAACACGCACAGCGGAAACTTGCACGGCTTGCTGCCTGTGCTGCACCGGTCAGACCGATGGCCTGCGCCGGTCAGACCGGTGACACCGGTCAGACCGGTGGACAGAGCCGGTCAGGCCGGTGGCTACAGCAGCCGCACAACAAACATTAGCCTCAGTGACTTCTCTAGGTCCTGGAACAAAAAGACCCCCAAAGCTCAACCTGCACGGAAGGAAAACCCTACACAAAACCTAACAAAACAACTCCAAACAGACCAAGAACTGACCAGCTGCACCAAGACCCAAAGACACACGAGTCAAGCAGTTCACCCGAGGCAAATCCCACAAGTGACACACACCGGTCAGACCGGTCAAGAGCACCGGTCAGACCGGTGTAGCCTGGGCAGCTCGGGATGAACAACACCCGCGGGTCAACTCCTCCAAATCCAAACCTCGATCTCCCGAATCACTCCACGGACTTGAACAAGACTTTGGGGATAATAGGAACACCTCATGAGGAGTCCATAGCCATGATTTTGTCCACCAAAACTTGCCAAATCAAGAGGAATCGAAGAAATCCCGTCAAGAACACCTCTAACCCTAGAACACTAAAACCCCCAAAATCGAGCCCCTTAACTCACGGATTTGGGAAGGGAATCACAGGCCAAAGAACCACGAGGGGTTCCCACAAATTTCCCCCACCAAATCCCCAAGAGCAAGGTCCCGAAAACACCCCAAGAAAACCACCAAGAGAGGGCTCCGAAAATCACCACTAAGAACAACCGGGAACAACACAACAAGGCCTTGAGGAACCACGCCGAATCATCTATACATACCACAAAGGTTCATACAAGGTTTAGCTTGCCGCCCGATCATCCAACCCTCTCACAAGATCTCACCATGAAGCTCTCAAGCTAGTCCTATGAAAATCCTAAGAAAATAGGAAGAGAAAATAGGAAAGCAAATGAACTAGGGTTCCAAGAGATGGCTGCCATCCTCTCACCTCATGGGTTATATGGAGGCAATCGAAAGTCTAAACTACCCTTACTTAACAACTAGGGATACAAACCCCTCAAGGGCGGTTTTGGAAGTCTTCAAGTTTTCTCCATCGGACGGATGCCCGGCGACCGCAACCTGCTTAGCCTCGACGCAAGCCTTGCGATCTCGACGCGTGTCCTCCGCTTCGAAGATTCCGAACTACGTCGTCGCACACCGGCCGACCGGTGCTCCTCACCGCCGGGGACCGGTACCCACCGGCCGACCGGCCCGGCACCGCCGCAAAGACCGTCTTCGGTTCTTCGGTCTTGGCTTTGTGGATCAACCAAGGAACCTAGTGGTTTTCTGGTGAACCACTAGAAACCCCTCGAACTTGGTGTAGCCTCCGCCAATCGCCACTCATGACTCGGCTCCCATTCACTCCCCCCCTCTCTGGTTCGCCGTTTTGGTCCTTCATATTACTAACAGGTGTAAGTGTATACCAAACCTGTCGGGGACAGCCCTAGGGGTCCCCTTAAACAACTGGGGAATTCCCACTTAAAACTCGCAACAAGCCAAAGCCAAACACGCCTCGCTTAAGTACACAGGGCATGGCCCACGCCACGGTGGCCCCGACGGCCCACCAAGGCGGCCCACTCAAAGATCCCCTCGAGCAGGCTCCGCCTCGCTCGAGGGCACACGCCTCCCTCGGGCGGGCTCCGCCCCGTTAGAGGGGGTGCGCTACCTCGAGCGAGGCCCGCCTCGCTCGAGGGTCCGCTCTGCCCTCGAGCGGGCTCCGCCTCGCTCGAGGGCGCTCCGCACGCGCACGCCCGCTCCCGTACACGGGCATTTAATGTTATGACCACGGCGGGGCGGCGCCATCATGCGCCTGGGGCACGCGCCCCTGTTCTGTTGCACCAACTCCCTAGGAGGGAACCCATCCCCGCCACTGTGGGGGACTGTGCGACGTGGCGGTGCCGCCCCGTGATGCCGCGCCGCCTACTCCGTACGGCTAACGCGCCGAGCCCCTCGAAGGGGGGGCCGGCCACACCCTCGATTCGCTTTCTTGTGACCTTGCGGGGGTTAGGTTGAGGTGTTAGGCCGGCGAGGCGCCATCCCCGCCACCGCAACGGCATGGCAGCCGCCCCCGCGCGTACAAACCCACGCCGGGCGCTGTGGCAACAGCTCCGGCGCTGTGGAGCATGCAGGAATGGGGCGCCGCCTTACCTGCCACTGTGCCCCGTACGGACCGACGTCAGCAACTCCCTCGAGCCCGTCTGAAGACATCACGGCCGTCCGCCGCCCTTCTACCCTCGAAGCTACCACTGTTCGGGTACAAGATACGCCATGATGGCCGGATCACGGCAAGGACCGTCCAGGCGGCCGCCTACTCTACGGCATAGCACACCACACTTCCCCACGTAGCTAAATAGCGCGGTATACATGTGATTCGCTCTCTTCTTGGCCTATAAAAGGAGGACGAACTCCCACACCGCGGGGGACGAGAGAACAACACGCAACACATCACGCACTCGCTCTCCGATTTTCCCACGATATCTTTAGCCACTCCACTGGGGACTTGGAAGCCACGCTTCCTCTCCCGCCTTGCTTGTAGCCGCCCCACTACAAGCACCCCCGGTGCTGAGCAATATAGTGCCTCGAGCACACCACTGCTGGACGTACGGCCCCTCGGCCAGAACCAGGATAAACTCTGTGTCTCTGATTACTTAGCATCGACCATTGAGGGATAGACCTTGGCGCTTATTACTGGTTAGTGTCGGGACCACATTCCGCACCGATAGTTGGCGCCCACCGTGGGGCAATCGAGCGCCTAAGGTCAATCCACCGTCAACTCCCTCCATGGTGATTCGCACTGAGTACCGCGGCACGCGTTACTCCATGGGAAGCTCGGACCCCCTCCCCGCCGGGTTTGAAATCCGGTTCGGGGGCTTGAATTTTCAGGCTACAGGGAACGGCTACCTAATGCGCCTCACCAACCGTGAGGAGCTCCGTGCGCGGCGCCAGGCCGGGTCCACTATGGTCCCCGCTGCGCGCGCCGCCACCACGCGGACGCCGCCGGGCACGGATGCCGTGGGCCCGTCAATGCCACGACATCGCCGACGTTCCGGCCGGCGTTCACGCCGGGCGCGGTCCGAGCGGCGGCAAGCTAAACGCGCCGCCTCTCAACGCGGCTCACCCGTCAGCACGGCAACCACTGCCCCGGCGGGGCAGCGCACGGTCTCTAGACCGCGCTTCCCCATCGACCTGCGCGGTGCCACGACGGCCTACAACGCCAACGTCAACACCACGATGCGCAGGGTTCCCCCTGGCCATCACGTCTTTGTCGCCAGGGACCTTGACGCCTCCGCGGGCGACGAGTCGTCCCTGGGCTCCCTTGATGCGTTGCCACCCGCCAACCTCCATGGGTACGCGGAATGGGACTTCTCCGGCGTGCCGGACCCAGTCATGTTCAGGCGTTTCCTTGACGCCACGGACTACTGGTTCGGCTGCTCCGACGATTCCAGCACCGGGAGTTACGACCCCGCGCGGGAATGCTGCGTCGTCATCGCCAACGACCCAGCAAACGCCACCGGCGCAGTGGGCGCCGGCGACGGGGAGGTCACGCCCGCCCCGGGGATCGCTCCGCGCCCGGCCGCGGTGGCCGAGCACCTCCGCCGGGGGCCGACGTCGACGCGCAATTAGCCCAGGCCCGTGAGCTCGAGGCCAAGCTAGTGGAGGAATATCGAACGGTGCGGCTGCTCCGCGCCTCAATGGCTGGGGAAGCCTCCGCGCGCGGCGAACGGGCACGGGAGCTGGGCAAACAGGCCGGCGACCGCATCAACGCCGACTTCAATGTCGACAACCCAGACACGCCTCCGTGGGAAAGTCAGAAGCTCATTGCCGCCACAATGTTGCTACGGGCCATGCCGGCCCCCTCGACCCCTGAGGTGCGGAACCTGCACCGCGAGGTGCAGGTTCTCATCGAGCCGGCGGCCGTCCAACAAAGCCGAGAGCTGCGCGTCACCGTCGGTGCGGAATATGGTCCCGACACTAACCGGTAGATAGCTCCGAGGTCCGTCCCTCAATGGTCGATGCTAAGCAATAAGAGACACGGGATTTATCCCGGTTCCCGCCGAGGGGGCCGTACGTCCGGCGGTGGTGTGCTCAAGGCACTATATTGCTCGGCACCGGGGGTGCTCGTAGTGGGGCTGCTACAAGCAAGGCGGGAGAGGAAGCGTGGCTTCCAAGTCCCCGGTGGAGTGGTGAAGATATTGTAGGAGAATTGAAGAGTGAGTGCGTGGTGCGTTGTGTGCTCTTGTGTGTGTCGTCTCCCCCCCGCGGGGGGGGGTTCGCCCCCCTTTTTATAGATCAAGGGGGAGGCAAATTACATGCACGCCGCGCTATCTAGCTACGTGGGGGAGTGCGACGTGCTACGGCCGTAGAGTGGGCGGCCGTCGGGACGATCCTTGCGGCGATCCGGCCATCATGGCCTACCTTGTACCCGAACGGTGGCGGCTCGAGGGTAGAAGGGCGGCGGGTGGTGGCGAAGTCTTCGATAGGCTCGAGGGAGGTGCGCGTTGGCCCGTACGGAGTACGGGGGAGTAGGTAGAACGGCGTTCCTTCCCAACGCGCTCCACGGTGCCGGAGTGGTTGCTACGGCGTCGGCGTGCGCCACGCACGCGCGGGGATGTCCGCCGCGCCGTTACGGTGGCGGGGGATGGCGTTCCACCGGCCTAGCGCCTCCACCTAACCCCGTAGGGTCACGAGAAAGTGAATCGAGGGTGCGTCCGGCCCCCTTTCGAGGGTTCGGCGCGTTAGTCGTCTTCGGGGCGGGCGCACGGCGTCACGGGACCGACACCGGCCGCGCCGCACGGTCCCTCTCCACGGGGGTGGGGATGGGCCCCTCCCCGGGGAGTTGGTGCGGCGGCACCGGGGCGCGAGCCCCGGCGCATGATGGCGCCGCCCCGCCGGCGTCGGGCGTTAAATGCCCGTGTACGGGGGTCGGCGCACGCGTGAGGGGCGCCCTCGAGCGTGGCGGACCCCGCCGAGGGTGGGGCGTACCCTCGAGCGAGGCGGAACCTCGCTCGAGGGGGAGAGAGCCCTCGAGCGAGGCGGAGCTCGCTCGAGGGAAGTGCGCCCCTCGAACGGGGCGAGCCCGCCCGAAGGGGAGCACGCATCCTCGAACGATGCGAGCCGTTCGAGGGGATCTCTAAGTGGGCCGCCTCGATGGGCCGTCGGAGTCCCCCGCGGCGTGGGCCGTTCCCTCGCATGGTTAGAAAATTTGTGTTTTGGCCTTGTTGTGGGTTTTAAGTGAGGATTTCCCCGTTGTTTAAGGGGACCCCTAGGGTTGTCCCCGACAGTAGCCCCCGAGCATCTGCGGGTTTGCCATTGAGGCTCCCGCAGATGCTGGAACCTACTGATAGGACGTTCTTCCCTCCTTGTTTTGCGAACGCTTTCCGTGGGGCCACGTCAGCGGACCCGCGGGTCTAGCCCCCGAAGCCCTGCAGGAGTGTGGATGCTCCCGGCAGGGGTTAACCGCGAGAACTGGTCAGAGGGCGTGGCACATGTTTCAACCGGCATCGGCGGTGTTTCGGCCGGCTTTGGTGACGCACGCGCCGCTAGCGGCCGTCTCTCGGCGGGTGCGGTGCCAAGGAGGTGTAGCCGTGCGTTAAGCCTCCGAGCCTTGGCCCGTTCGAGGCGATCGGGTAGAGCTTCACGACTTGTTTTTTAACGCGCCCTCGTCGTCCCTCCGCGGGACGGAGGGTGAGGTTTCCGCAACCCCCATCGAGCGGGTCGCGAAGTGCGGATTCCTCTTCGAGCCGTTAGTGGGTGATTCGAGTGGACGCCCATGCCCCGTTCGATAAGGGTAGGCCGCGTGGTCGGAGACACGTCCATGGAAGCGCTTGCATGGGTTTGCTAGGTGGGGCTCGGTCCGTTCGATAGGGACCGAGGGAGCGGAAGCTCTCCCTCGGTGGGATCCCCCGGCTAGGCCGCCCTCGGCCGGCTCTCGAACACGACATGTGGGGCACTCTCGAGCCGACGGGCTCGAGGAACGGCTCGAGTGCGCGTGCCCTCGTCGTCCCCGACTCGCGATCCGAGGCGCCGTTCGAACCCGTCGAGGGTCAGGCTTCGAACCCCCGATCGGTAGGGCCGTGCGGGGGCGGCGTCTGGGCGGCCCCGTCTTTTGCATTTGCGGCCATCGAGGGGTCTGGACGAGCCAGCCCTCGAGGCGCTGGTTGGTAGCATAGCGTGGCATGGGCGCTCGCGGCGTCTGCTTTACTTCAAGCGGGCACCGGGCGTCCTTCTCACGCACATGCCCCTCCTTATTTAGAGAGTTGACGTCGTCTCGAGTCAGGGTCTCGTGCCGCACGAGGGTTTTGTGCGGCATGGGCACCCGTGGTGCCTGCTTTACTTCAAGCAGGTCCCGGGCGACCTTCTCACGTCGATGTCCCTTCGAGGGCTGAAATCGTCTTGAGCCAAGGGCTCGTCTTCGCTCGAGGGTTTTACGTGGCATGGGTGCCCGTGGTGCCTGCTTTACTTCAAGCAGGTCCCGGGCGGCCTTCTCGCGTCGATGTCCCTTCGAGGGCTGAAATCGTCTTGAGCCAAGGGCTCGTGCCGCTCGAGGGTTTTACGTGGCATGGGTGCTCGTGGTACCTGCTTTACTTCAAGCAGGCCCCGGGCGACCTTCTCACGTCGATGTCCCTTCGAGGGCTATCTTGGTCTCGAGCCAGGGGTTCGCCCCGCTCGAGGGTCCTCCTTGCTTGGCAAGGGAACGAGTCATTAAATGCCTTACAGTCGAGGCCGCGGCTCTGCAACGCGGGCGCGCCTTTTTAGGCGTCGCGGCCGCGTGCGCACGCGCGTAGTGGGCGGCATGGCGGGCGGATGTGACCGCTTGCCTCGGTCCCGCTAGTCTTCGCCGCGATGATTGCACGCCCGCGGTGATGTGGCCGCGGCGGTCGTGGTGGGGCCCGCTCGTCGGCGTGAGGGGAAGATTCCCCGGTTAATGCGCGCGGGACATCCGCTGCGGAGAGCTCGCCCGCGGCTTATAAATGCGAGGGGATGGGGAGACGGCGGTTTTTTATCTTAGCGCCTCACCATTCCGGCTCCTTGCGCCTTCGTTTTCGCCCCCCACCCTTGCCGCCGCGCGGTGTCGCCATTAGAGCTCTTCCTCCGTTTCTCGTCATCCGCTCCTCGCTTTCCTTCGTCCTTCCTCATGGCACCGCCTCGGCCTCTCACGATCCGGAGCCGTACGCACCGGGAGAGGTCGACGGTGACCCGGCTGGCCCTTGGCGAGCTAGTCACCGCCGGGCCGGTGGCGGCCAATGAAGATGGACGCCGGCGGAGTGGATAGTGCCGCCGGCGGGGGACCGCGAGCCCAACCCTCCGGGGAGGGCTACGTGGTGAGCTTTATCCGCTACCACGAGCGGGGCTTCAACGCGCCGGCGAGCCGCTTCATGCGGGCGATGTGCCACTACTACGAAGTGGAGCTGCACAACTTCGCGCCCAACGCGATTTCGCAGGCGGCCACGTTCGTGGGCGTTCGCGAAGGGTACCGGGGATCCCGTCAATTGGGAGCTGCGGGTACACCCTTTCCGCGCGGAGCTCTTCACGCAGCCCACGACGGAGCCGAGGACCCGCCGCGCGGTGCGCGCCGGCGGGATGTCGCTTGCCCTGCGGGGGCAATTCAAGAACGACTACATCCCCTGCACCATGACGACGAACAACGCCGGCTGGGAGCGGGGATGGTTCCTACTTGCGCAACGCCGAGCCCGGCCTCCCCCCTACACCCCGGTCGGGTGTTCAAGGAGAAGCCCGGCTCGTGGGGCTACGGGGGTGTCCACGACCCGGCACGGAGGCGGCGAGGACTCGGTCCGGGCGCCTTGAAGAGCCCGACGGCGCAAGGGCCGAACGCGTTGGGCATCCTCGCGTTTCTCCATCACCGGCGGATCGTGCCGCCGATGGAGAGGCCGCTCGCATCTTCGAGATGACGGAGGCGGCCAACCCCGTCGATCCGGCGATGTCGCGGATGCTCCCGACCCCGCTCGGGCGGGCGTACGCGCTCACGCGGGCGCGGAATGCCGTCGACACCTGGATGCCGCTGCGTCCGGACTGGTCCCCGTGGGACCTCGAGATGCTCCCCACCGGCCCATTGGTGAGTGCGGTTCTTGATTTTGTTTTAGTTCTTTGTGTTGCTTTTGCCGCCTAACGCGTCCTTGGTGTTCGTGTATGGTAGCGGTGAGCTTCACCGCCTCCAAGTCCGTTCCGCCCACCCCCGACTCCCGCGCGCTTGCTCGGGCGGCGCGGCCGGCGGGAGCGAGGAGCGGGCGGCGCGCGGATGGAGCGCGCGAGGCGGCGCAACGAGCGCCGTGAGCGCCGAACGCGGAGTGCGGCGGCGCGCGAAGAGCCGGGGCTCTCCTCCCCGGGGACCGAGGGAGCCCTCGTCCTCGGGGGGATGACGAAGAGGAAGAGGGGTGAGGGGGAGGGCCCTGCGATAGGTGGCGCCTGCGCCGTCGCGCCGGAGCCGGCGCGGCGGCAAGGGCGGCATCGCCGGGGCGGGCGCAACGGCGCCGTCGCCGAGTGCAATCGACATCGGGGACGGCGCGCGCGCCGCCGAGGCACCGGCGTGCACCTTGGGGGCGCGTGCGGTTAGCGTGCTGTGCGCGCGGGGGCGGGACCGCGCGCGCGGCGGCATCGTCGGGGAGGCGCGGCGGCGGGGCGCGCCGGCCGCGCCGGCCTCATCCGCTGAGGCTTCGAGGAAAAGGAAGCGTGCCTTTTCCTCCTCGAGGTAAGGGGTTCGATCTTCTGCTTTGGTTTGATTTTCGATGACCAGGCGCTCTAACCCTCTCGTTTGTGCCTGCGTAGGGTGGTGCCAACCGTGCCTCCCCTTGCACCGGCTAAGGTGCTGAGGACGGACGCGTCCATCCCCACCGGCGGCGCTCGTCGAGGGCGTCACGGACGGGGGCAAGCACGGCGGCGGCGGGCGAGAGCTCGCGAGGGCGTGGGCGGGCCCCGAGGCCTCGGCCGGCGAGACCCGGCCGCCGCGGCGCAACCGGCGGTCCCCGAGGAGCGACCGGCACGGGCGTCGTGGGGGCGCGAGGTCGTGGCGGCGGTCGTGGCGGAGGCGCGGCTCGCGGAGGCGGTTGCTGCGGTGGCGCGGTCCGCGCGCCGCCGGTTGCGGAGAGGAGGCGGGGGCGGGCGCGGCTCGCGGCGGCGCCGTGGTTGCGGAGGCGCGGCCGGGAGGTAGTGGCCGTGGCGCCGCGTCGGGCGCCCGCGGCCACGGAGGCGCGAGTGGAGGCGCCGGTGGAGGGTGGCGCAAGGGCTGGTGCCCGCCGGCGGTTCCCGGGCGGAGGTGGTGGAGGTCCCGGATGACGACTCCCCGCCGCCCGGGTGGGACCAGTGGGCTAGCTTCCCCACGCGTTCCCCCGGAGCCCCAGGAGGGGGCCCTCGTGAGGCGGCACGAGGGGCACATGGTGGCGGGGGACCGAGGACACGGTGCCGAGGCCTCGTCCTCCCGCGCCGGCCACCCCGCCCAGGTGGAGGGGGCCATCGACGATCCCCCGGCGTTTGCGACGCCCGGGGGGAGCAGGGGCTGCGGGGGCGAGCTCCGAGCCACGGCGCCACGCTCAACCGCGCGCTGAACGAGGCGTTGCGGGTCCATGGCGGCCCTGCATGGCGCGTCTTCCAGGTAGGGCGTCGTCGCTCGTTTTCTTCTTCTTCTCATCTTCGTGTGCTGCTTCTGTACCGTAGCGTTTACGGATTTTGGTGTGTGGGTGCCAGGAGCTCGAACGCCGCGCCCACGACAAGTACGATGCCTTCGACCGGGTGAACGCGGAGGTCCACCAGCTCCGGGAGCGGTGCAGCGCTTTCGACGCGCTTGCTGACGCTCTCAGGTCCCCGGACGGTGGGCGGGCGTACGGGCCATGGCACCGGCTCGACGAACTCCCCAGAGAGCTCGAGGCGGGGACACGGCGCGCCGCTCGAGCCTCGAGCGGGTCCGCGCGGCCCTCTCGATCATGATGAGGCGCCGGGGCACGCGCGATCGGACTTGGAGAAGACGCGGACGCCGGCCGCCAACCGGGAGGCGGAGGTGGCTAGCATCCGCGGCGAGAACCGGGAGCTTCGCTCGTCGCTTGAGGGGCGCAGCGCGCCCGCGCCGGCCGAAGAGGGCGTGCGGGGGCGGGAGCGGGCCGGCGGGCCAAGGAGGCCGACGATGCGAAGGCCGCCCTCGACGCCAAGGGCGCGGCCCTCGTCACCGCCGAGGAGCGGCTCTGCAAGAGAGCACCGCCCGCGAAGGGGCCGAGGGGCGGCTCCCGGCGGGAGCGAGGCCGCCCTCGTCGACGCCCGGCGGCGGCGGAGCGAGGAGCGCGCCGCCCACGAGGTGTCGCGAGAAGTCCTTGGCGGATCGGGACGCCAAGCTCTCCAAGGCCGAGGGCGAGCTCATTGTGCTCGGCATTGCGAGCGCAAACCGGGGAGATAGCCCTCCGGGAGCGAGCGAGGCCGTCAAGCGCCTCGAGCTGGCGGTCGAGGCCGAGCGTCGCGCTCTCGAGATGGAGAGGAAGCAGGTCGAAGGTGAGCCACTGTTCGACTCTTGCCTTGTTGGTTTTTCTGTTAGAGGGCCTGCATCCCCCTTTCTGATTTCTTTCTTGTCCTGGCGATTCCAGGTTTGCGCACCGCCCTGGGGCACGAGGCTGAGCAGGCCGAGGCGTTGCGAGCTTCCTCTTGTTGGCGCAAAAAGTGCACTCAACGCCAAACACACGGCAAGCCGAACAAAGGCGGCTTCACACGCGCGAGAGAGAAGACGTGCTTCGGTCAATTTTTCCACGAAAATTAACAAAAGATAAAGCGAGTTAAATACCAAAGCTTGGAACTTGCCGGGTGGTACTAGACGGTTCCATATTTGCGGCTAGGAAGCCAAGCAAGATGACACATAGCTATAAAGAGCTATCCGCCAACGAACTAAAACCATTCGGGAAACCGTAAAGGGAAAAAACAACGCCGCCGAATGGGTGACGTGAGCATGACAACGATCGGTCTTTGTAAGAATTACGTACGCACGAGGCCATGACCGATCCTCATGAAAGTTAACATTAAATAAACAAATAAAGCAAAGCACGAACATGATCATGTATTAAACAAGTATGCATAGATCCAAAGCACTAGTCTACCGCATGTCTAGTTACTTTAAAACCCGTCAAGTACGATGTCAGGCAAATCTATCCACCGCATGATACAACTTGCATGAAAAACCGTACCACTTCCCATAAATAGATCTATCCACCGCATGATACGATCTAAATATGGAAAGCTAAAAGCATACGGTATTTAAAGCACGAATAACGCACGTGTTCTACTCATGAAGAAACATAACCGAATACGGCCGAATGTACCGATTCGGGGTCCATGAAGAAGGAACAAACATTACCAAGCGAACAAATCTATCGGATTGATTTGGGGATCTAATCCACCGGATGATTAGCTCCAAAGCAACCCAAAAACTGCATCTACCGCATGATACCCGCTCTTTCAAGATTTATACGAGCACCGGCAAGCTTGAACCCGCAACACGTAACAACCTAGATCGATTCGGTTTCGGCTATTGCAAAGCATAAGATCCACGTGTTGAAACATTAGATCTACTCGAACAAGGATCATAAAAGAGATAAAGCCGATCCAAACCCATCTAGATTGGGCAAAAGTGTGTTACATGAATTAAAACATAAAGTAAAACTCAAGATAACACGGGGTAACTTAATGAATCTACTTGATCTTGCCAAAACCCAATAGAGCCGATAACTAGCTTCAAGCTAGATCTTAGCCTACCGCATGACTCATGATCTAACAAGAAACCCTCTTGAACCAAGCTTGAATCTACCGCATGACACGAAGCATGGTAACAAGACTACTTGCATCGGATCTAAATCCACCGCATGATACTAGACATGATACAAGGTTGCCGGTACTCACGGAGGTCGACGGATCGATTGGCCCTCTCGAAGAACTCGACGACACGACAAGGACTCTAGGGTTTGGCGTAAGGCCGGTGTGTATTGAAGAATGATTGATTATGCTTACATACATTCGGGGTCATATTTATACCCCGTTGAGTACAACTTCGAATGGATTCGTTGCCTAACTTATCTCTAAGCTTGATCGCCTATCCATCCATTCGTTTCCCCCCGATTGTGCCACGTCACCGTCCAATCCCGCAAAATCGGCTTTCTTGTTCCTTTGCCGAACCGAGCGGATAGCCGACCGCGAGATCTCTTTCTTCGAATATCTTTGAAAAAGCCCTTCCTTCCACCGGACGGACTCTTTATCGAACCGGACCCATAAGTCGGACTCCTTACCAAATTTTGGTGTTAACACCTACAACTCCTCCGAGCGGGGCCGCGGGAGGCCGCGCGATGCGGCCCTCGAGACCGCCGCGCCGTCGAGGAGGGCGAGGCACGGGCCGGCGGCTCTCCGGCCGGCCCCGCCGCGTGCCCTTGGTGGCCATGTCACCGAGCGGATGCGCCGGGCGCTACGACCGGGCGTCCGAGAAGGCCCTCGGAGTGGTGCGGTCCCACTACGAGGTTAACTTCGAGGCGGCGGCGGAGGGCTACATCGTTCCCGAGGGCGTCGAGGACGAGGTGGCCATGGAGCGTGTGGATGCGCTCGCCGCCGACGCCGCCGGTCGCTCGCCGAAGCCTTCGAGGAGTTCCTCTTCCGGACGCCGCTGACGCTGCCGCTCCTCCCGCCTGAAAGCAGTTGGGCGCTAGGCCCGTTTTTGATGTGTATCAGTACTCTGGCCTCGTGGCCTTTTGTAAATGAACAAGTTGTTTCATAAACATTTGCTGTAATGAAGTCATTTGTTTATCACGCTTTTTGTTTCTCCTTCTTCCTGAGTAGATTCTAGTTAGGGGAGTTCGATTTTCGCAGGGGGCCTGCTGGGTTGGAGGCGAGAGAGAAGGGCCGTATCCACGCGGCGTAGGCTATCTCTGGCTCGCACGCTCCTTCCGCTGTGCCGCCTGCGCCCTGTTCGAATCGTTGCTCGAGGTTGAAGTAGGAAACAAACTTAGCGCGTGTGAGTTGTTTTTATTTTTGCGCGAAAAATTAGGACCATTTGGGGGGGGGGGGTGGCCCCCCGCAATAGCCCCCGAGGGTAACTTGGGTTTCAGGGGAAAGACGAGTTGCCCTTTCTATTAAACTTGAGATATTTACATAGTTGCCACCAACTGGGGCGTTGGCCGTGTGGTTTTTACAATAGAAAAAATGCTTGGGAATCCTACCTAGGGGTAGAAACGACGTAGTTGTTGGATGTTCCAAGCGTTTGTGAGCTCTTCACCGTCCTCGTTGGCTAGCTTGTACGTGCCGGGCTTGAGTACCTTCACCACGACATAGGGTCCCTCCCATGGGGGCGATAGCTTGTGGCGCCCTCGGTTGTCTTGGCGTAGCCTTAGGACCAGATCCCCTTCGCTGAAATCCCGCCGGCGTATCTTGCGTGCTTGATAGCGCCTGAGGGACTGCTGGTACCTCGCGGAATGCATCAGGGCCACGAGGCGTGCTTCGTCCAGCTGGTCCAACGAGTCCTCGCGGGCTCGCTGGCTGGCATCCTCGTCATAGCCTCGAACCCTGGGCGAACCGTATTCTAAGTCCGTGGGGAGGACGGCCTCCGCGCCGTGGACTAGGAAAAACGGGGTGAACCCAGTGGCTCTGCTCGGGGTGGTCCTTAGGCTCCACACAACCGCTGGTAATTCTTGGAGCCATTTCCGCCCAGATTTGTTCAACTGGTCGAAAATTCGGGCTTTAGGCCTTGTAAGATCATGCCATTGGCACGTTCTACTTGGCCGTTGGTCCGTGGGTGCGCCACGCCTGCCCAATCCACACGGATGTGGAACTTGTCGCGAGAACTCCAAGAACTTCTTGCCCGTGAACTCGGGACCCATTGTCGGTGATGATGGAGTTTGGCACTCCAAAGCGGTAGACGATGTCGGTGAAGAATGTTACCGCCGCTCTCCGCCCTTAGATTCGTGATGGGGCGCACCTCCACCCACTTGGAGAACTTGTCGATCGCGACCAACAAGTGGGTGAAGCCCCGGGTGCCTTCGGCCAGGGGCCCGACGATGTCCGGCCCCCCACACGGCGAACGGCCATGTTACGGGGATGGTACGTAGGGCATGGGCGGGCAAGTTGGACTTGCGGGCGTAGAAGCGGCACCCTTCGCGGTGCACACGATCTCGGCGGCGTCCGCGACCGCGGTGGGCCGGTAAAAGCCATGGCGGAACGCATTGCCGACGAGGGTGCGGGGCGCGGCGTGGTGGCCACGGATCCCCGCGTGGATGTCCCGGCAGAGCTCGCGCCCCTCGGGAATGGGCACGCACCGCCGTAGGATGCGGAGGGCGGCGCGCTTGTGCGGCTCGCCGTCGACGAGGGCAAAGGACTTAGCCATCCTATGATGCGCCTAGCCGCGGCCCGTCCGCGGGGAGTTCCCCTCGAGCGATCCGGGAGCAATGTATTTTTCCCGCCGGTCCGCTTGGAGCGGGGGCCGGCTCGATGTCCATTACGTCGGCCTCGTGGGAGCCGTACCCCTCGAGAAGGGAGAGCACGTACGCCTCGTTCGAGGGGTCCTCGTCCATGGGTTCCGCACCCGCTGGATTCGAGGGAGCCCCCGAGGGTTCGTTGTGACTCGAGGGGTAGGGCTCGAAGACGACCGAGGGTTGAGCGACGTCGCGTGCGAAAACGTTCGGGGGGACTGTGATCCGCCCGGACGCGATCTTGGCGAGCTCGTCCGCTTCCTCGTTGTACCGGCGGGGCACGTGATTGAGCTCGATGCCGTAGAACTTGTCTTCGAGGGCTCGCACGGCTTTACAGTAAGCCTCCATCTTGTCGTCGTGGCGGCTTGCGTTCTTCATGACTTGATCGATCACGAGCTGCGAGTCGCCCCGTACGTCGAGGCGCTTGACGCCTAACTCAATGGCGATTTTGAGGCCGCAGAGGAGGGCCTCGTATTCGGCCATATTGTTGGACGCGGGGAAGTGGAGGCGCACCGCGTACCGCATGTGTTCCCCGAGGGGTGACACGAAGAGCAGGCCGCGCCGCCCTCGTTTTCATCACCGAGCCGTCGAAGAACGAGTCCGGCACTCCGCTTGGATGCCGTGGCGGCGGTAGGCCGCGTGTCCGTCCATTCGGCGACGAAATCCGCCAAGATTTGGGACTTGGACGGCCTTGCGTGGGGCGTAGGCGAGCGTCTCGCCCATCGGCTCCACGGACCACTTGGCGATCCCCGCCCGCGGCATCGGGGTTGCGGATGATTTCTCCCGGTGGGAAGGAGGAAACCACCGTGACGGGGTGGGCCTCGAAGTAGTGGCGGAGTTTGCGCCGTGCAAGAACTACCGCGTACAGGCAGCCTTCTCGGACCTGGGGGTAGCGCGTCTTCATGTCCGAGAGGACCTCGCTGATGTAGTAGACTGGCCGCTGCACAGGCAAGGCATGCCCTTCCTCCATGCGTTCCATGACGATCACGGCGCCGACCACCTGGGTGGTTGCGGCCACGTAGAGCCGCAGAGGCTCGCCGCCCGCGGCGGCGTGAGGATCGGGGCGTGCGTTAAGGACGCCTTCGGCTTATCGAGCGCATCCGGGCCTCGGTGGTCCAGGAGAAGCGCTCGTGCTTCTTGAGTAGGCGGTAGAGGGGCAGGCCCTTCTCACCGAGCCGCGAGATGAAGCGGCTCAAGGCGGCAAGGCACCCCAACACCTTCTGCACCCCTTTGAGGTCCCGGATCGGACCCATTCGTTCGAGGGCTGCAACCTTTTCAGGGTTGGCCTCAATTCCCCGCTGGGAGACAATGTATCCCAGGAGCATGCCTCGCGGCACTCCAAAGACGCATTTTTCGGGGTTTAATTTGACCCCATTGGCCCGTAGGCAGTTGAACGCGACGCCAAGGTCGCCAACCAGGTCGTCCGCCTTCCTGGTCTTTACGACGATGTCGTCCACGTATGCTTCGACCGTCCGCCCGATGTGATCCCCAAAAAACATGCCGCATGCGGCGCGGTATGTTGCACCCGCGTTTCGAAGCCAAGTGGCATCGTGACGTAGCGTAACGTCCCGAACGGTGTGATGAACGAGGTCGCGAGCCGGTCGGACTCTTTCATCTTTATTTGGTGGTACCGGAATAGGCATCAAGGAAACAGAGCAATTCGCACCCAGCTGTTGAATCAACGATTTGATCAATGCGTGGCAAAGGAAAAGGAACTTTAGGACATGCTTTATTAAGACTAGTGTAGTCTATACACATCCACCACTTCCTATTCTTTTTCTTTACAAGCACGGGGGTTTGCTAGCCACGTTGGGTGGAACACCTCCTTGATGAATCCGGCCTCGAGAAGCTTCCGAAGCTCCGCTCCGATTGCCCGTCGCCGCTCCTCGTCGAAGCGGCGGAGCCGTTGTCGCACGGCGCGGGCGTTTGGCGAGATGTCAAGGGAGTGCTCGGCGACTTCCCTCGGGATGCCTGGCATGTCCGAGGGGCTCCACGTGAAGATGTCGGCGTTGGCGCGGAGGAAGTCGACGAGCACCACTTCCTATTTGGGGTCGAGGGTAGAGCTGACCCTCAACGCCTTGCCCTCGGGGGCCGAAGGGTCGAGGGGGACCCCCTTGGTCTGTTCCGCGGCCTCGAAGGTGCGGCGTGCTTGACAGGCGGAGTTGAGGTCTTCGTTGACCATCTTCTCCGGCGTGTTCACCGCCGCTTCATCCCGCCGCTAGTGCCTCTGCGTGCTCCACGCACTCGACATCGCAGCCGAATGCGTGCTCGATCGACGAGCCGACGGTGATGATGCCGTTCGGGCCGGCATCTTCATCTTTAGGTAGGTATAATTGGGGACCGCCATGAATTTGGCGTAACAGGGGTCGCCCAAGTATAGCGTGGTAGGCCCCCTTAAATCCCACCACCTCGAAGGTGAGGGTTTCCTTGCGAAATTCTTTGGGGTGCCAAACCAAGGCGGCGGGTCGATTCGCCCGAGGGGTTGGACCCGCTTGCCGGCTCGATGCCATGGAATGGCTTCGTGGCCGGGCCTCGGCCGGTCCAATCCGATCCCCATCGGGCGCGGCGTGTGCGCGTAGAGGATGTTGAGGCCGCTGCCTCTCGTCCATGAGTACCTTCGAGAACCGGGCGTTCCCGATGATGGGGTCGACCACCGGCGGGTACCGGCCGGGTTGGGGACGCGGTTTGGGTGGTCCTCCCGCCGAATGTGATGGCGTCCTCCGACCAATTGAGGAAGGACGGAGGCGCCCTCTCCGCGGCGAGAACCTCGTGCCGCTCCTTCTTGCGTTGGCGTGTCGACATGTCGACGGTTGGTCCCCCAAAGATGAGGAACACATTTTCGACGGCGGGGGAAGCCGCCCGCGTCGCCATCGCCTCCGTCTTTCTTGGCCTCTGCCTCCTTCGCGGCGGCACGGCCATATAACTTCTTGAGCATATCGCACTCGCTCCGGGGGTGTGGTTCACGGGAGTCTTGTGGTAGGGACATGGCTTCTTCGGCATGTCGTCGAACACCCCCGGCCTCGAGGGGCCGGTCGAGGGCCCCGTCGAGCCGGGTCGACGAGCCGAGGGCCTCGGCGTTGCCGCCGTCGCGCCCCCGCTCGCGCTCCTCGCGGTGCGGCTTCTTCCCCTTCTTGCCCCGCTTGTCGTTGCGGTGGGGCTCCTTGGACTTGCCGCCTTCCGCGGGCGCGTCCACCGAGCGCTTGCCCTTCTTGCCGTCGAAGATCGCCCCCACGACCTCCTCCCCGGAGGCGAAGCCGGTGGCGATGTCGAGCGGCTCGTTGGAGTCCGCGGGCGGCCGCATCCCGGCTCCCGCACGAGGTCCCGCACGTGGTGCCCTCGAGGAAGGCGTGCACGATCTCGGACCGCGCCACGCCGGGGAGCTCCGTGCGCCGCTTGGAGAAGCGCCGTATGAAGTCCCGCGGCGACTCGCCGGGCTTCGCGTGCGGAGCGCGAGTCCCATGAATTTCCGGGGCGCACGTATGTGCCCCGGAAGTTGCCCACGAACGTGTGGACCGGTCGTCCCGGTTATGGATGCGGGCGGCGGGCAAGTGCTCGAGCCATGTCCGGCCGCGTCGCCAAGATGCGGGGGCAAGTTGCGGATGATGACCTCGTCGCCGGTGGCCCCCGCCCAGCGGCAAGCCAAGCGGTAGTCGTTGAGCCACACGCGGGGGTCCGTCTCCCCGTTGTACTTGACGATGGTCGAGGGTTGGCGGAAGCGTTGGGGGAACGCTGCCGCGCAGATCTCCCGGCTGAACACACGGGTGCCTGGGGGCTCCGGCGTCGGGGAGCGGTCTTCGCCGCTGTCGTAGCGCCCACCCCGTCGAGGGTGGTAGCCCCTTGCTACTCGTGCGTCCGCCTTGCTGGTGCGCCTGGCGTTGATGACGTTGCGGGTGTCGCCATCCAGCGCCCTGCGTGCGTCAAGGAGTCGCTCCCCGGCCGGCGTGCGCCCTTGCTCGGCGGGACACCCCGCCGGTCCCCCCCGCGTGCACCGAGGGTTCGCCCCCGACCGTTGACGGTGAAAATCCGTCAACCTAGCCATGAGTTTACCTTCGGTGTTGGCATGAGTTTTATACCTTATCCATTGGTACTAACCCCCGTGGTATAACAAGTTCACGTGTGCATGTCGGTTTTGGAGTTTAATGTTTATGCGGGGTTTTAGTGTTGAATGCAAGACTTTCGGGATAAGTTCATCAAGCACCTCATGACAAGACCTTGAAGTCCTGAACAAGTTATGCAATGAAGCAAAATTAACTCCAAGAAGCGGGGGACTTGATCCGAGAAGACGACGGACTCCGGGGACCCGACCGTAAAAGTGCGCGAATCTTGCAAGACAAGGAGTTGAGTCCAATTCGGAGAGAAACCGACGACATGGACCTACATGCGAGAGGGGGAAACTTCCGGGAAGCAAGGGAACCGACGTGGGGCAAAGGATCCCACGGGCCGGGCCTAAATGGGCCCGGCCGGCCGGCCCCGATCCGGTCGGCCCGGAGCCCATTTTGGGCCCAAACTCGCTCTCCTTTGCCCTAGCCGCCAATCGGGCTATTTATAGTCCCCCGACCGAGAGCCACGCGAGAGGAGATTTCGTCTTCGGCCGCCGAGGAGCAAGAGAAGAGAGGGACACCATGTCGGAGAGGAGAGGGTCGAGCTAGTTGACTAGGGTTTCCCTAGCCGACGTGGGAACCTTGCATGGAAGACCACGTCGGAGTTCCGGGAGCTAGAAGCAAGATCAAGGAAGGATCCCGGTGGTGATCTTGTGTATGTATCATTGTCATAGTTGAATTATCAAGTTGAATCTTTTCTTAGCGATCAAGTGTTTCCTCGAAGATTTCGTTTTTCGATCGGCTTTGCTTATTCCAATTCTATTCGTGCGATAGATTACATAGGGTGTTCTTGTAGCCGCGGTGGCTAGAGGTACACGCCGGATCTTCCGAAAGAATCTCGACTTGTCTTTTGACTCGCCCTAAGCTCCCCGCATGAATAGGGATACGTTGTGACAGAACGGGGGTCTCGAAAGGCGGATGTTTTCGGATTTGGACGGGAAACCACGATTTAAAGAGGCTTTTATTAAGATTCGATTTGCTACTTCTTCTCTCGCTTGGAACTTCAACAAAAGGCTTACCCCGATCCCTCTAGATCGGTTTATCTACCCAATCTTACTTTGTTTTCTCCGGTTTTTAGTAGATTAGATTCGTTTTGTGTCTTTTACTTAGATGCATTAGGTTCTTTATTGAAGATTGCGGTTATTTGGCTTTAATAGATTAAGTTTTGCATCACACATTTGTTCCACGGATTCGATACCTTGGGTTCACCACTCGAGGGAAGAAGGGTCCCTTGATTACGACGGGAGACTTGTACGCTTGCGAGTCACAAACGAACTTTGATACAATTATTAACCGTCAACAAGCCCCTTTTTCTGGCGCCGTTGCCGGGGAACAAGTGATCAAGATTTGATTTTTTATTGCTTTTTTTTGTAATTTTCAGTACTGATTTTGTTTTATTTTTGCATCTATTAAATTTTGATCATCCTCAAAATACATCTAATCTAGTTTGTCTAACTCTAGTCTTTATGGATTTGTTTTGTTTTCTAGTTTTTTTGCATACTTTGCTTATTGCTAACCCTAACCGGAGATGGTTGGCTACCTCTCCAAGAAACCCAAACCTTTTTGTGGATGATCCGGGAAAACTTTACGGGCAAAGGTGACATGCAACACAAGCTAAAGGGGTGGAAACCCTAGATTCAAAAGTTGAAGTCGAAGGACCGTCGAAATCTCCAAGGGAATCACCACCTCCAAGTCCAAAGGAAGATCAACCTCAACCACCGGAGCGCTACGCACCCCGGACATCGTTGATCTACCTATCATAAACCTTCAAGACGCCGGGAGGCCGTTCAAGATCAAAGTCTCAACTATCCGCATGACGATTGCGAGAGCTGAATGCATACGAGTCGGATTCCTTGAGTGGCATATCGGTTTACTTAAGAGGAGGATGGAGAAGATGGAGATGGAGAAAGAAGCTCAACACCTAAAGGCCGCCGAAGCAAGATCCTCATGCAAGGAGTGTGTGGAGTACGACCATGTCCAAGGACGCCGTCACTAAGTTCGAGTCTATGGAGAAAATATTGAAGAATTTAGATGGCAAGGTGACGGAGGTCGGAAGCTCTATACGTGAAGTGTTCATCGTGATGAAGATGCTAGACGCAAGTGGGACAACTTGCCGGGCGCCCGATGGGTAACGAAGAAGAATATCCGAGACAACTCCAAGGTCCCAAGACGGCAAAGGCTACTCAAGCTCATTCGGGAGAGATGAAGGATCACACTAGAAACCATGAAGATCACGACCGAAGGACCGGGGTTCGAGATGCCGAGCCACAAGGAAGTTGTTGCATCCGTCAAGACCAAAGGACAAAGCCACTCGTGAAGACCAAAAAAAATTGACTAAGCCAAAGCGGGTACCCAAGATTGCAACGCCCACAAAGAGCGTTGATCCGAAGTAATCAAGTGAAGAAGTCTAGCCATGGACTATAAACGAAGCGCTAGGCGGGAGGCAACCCGTTTCGTCAAGTCAAGAATAAGCTACGGGAGGACAACCCGATTCCAGGTTTTTCGAGTCTTTTTAATAATTTAGTTTTTGAGTTTTATTACGCAAAGACATTAGACTTAGAAGTGGTTGAACAATATTAGAGACATAATTCTTGATTGAATGTTTGCTTTATCATAAACCCTTTGCATGAACCCTCCTATGTGCTTGTTTGATTCTTTTCTTTTCGAGAAACCCTCAACCAAATAATTTCAGAACCTTAACTCAACCTTTCACCCTCATTATGGTGCTGAGGTTGACTTATTTTTCATGCTAAAACCACACGAGTAGAGCCACGATTTATGTTTAAGTGTTAATAAAATTCAGTACGTGGTAGGACTCGCGTGAACCTAGAAATCAAATCTTTTGGTTGGTTTTAAAAATCTTTATTCTTGGTTTCTCTAGGATTAGAATTTTTCTAAGCCTATTCTAATTTTGTTTTATTCAAAATCTTTCTTATCTAGCCAAAATTAGAACCTAAACCTATGCCCCCTTGATCAAGCCGGAAAATGTCCTGCTCTCAACCAATGAAGGCAAACTATACCGGTGAGACCGAAATCGACGTAAAAAGAAAATATTTTCGACTTGCATTTGTTTTTAATGGTTTAAAAACTTCTCTAAAATTATGTTCGAGCTCTTGCATGGCTCTGAAAAATATTTTAAATTTCAAATTAGAGGAGTGCTTAACCTTAAACACACCTTAATGGAGGCAATCTAGTAATCATGCATGCACCATTGGATTCCCTTTCATCAACTTTCACCAACTCCACATGCAAAGGACGAGCATGGTGGGCGAGAAAGCATCAACTTTGCGGGAATTTCATGGTGGCATGTGAAGCAAAGTGGAGCTAGGGAGTATGGACATAACCCAAAATATGAAGCATCAAGTGGAAGGACCAAAAGGAGTGGACGAGAGCGTTTGGGCGGTGCAACTCGTGGAGCACGCGGGCGGGGAAAGTTGCGAGAGGTGAAATGATCGTGCTTTGGAAGAAAGACGAGGCGGGGAAGAGCACCGAGGCCGGCCTCACCTACATAAGGAGCCCCCCGGCTCCCGTTTTCTGCGAGCAAGCTTCCCTCTCCTTCCTTTGTTTGTGTGTTCAAGTTTGTGTGCTCAAAACCTCCGTAGACATAGCCAGCCTTCCCAAGCTTGAGAGCTCAAGAAAAAAAAAATCCACATCCTTAATCCACTCAAAGTCCACATCCGAAGCAAAGAGTTTAAGTGCCTAGTTACCGGTTGCAACCCGGAATTTTAGTTGAAAAAAAAGAGTGCAGCAACCATGAGGAAGAAGACCACAAGTCTCTTCTCCAAGAAGAAGAGTTCGTCGTCGTCCAAGCCGTCATCAACCACGTCTTCGAGGAGGCACTTGGTTTCCGAGTCTCCCGGAGCATGGAGACGGATACGGCACCACCGAGAAGGAACGATGCTCTCCTCCTTGGTGGTATGAGGGCTGCAAGAAGCACTTCCATGAGGTTCACCGAACCTCGTGGGCACACGGAGGAGCAGCCCGCGCCACCACGACGATCGACTCGCTCAACCGCGCCACCTCCTTACACCCCGACATACTCTTCATACGGCTTCATCATCTTGTCGGCGGAGGAGGAGGAGAGGCTCTCTAATCTTGAGAAGAGGCTTGTGCCCAACGTCGAGTTCGACGACCAAGCACTCTACACCTTGGGTTTTTGCACCGACATATACTATATGTTGGGGCACCTCGAAGGGGTGCAGTTCTCCAACGGAGTATCGGTGGACACCCATTTGGGGTTTGCCTTGGAAATTTTAATGACTATTGCACCCATCGTTGATGATGATGGGGTGCAAAGCTTGTCATTCCGTTTGGAGGGAGTCCAACAAGTGGTTCCCTACGAGCACGTTAGGGAGCTACTTGGATTCCACAAGGGAGCTCCGGAGAAAGTTGACATGCCACCCGGCATGTTAGCGGGATTTTGGAATATGATCTCCGGAGAAGCCCATCAACAACGCAATTGCATCCGCAACCCCATTATCCGGATATTTCACTCTTGGATGTGCAAGAGGGTATTGGGGAGGATGAAGGAGACAAAGGTGACCAACACGGAGTTGAATTGGCTATACTCGGCTTTAATTGCCAGGCAGCCAATAGACCCCTCTTACCTCATGATCAACCGTTGGTGTTGTGAAGCAACATCGGGGGCGGGTAATATTGGTTCGGGGTGTTACCTCTCCATGTTGGCCTTTTCCTTGCGGGCGGGGATCGCAAGAAACCCCGCTCACCTTTTGCGTGGTACCTCTCTCGGCATTGAGTATTTGCAAGGCAAGTACATTAGTGGAGATGAGAGAGGAGGTTATCGGTTGGCCATTGTGAACCTACCTCTTCCCAACGAGAGGCTTAGGCTTTTCAATGAAGGGAGAGAAGATTGGTTGGAAGAGGGACTACTTGTCCCCGCAAGGAAGAACAAGAGAGGAAGAATCGTAGAGTAGGGAACATCCTCCGCACAAGCGAGTGGAGCACAACCCAATGTGCAACCATTCGGCGGGGTCTCTCCTCCGCCAAGTTATTACGGAGGGCCACAAGAGCAAGCATGGGGGGTGGTGCACCGGTACCCCCACAAAATTACGTTGTGCCCAACGTTAACTTCGCGGAGTCCTACGCTCATCATCCCCAACCACAACAAAGCATGGCCATTATTGGAGGGTTTGCTGCAAGTAACGCTCAAAACATCGCAGCCATCCAAGCTAACGCAGCTCAACTTGGTGAAGGCAACGCAAATATTGCCTTTGAACTTGGACGCCTTCACCTTGTGGAGCCAAATCAATTCGTCGGAGGAAGTGTCCAACCATATTATGAGCAAAGGTATTATTATCAAGATCATCAACATCAACCACCGGCGGAGGACTAGAAGATTTAGGAACTTTAGTTTTCTTTTCTTTTCTTTTCTTTTTCTCTGTAATTTTCAGCTTTTGCTTATGTGTGTTTGCGTAGTATTTTCTGTTTTTATTTAAATTTCAGCAAGCATGTTAGTTTATTTTCAGTTTGTATTTCAACTTGATGTCATCATTAATAAAGACACCACCTTGATTATATCATTGGAAAAGTTACAAAATTCGTGCCATGATGATATATGATTAAAATTGCAGCTTTGTTCATCTTTGTAATTGATTTATGCATGTTTAAGCTAGTGCTCTCTTAAAAATACAGATCTGAATTTATTTAAATACTAGCTTAATTTTCAGCGGAGGTTATGATTAAAATAAAGACCCATAGTGTTTTATGTGCTCTCAAGTTATGAATAGATTAAAGATGTCTTTTATGCTCAAAAATATCGCTAACCTTGTCACAAATATCACTTGTGTGTTGCTCAACCTATCCAAAGCCTTATATATATTTGAGTGCGTAAACCTTAGTGTACAAGATTTATTTTTGAGTGAGTTATTGCAGGTCATGATTTCTCTGGCCCGAGACTAAGAAGCTGGTCATTCCATTTTTGCGTATCTATCTTTTTGCTAGCCTCTTATCCGTGCATTGTGTATCCCCGCATCGGAGATCTCACAAACTTCGCCGGATATCCACCCTTAAACCAAACATCATTTTTTTGTGATTACCTCCTTGACCACAACCTATCGTTGAGAATGGATCATCAATTCAAGGAAGATCGCAAGACGGTGCCAACGTTGAAGATTTCAAGTATCTCTCCAAGGAAAAATATTCCGGTACCTACCTTATTTTTCGCCTCTTTGCTCGAGGACGAGCAACGTCTAAGCATGGGGGAGGAGGTAGGTACGGTGCAGTTTTAGAGTTCAAAGGGGAATATTTTAAAAAAAATGATGATGAAAGATAAAAAAAATCCAGCGATACTCATGACTTTCAAGGTATAAAAAAAATCAAAACTTCGTTGTGGAAGTCATGGGCTGAATATATGACGAGGAAAAAATGAATGAATGAAAGAAAGAAAAGAATGAGAAATATGAGAAAGAAAAAATGTGCGTAAAGTAAATTCCCTAGCTCTCTAAAAGTGCATTCAAGGCTTCAAGTTAAAAAGATCCATTCTCATCTTCCAACCATGTGCAATCCGATAAAGAGGACTTCCTTTGTGCCTCGGGATCACTCTTTGCCATTTGCACATGTCCACTTATCTAAAAGTGTGTGTATTTTTCTCTTTCCCCTCCTTGATTCAACATTATTTTCCAATGACCTTTTTGACGAGTCTCGGTAAGATCATGAGAAGCTTGTCTTGTTTTGACAACACCTCATTTATAAAATCTTGTTAGGACTAAACTTTCCCAAAGCTCCATATAAAGCCTATCACATATATATGAGAGGGAAAGGAGTAGAATATATAGGCTTGAGAGACAAGTGAGATGAGAGTTCATGAGCAATATACAAGATGATTTAAATTTGTGAATTAGGTTTAGCTTTTCTTTATCTCGTTCTTCATTTCAAAAAAATTCGAGATCTATTTAAAACTTTATGAGCATGTTAATACTTGTGGGATAAGCTTAATAAGAATCTACCCTCCGTAGAGATGAAGGCTAGTACATTATGGAACTTTAATGAATTAAAATTTTGAGAGCATTATGTTTTCTCATGTGTATTCAAGTGCAAAGTTTAAACATTGGTTAGCAATGATGATATCCATCGAAGGCTTACTCGAGGACGAGCAAGTTTTAAGCATGGGGGAGATGTTGACGGTGAAAATCCGTCAACCTAGCCATGAGTTTACCTTCGGTGTTGGCATGAGTTTTATACCTTATCCATTGGTACTAACCCCCGTGGTATAACAAGTTCACGTGTGCATGTCGGTGTTGGAGTTTAATGTTTATGCGGGGTTTTAGTGTTGAATGCAAGACTTTCGGGATAAGTTCATCAAGCACCTCATGACAAGACCTTGAAGTCCCGAACAAGTTATGCAATGAAGCAAAATTAACTCCAAGAAGCCGGGGACTTGATCCGAGAAGACGACGGACTCCGGGGACCCGACCGGAAAAGTCTCGAATCTTGCAAGACAAGGAGTTGAGTCCAATTCGGAGAGAAACCGACGACATGGACCTACATGCGAAGGGGGAAACATCCGAGAAGCAAGGGAACCGACGTGGGGTAAAGGAGCCCACGGGGCCGGGCCTAAATGGGCCCGGGCCGGCCGGCCCGGTCCGGTCGGCCCGGAGCCCATTTTGGGCCCAAACTCGCTCTCCTTTGCCCTAGCCGCCAATCGGGCTATTTATAGTCCCCCGACCGAGAGCCACGCGAGAGGAGATTTCGTCTTCGGCCGCCGAGGAGCGAGAGAAGAGAGGGACACCATGTCGGAGAGGAGAGGGTCGAGCTAGTTGACTAGGGTTTCCCTAGCCGACGTGGGAACCTTGCATGGAAGACCACGTCGGAGTTCCGGGAGCTAGAAGCAAGATCAAGGAAGGATCCCGGTGGTGATCTTGTGTATGTATCATTGTCATAGTTGAATTATCAAGTTGAATCTTTTCTTAGCGATCAAGTGTTTCCTCGAAGATTTCGTTTTTCGATCGGCTTTGCTTATTCCAATTCTATTCGCGCGATAGATTACATAGGGTGTTCTTGTAGCCGCGGTGGCTAGAGGTACACGCGGATCTTCCGAAAGAATCTCGACTTGTCTTTTGACTCGCCCTAAGCTCCCCGCATGAATAGGGATACGTTGTGACGAACGGGGGTCTCGAAAGGCGGATGTTTTCGGATTTGGACGGGAAACCACGATTTAAAGAGGCTTTTATTAAGATTCGATTTGCTACTTCTTCTCTTGCTTGGAACTTCAACAAAAGGCTTACCCCGATCCCTCTAGATCGGTTTATCTACCCAATCTTACTTTGTTTTCTCCGGTTTTTAGTAGATTAGATTCGTTTTGTGTCTTTTACTTAGATGCATTAGGTTCTTTATTGAAGATTGCGGTTATTTGGCTTTAATAGATTAAGTCTTGCGTCACACATTTGTTCCACGGATTCGATACCTTGGGTTCACCACTCGAGGGAAGAAGGGTCCCTTGATTACGACGGGAGACTTGTACGCTTGCGAGTCACAAACGAACTTTGATACAATTATTAACCGTCAACACGGCGCGGCTTCATCGTCCCGCGCATCCCCCCGTTGGCGGATGCGCGAGGCCGAGCTCTCGGCCCGCCGCACGGCCGCTTGCTCGATGAGAGTTTGCACCTCGCGGTGCATGTCTCGAGCCTCGGGGGTCGAGGGTGCCGGCATGGCCCGTAGCGGCGTCGCGGCGGCGACGAGCTTCGGCTCGCCCGCGGGGGCGAGTCCGTGTTGTCGACGTCGGGGACGGTGTTGATGCGGTCGCGGACATGTCGGCGCGGCTCCCGTGCGCGTTCGCCGCGCGCGGGAGGCTTCCCCCGCCATTGAGGTGCGGAGCGGCCCGCACCGTTCGGTATTCCTCCGCCGGCTTGGCCTCGAGCTCGCGGGCTTGGGCTAGGCGCGCGTCGGCGTCGGCCCCGGCGGGGAGCGCTTGGCCCCGCGGCCGGGCGCGCGGCGATCCCCCGGGGGCGGGCGTGACTTCCCCGTCTCCCCGCGCCCACCGCACGGCGGCATTGGCCGGGTCGTTGGTGATGACGGCGCAACACTCCCGCGCGGGATCGTAGCTCCCGTGCCGGAGTCGCCGAGCAACCGAACCGCATGGTCCGCGGCGTCGAGGAAACGCCGAACGCGGACCGGGTCCGGCACGCCGGAGAAGTCCCACTCCGCGTATCCGTGGCGGTTGGCGGGTGGCAACGTGTCGACGGAACCCGGGGATGACTCATCCCTCGCCGAGGCGCCGGGGTCCCGGCGGCGAAGACGTGGCGGCCGGGCGGAACCCCGTGCATCGTCGTGTTGATGTTGGTGTTGTAGGCCGACGTAGCGCCACGCGGCCGATGGGGATGCGCGGTCCGAGACCGTGCGCCGCCCCCGCCGGGCGGTGGCGGTCGTGATGGCGGGCGCACCGCGCCGGGCGGCGCGCGCTCGGCCGCCGCCGCTCGGACCGCACCGACGCGAACGCCGCCCGGAGCGACGGTGGCGTCGTGGCGCCGACGGGCCCGCGGCATCCGTGCCTGCGGGCGCCTGCGCCGTGGTGGTGCGCGCGGCGGGGGCCAAAGCTGACCTGGCCTGGCGCTGCGCGCGGAGCTCCTCACGGTTGGTGAGGCGCATGAGATAGTCGTTCCCCGTGGCCTGAAAGTTCAGGTCCCCGAAGCGAATTTCGAACCCGGCTGGGAGGGGGTCCGAGCTACCCATGCAGTAGCGTGTAGCACGGTACTCAGTGCGGATCACCATGGAGGGAGTTGACGGAATGACCTTAGGCGCTCGATTGCCCCACGGTGGGCGCCAACTGTCGGTGCGGAATATGGTCCCGACACTAACCGGTAGATAGCGCCGAGGTCCGTCCCTCAATGGTCGATTCTAAGCAATAAGAGACACGGGATTTATCCTGGTTCCCGCCGAGGGGGCCGTACGTCCAGGCGGTGGTGTGCTCAAGGCACTATATTGCTCGGGGACGGGGGTGCCGTAGTGGGGCTGCTACAAGCAAGGCGGGAGAGGAAGCGTGGCTTCCAAGTCCCCGGTGGAGTGGTGAAGATATTGTAGGAGAATTGAAGAGTGAGTGCGTGGTGCGTTGTGTGCTCTTGTGTGTGTCGTCTCCCCCCCGCGGCCGGGGGTTCGCCCCCCTTTTATAGATCAAGGGGGAGGCGAATTACATGCACGCCGCGCTATCTAGCTACGTGGGGGAGTGCGACGTGCTACGCTGTAGAGTGGGCGGCCGTCCGGACGATCCTTGCGGCGATCTGGCCATCATGGCCTACCTTGTACCCGAACAGTGGCGGTTCGAGGGTAGAAGGGCGGCGGGTGGTGGCGAAGTCTTCGATAGGCTCGAGGGAGGTGTCGACGTTGGCCCGTACGGAGTACGGGGAGTAGGTAGAACGGCGTTCCTTCCCAAAGCGCTCCACAGGTGTCGGAGTGGTTGCTACGGCGTCGGCGTGCGCCCGCACGCGCGGGGATGTCCGCCGCGCGCGCGGTGGCGAGGATGGCGTTCCACCGGCCTAGCGCCTCCACCTAACACCGTAGGGTCACGAGAAAGTGAATCGAGGGTGCGTCCGGCCCCCTTTCGAGGGTTCGGCGCGTTAGTCGTACCGGGGCGGGCGCACGACGTCACGGGACCGACACCGGCCGTGCCGCACGGTCCTTCCCCACGGTGGTGGGGATGGGCCCCCTCCCCGGGGAGTTGGTGCGGCGGCACGGGGCGCGAGCCCGGGCGCATGATGGCGCCGTCCTGCCGGCGTCAGGGCGTTAAATGCCCGTGTACGGGGGCCGGCGCACGCGTGAGGGGCGCCCTCGAGCGTGGCGGACCCCCGCCGAGGGCGGGGCGTACCCTCGAGCGAGGCGGAGCCTGCTCGAGGGGAGTGCTGCCCCTCGAACGGGGCGGAGCCCGCCCGAAGGGAGCACGCATCCTCGAACGAGGCGGAGCCGTTTGAGGGGATCTCTAAGTGGGCCGCTTCGATGGGCCGTCGGAGTCCCCCGCGGCGTGGGGCCGTTCCCTGCATGGTTAGACAATTTGTGTTTTGGCCTTATTGTGGGTTTTAAGTGAGGATTTCCCCATTGTTTAAGGGGACCCCTAGGGCTGTCCCCGACAGTCACGCATTCGCCAACAAGGGGAGATGCACGAGGCGACGGGGGCCGCACGGGGGGGCGAACCCTCGGTCCATGCGGGTGAAGCGGCGGGGCGACCCGCCAACCCGGACGCACGCCGGCCAAGGAGCGGCTCCTCGACACGCGCGCGGCGCCGGACGGCGACGCCCGCAACGTCATCAACGCCGGCGCACGAGCAAAGCGGATGCGCGAGCGGCGGCGAGCTACCACCCTCGACGGGGTGGACGCTACGACGGCTATGAGGATCGTTCTCCGACACCGGAGCCCCCCGAGGACCCGTGTGTTCGGTCGGGAGATCCGCGCGGCGGCCTTCCCCCCGGCGCTTCCGCCGGCCCTCGACCATCGTCAAGTACAACGGGGAGACGGATCCCCGCGTGTGGCTCAACGATTACCGCCCGGCGTGCCGGCCGGGCGGGGCCACCGCCGACGAGGTCATCATCCGCAACCTCGCCCCTACACCTCGGCGATTCGGCCGGACGTGGCTCGAACACCGCCGCCCGGCAAGATCCACAACCGGGATGATCCGGTCCGCACGTTCGTGGGCAACTTCCGGGGGCACGTACGTGCGCCCGGGAAATTTCTCGGGACCCGCGCTCCCGCACCCGAAGCCCGGCGAGTCGCTCCGGGACTTCATACGGCGCTTCTCCAAGCGCTGCACGGAGCTCCCAAACGTGGCGCAATCCGAGATTGTGCACGCCTTCCTCGAGGGTACCACGTGCCGGGACCTCGTGCGAGAGCTGGGACGCAGCCCGCCTGCGGACTCCAACGAGCTGTTCGACATCGCCACCAGCTTCGCCTCAGGAGAGGAGGCCGTGGGGGCGATCTTCGACGGCAAGAAGGGCAAACGCTCGGACAACGCGCCCGCGGAGGGCAGCAAGTCCAGTGAGCCCCACCGGAAGGACAAGCGGGGCAAGAAAGGGAAGAAGACCCGCCGCGAGGCGCGCGAGCAGGGGCGCGACGGCGATGATGCCGAGGCCCTTGCTGTTGACCCGGCTCGACGAGGCCCTCGACCGGCCCCTCGAGGTCCGGGGGTGTTTGATGACATGCTGAAAAAGCCATGTCCATATCATAAGACCCCAGTGAACCACACCCTTGAGCAATGCGACATGCTCAAGAAGTTCTACGGTCGCGCCGCCGCGAAGGACGCGGAGGCCAAGAAGGACGGAGGAGATGGCGACGCCGGCGGCTTCCCCGCCGTGGAGAACGTGTTCCTCATCTTCGAGGGGCCAACCGTCGACATGTCGACCCGCCAGCGCAAGCGGGAGCGGCACGAGGTCCTCGCCGCGAGAGAAGGCGCCTCCCTCCTTCCTCGGCGGTCGGAGGATGCCATCACCTTCGGCGGGAAGACCACCCGAACCGCATCCCCAACCGGGCCAGTACCCACTAGTGGTCGACCCAATCATTGGGAACGTGCGGTTCTCAAAAGTCTTGATGGACGGGGGCAGTAGCCTCAACATCCTCTACGCGCATACGCTGCGTCTGTTGGGGATCGGGTTGGACCGAGCCGCCGGCCCAGCACGACGCCGTTCCATGGCGTCGCGCCCGGCAAGCGTGTCCAGCCCCTCGGGCAGATCGACCTGCCAGTTTGGTTCGGCACTGCGAAGAATTTCCGCAAGGAAACACTCACCTTCGAGGTGGTGGGGTTCAAGGGCGCCTATCACGCTATACTTGGGCGACCCTGCTACGCCAAGTTCATGGCGGTCCCCAACTACACCTACCTCAAGATGAAGATGCCGGGACCAAACGGTGTCATCACCGTGGGCTCGTCCATCGAGCACGCATTCGACTGCGACGTCGAGTGCGTAGAGCATGCGGAAGCACTGGCGCTGGACGAAGCGCTGGTCACCACCTTGGAGAAGATGGTCAACGAGGACCTCGACTCCACCGCCAAGCACACCGGCAACTTCGAGGCCGCGGAGCAGACCAAGGAGGTGCCCCTCGACCCCGCTGCCCCCGAGGGCAAGGCGTTGAGGGTCAGCTCCACCCTCGACCCAAAATAGGAAGTGGTGCTCGTCGACTTTCTCCGCGCCAACGCCGACATCTTCACGTGGAGCCCCTCGGATATGCCAGACATCCCGAGGGAGGTCGCCGAGCACTCCCTTGACATCCTGCCTCATGCCCGCACCGTGCAGCAACGGCTCCGCCGCTTTGACGAGGAGCGGCGGCGGGCAATCGGAGCGGAGCCGCGGAAGCTTCTCGAGGCCGGGTTCATCAAGGAAGTGTTCCACCCAACGTGGCTAGCAAACCCTGTACTTGTAAAGAAAAAGAACGGGAAATGGCGGATGTGTATAGACTACACTAGTCTCAATAAAGCATGTCCTAAAGTTCCTTTTCCTTTGCCACACATTGATCAAATTGTTGATTCAACGGCTGGGTGTGAGCTGCTTTGCTTCCTTGATGCCTACTCCGGGTATCACCAAATAAAGTTGAAGGAGTCCGACCAGCTCGCGACTTCGTTCATCACGCCGTTTGGGATGTTCTGTTATGTCACAATGCCGTTCGGGCTCCGAAACGCGGGTGCAACGTATCAACGCTGCATGCAACACGTTTTCGGAGATCACATCAGGCGAACGGTCGAGGCGTACGTAGACGACATCGTCGTAAAAACCAGGAAGGCGGACGACCTGGTTGGCGATCTTAACATCGCGTTCGGCTGCCTACGGGCCAATGGGGTCAAACTAAACCCCGAAAAATGTGTCTTTGGAGTGCCGCGAGGCATGCTCCTAGGATACATCGTCTCCCAACAAGGTATCGAGGCCAACCCCGAGAAGGTTGCGGCCCTCGAGCGAATGGGCCCAATTCGGGACCTCAAAGGGGTGCAAAAGGTGCTGGGGTGCCTTGCCGCCTTGAGCCGCTTCATCTCGCGGCTCGGCGAGAAAGGCCTGCCCCTCTATCGCCTCCTCAAGAAGCACGAGCGCTTCTCGTGGACCGCTGAGGCCCAAGACGCGCTCGACAAGCTGAAGGCATCGTTAACCCACGCCCCGATCCTCACACCGCCGCATGACGGTGAACCCCTGCAGCTCTACGTGGCCGCGACCACCCAGGTGGTCAGCGCCGTAATCGTGGAGGAGCGTGCGGAGGAAGGTCACGCCCTGCCGGTCCAGCGGCCGGTCTATTACATCAGCGAAGTCTTGTCCGACACCAAGACACGCTACCCTCAAGTCCAAAAGCTGCTGTATGCGGTGGTCCTCGCGTGGCGCAAACTCCGCCACTACTTCGAGGCCCACCCCGTCACGGTGGTCTCCTCCTTTCCGCTAGGGGAGATCATCCGCAATCCAGACGCAGTAGGCAGGATCGCCAAGTGGTCAGTGGAGCTGATGGGCGAAACGCTCGCCTACGCCCCGCGCAAAGCCATCAAGTCCCAGATCTTGGCGGATTTCGTCGCTGAGTGGACAGATACGCAGCTACCACCGCCGCAGATCCAAGCAGAGTGCTGGACTCTGTATTTCGACGGCTCGGTGATGAAAACAGGGGCGGGCGCAGGCCTGCTCTTCGTGTCACCCCTCGGGGAGCACATGCGGTACGCGGTGCGCCTCCACTTCCCCGCGTCAAACAACATGGCTGAGTACGAGGCCCTCCTTTGCGGCCTCAAGATCGCCATCGAGATAGGCGTCAAGCGCCTCGACGTGCGGGGGGATTCGCAGCTCGTGATTGACCAAGTCATGAAGAATGCGAGCTGCCATGATGACAAGATGGAAGCGTATTGCAAGGCCGTGCGAGCCCTCGAGGACAAGTTCTACGGCATCGAGCTCAATCACGTGCCCCGCCGGTACAACGAGGAGGCGGACGAGCTGGCCAAGATCGCGTCCGGGCGGATCACCGTCCCCCCGAATGTTTTCGCCCGTGACATTGCCCAGCCCTCCGTCGTCTTCGAGCCTCACCCCTCGAGCCGCGCGGAACCCTCGTGGGCTCCCTTGAATCCAGCGGGCGCAGAGCCCATGGACGAGGACCCCTCGAACGAGGCGTATGTGCTCTCCCTCCTCGAGGGGTACGACGCCTATGAGGCTGATGTGATGGATATCGAGCCAGCCCCTGTCAAGGCTGATTGGCGTGACAAGTATATCACCGGGATGGCTCGAGGGGAGCTCCCCTCGGATCGGGCCGAGGCCAGGCGCATCGCCAGGATGTCCAAGTCCTTTGCCCTCGTCGACGACGAACTGTACAAGCGCGCCGCCTCCGGCATCCTGCAGCGGTGCATCCCCATCCCCGAGGGGCGCGAACTCCTGCGGGACATCCACGCGGGGATCTGTGGCCATCACGCCGCGCCCCGCACCCTCGTAGGCAATGCATTCCGTCAAGACTTTTACTGGCCTACCGCGGTCGCGGATGCCAGCGAGATCGTGCGCACCTGCGAAGGGTGCCAGTTCTACGCCCGCAAGTCCAACCTCCCTGCTCATGTCCTGCAGACCATCCCCATAACATGGCCGTTCGCCGTGTGGGGGCTGGACATCATCGGGCCCCTGCGGAAGGCGCCTGGGGGCTTCACCCATTTGCTGGTCGCGATCGACAAGTTTTCCAAGTGGGTAGAAGTGCGCCCCATTACGAATCTCAGGGCAGAGCAAGCGGTGACGTTCTTCACCGATATCATCCATCGCTTCGGAGTGCCAAACTCCATCATCACCGACAACGGGTCCCGGTTCACGAGCGAGGAAATTCCTAGAGTTCGCGACAAGTTCCACATCCGTGTGGATTGGGCACCGTGGCACACCCACAGACTAACGGCCAAGTAGAGCGTGCCAACGGCATGATTCTACAAGGCCTTAAGCCCAGAATTTTCGACCAACTGAATAAATCTGGTCGGAAATGGCTCCAGGAGTTACCAGCGGTCGTGTGGAGCCTAAGGACCACCCCAAGCAGAGCCACCGGGTTCACCCCGTTTTTTCTAGTCCATGGCGCGGAGGCCATCCTTCCGACGGACATAGAGTACGGGTCACCCAGGGTTCGAGGCTACGACGAGGACGCCAACAAGCGAGCCCGCGAGGACTCACTCGGACCCGGCATTCGGACGAAGCACGCCTCGTGGCCTTGATGCACTCTGCAAGGTATCAACAGTCCCTCAGGCGCTACCAAGCACGAAAGATACGCCGGCGGGACTTCAGCGGAGGGGATTTGGTCCTAAGGCTACGCCAAGACAACCGAGGACGCCACAAGCTATCACCTCCGTGGGAGGGACCCTACGTCGTGGTGAAAGTACTCAAGCCCGGCACGTACAAGCTGGCCAACGAGGATGGCGAAGAACTCACCAACACTTGGAACATCCAACAGCTACGTCGCTTCTATCCCTAGCTAGGATTTCCAAATATTTTGTTGTAAAATCACATAACCAGCACCCCAGGTAGTGACAACCATGTAAACTTCATCAGTTTAATAAAAAGGGCAACTCGGCTTTCCCCTGAAACCCAAGTTACCCTCGGGGGCTACTGCGGGGGGCATCCCCCCAAAATGGTCCCATTTTCGCGAAAAAATGAAACAACTCATGCGCGCTAAGTATGTTTCTACTCCGGCCTCGAGCAAAGATTCGAACAGGGCGCAAGCAGCCTAGCGGGAGGGACGCGCGAGCCAGAGATAGCCTACGCCTCCGCGAGGATACGGCCCTTCTCTCTTGCCTCCGACCCAGCAGGCCGCCCGCGAAAATCGAACTCCCCTAACTAGAATCTACTCAGGAAGAAGGAGAAACAAAAAAGCGCAATGAGCAAAAGACATCATTTCACATTGACAAATGTTCATAGCAAAGTGACATGTTTATTTACAAGGCCGCACGACCAGCATACTGATACACGAACAAAAAGGGCCTAGCGCCCGGCTGTCTTCAGGCTGGAGGAGCGGCGGCATCAGCGGCATACAGGAAGAGGAACTCCTCGAAGGCCTCGGCAAGCGTCCCGGCGGCGTCGGCGGCTAGCGCGTCCACGCGCTCCATCGCCACCTCGTCCTCGACACCCTCGGGGACGACGTAGCCCTCCGCCAGCGCCTCGAAGTTGACCTCGTAGTGAGATCGCACCACCCCGAGGGCCTTCGGACGCCGAGATGCGGCGCCGGCGCACGCGCCGGTGACATGGCCGCCGAGGGCGCGCGGGCGGCCGGCCGGCCGAGCTCCCGCCCGCGCCTCGCCCTCCTCCACGGCCGGCGGGTCTCGAGGGCCGCAAGTGCGCAACTCCCGCGGCCTCGCTCGGAGGAGTTGTAGGAGGTCCGCAGCCGCCTCGGCCCGCTCGGCCCGCGTGCCCCGGCCGTGGTGCGCAAGCCCCGAAGTTGCCGGCAAGAAAGAAGTCAGAAAGGGGTGTGAACCCTCTAAGAGAAAACCAGCAAAACAAGAGTCAAACGACGACTTACCTTCGACTTGCTTCCTCTCCGCCTCGAGGGCGCAGCGCCCGGCCTCGACCGCCCACTCAAGGCCCTTGAAGGTCTCGCCTTGCTCCTGGAGGGCCAGCTCCTGGCTCGCGCTCGTGATACTGAGTACCATCAGCTCGCCCTCGAGCTTGGAGAACTCGGTGTTCCGGTCCTCCCGGCGACATCCGCGGGCCGCCTCGCGAGCGACGCGCTCCCACTCCGGCCGACGGGGCGTCGGCAAGGGCGGCTCGCTCCTCGCCGGAGCCGCCCCTCGGCCCCTTGACGGGCGGTACGCTCTGCGGGGAGGCCGGTCCTCGCCGGCGGCGAGCGCCGCGACCTTGGCATCGAGGGCAGCCTTCAAGTCGTCGGCCTCCTTGGCCTTCTCGCTCGAGCGCGTGCGCCCGCTTCTCGGCTAGCTCGCCGAGCTCGCGCCCCCGGAGCGACGAGCGGAGCTCTGTCACACCCGATTTCCGAAGAGGAACCAAGTGCATCTCATATGTGCGCCGGGGATCGGTTCACACACATATGATAGACAAAAATGAGTGAAATACCATAAACGGTTTACAAACGTACTTCAAAGTTTAACCTCTTATTACACTCATGCGGGGAGACTCGAAGGTCTCTAACAACGGAAAACGATAACTACTCGTCGAGTCCTCGTCTTCCGCTCCCACGAGCACTTGATCGGGGGGTCCGCAAGCCTCACGGCTCATCGAAGTCATCGTAGAACTCCCCTCCAAAGTTCTCCTCTGAACAGCGATAGGCAAGGCTGAGCACACTTATGGTTGGAGCTCAGCAAGTGGGGGAAAATGCAAGGCTATCAAGGGTAGGCTAAGGTTTTGCAGCGGTTAGCATTTTAATGTTGAACAAGTTTTAATTAAGGAACTCCTAGTTACTAGGTGTAAGTTCGTACCAACCCACTTAAGAGAAACTTAAATGCCAAAACAACCCAAGCTCAACGAGCTTCAACAACCACGATTTGTCTCATCTTTAAGTTCATTAATCATGTGAGGGTCCAAGCCGCTCATGACCGTGAGCACGGCCGATCGATCGGTTTACACTCTGAGAGGTTTGCACACTTTACCCACGGCTCGCGTAAAAGCTCCGAAGAACTTTAAACCCAACCATGCGATGCGGCCAAGCACCATACCACACTTCCGAGGTGTGATTGCATAGGGACGCTACGAAGCCTTTACAAAGGTATACAAAAGACTAACGACCCGCATAGTTACGGATCGGGCGGACCATAACCCTCCCTAGTGGTCGGCACCTTAGCAAAGGTCGCTACCCCAAAAGGACCGGGTTATACCCCCGCAACCCGGATCCCCCTCTCGCTCCTTTCGGAAAAGGGCCATCGATCAATCGCACACCTAATTAATTGGCTAAGGTCAGAGCCATGTAACACTGTGGTTGCGCATGTTTTCTTGGGTGGTTCTCCATGTTCCGATTAAATCATATGATCTTGTATTACCAAAAGCATCATCGTTAAACATACAAGCCTTTATCTTGGAAAACCATTTTTATCCAACCCAAGTTGAGCAACTAGCATATTCTACCCAAAAACATTTATTAAACGGGGTTGATCCAAGGATTGTGGGTAAAAGTCTAGGTAAGTCCTTAAAAAGGGTGTTCCCATCAATTTAATGCAATAACATAATAGATATAAACTTAGTTGTCATGCAGTTACATAGGATAAAATAGAATCATGCGGGGGAGAAGACCACTTGCCTTCCTCAACTACAAGTAAAAACTTCTTCCTCTTCGAACAACCGCTCCCGATCGTCCCCGAGAGGTGGCTCGGATGAAACAGCACGATATCTACGATGCACACATAAAGCATACAATAAATAAAACAGATCACCAAACAATCCTAAAGACTAAAAACATGCTACTAAAACGACGGGCTCGCTGAGACGATCGAAAGGACTACTAGAACGCTAAAAACGGAGCTATAACGGAGAAGTTATGCTAAAAACAAGGTTTAAGGACTAACCTGCGATAAATTAAACTACTCAGGGGCCTAACAGCAAGAAATCAGGGGCTAAAACATAAATATACTTAAAAACAGAAGGTTTGAATTATTAAAAGGGTGCTATGGACCTCGGGTAGGGTTTTCTAATAGATCAGGGGTCAAAACAATAAAAACAGGACTTATGTGCAAGGATCTTTTAAAGGTGGAAGGGTTCGGACAGAAAAGTAAAGAGCTCAGGGGGTTTTTCATAAAATGGCCGGCGGTGCACCGCGTGGACCTGGCTGGGGGCGATCTGTGCCGTCGATCTTGGATCGGGCGGCGGGCGCGGTCGTAGACCAGCGCCGTGGACCAAGTCCACTGGTCCACGGTGGACCGAGGCAAGGGGGGTTCATCCTTTTAATCTGGGCCGTTGGCTGTGATCTACGGTTGTGGTCACGTGTGAGCACCCGACGGCGGCGCCAGGCCGACCCGCGGCGGCGCCCGGCCGGGACCTCGCCGGAGGTTCGCCGGCGATTGCAAAAAGGGGCTAGGGGCCACGGTTTTGGACGGGAAGAGGCTCTACGCGAAGCTGGGGCGACGGGTGGACTACACAGGTGGCTAGGAAGGTGGCTCCGGCGGTCGTGTTGGCTAGCACCGCAAGGGGGCGGGTCGCCGGCGGCCGGTGTGCGGCGGTGTGCCCTACGACTCAATGTAAGCGAAAAGGAGGGCGAGGAGATGATCCTTACGGTGTATAAGAGCTTTGGTGGGCGACGAATCGACGAATGAAGCGGCGGCGGTGGAGATCGGGCGCCGGCGGCCGACTCCGATGGGTGGCGACGGCGGCGAGCGATTAGAGCGCTAGGGACCCTGCGGGTTCAAATTGATGCGCGAATAAGTTCACAGATACAAAGGGGAAGTGAAAGGGAAGAGTTGAGGAGCTTCACCGACGGTGGGCGGCGACGTGCGACGGCAATGGCGCGGCGGCGCACGGTCACGGCGGCGGCGCAAGAGGCTAAGGCACGGGAGGGCGTTGGGACTCGGTGTGAAGCGAAGGGGGGGTAGCGGGGTGCCCTGGGGGGGTTTATATAGGGCTGAGGGGCGCCGGGAGGCGGTTCACCGGCGGCCATGGCCATTGATGGCCACGGTTTGAATAGGAGTTAAGGGGGGGAGGGGGGTTAAAGGAGGGTAACGGCCGAATTAAGAGAGGGGAAAATGAAGGAGGGCATCACTGCGCTCGGTTACAAGGTTTTGATGGCGGGGGAGTGATGGATCCGGCCGGTAACGGCCGGCGGCCATGAAGGGGGGCGCGGTTACCCCGCGGCTGGAGGTAGGGGAAGCCTGACGGCTGGGCCCCACCTGTCAGTCCTTCGGCGCAAAAGAAAAAGGGGAGGCGCGGTGCTGGGCCGGTGGGGAGGCGGGTTGGGCCGCTGGGCCGGTTTTGCTCGCGCGGAAAAGAAGAAAGGCCGGCGGCCCGGCCGGGGTCTCGCGGGTTGGGCTAGAAAGGGAGAGAGAGAGAGAGGGAGAGAAGAGTTTGTTTTTTTTTAAAATTCCTTCAAATTCATTTTTCAAACATTCAAACTCCAATCAAAAGAAAACCATGCATTCAAATCATGATGCACAAACACTTATTGTCTCTAAATTATTTTAGTGATGTTTATTTATTTAAAAGCCAATTTGTTTAATGATTTATTTTATGTCCTTAAGGAAAATTTTTAAACCTAGCCATTTGTTGCTATAATATTTTAGTGATGGAATTTTAGGGTGTTACAAATCCTACCCCCTTAAAGAGAATCTCGTCCCGAGATTCGGGAAGATTAGAGAACAAATTCGAGGGAATTCTTCCTTAAGTTCGTCCTCTCTTTCCCGTGTAGCCTCATCCTCTCGAATGGTGACTCCATTGTACTTTGCACATCCTAATGACCTTATCGCGAGTAGCCCTTTCGGAGGTATCCAAGATTTTAACCGGGTGTTCCTTGTATGTTAGGTCATCCTTTACCTCAAGTTCTTCCAATGGTAAATGTTCTACTCTGACCTCACTCGTACACTTTTTCAATTGAGAGACGTGGAACACATCATGGACTCCTGCCAAACGTTCCGGTAACTCCAACCGATAAGCTACTTCGCCACGTCTTTCCAAGACTTGAAAAGGTCCGATAAAGCGGGGCGATAACTTCCCTCTGATATTAAACCTACGAAGGCCTCGGATAGGTGACACTCTCAGATATGCATAATCCCCGACTTCAAATATCACTTCTCTTCTCTTAGGGTCTGCATAACTCTTTTGTCTGGATTGAGCAATCTTGAGATTTTCCCGAATTATCTCCACTTGTCTTTTCTGCCTCTTTTATTATTTCTGGACCAAAGAGTTGACTTTCCCCTGTCTGGTTCCAGAACAATGGCGTTCTGCACTTCCTTCCATACAGAGCTTCAAATGGTGCCATCTTAAGACTACTCTGATAACTATTGTTGTATGCGAACTCAGCATATGGCAAGCTTTTATCCCAACTTCCACCGTGTTTCAAGGCACATGCCCTTAACATATCCTCTAGGATTTGATTCGTTCTTTCTGTTTGACCATCTGTCTGTGGATGATATGCTGAGCTGAAATTTAACTTCGTATCCATTGACTCATGTAACTTCTGCCAGAATCAGGACGTGAACTGAGTGCCTCGATCTGATACTATCTTCTTCGGTACCCCATGCAGACAGACTATCTTTGATATGTATAATTCTGCTAACTTTGTTCCTGAATATGTGGTCTTTACCGGTATGAAGTGTGCAACTTTGGTTAATCTGTCCACTATGACCCATATCGAATCGTATCCATCTCGTGTACGTGGTAATCCTACTATGAAATCCATACTAATCTCTTCCCACTTCCATTCAGGTACTTGTAATGGTTGTAGTAACCCTGCTGGCCTTTGATGCTCTGCCTTTACTCTTTGGCATATGTCGCATAGTGCTACATGAGCTGCAACATCTTTCTTCATACCGTACCACCAATATTTCTGCTTTAGGTCTTGGTACATCTTGGTACTTCCTGGGTGTATAGAGAGGGCTGAATCGTGTGCTTCTTTCAATATGGACTCACGAAGATGTTTGATTTCTGGTACGCAGATCCTGTTCTTAAACCAAATGGTTCCCTGTTCATCCTCTCTGAACTCTGGAACCTTGCCCTGATCAATCAATTTCTTGTACCCCTTAATCTTTTCATCATCAAATTGCCCTTTTCTAATCTCTTGTTCAAGAGTTGACTCCATTTCCAAGGTCATACTTTCGCTCGGTGCAGCTATCCCCAGATTGAGTCGTGCCATTTCCCAACACAGTTCTTGAGGCATTAATCGGGCTACTAACATGTTTGCTTGGCTCTTACGGCTCAAGGCATCTGCCACCACATTGGCCTTTCCTGGATGATACTGTATGTCCAAATCGTAATCCTTAATCAGCTCTAACCATCTTCGTTGTCTGAGATTGAGATCTCTCTGGGTGAAGATGTACTTCAGGCTTTTGTGGTCCGTGAATATCTGACACTTGTTTCCAATCATATAGTGTCTCCAAATCTTCAGTGCGTGCACTATAGCTGCTAACTCCAGATCATGCGTAGGATAGTTTTGTTCATGCTTCCTTAGTTGCCTAGAAGCATATGCTACCACTTTTCCTTCCTGCATCAGAACACATCCTAGTCCTTGCCTTGACGCGTCACAGTACACATCAAATCCTTTGTGTATATCAGGCATTATCAGTACTGGTGCGGTGGTCAATTTCTTCTTTAATTCTTCAAAGCTAGCTTGACACTTGCCATCCCACTTAAACTCCTTTCCTTTCTCCAACAAAGAGGTGAGTGGTTTTACGATTCTCGAGAATCCCTCTATAAACCGTCGGTAGTACCCTGCCAAACCGAGGAAACTCCTGATTTCTGATACATTTCTAGGTGGAGTCCAATTTAGCACATCCTGAACTTTACTTGGGTCTACAGCAATTCCTCCGTCCGTGATGATGTGCCCAAGAAACGAGACCTCTTTCAGCCAAAAATCACACTTGCTGAACTTGGCGTATAACTGATGCTCTCGAAGTTTCTGCAATACCAGTCTCAAGTGTCCCTCATGTTCTACTTCGTTCTGAGAGAAGACTAAGATATCATCTATAAATACTACCACAAACCGATCAAGATACTCCATGAAAACCTTGTTCATCAGATACATGAAGTATGCTGGAGCGTTGGTCAATCCAAAGGACATCACTGTGAACTCGTACAGACCATATCTTGATGTGAAAGCTGTTTTAGGAATGTCCTCCATACGGATCTTTAGCTGATGGTAGCCAGATCGCAGATCTATCTTAGAGAAAACTTTCGCTCCTCTCATTTGATCGAACAGATCCTCTATCCGGGGTAAAGGATATTTATTTTTGATGGTGACCTCATTGAGAGATCGATAGTCTACACACATCCTCCTAGATCCATCCTTTTTATCTACGAAGAGTGTGGGGGCTCCCCATGGTGATGAACTAGGACGGATAAACCCTTTACTTAACAATTCCTCTATTTGTTTCTTTAATTCTCGCCAAATCTTTGACATCCATCCTATATGGCCTTTTGGATATAGGAGCAAGTACTGTGTAAGAGTTCGATACCGAATTCAATGTCTCGGTCGGGTGGCATACTCGGTGTCATCGGGGAATACATCCGGATACTCATTCACCACCTTTATATCTTCCAACACTTTTCCTTTCATTGAATTCACTAACTCCTTCCCGGTAGGTGACGGTGTTGCGATAAATTCTATTCTCGTCCCCTTGTGGGCCGGTCAAATGAACCGATTTCTCCCGGCACTGGATAACCCCATCATACTTTCTTAACCAATCCATCCCTAGGATTACATCTATGCCCCAGGATTTGAGGACTACCAGATTAGATGGAAAGTCTATCCCCATGATTTTAAGGTTTACTTGGGGGCACAGATGGCTGGCTTTCATTTCACCGCCAGGTGAACTAACAAGCAACGGTTTCTTCATCGGACTCACAGGCATATTATGCCTTGCTACGAACTGATCGGTAATGAATGAATGCGTAGCTCCCGAATCAAATAATACTGTAGCAGGTACAGAATCGATAGGGAACGTACCAAGTACAACCCCAGAAGCGTCTTGTGCCTGCTCCACAGTCATGTTGTGCACCCTACTACGCACATAATTTTGCCGAGCTTTGTTGCCCGGAGTGCCTGCACTTCCGGGCGTGCCGGAGTTGATGACCGTCCCACTTTCTCGAATGTTACTCCTCCGGGGAGTCCGCATTCCACGCTTAGGGCGCTTATTAGCATAATGCCCCAACTCGCCACATTTGAAGCATCCGTTGGGCCGCACCGGTGTGGTGTTTCTTGCCGGTGCACCCGGGGTAGGAGCCGGACGGTTCCGCCGGGAAGTTTGGTGAGCGTGGGGTTTGCGGGTTGAACCGTTGAGGCCGCCGGGAAAGAACGCCGCAGCCGCATATTCTCGGGGGTGCTTACCTCCCGAGCGGAATGGTGTATTTTGATGGTAGGCCGAAGCGGGGGCGAGTATGGTCGTCGGATCGACCCCGGGATTGAAACTTGCGTTTCTCGCTCCCCAAGCTCTCTCGCGCTTGTTCTCTAGGCCAATCGCCTTGTTTAACAGAGTGGCGAAATCCGGAAGGTATGGCTGCGGAGCCGGTAGTTCGGTGGTCCAATCAACCCATCAAGAAAGCGCTCCCCGCCTTTTTGGGTCCGTGTTGACCTCGTCGGGAGCATAGCGAGACAACCGTGTAAACTTGTCCAGGTATTCATTTACGTACATATTGCCCCGTTTCGAGCAAGGAACTCTCTCTCGCTTAAGCTTTAACACCCCGTCGGGGATGTGGTGAGCGCGAAAAGCATCTCGGAACCGCCGCCATGTGATGGTGTTAGGTGCGGGATGGGCGACCGTGTAGGCATCCCACCAATCGATGCCCGTCCTTCCAAGCGTCCGGAAGCATAAAGGACCATTTCTCGGTCATTACATTGAGCCCTCTCCAACTTCTTGGTAATGGTTTTCAACCAATCATCAACATCTAGCGGATCGGTTGAGTGAGAGTAGGTGGGAGGGTGGTGGCTCATAAACTCCTTGTGCTTATCTCTCGGAGCGGGTGGTGGTGGCGGGGGTGGTGCTCGCGGCTGATTCCCCGCCGGGCTTGTAGGTTTTGCACCGCGGCAGTGAGGTTCTGAATTAGCTGCATCTGGGCAGCGAAGAATTGCTGAGTAGCGGGATCCATTGCGGGGTTGAGTGGGGGAGGTGGCACTGGGTTTTGTTGATTGGCTATGTGTGCCCGAACCACTGGCGGGACGTCCTGTCCTCCTCCTGACCTGGTGTTTACCATCTGATTGTTAGAGAAAGATATTTCAGATAAGATTATCGAACTGTTGTGTAAAGAAGTGAGTTTGAATTAAGGAAACGACAAGATTTTCCCTTCTGTGACAGATTTGGGTGATTCCGATAAAATAGTTATATCCCATGGTATCCTTTTCCAAAAATTATAAACTTTTTCCAGGCCTTATAAAACCCATTTCTGAAACTAACCCCACTGGTTTTATCCCATTTGGAGATCCACAATTTGAGTTAAAATTCGAACACCGCAGCTGTGGTAGCACGGTTTTACAGATTCTGTTAGCCTCATTGTTCTGTTTATAACTCGCTGTGTATTAATCCTTTGATGCTGAATTTTGGACAGAGGTTGATCCACAAAATTTGTGAACCAACCCAACTGGTTTTAGGTCAATCGGAGTTCGGTAGCTTGAGTTATGATAAAATCATTGCTGCGCTGTCAAGGAACTGCGCGAACAGATTTTGCACGATTGATTTGGTTGGATAAGTAAGGTAGAAGACAATTTGGAGTTGAACCCCAACTAACCATTAACTTAACATGATTTTTCTTGTTGCATTTGTGGCCATCACTCCACAATACAACTCACTCAAACAAAGATCCAAATCAAACATGGTTCACTCAACAACTTTATTACAATCGTTCGTCCTCGCAGGAACGTCTACCGGAAAGACAAAAAGATGGTGGATATCCTAATTCCTATTCCACTGAAGACTAGTGGTAGCTGCTGGAGTGCCATATCGAAGTCTTTTGCGGGGAGGAGAACGGGAAGGACAAGATGCTTCTGCTTCGTCAGGTGGCTGCTGTCCTGCCAGCTGAGCCTCCAGCTGGGCTATCCTCGCCTGTGCATTCTGTAGCTCCTGATGTGTCCTATCCAACTCCGCTGTCGCTCCCTCCAAGTCTGTGTTAAGAGCTGCTGTCACTCTGGCAAGGATGTCAACACGGCTATCTCGGAAGTCCCCCATAGGTATCACGGTGTTCTCTGTACCACTGACTCTGCTGGGGACGAATCTGAAGTCCGTGCCTTCTAAGCGATCGCGGAACGTGTTGCTGATGGACCACAGTGCTCTTCTGGCGGCGTCATTGATAGCAGCTGCTTCTGAAGCAAAGTGTGCTGTGCAGGGGTGAATGGTACGGGTCCTCCATCTTCCTGCCTGTGCAGTAGCAACCCTGACATGGACCTCTGTGGTGTAATAATCTCTCATCCCCGGCTCTACATAGTGTCTGGTGATGTACAACGGTCTCACTGCATATTCTATCTCCCGTAAGCAGCCTCCTCCAATAGCTCACGAACGGAGCGTCCGGCCGAGGTATGTGTGTTCATGATACTCGCCCGTGGTACCTATGTGCATCACCTTGTTGTTCTTCATTTTCATTGTTGTTGTTGTTCTCATTCGATCACCATTGTTATCTTCTCCATTTCCCACAAGATCGTTGTCATCCTCTAATCCTTCTATGTCCACCTCTTCCTCTTCTTCTTCACTTTCATCATCTTCTTCGCCGGAACTTTCTTCACCGCCGCTTGAATCATTCCCGCAGTCATCCGGGTCATTCCCTCGCAAGCATTCGATCAAGCTCTTCTCCTCCTTCCACGTCCGGTTCCGGTTCGGCCTTCTACCTCTCGGTGGAAATATTATATCTCCATCTTCATTTACCTCCCGTAAAAACCCCGTCATATAGCCGTGGATGTTCCTCGGTCCCATCCTCCTCAAACACTATCTCCTCTGGATCTTCTTCATCGTTTTCTTCATGCTGTACTGCCTGATATCCCCGCTCAATCGCTCCCGGCTGTAACTGTACCGGGTAATCTCCAACCTCCTGCTGCGCCTCCTCCTGCTGTGCCTCCTCCGGGACTACTGGATAGCGTGGAGCCAGCTGCCCTGAAGGAAGGCGACCACCAGTGCTCTTGCGGGCAGTAAGACGTGACCTGGCCATCTGTTAAGAAAAGACTGAACTCAGCATAGAGGAAATCAAAATGATGCAAATTTTCAACAAAAGGACATGAACAAATTAGATTTTTATGCGAAAATAAGGTGGTTTTGAAGGATGACAGAATGATCTAGAACATGAATCCTTAAAGTTCGTCCATTTCTAGCTAAGGCCGCGCGTTCCTACAGTCAAACTGCTCTGATACCACTCGTCACACCTGATTTCCGAAGAGGAACCAAGTGCATCTCATATGTGCGCCAGGATCAGTTCACACACATATGATAGACAAAAATGAGTGAAATACCATAAACAGTTTACAAACGTACTTCAAAGTTTAACCTCTTATTACACTCATGCGGGGAGACTCGAAGGTCTCTAACAACGGAAAACGATAACTACTCGTCGAGTCCTCGTCTTCCGCTCCCACGGTGCACTTGATCGGGGGGTCCGCAAGCCTCACGGCTCATCGAAGTCATCGTAGAACTCCCCTCCAAAGTTCTCCTCTCGAACGGCGATAGGCAAGGCCGAGCACACTTATGGTTGGAGCTCGGCAAGTGGGGGAAAATGCAAGGCTATCAAGGGTAGGCTAAGGTTTTGCGGCGGTTAGCATTTTAATGTTGAACAAGTTTTAATTAAGGAACTCCTAGTTACTAGGTGTAAGTTCGTACCAACCCACTTAAGAGAAACTTAAATGCCAAAACAACCCAAGCTCAACGAGCTTCAACAACCACGATTTGTCTCATCTTTAAGTTCATTAATCATGTGAGGGTCCAAGCCGCTCATGACCGTGAGCACGGCTGATCGATCAGTTTTACACTCTGCAGAGGTTTGCACACTTTACCCACAGCTCGCGTAAAAGCTCCGAAGAACTTTAAACCCAACCATGCGATGCTGGCCAAGCACCATACCACACTTCCGAGGTGTGATTGCATAGGGACGCTACGAAGCCTTTACAAAGGTATACAAAAGACTAACGACCCGCATAGTTACAGATCAGGGCGGACCATAACCCTCCCTAGTGGTCAGCACCTTAGCAAAGGCTGCTACCCCAAAAGGACCGGGTTATACCCCCGCAACCCGGATCCCTCTCTCGCTCCTTTCGGAAAAGGGCCATCAGATCAATCGCACACCTAATTAATTGGCTAAGGTCAGAGCCATGTAACACTGTGGTTGCGCATGTTTTCTTGGGTGGTTCTCCATGTTCCGATTAAATCATATGATCTTGTATTACCAAAAGCATCATCGTTAAACATACAAGCCTTTATCTTGGAAAACCATTTTTATCCAACCCAAGTTGAGCAACTAGCATATTCTACCCAAAAACATTTATTAAACAGGGTTGATCCAAGGATTGTGGGTAAAAGTCTAGGTAAGTCCTTAAAAAGGGTGTTCCCATCAATTTAATGCAATAACATAATAAATATAAACTTAGTTGTCATGCAATTACATAGGATAAAATAGAATCATGCGGGGGAGAAGACCACTTGCCTTCCTCAACTACAAGTAAAAACTTCTTCCTCTTCGAACAAGCTCGCTCCCGATCGTCCCCGAGAGGTGGCTCGATGAAACAGCACGATATCTACGATGCACACATAAAGCATACAATAAATAAAACAGATCACCAAACAATCCTAAAGACTAAAAACATGCTACTAAAACGACGGGCTCGCCGAGACGATCGAAAGGACTACTAGAACGCTAAAAACGGAGCTATAACGGAGAAGTTATGCTAAAAACAAGGTTTAAGGACTAACTCGCGATAAATTAAACTACTCGGGGGCCTAACAGGCAAGAAATCGGGGGCTAAAACATAAATATACTTAAAAACAGAAGGTTTGAATTATTAAAAGGGTGCTATGGACCTCGGGTAGGGTTTTCTAATAGATCGGTGGGTCAAAACAATAAAAACGGGACTTATGTGCAAGGATCTTTTAAAGGTGGAAGGGTTCGGACGAGGAAAAGTAAAGAGCTCAGGGGGTTTTTCATAAAATGGCCGGCGGTGCACCGCGTGGACCTGGCTGGGGGCGATTTGTGCCGTCGATCTTGGATCGGGCGGCGGGCGCGGTCGTAGACCAGCGCCGTGGACCAAGTCCACTGGTCCACGGTGGACCGAGGCAAGGGGGGGGTTCATCCTTTTAATCCGGGGCCGTTGGCCGTGATCTACGGTTGTGGTCACATGTGAGCACCCGACGGCGGCGCCGGGGCCGACCCGCGGCGGCGCCGGCCGGGACCTCGCCGGAGGTTCGCCGGCGATTGCAAAAAGGGGCTAGGGGCCACGGTTTTGGACGGGAAGAGGCTCTACGCGAAGGCCGGGGCGACGGGTGGACTACACAGGTGGCTAGGAAGGTGGCTCCGGCGGTCGTGTTGGCTAGCACCGCAAGGGGGCGGGTCGCCGGCGGCCGGTGTGCGGCGGTGTGCCCTACGACTCAATGTAAGCGAAAAGGAGGGCGAGGAGATGATCCTTACGGTGTATAAGAGCTTTGGTGGGCGAGGAATCGACGAATGAAGCGGCAGCGGTGGAGATCAGCGCCGGCGGCCGACTCCGATGGGTGGCGACGGCGGCGAGCGATTAGAGCGCTAGGGACCCTGCGGGTTCAAATTGATGCGTGAATAAGTTCACAGATACAAAGGGGAAGTGAAAGGGAAGAGTTGAGGAGCTTTACCGACGGTGGGCGGCGACGTGCGACGGCAATGGCGCGGCGGCGCACGGTCACGGCGGCGGCGCAAGAGGCTAAGGCACGGGAGGGCGTTGGGACTCGGTGTGAAGCGAAGGGGGGTAGCGGGGTGCCCCGGGGGGTTTATATAGGGCTGAGGGGCGCCGGGAGGCGGTTCACCGGCGGCCATGGCCATTGATGGCCACGGTTTGAATAGGAGTTAAGGGGGGAGGGGGTTAAAGGAGGGTAACGGCCGAATTAAGAGAGGGGAAAATGAAGGAGGGCATCACTGCGCTCGGTTACAAGGTTTTGATGGCGGGGGAGTGATGGATCCGGCCGGAACGCGCCGGCGGCCATGAAGGGGGGCGCGGTTACCCCGCGGCTGGAGGTAGGGGAAGCCTGACGGCTGGGCCCCACCTGTCAGTCCTTCGGCGCAAAAGAAAAAAGGGGAGGCGCGGTGCTGGGCCGGTGGTGGAGGCGGGTTGGGCCGCTGGGCCGGTTTTGCTCGCGCGGAAAAGAAGAAAGGCCAGCCGGCCTGGGGTCTCGCGGGTTGGGCTAGAAAGGGAGAGAGAGAGAGGGAGAGAAGAGTTTGTTTTTTTTTAAAATTCCTTCAAATTCATTTTTCAAACATTCAAACTCCAATCAAAAGAAAACCATGCATTCAAATCATGATGCACAAACACTTATTGTCTCTAAATTATTTTAGTGATGTTTATTTATTTAAAAGCCAATTTGTTTAATGATTTATTTTATGTCCTTAAGGAAAATTTTTAAACCTAGCCATTTGTTGCTATAATATTTTAGTGATGGAATTTTAGGGTGTTACAAGCTCCCGGTTGTCGCCGCGGACGCCGGCCACCTCCGCCTCCCGGTTGGCCGCCGGGGTGTGCGTCTTCTCCGAGTCCGCCCGCGCCGCCGCGCGCGCCTCGTCCGGCCGATGAGGGCCGTACGGACACGCTCGAGGGTGGAGGGGTGCGCCGGGTCCCGCCTTGCGCTCTCATGGAGTTGATCGCGCGGGGCCATGGCCCGTACGACGGCCCGGCCGTCTGGGGTCCTCAGGGCGTCGGCGAGCGCGTCGAAGGCGTCGCACCGCTCCTGGAGCTGGCGAAGCTCGGCGCTCACCTGGTCAAAGGCGGCGTACTTGTCGCGGGCACGATGCTCGAGCTCCTGTCACCCACAAATCAAAACCTGTAAGCACCACGCTGCAAGGATCGCGCGCAGAAACAATAAAAAGAGAGAAACCAGCAACAGCACCCCACCTGGAAGACGCGCCACGCAGGGCCGCCGTGGATCCTCAGCGCCTCGTTCAGCGCTCGGTCGAGCGCAGCGCCGTGGTTGCGGAGCTCCCCCCATAGCTCCTGCTCCCCCTGGGTGTCGGCGAACGTAGGCGGGTCGCCCGTGATCCCCTCTACTGGGGCGGAGCGGCCGGCGCAGGAAAACGAGGCCTCGGCATCGTGCCCTCGGCCCCCTGCCACCATGTGGCCCTCACGCCGCCTCACGAGGACCCCCTCCTGGGACTCAGGGGAAAGCGTGGGGAAACTCACCCACTGGTCCCACCCGGGCGGCGGGGAGTCGTCGTTCGGGATCTCCACCACCACCACCGAGGGAGCCGCCGGCGGTGCCGCCCCCGCGTCGTCTCCGCCCGCGCCTCCGTAGCCGCGGGCTCCCGCCGCGGCGCCGCGGTCACCGCTTCCGGCCGCGCCCCCGCGACCACGAGCGCCCGACCGCCCTCCTCGGCCGCCGCCGCTTGCCGCGCCTCCACCGCGGCCGGCGCGGGCGCGACCGCGCCTCCGCTATGACCGACGCCGCAGCCGTGCCTCCACCACGGCCGCCGCCGCGGTTGTGCCTCCGCCACGACCGGCGCCCACCCCTCCTCGACGGCCGCCGGCCGCGGCACGGCGGGCCGATCCGCCGGCCGTAGCCTCGGGGCCACGGTCGCGCTCGGCGAGCTCTCGCTCCCCGCGGCCGCCGTGCTCGCCCCCGCCCCGCGGCTCCTCGACGAGCGCCGCCGGGTGGGAACGGACGCGTTTGCCCTCAACACCTTGGCCGGTGCGAGGGGAGGCACGGTCGGCACCACCCTGCGTAAACGCAAACAACTGATCAGAATTCTTGGTTGTCGAAAGCGCAACTCCGCAAAGGAACGAATTCCTCACCTCGAGGAGGAGAAGGCGCGCTTCCTCTTCCTCGAGGCCCCGCTGGATGACGCCGACGCGGCCGCCGCCGCGCCTCCTACCATCTCCACCGCGCGCGCGGGCCCCGCCCCGCGCGCGGGCGCGCTCGCCGCGCGCACCCGCGGCGCGCGCGCGGCGCCCGCGCGGCCCGCGCCGCTCCTATTGTCGATTGCCGGCGGCGGCGCCCGCGCCCGCCCCGGGCCGCCGCTCTTGCCGCCGGAGCCGGCTCCCGGCGACAGGGGCGCAGCTCCCCACCTATCGGGGGGGCCCCGCCCCCTAGTTTCTTCTTCCTCATCCTCCTCCGAGGACGAGTACTCCTCGGTCCCCGGAAAGGAGAGCCCCCGCTGCTCACGCGGCCCGCACCCTCGTTCCGCCGCTCGCGGCGCTCGCGGTGCCGCCTCGCGCGCTCCTTCTTGCGTGCCGCCCGCTCCCGCTCCTATTGCTGTGACGCCCGACCGAGCGCGCGGGAGTCAGGAGTGGGCGGAACGGACTTCGCGGCGCTCAGGCTCACCATCTGCGAGCGAAAACGCCAAAGGTGCGTCAGAAACCCGGAGCGTCATCAAGATCAGAAACGGGGCCAAGAATTCTACTTACCAGCGGGCCGGTGGGTAGCATCTCGAGGTCCCACGGGGACCGGTCGCTGCGCAACATCCGGGTGTCGACGGCGCTCCGTGTCTGTGTGAGCGCATACTCCCGCTGGAGGGGGCTCGGAAGCATCCGCGACCTCGTCGGTGCGGAATATGGTCCCGACACTAACCGGTAGAAAGCGCCGTGGTCTATCCCTCAATGGTCGATGCTAAGTAACAAGTGACACAGAGTTTTTATCCCGGTTCCCGCCGAGGGGGCCGTACGTCCGACAGAGAGGCGTGCTCGAGGCACTATATTACTTAGCACCGGGGGGTGCCCGTAGTGGGGCTGCTACAAGCAAGGAGGGAGAGGAAGCGTGGCTTCCAAGTCCCCGGAGGAGTGGTCGAAGATATTGTGGGAGAATTGGGGAGTGAGTACGTGGTGCGCGGTGTGTTCTGTCTTGTGTGCTTCGGGTCCGTCCCCCGGCGGCCGGAGGTTCGCCCCCCCTTTTATAGATCAAGGGGGAGGCGGATTACATGCGCGCCGCGCTATCTAGCTACGTGGGGAAACACGACGTGCTATGCTGTAGAGTGGGCGGCCGTCCGGACGATCCTTGCAGCGATCTGGCCATGATGGCCTACCTTGTACCCGAACAGTGGCGGTTCGAGGGTAGAAGGGCGGCGGATGGTGGCGATGTCCTCCGATGGGCTCGAGGGAGGTGTCGACATTGGCTCGTACGGGGCACGGGGGAGTGGGTAAGACCGGCGTCCCTTCCCGACGCGCTTCACGGTCTGCGGGGTTGTTGCTACGGCACCGGCGTGCGTCCGCACGCGCGGGGACGGCGGCCATCTTCGTTACGGTGGCGGGGATGGTGTTCCACCGGCCTAGCGCCTCCACCTAACCCCCGTAGGGTCACAAGAAAGTGAATCGAGGGTGCGGCCGGCCCCCTTCGAGGGCTCGGCGTGTTAGCCGTCTTCGGGGCAGCGCGCGCGGCGTCACGGGACCGACACGGGCCGCGGCGCACGGTCCGCCCCACGGTGATGGGGACGGGCTCCTCCCCGGGGAGTTGGTGCGGCGGCATCGGGGCGCGAGCCCCGGCGCATGATGGCGCCGTCCCGCCGGTGTCGGGCGTTAAATGCCCGTGTACGCGGGGCCGGCGCACGCGTGAGGGGCGCCCCTCGTGCGTGGCGGACCCCGGTCGAGGGCGGGACGTACCCTCGAGCGAGGCGGAACCTGCTCGAGAGGGAGCGAGCCCTCGAGCGAGGGCGGAGCCCACTCGAGGGAAGTGCCGCCCCTCGAACGGGGGTGGAGCCCGCCCGGGGGGCGCGCATCCTCGAGCGAGGCGGAGCCTCGCTCGAGGGGATTCTCTAAGAGGGCCGCCTTGATGGGCCGTCGGGGTCCCCGCGGCGTGGGCCGTTTCTCTGCAGTGTTAGGCAAATTGTGTTTTGGCTTTGTTGCGGGTTTTAAGTGAGGATTTCCCCGTTGTTTAAGGGGACCCCTAGGGCTGTCCCCGACGCAGCCCCCGAGCATCCGCGGGTTTGCCATTGAGGCTCCCGCGGATGCCGGAACCCACCGATAGGACGTTCTTCCCTCCTTGTTTTGCGAATGCTTTCCGTGGGGCCGCGTCGGCGGACCCGCGGGTCTAGCCCCCGAAGCCTGCGGGCAGAGTGTGGGTGCTCCCGGCGAGGGGTTAACCGCGAGAACGATCGGAGGGCGTGGCACATGTTTCAACCGGCATCGGCGATATCTCGCCCGGCCTCGGTGGCGCACGCGCCGCCGGCCTGTCTCGGCGGGTGCAATTTCAAGGAGGTGTAGCCGTGCGCCAAGCCCCCGAGCCTGGGCCCATTCGAGGCGATCGGGTAGAGCTTTACGACTTGTTTTCTTACGCGCCCTCGCCGTCCCTCCGCGGGACGGAGGGTGAGGTTTCCGCAACCCCCATCGAGCGGGTCGCGGATTGCGGATTCCTCGTCGAGCTGCTAGCGGGTGGTTCGAGTGGACGCCCATGCCCCGTTCGATAAGGGTAGGCTGCGTGGTCCAGAGACACGTCCATGGAAGCGCTTGCGTGGGTTTGCTAGGTGGGGCTCGGTCCCATTCGATAGGGACCGAGGGCGCGGAAGCTCTCCCTCGGTGGGATCCCCCGGCTAGCTACCCCCTCGGCTCTCGAACACGACATGTGGGGCACCCTCGAGCCAATGGGCTCGCGGAACGGCTCGAATGCGCGTGCCCTCGTTGTCCCTGACTCGCGATCTGTGGCGCCTGTTCGAACCCGTCGAGGGTCAGGCTTCGAACCTCTGATCAGTAGGGCCGCGCGGGGCCGTGCCTGGACGGCCCCGTCTTTAGCGTTTGCGGCCGTCGAGGGTGCGGGCGAGCCAGCCCTCGAGGCGCTGGTTGGTGGCACAGCGCGGCATGGGTGCTTGCGGTGCCTGCTTTACTTCAAGCAGGCCCTGGGCGACCTTCTCACGCATGTGCCCTTTTTAGAGAGTTGATATTGTCTCGAGCCAGGGGCTCGTGCCGCTCGAGGGTTTTGCGTGGCATGGGTACTCGCGGTGCCCGCTCTACATCAAGCAGGCCCCGGGCGACCTTCTCACGTCGATGTCCCTTCGAGGGCTGACATCGTCTTGAGCCAGGGGCTCGTGCCGCTCGAGGGTTTTGCGTGGCATGGGTGCCCGCGGTGCCTGCTTTACTTCAAGCAGGCCCCGGGCGGCCTTCTCACGCCGATGTCCCTTCGAGGGCTGTTATCGTCTTGGGCCGAGGGCTCACGCCGCTCGAGGGTTTTGCGTGGCATGGGTGCCCGCGGTGCCTGCTTTACTTCAAGCAGGCCCCGGGCGGCCTTCTCACGCCGATGTCCCTTCGAGGGCCGTTGTCGTCTGGAGCCAGGGGCTCGTGCTGCTCGAGGGTTTTGCGTGGCATGGGTGCCCGTGGTGCCCTCGCTTTACGGCGAGGCCCCGGCGGCCTTCTCACGCCGATGTCCCTTCGAGGGCTATTATCGTCTCGAGCCAGGGGCTCGTGCCGCTCGAGGGTTTTGCGTGGCATGGGTGCCCGCGGTGCCTGCTTTACATCAAGCAGGCCCCGGGCGGCCTTCTCACGTCGATGTCCCTTCGAGGGCTGTCTTTGTCTCGAGCCAGGGGTTCGCCCCGCTCGAGGGTTCTCCTTGCTTGGCAAGGGACCGGGTCATTAAATGCCTCGCAGTCGAGGCTGCGGTTTTGCAACGCGGGCGCGCCTTTTTAGGCGCTGCGGCCGCGTGCGCGCGCGTAGTGGGCGGCGTGGCAGGCGGACGTGACCGCTTGCCTCGGTCCCTGCAAGTCTTCGCCGTGATGATGGCCCGTCCGCGGTGATGTGGCCGCTGCGGTCGTGGTGGGGCCCGTTCGTCGGCGTGAAGAGAAGATTCCCTGCAGTTAATGCGCGCGGGACATCCGCCCCGGAGAGCTCGCCCGCGGCTTATAAATCTGAGGGGAGGGGGAGACGGCGGTTTTTTACCTTAACGCCTCACCATTTCAGCCCCCTGCGCCTTCGTCTTCGCCTCGCCTTTGCCACCGTGCGGTGTCGCCATTAGAGCTCTTCTTCCGTTTCTCGTCCTCCGCTCTCGCTTTCCTTTGTCCTTCCTCATGGTGCCGCCTCAGCCCCTCACGATCCTGGACCCGTACGCCTGGGAGAGGTCGTCGGTGACCCGGCTGGCCCTTGGCGAGCTGGTCGCCGCCGGCCGCCGGCGGCGAACGAGGATGGCCGCCGGCGGAGTGGATAGTGCCGCCGGCGGGGGACCGCGCGCCCAACCCGCCGGAAGGCTACGTGCCGAGCTTTATCCGCTACCACGAGCAAGGCTTCAACGCGCCGGCGAGCCGCTTCATGCGTGCGCCGTGCCACTACTACGAGGTGGAGTTGCACAACTTCGCGCCCAACGCAATTTCGCGGGCGGCCACGTTCGTGGGCGTCCGCGAAGGGTACCGGGGATCCCGGTCAAGGCGGGAGCTGCGGGTACACCTTTTCCGCGCGGAGCTCTTCACGCGGCCCCCACGACGGAGCCGGGGACCCGCCGCGCGATGCGCGCGGTGGGATGTCGCTTGCCCCGCGGGGGCAGTTCAAGGACGACTACATCCCCTGCACCATGACGACGAACGACGCCGGCTGGGAGCGGAGATGGTTCTACCTGCGCAACGCTGAGCCCGGCCTCCCCCCTACATCGGTCGGGTGTTCAAGGAGAAGCCCAGCTCTTGGGGCTACGGGGTGTCCACGCCCCAGCATCGGAGGCGGCAGGACTCGGTCCGGCCGCCCCGAAGAGCTCCGGCGGCGCGAGGGGCCGACCGCGATGGGCGTCCTCGCCTTCCTCCATCACCGGCGGGTCGTGCCCCCGATGGAGAGGCCGCTCCGCATCTTCGAGATGACAGAGGCGGCCAACCCCGTCGATCTGGCGAGGTCGCGGATGCTCCCGACGCCCCTCGAGCGGCCATATGCGCTCACCGGGTGCGGAGCGCCGTCGACACCGGATGCCGATGCATCCGGACCGGACCCCATGGGACCTCGAGATGCTTCCCACCGGCCCACTGGTGAGTGTGACTCGTGATTGTGTTTTAGTTCTTGGTGTTGCTTCTTCCTCCTGACGCGTCCTTGATGTTCCTGTATGCAGCTGGTGAGTTTTACCGCCTCAAAGTCCGTTCCGCCCACCCCCGACTCCCGCGCGCTTGGTCGGGCGGCGCGGCAGCGGGGAGCGAGGAGCGGGCGGCTCGCGGGGAGGGAGCGCGCGAGGCGACATCAAGCGCGCCGCGACCGGCGGAACGCGGAGTACCCGCGGCGCGAAGAGCCGGGGCTCTCCTCCCCGGGGACCGAGGGAGTACTCGTCTGGAGGAGGACGAAGAGGAAGAGGCCGAGGGGGAGGGCCCTCTCGATAGGTGGGAGCCCGCGCCCCGTCGCCGAACCGGCGCCGGCGGCAAGGGCGGCATAGCTCGGGGCGGGCGCGGCGCCGCCCGCCGCCGGGCAATCGACAGCAAGGGCGGCACGCGCCGGAGGCGCCGGCGCGTGCCGCGGAGGCGCGCCCCGGCGAGCGCGCCCGTGCGCGCGTCAAGCGTGCTGCGCGCGCGGGGCGAGCGTGCCGCGCGCGCGTGGCGGCGTCGTCGGGGAGGCGCGACGGCGCGGCGTGCCCGCACGCGCGGGGTGAGCGTGCCCGCGCGCGCGGCGCCTTCGGGAGGCGCGGCGTCGGGCGTGCCGGGCCCGCGCCGGCCTCGTCCGGCCGAGGCTTCGAGGAAAAGGAAGCGCGCCTTTTCCTCCTCGAGGTAAGGGGTTCGATCCTTTGCTTGGCTTGATTTGTTGATGATCGGGCGTTCTAACCCTCTCGTTTGTGCCAACGCGCAGGTGGTGCCAACCGTGCCTCCCCCTCGCACCGGCCAAGGTGCCGAGGACGGACGCGTCCATCCCCACCGGCGGCGCTCGTCGAGGGCGTCGCGGGCGGGGGCAAGCACGGCGGAGGGCGAGAGCTCGCAGAGCCCGGCCGAGGCTTCGAGGCCTCGGGCCGCGATCAGCCCGCCGCGGCGCGGTGGCGGTCGGCCGAGGAGCGCCGGCCGCCGGCCATTGAGAGGACGCGAGCCTTGGCGGCGGCCGTGGCCGCGGCGCGCCCCGCGGAGGTCGTCGCTACGGAGGCGCTCGTCCGTGGCGCCACCGCGGAGGAGGCGGAACGGGTGCAGCCCATGGCGGCGCCCGTGGTCGCGAGTCGCGGCGGGAGGTGGTGGCCGCGGCACCGCATCGGGCGCCCGGCCACGGAGGCGCAAGTGGAGGCGGCACAAGCGCCGGCGCCCGCCGGCGATCCGCGGGCGGAGGTGGTGGAGGCGCCCGCCGGGTGGGATCGGTGGGCTAGCTTCCCCACGCGTTCCCCCGAGCCCCGGGGAGGGGGCCCTCGTGAGGCGGCACGAGGGTCACATGGTGGCGGGGGACCGAGGACACGGCGCCGAGGCCTCGTCCTCCGCGCGCCGGCCATCCCGCCCGGTGGAGGGGGCCGTTGACGATCCCCCCACGTTTGCCGACGCCGGGGGGAGCGGGGAGCTCTGGGGCGAGCTCCGGAGCCACGGCGCCACGCTCGACCGCGCGCTGAACGAGGCGCTGCGGGTCCATGGCGGCCCTGCATGGCGCGTCTTCCAGGTAGGCCGTGGTTGCTCGTTCTCTTCTTTCTTTCGTTTTTGTATGCTGCCCCCGTGTCGCAGCGCTTATGGGTTTTGATTTTGTGGGTGCCAGGAGCTCGAGCGCCGCGCCCACGACAAGTACGACGCCTTCGACCGGGTGAACGCCGAGGTCCACCAGCTCCGGGAGCGGTGCAGCGCTTTCGACGCGCTTGCTGACGCCCTCAGGACGCCGGACGGTGGCCGGCGTGCCGGGCCATGGCATGGCGCGAAGAGCTCCCCGAGAGCTCGAGGCAGACCCGGCGCGCCGCTCGAGCCTCGAGCGGGTCCGCACGGCCCTCATCGATCGTGATGAGGCTCGTGGCGGGGCGCGCTCGGACTTGGAGAAGGTGCGGACGGCGGCCACCAAGCGGGAGGCGGAGGTGGCCAACGTCCGCGGCGAGAACCGGGAGCTCCGTTCGTCGCTCGAGGGGGCGCAAGCGCGGCGCCGCCGGGCCGAGGAGCGGGCGCGCGGCCGGGGGAGCAGGCGGGCCAAGGAGGCCGACGACTTGAAGGCCGCCCATGACGCCAAGGCCGCGGCGCTCGTCGCCGGCCGAGGAGCGCCCCTCGCAAGAGCGCACCGCCCGCCAAGGGGCCGAGGGGCGGCTCCGGCGAGAGCAGAGCCGCCCTCGTTGACGCCCGGACGGCGCTGGAGCTGGAGCGCGTCGCTCGCGAGGCGGCGCAGAAGTCGTTAGCGGAGCGGGACGACAAGCTCTCCAAGGCCAAGGGCGAGGTGGTTATGCTCGGCATTACCGACGCCAATCAGGAGCTGGCCCTCCAGGAGCAAGGTGAGACTGTCAAGGGCCTCGAGCTGACGGTCGAGGCCGTGCGCCGCGACTTCGAGACGGAGAGGAAGCAAGTCGAAGGTGAGCTGCTGCTTGGCTCTTGCCTTGTTGGTTTTTCTGTTAGAGGGCTCGCTTCCCCCTTTCGATTTCTTTCTGTCTTGGCGATTCCGGGCTTGCGCACCGCTGCGGGGCACGCAGTGAGCGGGGGCCGAGGCGCGCGGAGCTTCTTACAACTCCTCCGAGCGGGAGCTGCGGGGGAGTTGCGTGATGCGGCCCTCGAGACCTCGCCGTGCCGTGGAGGAGGGCGAGGCTCGGGCGGCGGCTCGTTGGCCGCGCCGCCTGCGTGCCCTTGGCGGTCACGTCACCGAGCGGATGCGCCGGGCGGCGCATCCGGGCGTCCCGAAGGCCCCTCGGAGTGGTGCGGTCCCACTACGAGGTCAACTTCGAGGCGGCGGCGGAAGGCTACATCGTTCCCGAGGGCGTCGAGGACGAGGTGGCAATGGAGCGCGTGGACGCGCTCGCTGCGACGCCGCCGGTCGCTTGCCGAAGCCTTCGAAGAATTCCTCTTCCGGACGCCGCCGACGTCGCCGCTCCACCTCGCCGAAGACCGGTGGGCACTTGGCCCGCCTTTATGTGTATCGGTACTCGGCCTCGGGGCCTTTTGTAAATGAACAAGTTGTTTTTTTTGATGTAAACATTTGCTGAAATGAAGTCATTTGTTTATCACGCTTTTTGTTTCTCCTTCTTCCGAGTAGATTTTACTTAGAGGAGTTTGATTTTCACTAGGGGCCCGCTGGGTTGGAGGCGAGAGAGAAGGGACGTATCCTCGCGGCGTAGGCTATCTCGACTCGTGCGCTCCTTCCGCTAGGCCGCACCGCGCCCCGTTCGAATCGTTGCTCGAGGTTGAAGTAGGAAACAAACTTAGCGCGTGTGAGTTGTTTTGTTTTTCCACGAAAAATGGGACCATTTGGGGGGGGGGGTGCCCCCCCCCCGCAGTGGCCCTCGAGGGTAACTTGGGTTTCGGGGGAAAGCCAAGTTGCCCTTTTTATCGAACTTGAAGCATTTACATAGTTGTTTACCAAGCGGGGCGTTGGTCGTACGGTTTTTACAACAAAAAATACTTGGAAATCCTAGCTAGGGGTAGAAGCGACGTAGCTGTTGGATGTTCCAAGCGTTGGTGAGCTCTTCACCGTCCTCGTTGGCCAGCTTGTATGTGCTGGGCTTGAGTACCTTCACCACGACGTAGGGTCCTTCCCATGGGGGCGATAGCTTATGGCGCCCTCGGTTGTCTTGGCGCAGCCTTAGGACCAAATCCCCTTCGCTGAAGTCCCGTCGACGTATCTTGCGTGCTTGGTAGCGTCTTAGGGACTGTTGATACCTTGCGGAATGCATTAAGGCTACGAGGCGTGCCTCGTCCAGCTGGTCCAGCGAGTCCTCGCGGGCTCGCTGGTTAGCATCCTCGTCATAGCCTCGAACCCTGGGCGACCCGTATTCTAAGTCCGTGGGGAGGACGGCCTCCGCGCCATGAACTAGGAAAAACGGGGTGAACCCGGTGGCTCTGCTCGGGGTGGTCCTTAGGCTCCACACAACCGCTGGTAGTTCTTGGAGCCATTTTCGCCCGGATCCGTTGAGGCGGTCGAAAGTCTCGGGCTTAAGGCCCCGTAGGATCATGCCGTTGGGACGCTCTACTTGGCGGGTGGTACGTGGGTGTGCCACGGCCCGCCCAATCCGGGCGGATGTGGAACTTGTCGCGGGGAACTCCAAAAACTTCCTGCCTGTGAACTGGGACCCATTGTCTGTGATGATGGAGTTTGGCACTCCAAAGCGGTAGACAATGTCGGTAAAGAATGTTACCGCCTGCTCCGCCCTTAAATTCGCGATGGGGCACACTTCGACCCACTTGGAGAACTTGTCGATCGCGACCAACAAGTGGGTGAAGCCCCCGGGCGCCTTCCGCGGGGGCCCAACGATGTCCAGCCCCCACACGGCGAATGGCCATGTAACGGGGATGGTTTGCAGGGCATGGGCGGGCAAGTTGGACTTGCGGGCGTAGAACTGGCACCCTTCGCAGGTGCGTACGATTTCGCTGGCGTCTGCGACCGCGGTGGGCCAGTAAAAGCCTTGGCGGAACGCATTGCCAACGAGGGTACGAGGCGGCGCGTGATGGCCGCGATCCGGCGTGGATGTCCCGCGGGAGTTCGCGCCCTTCGGGGATGGGCACGCACCGCTGCGAGATACCCGAGGGCGGCACGCTTGTACGGCTCACCATCAACGAGGGCGAAGGTCTTGGCTATCCCGGCGATGCGCCCCTGGCCGCGGCCCGGTCCGCGGGGAGTTCCCCTCGAGCGATCCGGCGATGTATTTTTCGCGCTAGTCCTCTTGGGCGGGGAGCCGGCTCGATGTCCATCGCGTCGGCCTCGTGGGAGCCGTACCCCTCGAGGAGGGGAGAGCACGTACGCCTCGTTCGAGGGGTCCTCGTCCATGGGTTCCGCACCCGCTGGATTCGAGGGAGCCCCCGAGGGTCCGTCGTGACTCGAGGGGTAGGGCTCGAAGACGACCGAGGGTTGAGCGACGTCGCGGGTGAAAACGTTCGGGGGAACGGTGATCCGCCGGACGCAATCTTGGCCGGTTAATGCGCCTCCTCGTTGTACGGCGGGGCACATGGTTGAGCTCGATGCCATAGAACTTGTCCTCGAGGGCTCGCACGGCTTTGCAGTAGGCCTCCATCTTGTCGTCGTGGCAGCTCGCATTCTTCATGACTTGATCGATTACGAGCTGCGAGTCCCCCCGCACGTCGAGGAGTTTGACGCCCAACTCAATGGCGATTTTGAGGCCACGAGAGGAGGGCCTCGTATTCAGCCATATTGTTGGACGCGGGGAAGTGGAGGCGCACTGCGTAGCGCATGTGCTCCCCTAGGGGTGACACGAAGAGCGAGGCCCGCGCCCGCCCTCGTTTTCATCACCGAGCCGTCGAAGAACGAGAGTCCGGCATTCCGCTTGGACTGCGGGGGCGGCAGCTGCGTATCTGTCCACTCAGCGACGAAATCCGCCAGGATTTGCGACTTGATGGCCTTGCGCGGGGCGTAGGCAAGCGTCTCGCCCATCAGCTCCACTGACCACTTGGCGATCCTACCTGCGGCGTCAGGGTTGCGAATGATCTCTCCTAGCGGAAAAGAGGAGACCACCGTGACGGGGTGGGCCTCGAAGTAGTGGCGGAGCTTGCGCCGCGCAAGGACTACCGCGTACGGCAACTGCACGGACCCTCGGGGGGTAGCGCGTCTTCGTGTCTGACAGGACCTCGCTGATGTAGTAGACCGGCCGCTGTACAGGCAAGGCGTGCCCTTCCTCCGTGCGCTCCACGACGATCACGGCGCTGACCACCTGGGTGGTTGCGGCCACGTAGAGCTGCAGGGGTTCGCCATCTTGCGGCGGCGTGAGGATCGGGGCGTGCGTTAGAGACGCCTTCAGCTTGTCGAGCGCATCCTGGGCCTCGGTGGTCCAGGAGAAGCGCTCGTGCTTCTTAAGTAGGCGGTAGAGGGGCAGGCCCTTCTCACCGAGCCGCGAGATGAAGCGGCTCAAGGCGGCGAGGCACCCCCGGCACCTCTCGCACCCCCTTTGAGGTCCCGGATCGGACCCATTCGTTCGAGGGCGGCAACCTTTTCGGGGGTTGGCCTCGATTCCTCGGTCGGGAGACAATGTATCCCGGGGAGCATGCCTCGCGGCACTCCAAAGACACATTTTTCGGGGTTTAATTTGACCCCATTGGCCCGTAGGCAGTTGAACGCGATGCCAAGGTCGCCAACCAGGTCGTCCGCCTTCCTGGTCTTTACGACGATGTCGTCCACGTATGCTTCGACCGTCCGCCCGATGTGATCCCCAAAAACGTGCTGCATGCAACGCTGGTATGTTGCACCCGCGTTTCTGAGGCCAAACGGCATTGTGACGTAGCGAACGTCCCGAAAGGTGTGATGAACGAAGTCGCGAGCCGGTCGGACTCCTTCATCTTTATTTGGTGGTACCGGAGTAAGCATCAAGGAAGCAAAGCAATTCACACCCAGCCGTTGAATCGACGATTTGATCAATGCGTGGCAAAGGAAAAGGAACTTTAGGACATGCTTTTATAAGACTAGTGTAGTCTATACACATCCGCCACTTCCCGGTCTTTTTCTTTACAAGCACGGGGTTTGCTAGCCACGTTGGGTGGAACACCTCCTTGATGAATCCGGCCTCGAGAAGCTTCCGCGGCTCCGCTCCGATTGCCGTCGCCGCTCCTCATCGAAGCGGCGCGGCCCGTTGCTGCACGGCGCGGGCGTTTGGCAGGATGTCAAGGGAGTGCTCGGCGACTTCCCTCGGGATGCCTGGCATATCCGAGGGGCTCCACGCGAAGATGTCGGCGTTGGCGCGGAGGAAGTCGACGAGCACCACTTCCTATTTGGGGTCGAGGGGTGGAGCCGACCCTCAACGCCCGCCCTCGGGGGCTGACGGGTCGAGGGGGACCCCCTTGGTCTGCTCCGCAGCCTCGAAGGTGCCGACGTGCTTGGCGGCGGAGTCGAGGTCTTCGTTGACCATCTTCTCCAACGTGTTCACCGGCGCTTCATCCGGCGCTAGTGCCTCCGCGTGCTCCACGCACTTGACGTCACGGTCAAACGCGTTCTCGGTGGATGAGCCGACGGTGATGACGCCGTTTGGTCCCGCATCTTCATCTTCAAGTAAGTAGAATTGGGGACCGCCATGAATTTGGCGTAACGGGGTCGCCCAAGTATAGCGTGGTAGGCCCCTTTGAACCCCACCACCTCGAAGGTGAGGATCTCCTTGCGGAAGTTCTTCGGGGTGCCAAACCAAGCGGTAGGTCGATCCGCCCAAGGGGCTGGACCCGCTTGCCGGGCGCGATGCGGGTGGAACGGCTTCGTCGCCGGGCCGCACGGGTCCCGGCCCCGATCCCCGAGAAGCGCAACGTATGCGCGTAGAGGATGTTGAGGCGCTGCCTCCGTCCATGAGAACCTTCGAGAACCGGGCGTTCCCGATGATGGGATCGACCACCGGCGGAGTGCGGCCGGGTTGGGGACGCGGTTCGGGTGGTCCTCCCGGCTGAAGGTGATGGCGTCCTCCGACCAATTGAGGAAGGACGGAGGCGCCCTCTCCGCGGCGAGGACCTCGTGCCGCTCCTTCTTGCGCTGGCGGGTCGACATGTCGACGGTTGGCCCCCCAAAGATGAGGAACACATTTTCAACGGCGGGGAAGCCGCCTGCGTCACCATCGCCTCCGTCTTTCTTGGCCTCTCGCCTCCTTCGCGGCGGCACGGCCATAGAATTTCTTGAGCATATCGCACCGCTCAAGGGTGTGGTTCATCGGGGTCTTGTGGTAAGGACATGGCTTTTTCGGCATGTCGTCGAACACCCCGGGCCTCGAGGGGCGGTCGAGGGCCCCGTCGAGCCGGGTCAACGGCAAGGGCCTCGGCATTGCCGCCGTCGCGCCCCGCTCTCGCGCCTCGCGACGTGGCTTCTTCCCCTTCTTGCCCCGCTTGTCGTTGCGGTGGGGCTCCTTGGACTTGCCGCCCTCCGCGGGCGCGTCCTCCGAGCGCTTGCCCTTCTTGCCGTCGAAGATCGCCCCCACGGCCTCTTCTCCCGAGGCAAGGCCGGTGGCGATGTCGAACATCTCGTTGGAGTCCGCGGGCGGGCCGCGTCCCGGCTCCCGCACGAGGTCCCGCACGTGGTGCCCTCGAGGATGGCATGCACGATCTCGGACCGCGCCACGGCGGGGAGCTCCGTGCGGCGCTTGGAGAAGCGTCGTATGAAGTCCCGCGGCGACTCGCCGGGCTCCACGCGTGCGGGAGCGCGAGTCCCGGGAATCCCCGGGCGCACATACGTGCCCCGGAAGTTGCCCACGAACGTGTGGACCGGATCGTCCCGGTTGTGGATTTGGGCCGGCGGGCAAGTGCTCGAGCCATGTCGGGGCCGCGTCGCCGAGATGCGGGGGCAAGTTGCGGATGATGACCTCGTCGCCGGTGGCCCCGCCCGACCGACAAGCCAAGCGGTAGTCGTTAAGCCACACGCGGGGGGTCCGTCTCCCCGTTGTACTCGACGATGGTCGAGGGTTGGCGAAAACGGCGGGGGAACGCCGCCGCGCGGATCTCCCGGGCCGAACACACGGGTGCTCGGGGGCTCGGCGTCGGGGAGCGGTCCTCGGCGCGTCGTAGCGTCCACCCCGTCGAGGGTGGTAGCCCCTCGTCGCTCGTGCGTGCGCCCGCTCGTGCGCCGGCGTTGATGACGTTGCGGGCGTCGCCATCCGGGGCGCCTGCGTGCGTCAAGGAGCCGCTCCTTGGCCGGCGTGCGTCCTTGGTCGGCGGGTCGCCCCGCCGGTCCCCCCCGCGTGCACCAAGGGTTCGCCCCCGGGTGCGGCTTCGTCGTCCCGCGCATCCCCCCGTTGGCGGATGCGCGAGGCCGAGCTCTCGGCCCGCCGGACGGCCGCCCTGCTCGATGAGAGTTTGCACCTCGCGGTGTAGGTCTCGAGCTTCGGGGGTCGAGGGTGCGGCATGGCCCGCGGCGGCGTCGCGGCGGAGATGAGTTTTTGGCTCGCCCGCGGGGGTGCGTCCGCGTTGTCGATGTTGGGGACGGTGTTGATGCGGTCGCGGACCCTGTCGGCCCAACTCCCGTGCGCGTTCGCCGCGCGCGGAGGCTTCCCCTGCCATTGAGGCGCGGAGTAGCCGCACCGTCCGCATTCCTCCGCCGGCTTGGCCTCGAGCTCGCGGGCTTGGGCCAGCCGCGCGTCGGCGTCGGCCCCGGCGAGAGCGCTTGGCCCCGCGGCCGTGGGCGCGTGGCGATCCCCGGGGCGGGGGGTGATCTCCCCGTCTCCGGCGCCCACCGCGCCGGCGGCATTGGGCGGGTCGTTGGTGATGACGGCGTAGCATTCCCGCGCGGGGTCGTAACTCCGTGCGCTGGAGTCGTCGGAGCGGCCGAACCCGGTAGTCCGTAGCGTCGAGGAAACGCCCGAACATGGCGGGTCCGCACGCCGGGAGAAGTCCCATCGTCGCATAGCCGTGGCGGTTGGCGGGCGGCAACGCGTCGAGGGAGCCCGGAGACGACTCGTCGCCCACCGAGGCACGCGGGATCCCTGGCGACGAGGACGTGGCGGCCAGGCGGGACCCTGCGCATCGTGGTGTTGACGTTGTTGTTGTAGGCCGACGTGGCGCCACGCAACCCGATGGGAATGCGCGGGCCGGAGACCGCGCGTTGTCCCGCCGGGCGGTGGCGGTCGTCGTGACGGAGGGCGCGCCGTGTTGAGAGGCGGCGCGCTCGGCTGTCGTCGCTCCGACCGCGCGCGGCGGCGGCGTCGCGGCGTCGACGGACCCGCGGCATCCGTGCTCGCGGGCGTCTACGCCGTGGCGGCGCGTGCGGCGGGGGGCCGGAGCCGACCCGGCTCGGCGCCGCGCGCGGAGTTCCTCACGGTTGGTGAGGCGCATGAGATAGCCGTTCCCCGTGGCCCGAAAGTTCGGGTCCCCAAAGCGAATTTCGAACCCGGGCCGGGAGGGGGTCCGAGCTACCCATGCGGTAGCGTGTACCACGGTACTCGGTGCGGATCACCATGGAGGGAGTTGACGGAACGACCTTAGGCGCTCGATTGCCCCACGGTGGGTGCCAAGCGGTCGGTGCGGAATATGGTCCCGACACTAACCGGTAGAAAGCGCCGTGGTCTATCCCTCAATGGTCGATGCTAAGTAACAAGTGACACGAGTTTTTATCCGGTTCCGGCCGAGGGGGCCGTACGTCCACGAGAGGCGTGCTCGAGGCACTATATTACTTAGCACCGGGGGTGCTCGTAGTGGGGCCGCTACAAGCAAGGCGGGAGAGGAAGCGTGGCTTCCAAGTCCGGAGGAGTGGCCGAAGATATTGTGGGAGAATTGGGGAGTGAGTACGTGGTGCGCGGTGTGTTCTGTCTTGTGTGCTTCTCGGGTCTGTCCCCCCGCGGGTCGGGGGGTTCGCCCCCCCCCTTTTATACATCAAGGGGGAGGCGGATTACATGCGCGCCGCGCTATCTAGCTACGTGGGGAAACACGACGTGCTATGCTCGTAGAGTGGGTGGCCGTCGGACGATCCTTGTAGCGATCCGGCCATGATGGCCTACCTTGTGCCCGAACGGTGGCGGTTCGAGGGTAGAAGGGTGGCGGATGGTGGCGATGTCCTCTCGATGGGCTCGAGGGAGGTGTCGCGTTGGCCCGTACGGGGCACGGGAGTGGGTAAGACGGCGTCCCTCCCCGACGCGCTTCACGTCGTGCGGGGTTGTTGCTGCGGCGCCGGCGTGCGCCCGCACGCGCGGGGACGGCGGCCATGCTTGCGTTACGGTGGCGGGGATGGTGTTCCACCGGCCTAGCGCCTCCACCTAACCCCCCGTAGGGTCACAAGAAAGTGAATCGAGGGTGCGGCCGGCCCCCCTTCGAGGGCTCGGCGCGTTAGCCGTCATGGGGGCGCGCGCGAGGCGTCACGGGACCGACACCGGCCGCGCTGCACAGTCCCTCCCCACGGGGATGGGGATGGGCTCCTCCCTGGGGAGTTGGTGCGGCGGCACCGGGGCGCGAGCCCCGGGCGCATGATGGCGCCGTCCCGCCGGTGTCAGGGCGTTAAATGCCCGTGTACGGGGGCCGGCGCACGCGTGAGGGGCGCCCTCGAGCGTGGCGGACCCCGGTCGAGGGCGGGACGTACCCTCGAGCGAGGCGGAACCCGCTCGAGAGGGAGCGAGCCCTCGAGCGAGGCGGAGCCCGCTCGAGGGAAGTGCGCCCCTCGAACGGGCGGAGCCCGCCCGAGGGGGGCGCGCATCCTCGAGCGAGGCGGAGCCGGGCTCGAGGGGATTCTCTAAGAGGGGCCGCCTTGATGGGCCGTCGGGGTCCCCGCGGCGTGGGCCGTTTCTGCGCAGGATTAGACAAATTGTGTTTTGGCTTTGTTGCGGGTTTTAAGTGAGGATTTCCCCCATTGTTTAAGGGGACCCCTAGGGCTGTCCCCGACAACCTCGCCCGGCGCGACGGGGGTTCGCCGCCTCCGTCATCTCAAAGATGCCGAGCGGCCTCTCCATCGGGGGCACGATCCGCCGGTGGTGGAGGAAGGCGAGGACGGTTGCCGTGTGTTAACACCAAAATTTGGTAAGGAGTCCGACTTGTGGGTCCGGTTCGATAAAGAGTCCGTCCGGTGGAAGGAAGGATATTTTCGAGATATTCGGCAAAGAGATGCGCGGTCGGCTATCCGCTCCGGTTCGGCAAAGGAACAAGAGAGCTGATTTTGCGGGATTGGATGGTGACGTGGCTCAATCAGGGAAGACGAATAGATGGATAGGCGATCGAGCTTAGAGATAAGTTAGGCAACGAATCCATTCGAAGTTGTACTCAACAGGGTATAAATATGACCCCTGAATGTATGTAACACACAATCATTCTTCAATACACACCGGCCTTACGCCAAACCCTAGAGTCCTTTGTCGTGTTGTCGAGTTCTTCGAGAGGGTTCATCGATCCGTCGACCTCCGTGAGTACCGGCAACCTTGTATCATGTCTAGTATCATGCGGTGGATTTAGATCTGATGCAAGTAGTCTTGTTACCATGCTTCGTGTCATGCGGTAGATTCAAGCTTGGTTCAAGAGGGTTTCTTGTTAGATCATGAGTCATGCGGTAGGCTAAGGTCTAGCTTGAAGCTAGTTATCGGCTCTATTGGATTTTGGCAAGATCCGATAGATTCATTAAGTTACCCCGTGTTATCTTGAGTTTTACTTTATGTTTAAATTCATGTAACACACTTTTTCCCAATCTAGATGGGTTTGGATCGGCTCTACCTCTTTTATGATCCTTGTTCGAGTAGATTTCATGTTTTAACACGTGGATCTTGTGCTTTCCGATAGCCGAAACCGAATCGATCTAGGTTGTTACGTGTTGCGGGTTCAAACTTGCTAATGTTCGTATAAATCTTGAAAGAGCCGGGTATCATGCGGTAGATGCAGGTTTTTGGGTTGCTTTGGAGCTAGTCATTCGGTGGATTAGATTCCCAAACCAATCGATAGATTTATTCACGTGGTAATGTTTGTTCCTTCTTCATGGACCCCGAATCGGTTTGTTCGGCCGTATTCGTTATGTTTCTTCACGAGTAGAACACGTGCGTTATCTATGCTTTAAATGATGTATGCTTTTAGCTTTCCATATTTAGATTGTATCATGCGGTGGATAGATTTACTTGTGGAAAGTGGTACGGTTTTTCATGCAAGTTGTATCATGAGGTGGATAGATTTGTCTGATATCGTACCCGACGGGTTTTTAAAGTAACTAGACATGCGGTAGACTAGTGCTTTGGATCTATGCATACTTGTTTAATACGTAATCATGTCCGTGCTTTACTTTATTTATTTATTTAATGCTAATCTTCATGGGGATCGGTCACGGCCTCGTGCGCATGCATCCTTGTTCAAACAAAGACCGATCGCTGTCATGCTTACGTCATCCATTCAGCAGTGTTACTTTTTCCCCTTTGCGAGTTCCCGAATGGTTGTAGTTCGTTGGCAGATAGCTCTCTATAGCTATGTGTCATCTCATTTGGCTTCTTAGTCGTAAATATGGAACTGTCTGGTACCACCCGGCAAGTTCCAAGCTTTGGTATTTAACTGCTTTGTCTTTTGTTAATTTTCAGGAAAAAATTGACTGGCACGTCTTTCGCTCTTTGCGCGTGTGAAGCCAGCTTTGTTCGGCTTGCTGTGTGTTTGGCGTTGAGAGCACTTTTCGCGTCAACACACTTTTTGGCACGCCCGGTGGGACCACAGCCGAATAGATTCAAGATGCCTGAAATCGGAGACCTCATGGATGTCAACCTTGAAGATCTCTCTCCCGAGCAACGGCAGAAGAACTCCGGATGTCATGGACTAGTTTCGGCAGAAATGTCCGCTCGTCGTTCAAGAAGAATAGAAGCGGCGTCCCGTATCCGAAGAACGAGATGCCCGGGGTGTTGCTACCGGGGAGAGCGATACCACGGCTCGGCGGAGAAAAAGAGGAGTGCATGCGAGTATTCCAAGAATCAGCAGATTACATGCTTAGCAAGCACAACAAAGCTTTCCTCGGTGCGCTTCAGCAGATGATGGTGGCCGTCTTCGGCCCGTGCATGGAACAAGCGTTCGGCAAGGCACCCATCCGGGGGGCACCGTGAGCCGGGCGAATCGAGCTCTCAACCGCCGTTACGGAGCCGCCCACGGCAGCCTCCTCCTCAGAGCTCTGGAAGTCAAGCGTTCCGGCCTCCTCCGCGAGGCACTAGGGGGCGGCCGGTTCGGCTCCCGTTACAAGCTTCGGGGAGGTCGGCCCGCCCGCCGCCACCACGAGCAAAGCACGGGTCGGCCCCGTGCAACGGCCCGAATCCGTACAAGCCTACGTATGGAGACCTAGCGTTCGGCCTCGTCCGGGGCCCCACTTGATCCCGGTCGCGGGGGATTGCTCCGACGACCAACCGGGCCGGAGAGGAACTTGTACGGCGGAGGTTATCATGAGGTGGGAAACTACCGAGCGTTTGACGCCTTCCCACACCCGGGATACGCACCGGTGCGGGGGCGCACAAGAGGATGACGCCCTCGCGCGGAAGATGGCCGAATTGATGCAAAATCGGTTCGGCCTCAAGCCAAAAATGCAAGGACCCGCCTATAGGCCGCCGTTTCCCGTAATGGCACTACAATGTGCTCTTGCCGCCAAGGGTGAAGCCGCCAACGGAGTTCACGAAATTTTCGGGGCAAGACGACATGAGCACCGGTCGAGCACATCGCCCGTTACCTCATGCGGCTCGGGGAGTGCTCGGCCGAGGAGACATTCGGGGTCCGCTACTTCCCCGCATCACTGACAGGTCCAGCGTTCCAGTGGTTCTCGTCCCTGCCTCCTGAATCAGTTGCCAGATGGAAGGACTTAGAGCGGAAATTCCACGCTCATTATTTCGGTGGCGGGCTCGGAGAAGAAGTTGATCGACCTCGCCACCCTGAAGCAAAGGCACAGCGAAACGCCGCTGGAATTTCTTAGAAGATTCAGGGAAGTCAAAGGCATGTGCTTCTCGCTTAACTTGCCGGATGACCAGCTGGCTGATATGGCCGTCACCGAGATGCTGCCGGCCGTGCGCGAGAAGTTGTTTGGGATGGAATTTGAGAATCTGGGCCAGCTATCGCAGAAGCTATCGCTGATGAGCAATCAGGCTTATGGCTTTAAGAAGGACGCCAAATTTGGCAAGCAGCACGACGTCGCTGACGTCTACAACCAGTTCTTGGACAAGGCCGATCCGTTCGAGGATCTCCGATGATGAATTGGATGTAGCCACAGCGAGAGATCATGTGGGGGAAGGAGCCTTTGACAATGAATCGCCGGGTCAAGCGTACCAAGGGTACTTATGATTTTGACATCACGAAGGCCGATAAATTGTTCGAGCTCCTAGTGAAAGAAGGCCGAATCAAGTCGCCACGAGGGGCATTCCATGCTTCGGCCCGATGGAGTTAAAGCAAAACGTTACTGTGGCTTCCATGACAGGGATTCACACTCCATCAATGATTGCAGGGTCTTCAGGATGAAGATCCAGAAGGCCATCCAGGAGGGTCACCTTAAGTTCGACAACAAAATGAAGCTGGATGGCCACCCCTTTCCTCAGAACATGGTGGGCTTTTCTCTCGTTAATGTGATAACGGCCGAGGAGAAGGGAAAAGTCAAGGTCTTGACCTCGGCAGGAGTCTAGACAAGGTGGAGCAAGGTGGACCCGGAGCGCCAAGTGACTCGGGAACGGGTGCAAGGTGACGCCCCCGCATTCTTAAGAGTCACATCGAAATTGGGGAATCATCCGGAGCTAAGCCCGGGGTGACATCGCACATCCTCCTCAACAAATGGCGGCGCCGAGATAGAGAAAGAGCATTACCGAAGCGGCGCTACGAGGAGGAGCAACGCGAGCCGAAGAAGAGGCACGCGAAGGGACCGGGAGCAAGACACGCACGAAGCAGGAGCGCGCACACCGGGGATGCGCCTTCTTCGTGCATTGCCGGGAATGAGGGTTTAAAGCCGCCCACGTTGAAGAACCGTCCCGAATGCGGTGACGGGTATGTTGAGTACGGGCGAGAAATCGCCAATCGCCGATCCGTCCACGAGAGAATTGGAAGGATCCACCCTAACGGGGATCGGCGCCAAAAAATTGAAGTCATCGATCATCCCGGGAAGCGCCAAGCCGATCTCGGGTGGGCCGATCAAGAAGAGGACGAGGATGACTACATCGACGAAGGGGCGGTGGTGCCCGCCCGACCTACGCAAGAGTCGAAGAGACGGGTCCGGCGCTTGAGGAACCGTGAACCGAAGCTGGGCCGGGATCCGGACGAAGCGGGTGTGGCGCCCCAAAGACCAACCGAGGGATCGAAGCGTTCGGCTCCAGCATGCATGGTATACTTTCTCGCCGAACGAGTTCATGGCTCCTGGCTAACCGGGTTATGTAGGAGGAAGCTTCCTTCGATGATGAGCAAACCGAGGGGATGATGGCACAAGCGGGTGCCGGCCAAGCGAGTGCCATCTTCGACAAGCCGGCCAAGAATTGTCATATGAGGCCGCCGTACTTGAGGGGGATACGTCAATGGCAAGCCATTGACCAAGATGTTCGTCGACGGGGGAGCGGCGGTCAACGTAATGCCGTACACCACCTTCGGTGAAGCTTGGCATGGGCCCGAGCGATTTGACGCCTACAAGCATCATCTTGAATGATTTCGCCGGAACCCCTCGGACACCAAGGGATGCGCTCACGTGGACTCGATGATCGGGTCCAAGACGCCGCTCACCACCTTCTTTGTCATCGAAGGCAAAGGAGCCTACAACCCGCCGCTTGGGTGGGACTCGGATTCATGCTAATCGTTGCGTCCCATCCACTATGCATCAACGCCTTATCCGGTGGGTGGACGATGAGATCGAGGTCGTCCCGCGGATGACTCCGTGAGCGTGGCAAACATGGAACCGGCCTTTCCGGGAATACCAAGGCATCGATTGTTTCTCGGGGAAAGAGCGGGGAGAAGGTCCGTTGAACCCGTCGGCGGTGATCAACGGCACCGATTCAAGCGATCGGCTCTTATAGCAATTTTTAATGGAGAACCCCGTAGATGGCACCGATGGCAAGTTAGGGCGAGGATTCATGTCGGCCGATAAACCGGAAGAAGTTGACATTGGAAGCGGTGATAAGCCAAGGCCGACGTTCATCGGTGCAAATTTGCGGCCCGGACTTCGGGGGGGGAATTTGATTGAGCTTCTCAAAGAATACAAGGATTGCTTCGCCTGGGATTATTCGGAGATGCCTGGATTGGATCGTTCCATCGTCGAGCATCGGTTGCCAATCAAGCCTGGTTTCAAACCATATAAGCAACCACCCCGGAAAATCTACATGGATGAGGTATTGGCCGATGTGAAGAAGGAAGTTGAAAGATTACTTGATGCAAACTTCATTCGGCCATGCAGATATGCAGAGTGGATTTCTAATATCGTCCCGTGTACAAGAAGAGTGGAAAAATGAGGGTTTGCATAGATTTCGGGGACCGAACGGAGCTACTCCGATGGATGGATACCCGATGCCTATTGCCGATTTGTTGATTGACGCCGCCGCCGGACATAAGGTGATTAGTTTCATGGATGGCAATGCGGGATACAATCAGATCTTTATGGCAATAGAAGACATATCAAAGACGGCCTTTAGATGTCCTGGTCATATAGGCCTGTTCGAGTGGATAGTCATGACATTTGGGTTGAAAAATGCCGGTGCAACCTATCAACGGGCCATGAATTACATTTTTCATGAGTTGATCGGCAAGATTGTGGAGATCTACATTGATGACGTGGTGATCAAATCCCTAAGTCATGACACCCATTTGGAAGACGTGAAGAAGACCTTAGAGTGCACCGGAAACACGGTTTGAAGATGAATCCAAACAAGTGCGCTTTTGGGGTATCAGCTGGAGAGTTCCTGGGGTTTTTGGTCCACGAAGGGGGAATTGAAGTTGGCAAGAAGGGCATGAAGGCCATTGATGAAGTTGTTCCTCCAACTAACCTCAAGGAATTGCAATCGCTGCTCGGCAAGATCAACTTCGTGAGAAGATTCATTTCAAATTTATCACAGAAGGTCTTGCCGTTCTCTCCATTACTGAAGCTGAAGAAAGATCAGAAGTTCACATGGGGCGACGAACAACAAAAGGCTTTTGATGAGATCAAGCAGTACATGAAGGAGCCGCCGGTGTTGGTTCCTCCTCGGCTAAACAAGCCTTTCAAGTTGTACATGGCGGCCGATACCCAAACCATTGGATCGGCCCTTATTCAAGAATTTGAAGGAAAGGAGTGGGTAGTAGCTTATCTTAGCCGAAAACTACTTGATCCCGAAACCGAGTATTCGGTACAGAGAAACCGTGCCATTGCGTGTACTACTCGTGTACAAAGTTTCGGCACTACCGTTGAATGCCGAATGCATCGTATATTCCAAGTTTGATGTGATAAAACATATGTTATCTATGCCAATTTTGAACGGCCGGATTGGCAAGTGGATTTTAGCTTTATCAGAGTTCGAGTTGAAGTTCGAATCGGCAAAAGCCATCAAAGGTCAGGTCATTGCCGATTTTATAACTGAACATCGTGATCCGTCAATTGATCTGCTTGAGATTACCCCTTGGGCTTTATTTTTTGATGGATCATCGTGTGGTAAAGGTGGGGGAGTAGGGATCCTACTGATTTCGCCCAGAGGTGAGATGTTTGAATTTGCCATCCCTATACAACCCACTGTCACAAATAACCAGGCTGAGTACGAGGCATTACTTCGAGGGGCTTCAATATTTGAGAGAAGTTGGGGCCGTTTCGATTGAAGTCTATGGAGATTCGAGTTGGTAATCAAGCAATTGAACGGCCAATACGAGTGCAAAAGTGAAGCGCCGAGGAGTTACTACGAAGAATGCGGGGAAATCTTGAAGAGCTTCCCATTGGTAACTCTACAAAGACATTTCTAGAGAACATAACGAGGAAGCAAACAAGCCGGCTCGCAGCGCCTCCGGTTACAAAGAGAGTCAAGAAGCGTTTTTTGCGAAGTGTGTGCACTAGGGGCGGATCTTGCGAGAAGATGATTGGAGGAAAGAGATCGTTGATTACTTGAAGGATCCATCCCGAAGGTCTCTAGGAAGCTAAGGTACAAGGCCATAAAGTTCGTTCTTCCGGGATGATAACTTATTCTATAAGTCGTTAGATGGGGTATTACTACGATGCCGGGTCCGAAGAAGCCAAGAACATGATGAGCGAAGTGCACGATGGGATATTTGGAGCACACCAATCGGCCTACCGTATGAAGTGGGTTATTAGACAAGCTGGATGCTTTTGGTCGACGATATTAGAGGACCGCTTTGAGTATTACAAGGGATGTCGGGATTGCCAAAGGTTTGGGAATATTCAAAGAGTCCCCCGCATCAGCATTGAATCCCATCATCAAGCCATGGCCATTCAGGGGCTGGGGTATAGACTTGATTGGCCAAATTAATCCACCATCTAGCAAGGGGCATAAGTTCATGCTTTTGGCTACAGATTATTTCACTAAATGGGTTGAGGCGATCCCACTGAAGAAGGTGACGTCAAAAAACATGATTGAATTCATCAAGGAGCACATCATCTATCGATTTGGAATCCCTCAGACAATTACCACTGATCAAGGGGCACAATTCGTGTCACTGGAGTTCAGAGAATTTGCCGAAAGCATGGGAATCAAATTGTTTAATTCTTCTCCCTATTATGCCCAGGCTAATGGTCAAGCAGAGGCTTCTAATAAGATCATGATCAAGTTGATACAGAAGAAGATCGACCAGAAGCCAAGAAGGTGGCATTCGGTACTCAGTGAGGCACTGTGGGCTTACCGGATGGCCCCCCATGGAGCTACAAAGACTTCTCCTTACGAGTTGGTTTACGGGCATCACGCAATTCTGCCTTGGGAGATGCAATCAGATTCAAGGAGAGTGGTGCTACAAAAGGAGTTGAGCTCCAAGGATTACAGTGGCCTAATGATGGATGAGCTAGAAGATTTACATATGATCCGTCTTAGGGCCCACGGAAAACATCGAGAAAAACAAGCGCGGGTTGCCAAGTACTACAATAAGAAGGTAAAAGTAAGGCAATTTGCGAAGGCGATCTAGTATGGAAAGCGTTATTGCCGATTGGAACTAAATACGATGAATTCGGCAAATGGTCCCCTAGCGGGAAGGACCTTTTCGTGTGGTCGGATGCGTCCCCGGTAATGCATATATATTGAAAACTTTGCTAGGAGAAGAATTTTCTGCTGCAATAAATGGAAGATATCTGAAGAAATATTATCCTAGCATTGAGATCGATCGATGATTACACACATCTGACACGGAGATAGCCGGCGCTCAAGAATGAGGCCGCCTTCGGAACAAAAAAATCCATGAACGGGAGAAATGGCCAGTGCCTAGATGCATTGCCCTTAGCACAAAAACTACATTACAAGCTGCTTCTTGCGGGATTACATCGAACAACCCTGGTGGTCGGATCTCCGAAGAGGTGGGAAGCGAAGGCGTGGAGAAAGAAGCGAAAGTATGATTCGATCTTTTCTTTACTTCTTCGGCGTTCCCTCTTCGGTTGTTCCCAGACCACCGTGACGGCAACTTGGAACGCATGGGGGTGACCATGGTTGGCGGCCTCTACCAAGCTATCCCGGGCCGTCTTCGGGGTTGTTGTACTGTCGGAGACATCGAAGCGGAGGAATCAAGGTTAGGGGCAAGAAATCCAAGTGCAAGCACGAGGTCAAGAAGGAGTCAAAGGTGGGATGAGCTATGGTTGTGGGCATGAAAGGACATGTGTAGATAGTAGGACTACACACATATTGGAAGACCCTGCTGCTGTGCATACTCTCTTTGATTTCCTCCCTAGGCTTAAGGAATTCATGCAGAAATAGCCTTGGGGGCATCTGTCCACATCCAATTTGCCTGGCCATTACATTGGGCCGATAATATTCATAAGTGCTAGCACTCGGCCTTCCTCCATTGAACTCGGCCGGCGGTATGCATGGGCGGATTATGATGTTGAGAATCTCTAAGAATCTCCCATCTTGACGGCGGGCTCAAAGGAAAATTCAACGGGGAAAGTCAAGGTGTCGGTGTCCGGATAAGGAAGCCGGAGAGGATTGGGGAAACCTTTGAAGAATAACTCGAAGAGGGCCGATGTCCCGCCGAACAAGAACAGATTGAAGCCGCTTGTCCATAATTACGGCATCCTCTGGTAGATTGGGGATCCCCTTTAGGGTGATTGGATAAGGGGAAGAACCTGGAGTTCAAATCGACACCAATGATCTGATGCATGTGGAGCTGCAGCCACATTTGAACAAACCACCAAGGGCCGTTGACACATGCTATCCTTTGGCTGGTATACATCTGGGTGACAGTCTGGTGAAGCATATGGTATACGCTGCCCAAGAAGAATTTTCCTAGGGGGAGGCGGTTGCCACTGGCCAAATGAGACGCCATTGCGATGTGGTTCAGGGTAGGCTCATTGGCTTTACCACAGAAGACAAATCTGCACAGCCACATATTCAGAAATGCCCTGTATTCAACAGCACCAAGGGGATTGTCTTTCATGTGTTTCAAGATGTAATTCTTGTATCCATTCCCTGGCTTCACCCCTGTTTGTCGTGAGGAATTTTTGAAGTTCCAGGGCTGAACAGACCCCGTGATATCAAGGCCGGTGATCATATATACATCGGCCAAGGTGGGAGACATTGGGCCGTGGCCAAAAAGGAAGGCGTTGACGCCATTTGACCAGAAGTGGCAGGCTGCTATCAGGAGGTCTTCATTCTTGGGGGTCTCAGCCACGGATAACTCCAAGCACTGGGCAATACGGAGGGTATCCGGGTTGGTCAATCCATTCTTGTCCGCAAGAATCCTCCGATACCAAGTTTTCCGACTGCAATTGGAGGTAAAGGCCAGTTCTTGAAAGCGTCTTGCCACTGAGGCGGTGGAGACAGAGCTGCTTTGAAGGGGATTCTCCGAGATTCGAATTTCGCGATGAAATCTCGAGGGTCAGAGTTCCCCACAGGACCAAGATAATAAGACCTCGAATTGGCCTCGGTACGAATCAAAAGCTCAGTAGAGGGCTCCTGGAAGAAAAGCGGAAAAGGAAATCTCAGGTAAAATTGAAAACCTAAATGCCGAACGAGGCTTACGGGGGGATGAATTTACCCGAGCATCTTGGTTCGAGCGCCATTGGAGGTTTGAGCTCGGAACGAGGGGATCTAGGGTTGGATCCGGATGAAGATTCCGGCGGATTGCGAAGAACGGTGTTGACGATTTGATTTGAAGTATTCGTGGTCGAGTCAATTGTGGAACAAAATTACTTTTATCCCACAATTGAAGGGGCATGTGTTAACACCAAAATTTGGTAAGGAGTCGACTTGTGGGTCCAGTTCGATAAATAGTCCGTCCGGTGGAAGGAAGGATATTTTTAGAGATATTCGGCAAAGAGATCCGCGGTCGGCTATCCGCTCGGTTCGACGAAAGGAACAAGTAGAGCTGATTTTGCGGGATTGGACGGTGACGTGGCTCAATTAGGGGAAGACGAATAGATGGATAGGCGATCGAGCTTAGAGATAAGTTAGGCAACGAATCCATTCGAAGTTGTACTCAACAGGGTATAAATATGACCCCTGAATGTATGTAACACACAATCATTCTTCAATACACACCGGCCTTACGCCAAACCCTAGAGTCCTTTGTCGTGTTGTCGAGTTCTTCGAGAGGGTTCATCGATCCGTCGACCTCCGTGAGTACCCGCAACCTTGTATCATGTCTAGTATCATGCGGTGGATTTAGATCTGATGCAAGTAGTCTTGTTACCATGCTTCGTGTCATGCGGTAGATTCAAGCTTGGTTCAAGAGGGTTTCTTGTTAGATCATGAGTCATGCGGTAGGCTAAGGTCTAGCTTGAAGCTAGTTATCGGCTCTATTGGATTTTGGCAAGATCCGATAGATTCATTAAGTTACCCCGTGTTATCTTGAGTTTTACTTTATGTTTTAATTCATGTAACACACCTTTGCCCAATCTAGATGGGTTTGGATCGGCTCTACCTCTTTTATGATCCTTGTTCGAGTAGATTTCATGTTTTAACACGTGGATCTTGTGCTTTCCGATAGCCGAAACCGAATCGATCTAGGTTGTTACGTGTTGCGGGTTCAAACTTGCTAATGTTCGTATAAATCTTGAAAGAGCGGGTATCATGCGGTAGATGCGGAGTTTTGGGTTGCTTTGGAGCTAGTCATCAGGTGGATTAGATTCCCAAACCAATCGATAGATTTATTCACGTGGTAATGTTTGTTCCTTCTTCATGGACCCCGAATCGGCTGTTCAGCCGTATTCGGTTATGTTTCTTCATGAGTAAAACACGTGTGTTATCTATGCTTTAAATGATTTATGCTTTTAGCTTTCCATATTTAGATTGTATCATGCAGTGGATAGATCTATTTGTGGAAAGTGGTACGGTTTTTCATGCAAGTTGTATCATGCGGTGGATAGATTTGTTTGATATCGTGCCTGACGGGTTTTTTAAGTAACTAGACATGCGGTAGACTAGTGCTTTGGATCTATGCATACTTGTTTAATACATAATCATGTCCGTGCTTTACTTTATTTATTTATTTAATGCTAATCTTCATGGGGATCGGTCATGGCCTCGTGCGTATGCATTCTTGTTCAAACAAAGACCGATCGTTGTCATGCTTACGTCATCCATTCGGCAATGTTACTTTTTCCCCTATGCGGTCTCCCGAATGGTTGTAGTTCGTTGGCAGATAGCTTTATATAGCTATGTGTCATCTCATTTGGCTTCTTAGCCGTAAATATGGGCATCCGGTACCACCCGGCAAGTTCCAAGCTTTGGTATCTAATCGCTTTGTCTTTTGTTAATTTTCGGGAAAAATTGACCGGCACGTCTTTCGCTCTTTGCGTGTGTGAAGCCGCCTTTGTTCGGCTTCTTTGTGTGTTTGGCGTTGAGTGCACTTTTCGCGTCAACACCGCGGTCGGCCCGTGCGCCGCGCGGGCTCCTCGGCGCGGCCGAGCGGAGTCCGGCCCGCCTCCGTGCTTCGGACCGTGGACACCCAGTGGCTCCGGGAGTCGGGCCTCTCCCGGAGCACCAGGCCGGTGTAAGGGGGGAGGCTGGGCTCGGCGTTGCGAAGGTAGAACCACCCCCGCTCCCAGCCGGCGTTGTTGCTCGTCATGGTACAAGGGATGTAGTCGTCCTTGTACCGCACCCGCAAGGTGTCGGTGCGGAATATGGTCCCGACACTAACCGGTAGATAACGCCTAGGTCTATCCCTCGATGGTCGATGCCAAGCAACAAATGACACAAGGATTATCCTGGTTCCCGCCGAGGGGGCCGTACGTCCGGCGGTGGCGTGCTCGTGGCACTATATTGCTCGGCACCGGGGTGCTTGTAGTGGGGCAAATACAAGCGAGGTGGGAGAGGAAGCGTGGCTTCCAAGTCCCCGGTGAGTGGGCCGGAGACGTTATGGGAGAATAAGAGAGTGAGTGCACAATGCGCTGTGTTCCTCTGGGTTCGTCCGAACTCCCCCCGCGGCCGGGGGCTCGCCTCCCCTTTTTATAGGCCAAGGGGGCGGCGAGTTACATGCACGCCGCGCTGCCTAGCTACGTGTGGGAGCGCGTCGTGCTACGGTGTAGAATGGGCGGTCGTCCGGTCGATCTTCGGCGCGATCCGGCCATGATGGCCTACCTTGTACCCGAGCCGGTGGCGGTTCGAGGGTAGGAGGCGGCAAATGGCGATGGCGTTCTCTCGATAGGCTTCGAGGGAGGTGCGACGACGACCGGTACGGGGGTACGGGGAGCGGGCGAACGGCGTTCCTTCCCAATGAGCCCTGCGGTGGTGGAGTGGTTGCTGCGGTGTTCGGGCGTGCGCCGCGGAGTCGGGGCGTGCGCCCCGCACGCGTGGGTACGGCGGCCGCGCCGCGCGGTGGCCGGGATGGCCTCCCACCGGCCTAGCGCCCCTCACCTAACTCCGCAAGGTCACGGGGAAGTGAAATCGAGGGTGCGCCGGCCCCCTTTCGAGGGTCGGGCGCGTTAGTCGTACGGCGGCGTGCGCACGGTGTCACGGGACGACACCGGCCGTACCGCACGGTCCATCCCACGGTGGCGGGGATGGGCTCCTTCCCCGGGGAGTTGGTGCGGCGGCACGGGGCGTGAGCCCGGGCGCATGATGGCGCGCGTCCCGCGGTGTCGGTGGCGTTAAATGCCCAAGTACGGGGCCGGCGCACGCGTGCGGGGGCGCCCGTGATCGTGGTGGGCCCCGGCCGAGGGCGGGGCGGACCCTCGAGCGAGACGGGACTCGCTCGAGGGGGGGGGAGCGCGCCCTCGAGCGGGGCGGGACCGCTCGAGGGAAGGGCCGCCCCTCGGCGGGGCGGCACCGTTCGAGGAGGGAGTTGCCCCTCGAACGGGGCGGAGCCCGTTCGAGGAGGGGAGCATGCCCTCGGGCGAGGCGGAGCACCGCTCGAGGGATCTTCCTAGGCGGGCCGCCTTGGTGGGCCTCCGGAGTCTGCTGCATGGGCCGTGTCTGCGGGGGTTAGTTTCTGCATGGTTAGGCTTAGCTTATATTGATGCGGGAATTTAAGTAGGGGTTCCCCCCTTGTTTGAGGGGACCCCTAGGGCGGTCCCCGACGGTAGCCCCCCGAGCATCTGCGGGTTTGCCTTTGAGGCTCCCGCAGATGCTGGAACCTACTGATAGGACGTTCTTCCCTCCTTGTTTGCGAACGCTTTCGGGGGGGGCCGCGCTAGCGGACCCGCGGGTCTAGCCCCGAAGCCTGCGGGGAGTGTGGATTCTCCCTGCAGGGGTTAACCGCGAGCAATTCGGTCAGAAAGGCGTGGCACATATGCCAACCGGCATCGGCGGTGTTTCAGCCGGCATCGGGGGTGGCACGCTCCCCTGTCTCTGTCTCGGGCGGGTGCAATTCCAAGGAGGTGTAGCCGTGCGTCAAGCCCCCGAGCCTTGGCCTGTTCGAGGCGATCGGGTCGAGCCTGACGACTTGTTTTTTTTATCGCGCCCTCGCCGTCCCTCCGCGGGTCGGGGAGGTGAGGTTTCCACGACTCCCATCGAGCGGGTCGCGAATCGCGGATTCCTCTTCGAGCCGCTAGCGGGTAGTTCAAGTGGACGTCCATGCCCCGTTCGATAAGGGTAGGCCGCGCGGTCGGAGACACGTCCATGGAAGCGCTTGCGTGGGTTTGCTAGGTGGGGCTCGGTCCCGTTCGCTAGGGACCGAGGGCGCGGAAGCTCTCCCTCGGTGGGATCCCCCCGCTAGGCTGCCCTCGCCGGCTCTCGAACACGACATGTGGGGCACCCTCGAGCCGACGGGCTCGAGGAACGGCTCGAATGCGCGTGCCCTCGTCGTCCCTAACTGCGAGATGCGGGGCGCCCGTTCGAACCCGTCGAGGGTCGGGCTTCGAACCCCCGATCGGTAAGGCCGTGCGGGGGCGTGCATGGACGGCTCCGTCTTTTCACGTTTGCGGCCGTCGAGGGGTCCGGGCGTGCCGATCCTCGAGGTGCTTGTTGGCGGCGTGGCGCGGTATGAGTGCTTTCGGTGTCGCTCTATTTCAAGCGTGACACGGGCGATCCTCTTACGCGTGTGCCTTCTTTCGGAGGGTTGACATCGTCTCGAGTTGGGGGTCATGCCGCTCGAGGGTCCAATCGTGGCATGGGTGCCCGCGGTTGTTGACGGTTAATAGTTGTATCAAAGTTCGTTTGTGACTTGCAAGCGGACAAGTCTCCCGTCGTAGTCAAGGGACCCTTCTTCCCTCGAGTGGTGAACCCAAGGTATCGAATCCGTGGAACAATGTGCAACGCAAGGATTCAATCTAGTAAAGCAAGGTAAGCTATCTTATGAAGACAAGTTGCATCTAATCTACTAACTCATAAAGAAAACGAATCTAATCTAATCTACTAAAGAGGTAGCAAGAGAAAGCAAGAGATAACCAATCTAGAGAATCTAGATCATGCTTATGTTGTAGCTCCAAACAAGATAGATGAAGATAGCAAAGCGAATCTCATTAAAAGCATCTTTAAATCGTGGCCTTCCCATCCGACTCCGAAAACATCCGCCTTTCGAGACCCCCGTTCGTCACAACGTATCCCTATTCATGCGGGGAGCTTAGGGCGAGTTCGATAGAACAAGTTGAAATCACTTGGCCGGTCCGGTATGCACCTCTAGCCACCGCGGCTACAAGAGCACCCTATGTAATCTAGCTATAGACTAGATCGTAGAAGAAGCAAAACCAAGAAGAAATCAAAATCATCGAGAAAGCACTTAATCGCTAGAAATCGGATTCACTTACAAACTTCACCATGAATGATTACATGAACAAGATCACCACCGGGGCCCTCCCTCGATCTTGATCCTCGCTCCGGAGCTCCGACGTGGTCTTCCATGCAAGGTTCCCACGTCGGCCAGGGAAACCCTAGACAACTAGCACGACCCTCATCTTCAAGTTGGTGTCCCTCAAGCTTCTCTGCTCCTCGGCGGCGGAATACGACTTCTTCTCTGCGTGGCTCTCGGTCAGGGGGCTATTTATAGCCTGAGAAGCAATTAGGTCAAAGGACGACGAATTTGGGCCCTAAATGGGCCTGGGCCGACCGGACTGGGCCGGCCGGCCTGGGCCCATTTAGGCCCAGCCCGCGGGCTCCTTTGCCGAGGTCGGTTCCCTTGCTTCCTGGATGCTTCCCCCTTCTGCATGCGGGTCCATGTCGTCGGTTTCTCTCCGAATTGGACTCAACTCCTTGTCTTGGAAGATTCGAGCACTTTTACGGTCGGGTCCCCGGAGTATGTCGTCTTCTCGGATCAAGTCCCCGGCTTCTTGGAGTTAATTTTACTTAATTGCATGACTTGTTCAGGGCTTCAAAGTCTTGTCATGAGGTGCTTGATGAACTTACCCCGAAAGTCTTGCATTCAACACTAAATCCCCGCATAAACATTAAACTCCAAAAACGACATGCACATGTGAACTTGTTATACCACGGGGGTTAGTACTAATGGATAAGGTATAAAATTCATGCCAACACCGAAGGTAAACTCATGGCTAGGTTGACGGATTTTCACCGTCAACATCTCCCCCATGCTTAAACCTTGCTCGTCCTCGAGTAAGCCTTCGATGGATATCATCATTGCTAAACAATGTTTAAACTTTGCATTTGATCATACATGAGAAAACATAATGCTCTCAAAAGTTTAATTCGTTAAAGTTCCATAATGTACTAGCCTTCACCTCTACGGAGGGTAGATTCTTATTAAGCTTATCCCACAAGTATTAACATGCTCACAAAGTTTTAAATAGATCTCGGAATTTTTGAAATGAAGAACGAGATAAGAAAAGCTAAACCAAATTCACAAATTTAAATCATCTCATGTATTGCTCATGAACTCTCATCTCACTTGTCTCTCAAGCCTATATATTCTACTCCTTTCCCTCTCATATATATGTGGCGAGGCTTTTATATGGAGCTTTGGGAAAGTTTAGTCCTAACAAGATTTTATAAATGAGGTGTTGTCAAAACAAGACAAGCTTCTCATGGTCTTACCGAGACTCGTCAAAAAGGTCATTGGAAAATAATGTTAAATCAAGGAGGGGAAAGAGAAAAATACACACACTTTTAGATAGGTGGACATGTGCAAATGGCAGAGAGTGATCCCGAGGCACAAAAGAAGTCCTCGTTATCGGATTGCACATGGTTGGAAAATGAGAATGGATCTTTTTATCTTGAAGCCTTGAATGCACTCTTAGAGAACCGGGGAGTTCATTTTACGCACAAATATATTTTTTTTTTCTTCTCTTTCTTATATTTCTCATTCTTTTCTTTCTTTCTTTCTTATATATATATATTTTTTTCTTTCTTCACCTTGGAAGTCATGTACATCGCCGAATTTTTTTTTTTTTTCTTTCATCATTATATATTTTTTTTTTAAAATACTCCCTTTTGAACTCTAAGGCAGCACCGTACCTACCTCCTCCCCCATGCTTAGACGTTGCTCGTCCTCGAGCAAAGAGGCGAAAAATAAGGTAGGTACCGGAGATATTTTCCTTGGAGAGATACTTGAAATCTTCAACGTTGGCACCGTCTTGCGATCTTCCTTGAATTGATGATCCATCCTCAATGATAGGTTGTGGTCAAGGAGGTAGTCACAAAAAGATGATATTTGGTTTAAGGGTGGATATCCGGCGAAGTTTGTGAGATCACCGATGCGGGGATACACAATGCACGGATAAAAGGCTAGCAAAAAGATAGATACGCAAAAACGGAATGACCAGCTTCTTAGTCTCGGGCCAGAGAAATCATGGCCTGCAATAACGCACTCAAAAATAAATCTTGTACACTAAGGTTTATGCACTCAAATATATATAAGGCTTTGGATAGGTAGAGCAACACACAAGTGATATTTGTGACAAGGTTAGCAATATTTTTGAGCATAAAAGACATCTTCAATCTATTCATAACTTGAGAGCACATAAAACACTATGGGTCTTTATTTTAATCATAACCTCCGCTGAAAATTAAGCTAGTATTTAAATAAATTCAGATCTGTATTTTTAAGAGAGCACTAGGTTAAACATGCATAAATCAATTACAAAGATAAACAAAGCGGCAATTATAATCATATATCATCATGGCACAAACTTTGTAACTTTACCAAGGGTAAAAACTTGGTGGTGACGTTATTCATGATGAAAATAAAAACTAAGATACACACTGAAAATTAAACTAAAAACTGAAAATTAAAGCAAAGCTGAAAATACTACGCAAACATAGGTACAGACAAGCTGAAAATTAAAGAAAAAGGGGGTAAAGGAAAGATAACTAAAGCTCCTCCTTTCTCTAATCTTCCGCCGGTGGTTGATATTGAAAGTCTTGGTTGTTGTACCCTTACTTGTAATAGGAATGCACCACTCCTCCTATGAATTGTCTGACGGTGCTAGGTGAAGGTGTCCTAGCACATAAGCGACGTTTGCATTTCCTTCACCCATTTAGTTGGCATTGGTTTGGATGGCTGCAATAATTTGCATGTTCCTTGCAGCGTATCCTCCAATGGTGGCTCCATTTTGTTGTGGTTGAGGAAGGTGTGCAAATGGCTCCGCAAAGGCTACGTTGGGCACCGCAAAAAATGGTGGGGGTATGGCTGCACCACTCCCCCATGCTTGCATTGGTACACCACCGTAGTAATTCGACGGCGCGGGGTTTCTCCCAATGGTGGGACATAATTTTGTTGTGCACCTCCTTCTTGGGTCATGGAAGATCCTTCTCCTATAATTCTTCTCCTTTATTTTTCTTTGCCGGCACAAGAAGTCCTTTCTCTAACCAATCTTCTTCCTCTCAAGAAAAAGTTTGAATCCTCAATCCGAAAGAGGCAAATTCACCTAGGCCACTTGGAAGCCTCCTCTCTCATCTTTACTCTTATCTTTTCCTTTCTTCATATATTCCTAGGGAAGTCCGGGTAGGAGATGATTTGGGTTCCTTGCAATACCCGGTTTTAAAGAGATAGTCAACATGGAGAGGTAACAACCCGATCTCCCGAATCCGATGTTGCTCACAACACCACCGGTTGATCATAGGTGAGTAGGGTTGATTGGCTGCGAGTAAATCCAATTCAACTCCGTGTTGGTTATCTATGTCTCTCTTATTCTCCCCAAAAATCCACTTGCACAAAAGTGACACACTTGGATGATGGGGTTCCGGATAGTATTTCTTCGTTGATGGTCTCTTCCCGTGATCATACTCCAAAAGCCTTCCCATGTGCCTTTATGCACATACTTGTTCCGGAGCTCCCTTTTTGAAAATAGGGGACACTCGCCCATGGGTCTACGATACTAGAACATGCAATCGTTTCGAACATGAAAACCAATCTAATCTATCGGGGATTGTGTTGAATGGATCCAAGGAAGCATTGAGGCCCTACTCCCTTTATGGCATGGTTGCTAGCCTTAAGCATTAAAGTATTTTCAGCACAAGATGATAGATAGATAATCCAACAAAGTGTGATTACATCTCAAGATCGATTGCAACCCATGGTTGAAAGGAGATTACCCCATCAAGGTGCTAGAAATAGCATCGTTGATCAAGGTTACCCTTCCGACGGCGTCTTCCTTCTTCTCCTCTTGTGGGCTCCCTCCAACGGAATGAGAGACTCGGCACTCCTTCATCAAGGTTATGCGCCATGGTCATGAAAATTTCCTAGGCGAATTTCTTGTGGGTGTTTGCCGACACTCCGCTAGAGAATTGCACGGTGTCCCGTGTGAAACCCAATATGTGGAGAGCTTGGTCGTCGATGTCGACGTTCGCTACAAGCCTCTACTTAAGGTGAGCGAGCTTCTTCTCCTCCTCCGTCATGATGACATACCCCTCGGAATACCGCGGAGCATATGGAGGTGGAGCGGATGATCGTGTCAAGTGGTGAGGTTGGACGGGCGGCTCCTCCATATGTTATTGAGGTTTGGTAAACCTAATAAACGAGTTTTGTGTGGCCCTCATGCCACCAAGGAGAAGAGTGTGGTTCCTCCTCGGCGGTGCCGTGTCCTCCTCCATACTCCAAGGAAACTCGGAAACCGAGCGCCTCCTCGAAGAGGTTGTCGATGATGGCTTAGACGACGATGATCCCTTTTTCTTCGGTGAAAAGACTTGTAGTTTCTTCCTTGATTGCGGTGCTCTCCCTCACAAATAAATATCCGGGGTTTTCACCGGTAACAAGGTACACAAATATTATTTTGGAGTCCGGACTTTGAGTGGATTAAGGATGTGGATTTTTTTTTTTTTTGAGCTATCAAGCTTGGGAAGGTTGGCTATGTCTACGGAGGTTTTGAGCACACAAACTTGAACACACAAACAAAGGAAGGAGAGGGAAGCTTGCTCACCGGAAAACGGGAGCCGGGGGGCTCCTTATGTAGGTGAGGTCGGCCTCGGTGCTCCTCCCCGCCTCGTCTTTCTTCCAAAGCACGATCATTTCACCTCTCGCAACTTTCCCCGCCCGCGTGCTCCACGAGTTGCATCGCCCAAACGCTCTCGTCCACTCCTTTATTGGTCCTTCCACTTGATGCTTCATGTTTTGACTCACTTCCATACTCCCTTGCCTCACATGTATCCATGATATTCCTACAAAACAAAGCCTTGGCTGCCCCCCCCATGCTTGTACTTTGCATGTGGTTTAAATATGTTGGAGGGGCATCCCGTGATGTATCATGGTGCATGCATGGTTAGGTTAACTAGATTGCCTCCCTTTAAGGCTAAGCACTCCTCTAGTTTCGAAATTTAAAAATATTTTTCAGAGCCATGCAAGAGCTCGAACATAATTTTAGAGAAGTTTTTAAACCATTAAAAACAAATGCAAGTCGAAAATATATTTTTATTACGTCGATTTTGGTCTCACCGGTATAGTTTGCCTTCATTAGTTGAGAGCAAGCTTTTCCCGGCTTGATCATGGGGGCATAGGTTTAGGTCCTAATTTTGATTAGATGAGAGAGATTTTGAATGAAATAAAATTAAGTGAGGCTTAGAAAAATTCTAATCTTAGAGAAACCAAGGATATGGATTTTTAAACCAACCAAAAATCAAGATTCTAGGTTCACGCGAGTCCTACCGCATGCTGAAATTTAAATAACATCTAGATACAAGTCGTGGCTCTACTCGTGTGGTTTTAGCATGAAAAATAAGTCAACCTCAGCACCATAATGAGGGTGAAAGGTTGAGTTAAGGTTCTGAAATTATTTGGTTGAGGGTTTCTCGAAAAGAAAAGAATCAAACAAGCACATAGGATGGTTCATGTAAAGGGTTCATGATCAAGCAAAATATTCAACCAAGAATTATGTCTCTAATATTGTTCAACCATTCTAAGTCTAAGGTTTTGCGTATTAAAATTCAGAACTGAATTAAATTTAAAAAGACTTGAAAAACCTGGAATCGGGTTGTCCTCCCGGTAGCTTATTCTTGACTCGACGAAACGGGTTGCCTCCCGCCTAGCGCTCCGTTTATAGTCCATGGCTAGACTTCTTCACTTGATTACTCCGGATCAACGCTCTTTGCGGGCGTTGCAATCTTGGGTACCCACTTTGGCTTAGTCAATTTTTTTTGGTCTTCACGAGTCGGCTTTGTCCTTTGGTCTTGACGGATGCAACAACTTCCTTGTGGCTCGGCATCTCGAACTCCGGTCCTTCGGTCGTGATCTTCATGGTCTCTAGTGTGATCCTTCATCTCTCCCGAATGAGTTTGAGTAGCCTTCGCCGTCTTGGGACCTTGGAGTTGTCTCGGATATTCTTCTTTGTCACCAATCGGTTGTCCGGCAAGTTGTCCCACTTGCGTCTAGCATCTTTATCACGATGAACACTTCACGCTCCTTGCATGTGGATCTTGCCTTGGTAGCCTTTAGGTGTTGAGCTTCTTTCTCCATCTCCATCTTCTCCATCCTCCTCTTAAGTAAACCGATATGCCACTCAAGGAATCCGGCTCGTATGCATTCGGCTCTCGCAATCGTCATGCGGATAGTTGAGACTTTGATCTTGAACGGCCTCCCGGCGTCTTGAAGGTTTATGATAGGTAGATCAACAATGCCGGGGTGCATAGCTTGATCTCGCGCTCCGGTGGTTGAGGTTGATCTTCCTTTGGACTTGGAGGTGGTGATTCCCTTGGAGATTTTGATGGTCCTTCGAGCTTGTGTTGCACGTCACCTTTGCCCGTAAAGTTTTCCCCGGATCATCCACAAAAAAGTTTTGGGTTTCTTGGAGAGGTAGCCAACCATCTCCGGTTAGGGTTAGTGATAAAACAAAAATCTAACAAAAGAAAAATTAGGGTTAATCAAAACTAGATTAGATTGACTCTTTTTTTTTCTTTTGAGGATGATCAAACATAAGAGATGCAAAAGAAAATCAAAAGAAAAACTGAAAGATAAGCGATACTAGATCGGATCTTGATTGCTTGTTCCCGCAACGGCGCCAGAAAAAGGGGCTTGTTGACGGTTAATAGTTGTATCAAAGTTCGTTTGTGACTTGCAAGCGGACAAGTCTCCCGTCGTAGTCAAGGGACCCTTCTTCCCTCGAGTGGTGAACCCAAGGTATCGAATCCGTGGAACAATGTGCAACGCAAGGATTCAATCTAGTAAAGCAAGGTAAGCTATCTTATGAAGACAAGTTGCATCTAATCTACTAACTCATAAAGAAAACGAATCTAATCTAATCTACTAAAGAGGTAGCAAGAGAAAGCAAGAGATAACCAATCTAGAGAATCTAGATCATGCTTATGTTGTAGCTCCAAACAAGATAGATGAAGATAGCAAAGCGAATCTCATTAAAAGCATCTTTAAATCGTGGCCTTCCCATCCGACTCCGAAAACATCCGCCTTTCGAGACCCCCGTTCGTCACAACGTATCCCTATTCATGCGGGGAGCTTAGGGCGAGTTCGATAGAACAAGTTGAAATCACTTGGCCGGTCCGGTATGCACCTCTAGCCACCGCGGCTACAAGAGCACCCTATGTAATCTAGCTATAGACTAGATCGTAGAAGAAGCAAAACCAAGAAGAAATCAAAATCATCGAGAAAGCACTTAATCGCTAGAAATCGGATTCACTTACAAACTTCACCATGAATGATTACATGAACAAGATCACCACCGGGGCCCTCCCTCGATCTTGATCCTCGCTCCGGAGCTCCGACGTGGTCTTCCATGCAAGGTTCCCACGTCGGCCAGGGAAACCCTAGACAACTAGCACGACCCTCATCTTCAAGTTGGTGTCCCTCAAGCTTCTCTGCTCCTCGGCGGCGGAATACGACTTCTTCTCTGCGTGGCTCTCGGTCAGGGGGCTATTTATAGCCTGAGAAGCAATTAGGTCAAAGGACGACGAATTTGGGCCCTAAATGGGCCTGGGCCGACCGGACTGGGCCGGCCGGCCTGGGCCCATTTAGGCCCAGCCCGCGGGCTCCTTTGCCCGAGGTCGGTTCCCTTGCTTCCTGGATGCTTCCCCCTTCTGCATGTAGGTCCATGTCGTCGGTTTCTCTCCGAATTGGACTCAACTCCTTGTCTTGGAAGATTCAAGCACTTTTCTCGGTCGGGTCCCCGGAGTATGTCGTCTTCTCGGATCAAGTCCCCGGCTTCTTGGAGTTAATTTTACTTAATTGCATGACTTGTTCAGGGCTTCAAAGTCTTGTCATGAGGTGCTTGATGAACTTACCCCGAAAGTCTTGCATTCAACACTAAATCCCCGCATAAACATTAAACTCCAAAAACGACATGCACATGTGAACTTGTTATACCACGGGGGTTAGTACTAATGGATAAGGTATAAAATTCATGCCAACACCGAAGGTAAACTCATGGCTAGGTTGACGGATTTTCACCGTCAACGGCGGTGGTCCGCTCTACATCGAGCGAGGTCCGGGGCGACCTTCTCACGCCGATATCCCATCGAGGGTCGCCTTGTTTCGAGTTGAGGGTCATGCCGCTCGAGGGCTTCACGTGGCATGGGTGCCCGCGGTTGCCTACTCTACACCGAGCAGTCCGGGCGACCTTCTCACGCGCGTCGTCCATCGAGGGTCACCTTTGTCTCGAGCCGAGGATTCGCCTCGCTCGAGGGCTCTCCTTGCTTGGCAAGGGGCCGGGCATTTGATTGCCCCGCGGGGCGTGGCCGCGGGTTTTGCGGCGCGGGCGCGCCTTTTAGGCGCCGCGCGCGCGCGCGCGCGCGCGTAGTGGGCGACGTGGCCGGCGGATGTGACGGTTTCGCCTCGGTCGCCGCCGGTCTCGCCGTAATGATGGCCCGCTCCGGGGTTAGTCGGCTGCGGTCGTGGTGGGGCCCGCCGTCGACGCGATGGAAAGATTCTGCCGATTCTTGTTGGCGGGGCGTGCGCTCCGGAGAACTCGCCCGTTGCCTATAAACCGCGCGGGGAGGAGTAGGCGGCGGTTTTTTACCTTGGCTCCTCACCGTTTTCAATCCTCCGTCCCTTCGTCTTCGTTCTGCTCTCGCCACCGCGCGGTTTCGCTGTTTAGAGCTTTTTTCTCGCTCCCTTGTCCTCAGCCCTCGCACCTGTTCGTCCTCCCTTATGGCGCCGCCTCAGCTTCCGATCCGGGTCCTGGAGCCGTACGCTTGGGAGAGGTCGACGCGTGACCCCGGCTCGCTGCGGGCGAGCCGGTCGCCGCCGGTCAATTGTCGGCCAATGAAGGAGGGCGCCCTGCGGAGTGGATCGTGCCGCCGGCGTCGCACCACGAGCCCAACCCACCGGAGGGTTACGTGGTGAGCTTTCTCCGCTACCACGAGCGCGGCTTCAACGCGCCGGCGAGCACGTTCATGCGGGCGTTGTGCTACCACTACGGGGTGGAGCCGCACAACTTCGCCCCCAACGCTATCTCACGGGCGGCCACATTCGTGGGCGTCCGCGAAGGGTACCACGGGGGATCCCGGTCAATTGGGAGCTGCGGGTACACCTCTTCCGCGGGGAGGGCGATCACGCGCCCCACGACGGAGCCGGGGACCCGCCGCGCGGTGCGCGCCGGCGGGGATGTCGCTTGCCCCTGCGAGGGGCGGCTCAAGAACTTCTACATCCCCCCCGCACCATGACGACGAACAACGCCGGGCCGGGAGCGGGGATGGTTTTATCCGCGCAACGTCGAGCCCGGCCTCCCTCCCTACACCGGGCGGGTGTTCAAGGAGAGGCCGGACTGCTGGGGCTACGGGTTGCCCACGGCCAACCACCGGGCGCGCCAGGAGTCCGTCCTCGCCGCCCTGCAGCGGCTGGCGAGGGAAGGGCTCAACGCGATGGGCGTCCTCGCCTTCCTTCATCACCGGCGAGTCGTGCCGTTGATGCAGAGGCCGCTCTGCATCTTCGAGATGACGGAGGCGGCCAACCCCGTCGACCTGGCGAGGTCGCGGATGCTCCCGACGCCGCTGGAGCGGCCGTACGCGCTCACCCGGGCGCGGAGCGCCGTCGACACCAGGACGCCGCTACCTGCGGGTCGGACCCCGTGGGACCTCGAGATGCTTCCCACCGGCCCGTTGGTGAGTGTGGCTTTCTACTCTGTTTTGGTCCTCGTCCTTGACTCCGTTTCCTGATGTGCCGCCGTTGTTCCCGTGCGCAGCTGGTGCAGTTCAACGCCGCCAAGTCCGTTCCACCTACCCCCGACTCCCGTGCGCTCGGCCGGGCGGCGCAGCGGGAGCAGCAGGAGCGGGCGGCGCGCGGAGGGAGCACGCAAGGCGGCGCCAAGCGCGTCGCGACGCACGGTCCGCCGAGTACCGGCGGCGGGAGGAGCCGGGGCTCTCCTCCCCCGACATCGAGGAGCCCTCGTCCTCGGATCGGGACGAGGAGGAAGAGTCCGAGGGGGGAGGGCCCCTCGGACGGGGTGGCGCCCCGCGCCCCGTCGCCGGATCTCGCGCCGGCGTCGGGGGCGGCTTCGTCCGGGGCGGGTGCGTCGGCGCCCGCCGCCGGCGTCGTCGTCGGGGGGGCGGCACGCGCCGCGGAGGTGCCGGCGCGCGCCACGGAGGCGCGCGCGGCGCACGTGCGCGCGCGCGCGTCAAGCGTGCCCGCACGCGGCGGGGAGCGCGTCCGCGCGCGCGCGGCGTCCTCGTCGAGGGGCGCGTCGGTGGGCGCGCCGCGCGCGGGACAAGCGTGCCCCCGCGCACCGTGGCGCCGTCGGGTGCGGCGTTGAGCGCGCCCGCGCACGGGGCGGCGTGCCGCGCGTGCGGCGGCGCCATCGGGGAGGCGCCGCGTCGGGCGGGACCGCTACGCCGGCCCCGTCCGAGGCCTCGAGGAAAAGGAAGCGGGCCTTTTCCTCCGCGAGGTACGTAGCCTTGCCTTCCTTCGTGTGGCTTTGGTGTGCCGGGGGTTAGATGTTCTAACTCTCCGTTCGTGTTTGCGCGGGCGGTGCCAACCGTCCCTCCTCTTGCACCGGCCAAGGTGCCGAGGACGGACGCGTCGATCCCCACCGGCGGCGCTCGTCGAGGGGGTCGCGCCTGTGTACGGGCGCGGCGGCGGGCACGAGCGCGCAAGGCCCGGCCGAGGCCTCGGGGGCCCGGCCGGCGGATCATCCCGCCGCAACGCAGCCGGGAGGTTGCCGGGGGGCGACCGGCGCCGGCCGCCACGGAGGCGCCGGCCGCGGCGGTGGTTACGGTGGAGGTGCCGCCCGCGGTGGCGGCCACCGCGGAGGAGGCGGAGCGGGCGCGGCCCCGCGACCGTGGAGGTGGCGACGCGGACGGTGGTGGCGGCCACGGCGCCACGACGGGCGCCCGTGGTCGCGGAGGCGCGAGGTGGAGGCGCCGGCGAGAGGCGGCGCGGGCGGCGCCGCCCGCCGGCGGTCCCCGGGGCGGAGGTGGTGGAGCTCTCGGATGACTCCCCGCCGCCGGGTGGAACCGGTGGGCGAGCGGCCCGCGAACTCCCCCGAGCCCCGGGGAGGAGGGGGCCCTCGTGAGGCGGCACGAGGGTCGCGTGACGGCGGGGGGCCGAGGGCACGATGGCGAGGCCTCGTCCTCCCGCGCCGGCCGCCCCGCCCGGGTGGGGGGGGCCGTGGAGGATCCCCCCGGCGTTTGCCGACGCCGGGGGGAGCGAGAGCTGCGGGGCGAGCTCCGAGCCACGGCGCCACGCTCAACGCGCGCGTTGAACGAAGCGCCGCGGGTTCACGGCCGGCCCGGCCCGGGACCGTCTTCCGGGTGAGCCACGGTTGCTCGTTTCCCTTCCTTTTTCGTTTTCGTGTGCCGCACTCAAATCTCGGCACTTACGGGATTCGATGTGTGTCATGCCGGGAGCTTGAGCGGCGCGCCCGCGAGAAGTACGGCGCGTTCGACCGGGTGAACGCCGAGGCCCGCCGGCTCCGGGAGCGATGCGGCGCTTTCGACGCGCTTGCGGGAAGCTCTTGGGACGCCGGACGACCGGGTCGGTCTACCGGCGATGGCGTGGTGCGACGTGCTCCCCGAGAGCTCGGGGCGGGGATGCGGCGCGTGACCCAAGCCTCGGGCGGATCCGCGCGGCCCTCGTCGATCGTGACGAGGCGCCGTGGAACGCGCGCGAGGACCTCGGAGAAGACGCGGACGTTGGCCGCCACACGGGAGGCGGAGGTGGCGACCGCTCGCGCGCGAGGCCCGGGAGCTCCGCACGTCGCTCGAGGGGAGCGCGAGGCGCGGCCGGCCGCCGGCCGAGGAGCGGGCGCGCGGGGCCGGAGCCGGCGCGCCAAGGAGGCCGATGACCCGAAGGCCGCCCTCGGCGTGAAGGCCGCGGCTCTCGTCGCCGGCCGAGGGGCGCCTCCGGCGAGAGCGCATCGCCCGCCGGGGGCCGAGGGGCGGCTCCGGCAGAGCGAGCCGCCCTTGGCGACGCCCGGACGGCGCTGGAGCGGGAGCGCGTTGCGCGCGAGACGGCGGAGAAGTCGTTGGAGGAGCGGAACGCCGCGTTCTCCGAGGTTGAGGACGAGGCGCTGGCGCTCAGCATCAGCAATGCCGCCCAAGAGATGGCCCTCGTCGAGCAAGGCGAGACCGTCCGACATCTCGAGCCGGGCGCTCGAGTCCGCGCGCCGCGACCTCGATCCGGAGAAGAGGCAAGTCGAGGGTAAGTTCTTGTCCGACCCCGCTTGTTAGCTCTTGCTTTAGAGGGTTCGTTTCCCTTTTTCTCGATTTCTTGTCGTCTTGTTGCTTCCGTGCTTGCGCACGGCTTTGGGGCACGCCGTTGGGCGGGCCGAGGCCTTGCGAGCTTCCTACAACTCCTCCGAGCGAGAGCCGGCGGGAGCCGCATGCCGCGGCCCTCGAGACCGCCGCGTCGTCGAGGAGGGCGAGGCCCAAGCCGGCCGCTCTCTCGGCCGGCCGCGCGCGCGCGCTCGGTGGCCACGTCACGGAGCGGATGCGCCGGCGTTGCACACGGGCGTGCGAAGGCCCTCGGAGTGGTGCGGTCCCACTACGAGGTCAACCTCGAGGCGGTGGCGGAAGGCTACATCGTGCCCGTGGGCGTTGAGGACGAAGTGGCCATGGAGCGCGCGGACGCGCTTGTTGCCGACGCCGCCGGACGCTCGCCGAGGCCTTCGAGGAATTCCTCTTCCGGACGCCGCCGATGCCGCCGCTCCACCCGCCCGAAAGCACACACGGGCGCTAGGCCCGTTTTTTGTTTATATGTATCGAATTCGGCCTCGTGGCCTCTTGTAAATAAACAAGTAATTTCATGAACATGGTCGGTTTGTAAATGAAATCGCTTTATGGCGCTTTTTGCTTCTTCTTCTTCCCGAGCGAGATTCTAGTTAGGGAAGTCCGCCTTTTCGCGGGGGCCCGCCGGGTTGGAGGCGAGAGAGACGGGCCATAGCCACGCGGCGTAGGCCGTCTCGGCTCGCGCGCTCCTTCCACCGTGCCGCCTACGCCCGTTCGAATCGTGGCTCGTGGTTGAAGTAGGAGACAAACTTAGCGCGTGTTATTACGTTTTTTGCGCGAAAAAATGGGACCATTTGGGGGGGGGTGCCCCCCCGCAGTAGCCCCCGAGGGTAACTTGGGTTTCAGGGGAAAGCCGAGTTGCCCTTTTTATTATACTTGGAGTATTTACATAGGTGACACCAACTGGGGCGTTGGCCGTACGTTTTTACAACGAAAAATACTTGGAAATCCTAGCTAAGGGTAGAAGCGACGTAGCTGTTGGATGTTCCAAGCGTTGGTGAGTTCTTCGCCGTCCTCGTTGGCAAGCTTGTACGTGCCCGGTTTGAGCACCTTCACCACGACGTAGGGTCCTTCCCATGGGGGCGATAGCTTGTGGCGCCCTCGGTTGTCTTGGCGTAGCCTTAGGACCGAGTCCCCCTCGGCCGAAATCCCTTCGACGTATCTTGCGTGCTTGGTAGCGCCGTAGGGACCGTTGATACCTTGCGGAGTGCATCAACGCCACGAGGCGTACTTCGTCTAGCCGATCCAGGTGAGTCCTCGCGGGCTCGCCGGTTAGCGTCCTCGTTGTAGCCTCGAACCTTGGGCGACCCGTATTCCGCATCCGTGGGGAGGACGGCCTCCGCGCCATGGACTAGGAAAAACGGGGTGAACCCGGTGGCTCGCTTGGGGTAGTCCTTAGGCTCCACACGACCGCCGGCGCAGTTCTTGGAGCCATTTTCGGCCGCATTTGTTGAGCTGGTCAAAAATTACCCCGGGGTTTGAGGCCTTGTAGAATCATGCCGTTGGCACGCTCCACTTGGCCGTTGGTCCGTGGGTGCGCCACACTGCCCAATCCACGCGGATGTGGAACTTGTCGCGGAACTCCAAGAACTTCCGCCCGTGAACCGGGACCCGTTGTTCGTGATGATGGAGTTTGGCACTCCAAAGCGGTAGACGATGTCGGTGAAGAACGTAACCGCTCGCTCGGCCCTCAAATTTGTGATGGGGCGCACCTCCACCCACTTGGAAAACTTGTCAATTGCAACCGGCGAGGTGGGTGAAGCCCCCCGGCGCCTTCCGCGGGGCCCGACGATGTCCAATCCCCACACGGCGAACGGCCATGTCACGGGGATTGTTTGCGCAGCGTGAGCCGGCAAGTTGGTTTTGCGGGCGTAGAACCGGCACCCTTCGCAAGTGCGCACGATTTCGTTGGCGTCGCGACCGCGGTAGGCCAATAGAAGCCTTGGCGGAACGCGTTGCCGACGAGGGTGCGCGGCGCGGCGTGGTGGCCACGGGTCCCCGCATGGATGTCCCGTAGGAGCTCGCGCCCCTCGGGAATGGGTATACACCGCCGGAGAATGCCCCGACGCGGCGCGCTTGTACGGCTCGCCGTCGATGAGGGTGAATGACTTGGCCATCCCCGGCGATGCGCCCGGCCGTGGCCCGGCTGCGAGGGAGCTCCCCTCGAGCAATCCGGCGATGTACTTCTCCCGCCGTCCGCCCGGGCGGGAGCCTCGCTCGATGTCCATCGCGACGGCCTCGTGGGAGCCGTACCCCTCGAGAAGGGAGAGCACGTACGCCTCGTTCGAGGGGTCCTCTTCCATGGGTTCCGCACCCGCCGGATTCGAGGGAGCCCCCGAGGGTCCGCCGTCGCTCGAGGGGGTAGGGCTCGAAGGCGACCGATGGCCGCGCGATGTCGCGCGCGAAAACGTTCGGGGGAACGGTGATCCGCCGGACGCGATCTTGGCAAGTTCATCTGCCTCCTCGTTGTACCGGCGGGGTACGTGATTGAGCTCGATGCCGTAGAATCCGTCTTCGAGGGCCCGCACGGCCTTGCAATAGGCCTCCATCTTGTCGTCGTGGCAGCTCGCGTTCTTCATGACTTGGTCGATCACGAGCCGCGAGTCCCCTCGCACGTCGAGGCGCTTGATGCCCAACTCAATGGCGATTTTGAGGCCGCGAGAGGAGGGCCTCGTATTCCGCCATGTTGTTGGACGCGGGGAAGTGGAGGCGCACCGCGTAGCGCATGTGCTCCCCGAGGGGTGACACGAAGAGCAGGCCCGCGCCCGCTCCCCGTCTTCATCACCGAGCCGTCGAAGAACGCAGTCCAAAGACTCGCTTGAATTTGAGGGGGCGGCGGTCGTGTGTCCGTCCACTCGGCCGACGAAGTCTGCTAAGATTTGCGATTTGATGGCCTTGCGCGGAGCATAGGCGAGCGTTTCGCCCATCAACTCCACGGACCACTTGGCACCCCGCCCGCCGCGTCGGGGTTGCGAATGATCTCTCCTAACGGGAAGGAGGAGACCACTGTAACTGGGTGGGCCTCGAAGTAGTGGCGGAGCTTGCGCCGCGCGAGGACTACCGCGTACAACGGCTTCACGGACACGGGGGGTAGCGCGTCTTCGTGTCCGACAGACCTCGCCGATGTAGTAGACCGGCCTCTCGCACGGGCGGGGCGTGTCCTTCCTCCGCGCGCTCCACAACGATCACGGCGCCGACCACCCGGGTGGTTGCGGCCACGTAGAGTTGGAGGGGCTCGCCGTCTCGCGGCGGCGTAAGGATTGGGGCGTGCGTCGAGATGCTTTTAGCTTGTCGAGCGCTTCCCGGGCCTCGGCGGTCCAAGAGAAGCGCTCGTGCTTCTTGAGCGGCCCGCAGAGAGGGCGGGCCCTTCTCACCGAGCCTCGAGATGAAGCGGCTCGGGCGGCAAGGCACCCCGGCACCTCTCGCACCCCTTTGAGGTCCCGAATTGGACCCATTCGCTCGAGGGCCGCGACCTTTTCGAGATTGGCCTCGATCCCCCGCCGGGAGACGATGTATCCTAGGAGCATGCCCCGCGGCACTCCAAAGACACATTTTTCGGGGTTGAGCTTGACCCCGTTGGCCCGCAGCAACCGAATGCGATGCCAAGATCGCCGACCGGTGTCGTCCGCCTTCTCGGTTTTGACGACGATGTCGTCTACGTAAGCCTCGACCGTCCGCCCGATATGGTCCCCAAAAACGTGCTGCATACGGCCGATAGGTTGCGCCCGCGTTTCGAGGCCAAAAGGCATCGTGACGTAACGGAACGTCCCGAACGGTGTGATGAACGAAGTCGCGAGCTGGTCGGACTCCTTCATTTTTATTTGATGATATCCCGAATAGGCATCAAGGAAACGAGTAGTTCGCACCGGCGGTGGAATCAATGATCCGATCTATGCGCGGCAAAGGAAAAGGAACTTTTGGACACGCTTTATTGAGACTTGTGTAGTCAATGCACATCCTCCACTTCCCATTTTTCTTTTTTACAAGCACAGGATTAGCTAACCACGTCGGGTGGAACACTTCCTTGATGAATCCGGCCTCGAGGAGCTTCCGCAGCTCCACTCCGATCGCCCGTCGCCGTTCCTCGTCGAAGCGGCGCAGCCGCTGCTGAACAGCGCGAGCATTAGGCAGGATATCAAGGGAGTGCTCGGCGACCTCCCTCGGAATGCCTGGCATGTCCGAGGGGCTCCACGCGAAAACGTCGGCGTTGGCGCGGAGGAAGTCGACGAGCACTGCTTCCTATTTAGGATCGAGGGTCGAGCTGACCCTCAAAGCCTTGCCCTCGGGGGCTGATGGGTCGAGGGGGACCCCTTTGGTTTGCTCGGCGGCCTCGAATGTGCCGACGTGCTTGGTGGCGGAGCCGAGGTCGTCGTTGACCATCTTCTCCGGCCGTGTTTACCGCCGCTTCATCCGCAGCTAGCGCCTCGCATGTTCCACGCACTCGACATCGCAAGCCGAATGCATGCTCGATCGACGACCCGACGGTGATGACGCCGTTTGGACCGGCATCTTCATCTTCGTGTACGTGTAGTTGGGGACCGCCATGAACTTGGCATAGCATGGTCGCCCAAGGATGGCATGGTAGGCCCCTTTGAATCCCACCACCTCGAAGGTGAGGGTTTCCTTGCGGAAATTCTTGGGGGTCCCGAACCGGATCGGGCATCGATCCGCCCGAGGGGTTGAACTCCGCTTTCCGGGTGCGATGCCGTGAAACGGCTTCGTGCCGGGGCCGCACCTGGTCCGGCCCAATCCCCATTAGGCGCGGTGTATGCGCGAAGAGGATATTGAGGCTACGCCTCCGTCCATAAGGACCTTCGAAAACCGGGCGTTCCCAATGATGGGATCGACCACCGGGGGGTACCTGGCCGGGTTCGGGATGCGGTTTGGGTGATCATCCCGGCTAAAGGTGATGGCGTCCTTCGACCGGTTGAGAAAGGCCGGAGGTGCCCTCTCTCGCGGCGAGGACTTCGTGCCGCTCCTTCTTGCGCCGCCGGGTTGACATGTCGACGGTGGATCCCCCAAAAATGAGGAACACATTTTCGCTGCGGGGAAGCCACCGCGTCGCCGTCGCCCCCATCCTTCTTGGCCTCTCGCCTCCTTCGCGGCGGCACGGCCATAGAACTTCCCGAGCATGTCGCATCGCTCAAGAGTGTGATTCACGGGGGTCTTGTGGTAGGGGCACGGCTTCTTCATCATGTCGTCGAAAACCCCCGGCCTCGAGGAGCCGGTCGAGGGCCCCGTCGGGCCGGGTCAACGCCGAGGGCCTCGGCGTTGCCGCCGTTACGCCCCTGCTCGCGCGCCTCGCGGCGCGGCTTCTTCCCCCCTTCTTGCCCCGCTTGTCGTTGCGGCGCGGCTCTTTGGACCCGCCGCCCTCCGCGGCGTGTCCTCGGAGCGCTTGCCCTTCTTGCCGTCGAAGATTGCCCCCACGGCCTCCTCTCCGAGGCGAAGCCGGGTGGCAATGTCGAGCGGCCTCGTTCGAGTCCGCGGGCGGGCCGCGCGTCCTAGCTCGCGCACAAGGTCCCGCACGTGGTGCCTTCGAGGAACGCATGCACGATCTCGGATTGCGCCACGCCGGGGAGCTCGTGCGGCGCTTGGAGAAGCGCCGTATGAAGTCCCGCGGCCGACTCGCCCGGCTTCCCGGGTGCGGGGAGCGCGCATCCCGAGGAGTTCCCGGGGCGCACGTATGTGCCCCGGAAGTTGCCCACGAAGGTGTGGACTAGGTCGTCCCGGTTGTGGATCCGGGCCGGCGGGCAAGTGCTCGAGCCATGTCGGGCCGCGTCGCCCGGATGCGGGGGCAAGTTGCGGATGATCACTTCGTCGTTGGTGGCCCCGCCTAGCCGACGGAGCCGGGCGGTAGTCGTTTAGCCGGACACGAGGGTCCGTCTCCCCGTTGTATTTGGTGATCGTCGAGGGTTGACGGAAGCGCCGGGGGAACGTTGCCGTGCGGATCTCCCCGCCGAACACGCGGGTGCCGGGGGCCCGGCGTTGGGGAGCGATCCTCACCGCCTGTCGTAGCGTCCACCCCTTCGAGGGTGGTAGCCCCCCGGCCGCTCGCGCGTCCGCCTTGCCGGTGCGCCCGGCGTTGATGACGTTGCGGGCGTCGCCATCCGGCGCCCGCGTGTGTCGAGGAGGCGTTCCTTGGCCGGCGTGCGTCCCCGGTCGGCGGATCGACCCGCATGCACCGAGGGTTCGCCCCCCGGTGCCGGATCATCACCCCCGCGCGTCCCCCCGTTGGCGGATGCGTGAGGCCGAGCTTTCGGCCCGCCGGACGGCCGCTTGCTCGAGGAGGGTCCGCACCTCGCGGTGCATTTCTCGAGCCTCGGGGGTCGAGGGTGCCGGCATGGCGCGCGGAGTGTCGCGGCGGCGATGAGCTTTTGGCTCGCTCGCGGTGGAGTATCCGCGTTGTCAACGTTGGGGACGAGGTTGAGGCGGTCGCGGACTTGACGGCCTAACCCCGTGCGCGTTCGCCGCGCGCGGAGGCCTCTCCCGCCATCGAGGCGCGGAGCGGCCCCGCACGGTCCGTACTCCTGCGCGCCTTGGCCTCGAGCTCACGAGCTTGGGCCGCCGCGCGTCGACGTCGGCCCCAACGGGAGCACTTGGCCCCGCGGCCGGGCGCGTGGCGATCCCGGGGCCGGCGTGACCTCCCCATCTCGGCGCCCGCCGCCCGGCGGCGTTGGCCGGGTCGTTGGTGATGACGGCGCAAAGCATTCCCGCGTGGGGTCGTAGCTCCCGTGCCGGGAGTCGTCGGAGCGCCCGAACCCGCAGTCCGTGGCGTCGAGGAAGCGCCTGAACGCGACTGGGTCCGGCACACCAGAGAAGTCCCACTCCGCGTACCCATGACGGTTGGCGGGTGGCATCGTGTCGACGGAGCCCGGGGACCGACTCGTCCGCCGCCGGAAGTGCGGGATCCCTGGCGACGAAGACGTGCCGACCAGGCGGAACCCTGCGCATCGTCGTGTTGACGTTGGCGTTGTAGGCCGTAGTGGCGCCACGCAGCCCGATGGGGACGCGTGGTCCGGAGACCGCGCGCGGTCCCGCTGGGGCGGTGGCAGCCGTCGTGACGGTGGGCGCACCGCGCCGGGCGGCGGCGCGCGCTCGGCCCTCGCCGCCGCTCGGACCGCGCCCCGACGCGAGCGCAGCCCCGCAGCGGCGACGGCGTCGCGGCGTCGGCGGACCCGCGCATCCGTGCCTGCAGTGCCCGCGCCGGTGTCGTGCGTGCGGCGGTGACCGCAGCGGACCCGGCCTCCCGCCGCGCGCGTAGCTCCTCACGGTTGGTGAGGCGCATGAGATAGCCATTCCCCGTGGCCTGGAAGTTCAAGTCCCCGAAGCGGATCTCGAGCCCGGCCGGAAGGGGGTCTGAGCTACCCATGTTGTAGCGAGTGCTACGGTACTCAGTGCGAATCACCATGGAGGGAGTCAGCGAAATGACCTTAGGCGCTCGTTTGCCCCACGGTGGGCGCCAAGCGTCGGTGCGGAATATGGTCCCGACACTAACCAGTAGATAACGCCTAGGTCTATCCCTCGATGGTCGATGCCAAGCAACAAATGACACAAGGTTTATCCTGGTTCCGGCCGAGGGGGCCGTACGTCCAGCAGTGGCGTGCTCGTGGCACTATATTGCTCGGCACCGGGGGTGCTTGTAGTGGGGCAAATACAAGCGAGGTGGGAGAAGAAGCGTGGCTTCCAAGTCCCTGGTGAGTGGCTGGAGATATTGTGGGAGAATAAGAGAGTGAGTGCACAATGCGCTGTGTTCCTCTGGATTCGTCCCAACTCCCCCCCGCGGCTGGGGGCTCGCTTCCCCTTTTATAGGCCAAGGGGGCGGCGAGTTACATGCACGCCGCGCTACCTAGCTACGTGTAGGAGCACTTCGTGCTACGGTGTAGAATGGGCGGTCGTCCGGTCGATCTTCGCTGCGATCCGGCCATGATGGCCTACCTTGTACCCGAACAGGTGGCGGTTCGAGGGTAGGAGGCGGCAAATGGCGATGGCGTTCTCGATAGGCTTCGAGGGGAGGTGTCGACGACGGCCGGCACGGGGTACGGGAGCGGGCGAACGGCGTTCCTTCCCAATGAGCCCGCGGTGGTGGAGTGGTTGCCTGCGGTGTTCGGGCGTGCGCCGCGGAGTCGGGCGTGCGCCCGCACGCGTGGGTACGGCGGCCGCGCGCGCGGTGGCCGGGATGGCCTCCCACCGGCCTAGCGCCCCTCACCCAACCCGCAAGGTCACGGGGAAGTGAAATCGAGGGTGCGCCCGCCCCCTTTCGAGGGTCGGGCGCGTTAGTCGTACGGCGGCGTGCGCACGGTGTCACGGGACCGACACCGGCCGTACCGCACGGTCCATCCCACGCGGGCGGGGATGGGCTCCTTCCCCGGGGAGTTGGTGCGGCGGCACCGGGCGTGAGCCCCGGCGCATGATGGCGCCGTCCCGCGGTGTCGTGGCGTTAAATGCCCAGGTACGGGGCCGGCGCACGCGTGCGGGGCGCCCGTGATCGTGGTGGGCCCCGGCCGAGGGCGGGGCGGACCCTCGAGCGAGACGGGACTCGCTCGAGGGGGGAGCGCGCCCTCGAGCGGGGCGGGACCGCTCGAGGGAAGGGGCCGCCCCTCGAGCGGGGCGGCACCGTTCGAGGAGGGAGTTGCCCCTCGAACGGGGCGGAGCCCGTTCGAGGAGGGGAGCATGCCCTCGGGCGAGGCGGAGCCTCGCTCGAGGGATCTTCCTAGGCGGGCCGCCTTGGTGGGCCTCCGGAGTCCCGGCCGCATGGGCCGTGTCCTGCCGGGGGTTAGTTTTTCCGCATGGTTAGGCTTAGCTTATATTGATGCGGGGAATTTAAGTAGGGGTTCCCCCCTTGTTTGAGGGGACCCCTAGGGCGGTCCCCGACACAAGGCGAGCGACATGCCGCCGGCGCGCACCGCACGGCGGGTCCTCTGCTCCGTCGTCGACTGCGTGAACAGCTCCGCGCGGAAGAGGTGTACTCAGAGATCCCAGTTCACTGGGATCCCTAGATACCCTTCACAGACACCCACGAACGTGGCCGCCTGCGAAATCGCGTTCGGCGCGAAGTTGTGCAACTCCACGCCGTAGCGGTGGCAGAGCGCCCGCATGAAGCGGCTCGCCGGCGTGGCGAAGCCTCGCTCGTGGAAGCGGATGAAGCTCACCACGTAGCCGTCCGGCGGGTTGGGCGCGTGGTCCCCCGCCGGTAGCACGATCCACTCCGCCGGCCGGCCCTCCTCGTTCGCCGCCGGACCGGCGCGGACACCGAGGTCGCCTAAAGCCGGCCCGCGTCACCGACGAGGGCTCCCACGCGTACGGATCGACGATCGTGAGGGGCGGAAGAGGCGCCATGAGGAAAAGCAAGGGATCTAAGAACGAAGGAGTAGAAGAAGAAGAGCTCCAACGGCGAAGGGGCGCGGTGGCGAGAACGAAACGAGGCAGGAGCGTGGGGGGCAAGATGGCGACTGCTAAGCTAAAAACCGCCATTTTTCCCTCTCTTCAGATTTATAAGCCGCGGGCGTGCTCTTCGGGCGCACGTCCCGCGCGCATTAACTGCGAGGGAATCTTTTTCTCGCTGACGGGCGGGCCCCACCACGACCACGGCGGCCACGCCACCGCAAACGGGCCATCATCACGGCGAAGAACCGGGAGGGCCGTGGCGGGCGGTCACGTCCCGCCCGCCCATGCCGCCCACTACGCGCGGCCGCGGCGCCTAAAAAGGCGCGCCCGCGACGCGAAACCGCAGCCTCGACTGTGGAGCATTAAATGGCCCGGCTCCTTACCAAGTAAGGAGGACCCTCGAGCGGCAGGAGCTCCTGGCTTGGGAAATTTCAACCCTCGAAAGGGGTGCAGGCGTGAGACGGTCACCTCGGGGCCCGTTTGAGATAAAACAGGCACCGCAAGCACCGATGCCACGCTGTTCTACTGATCAGCGCCTCGAGGGCTGGCTCGCCCAGGCCCCTCGAGGATTCGCAGATGCCAGGACGGGAGCGCTTAGCCGCCACCCCGCACCGCTTTACTGATCAGCGCCTCGAGGGCTGACTCGCCCAGGCCCCTCGAAGATTTGCTGATGCAAAGACGGGGCCGCCTAGGCGTCACCCCGCATGGCCCTACTGATCAGAGGTTCGAAGCCTGACCCTCGACGGGTTCGAACAGCGCCCCGCATCACTCGCAGTCGGGGACGACGAGGGCACGCGCATTCGAGCCGTTCCTCGAGCCCGCCGGCTTGAGGGTGCCCCACATGTCGTGTTCGAGAGCCGCCGAGGGCGCCAGTCGGGGATCCCACCGAGGGAGAGCTTCCGCGCCCTCGGCCCCTAGCGAACGGGACCGAGCCCCACCTAGCAAACCCACGCAAGCGCTTCAATGGACGTGTCTCCGACCACGCAGCCCTATCCTTATCGAACGGGGCATGGGCATCCACTCGAACCACCCACTAACAGCTCAACGAGGAATCCGCAATCCGCGACCCGACCGATGGGGGTTGCGGAAGCCTCACCCTCCGTCCCGCGGAGGGACGGCGAGGGCGCGTTAAAAAACAAGTCGTAGAGCTGTACCCGATCGCCTCGAACGGCCCGGTGCTCGGGGGCTCGACGCACGGCTACACCTTCGGATTGCACCCGCCGCAGATAGTGCCAGCAGCGCGTGCGTCACCGAAGCCGGCTGAGACATTGCCGACGCCGGTTGAAATATGTACCACGCCTCCTGGCCAAGTCTCGCGGTAAACCCCTACGAGAGCGCCCCGCGCTCCCCGCAGGCTTCCGGAGGCTAGACCCGCGGGTCCGCTGACGCGGCCCCACGGAAAGCGTTCGCAAGACCAGGGGGAAGAACGTCCTATCAGTAGGCTCCAACATCTGCGGGAGCCTCAATGGCGAACTCGCAGATGCTCGGGGGCTACTGTCGGGGACAGCCCTAGGGGTCCCCTTAAACAACTGGGGAATTCCCACTTAAAACTCGCAACAAGCCAAAGCCAAACGCGCCTCGCTTAAGTACACAAGGCATGGCCCACGCCACGGTGACCCCGAGGGCCCACCAAGGCGGCCCACTCAAAGATCCCCTCGAGCAGGCTCCGCCTCGCTCGAGGGTCCGCTCCGCCCTCGAGCGGGCTCGCCTCGCTCGAGGGCGCTCCGCACGCGCACGCCCGCTCCCATACACGGGCATTTAATGTTCTGACCACGGCGGGCGGCGCCATCATGCGCCCGGGGCACACGCCCCGGTTCGTTGCACCAACTCCCTAGGAGGGAACCCATCCCCGCCACTGTGGGGGACTGTGCGACGTGGCCGGTGCCGTCCCGTGACGCCGCGCCGCCTACTCCGCACGGCTAACGCGCCGAGCCCTCGAAGGGGGGCCGACCACACCCTTGATTCGCTTTCTTGTGACCTTGCGGGGTTAGGTTGAGGTGTTAGGCCGGCGAGGCGTCATCCCCGCCACCGCAACGGCATGGCGCCCGCCCCCGCGCGTACGAACCCACGCCGGCGCCGTGGCGGCCTCCGCGCCGTGGAGCGTGCGAGAATGGGACACCGCCTTACCTCGCCACCGTGCCCCGTACGGACCGATGTCGCCAACTCCCTCGAGCCCGCCCTGAAGACATCACGGCCGTCCGCTGCACTCCTACCCTCGAAGCTACCACTGTTCGGGTACAAGATACGCCATGATGGCCGGATCACGGCAAGGACCGTCCAGGCGGCCGCCTACTCTACGGCATAGCACACCACACTTCCCCACGTAGCTAAATAGCGCGGTATACATGTGATTCGCTCTCTTCTTGGCCTATAAAAGGAGGACGAACTCCCCCGCCGCAGGGGACAGGAGAACAACACGCAACACATCACGCACTCGCTCTCCGATTTTCCCACGATATCTTCAGCCACTCCACTGGGGACTTGGAAGCCACGCTTCCTCTCCCGCCTTGCTTGTAGCCGCCCCACTACAAGCACCCCCGGTGCTGAGCAATATAGTGCCTCGAGCACACCACTGCTGGACGTACGGCCCCTCGGCCAGAACCAGGATAAACTCTGTGTCTCTGATTGCTTAGCATCGACCATTGAGGGACAGACCTTGGCGCTTATTACTGGTTAGTGTCGGGACCACATTCCGCACCGACAAAACCCACTTTAAAAAATGCATAGGAACCCGTAAGATGTAATGCATAAGTTATTAAAGTCCATCTTCCATAGAGTTAATCATGTGAGGGTCCAGGCCGCTCTTGACCGTGAGCACGGCTAACTAGTCAGTTTAACACTCTGCAGAGGTTGTACACTTTCACCACAAGTCGTGTAAAAACTCAAAGAGTTTTGGACCCAACCATGCTGTGCAAAAGTAGGCACAATACCACACTACCGAGGTGTGGTTGCATAGGTACGCTACGAGGCCTTTACGAAGATCCTCCAATGAGCAACAACCCACTAGGTTTCAGGTCGAAGCGGGGCACAAAGCTCCTTAGCGGGTCAATACCCCACCATAAAATAACAAGCCCAACTCCCCGCTAGAGTAGGTCTATGCTCCGTCAATGCCTCTCTATTTGTCCCTTTCAGGTAAGGTTGCTACATCACTAAAGTTTCTAGTTATTCATCCAAGGCAGAGCCATGTGCCTTGTGGTTGTACGGCTTTCCTGGGTGGTTCTCCATGTTCCAATTAAACAAGCATAGTGTTCTTGAATGACATGAATAACATAGAGTAAATCAAGATTAAAAGTTTGTTCCATTAACCCACCCAAAATATGTGCTAGCAAAGCTACCCAACATAAAGATAACTCCCGGTTGATCAAGGCACAAGGTAGTTCAACACTAGTCACACCTTAGCATAGGTCCCATCACATTATTGCAAGCAAAAAGTAAAGGCAATGCAGTTAAAATGCATGTTGTAATAGGACAAGAGGGAATGCAGCAAGGACTTGCCTTCAACCCAAGCGTGCTGCTGCTCAAAACCTTCTTGATCTTCAACGGCAGCGTACTCCACGAAAGGATCGTTCTCTACGCTCCACACAAAGTCATACAAGTATACAATACAAATAATTAAGAAACAGAACACCAATCACCTCAAACAGAAACAAAAGCAACATAAAATTAATCTACTCGTCGAGACGGTCGCGTGGACATAAAGGACGCTAAAAACAGAGCTAAAATGAAGAAGATACGACTTATACAAGATGAGGGACTAATCCGCAAGAAAACTAAACTAACAGGGTTAAAACGAAGAAACCCAGACCTAACCGTAAGGAAACTTATATGGTGGAAGGACTGGTTTGTAATAATCTAAAAACTCAGGGGCTAAACTGCAAAAATGGCGGGGCGACTCGGGTTGACCGGTACCAACTGGTTTGACTCCGGGATGAGATCTACTCAGCCGTTGGATCAAGATCCGTCGGCCTGGGACGCGTGCAGGCGGCTGACGGTGGCGTCCGGCCGGCGGCGGCGCGGGTTGCAGTGGCGCTGTAAGTGCAATCAAGCCCCTAAGTGGGTTTTGGTGATGTTGACCACTTAATTAAAGGACTAATGTGTTTTTGAGTATGTGTGGTAGGTTTAAATTTAAAGAAAGATGAAAAGGAAAGAAAGGTGACACCTCATTGTTTGAAGTGGCTTTCGAGAGCTCAAGACAAGCTTTAATTTCATTTTCTATTTTAAATTTGAGTATAGGACATGCCGTACTATCAAGAGGGATACTAATAGTGGCATGGATGATACAAGTGTTTAAAGTTAAGGTTGAAAACGGACGGGATAAATCCCGTACCGTTCCCGCGTTTCATCCCGACCATTTTCGTATTTACGGGAAATACAGGAGCGGGAGTGGGACGGGATGTACCGGGAGCGGGAGCGAAAACAGGAGAAGCATCATCCCGTCCGTATCTCCGGTATCCCATTTTAGACCAGGATAATACCGGATTCATCCCATTTTCAATTCAACCGGGATAGGCCCAATACCTCAGATTCCCCTCCGCCTCTGGCCTACCCAGCCCAAAGCAAACCTACCCATTACTCTATCCAGCCGATCCAGCCCATCGGGCCATAAGTCTCAGGCTCGCAAGCACCCTGCCTCCCCCCGACCTGACCTACCTCTCCCCTTCGGCCCTCCCCATCAGGCGACGGCGGCAGGCGGCGTGACCGCGCAGCGCGCGGCGTCCTCCCCCCGACCTCTCCCCTTCGGCCCGGCGGCGGTGCATGAAGGATCGGATGGCGACTAGAGAGGGGGGGGGGGAGTGAATAGGAGCCGGTAAAAATTCTTCCAAAAGAATCCGGCCTATACCCTAGACAAACCCCGGTCACACACAAGCGATGGATCGAATCACGCACCAATCGCCAAGACCACGAGGTTATGGATCAACCTCTAGCCTTAGGAACGATTCCTCGAAGCATACGCGGAAGCACTAGAAAGGGAAGGAAGGAATCAAAACAAACAACACTACACACCAGCCCGGCGGATCGTCCGGCCGGCAAGTGCGGACCGTCCGCGATGAACCGCGAGGACCGTCCGACCCGCTACCGCGGACCGTCCGCGCCGACGTCGCGGACCATCCGGCCCTCCTCGCGGACCGTCCGTTAAAAACACACGGAACACCGAAGCGACCCGAGAAAAACGGACCGTCCACCGAGGCCGGCGGACCGTCCGCGCCACCCGCGGACCGTCCGCTACTCGAGCTCGGACCGTCCGCAAACTGGCTGCAACCAAAACCAAAAGCCAAAACGGATCGAAAGCAAGGACGCGCAAGAACTCGACGAACACGCGACGAACACGCTCCTCGCGGACCGTCCACGACCCCCCCGCGGACCGTCCGCGCCGCGCGGACAGAACAGAAACAGCCCGACCCCGAAAGTCAACTCCCCCAAATCATCATCGGATTTCCCAAACGGTTGAAGCTATGGAGACAAGGGTTTGGGGACTTGAAAAGCGTCACACAAGGATGCTATAGCCCAAAAATCTTGCCTCCTAACTCCCTAAATCACCGGGAATCGCGAATCCTTTGAGCACCACCAAAAGCTAGAGCACCGAACGAAAACTCACGAATCGAAGTGGTTTCCCGGCGTTTGAGGGCACAAGATCAAGCACAAAGATGCACAAGACATCTATCCATGTTTCCCTCAAAGAAATCCGGGGAGAAACCCACTCAAATCCGCGGAATCACACCGGGAACAAAGGCACGAAAAGCCACGAAAAACAACCCCGAATCTTCTATACAAACCAGGAAAGATTCACAAGGTCTAGCATGCCGCCCTAGCATCCATCCCTCTCAACAAATCTCTCATGAAGCTCTCATGCTAGCCTAGAGAAAATAGAAGGAAAAATAGCTACGAAAATGAGAAAGAGGAGGGAGGAAATGAAACCCTAAGTCGCGGAGAGAGAGAGCCATCCACACACACTCATGGCTTATATATCAGGTCCCGCCGGAGTGGTAAATGACTCGACTACCCCTAACTAAACTACTGGCGATACAACCCACGTAGGGGCATTTAGGTAATGGTTGTGGGTCTTGCCATCGGACGGCCACGCCTTTGCCGCACCCCGCGTCCTCCCGACGCAAGCCATGCGATCCCGCCGCGTGTCCTCCGCCCTCGAAGCTTCCCGACACGCCCGGATCCCGTCTCCGTCGTGTTGGGCCCTCGGACTTGGTTTTGAGGCCCAAACCAAGAAACCGTCCGCCGATGGTTTTGTGGGCAAACCACCAAACCCCCGCGTGCCCGGTCCGGCCTCCCGCCAAACCACTTGACTTGACCGCCACCGTGCACCGGCTCACTTGTCCATGACTTCGTCTTGCTTGTGTCGCCACCATGTGGCCCGCACCCTGGGTCCCGCCGTCCACCGGGTCCCTCGAACCGAGCCTACTTGTCTCTCCATCCCCCCGAGGCCCCTCAAGGCCGAATACCTTTCGCGCCCGTTCTTCACACCGCAACAACACGAACTAGGCCGCAGCCTACACCTGCGCACTAAGCCAAGAGTCAGTCCAACACCCGTTGTCAATCACTCATCACTGAGGAGCGGTCATCCATCGACCACTGGGACGCTCCTGGTCCTCAATCTCCCCCTTGATGAGTGCATTGACAACACACAATGCGAAATGAAATTCAGAGAAAAAGAGAAAGAAAGAAGAAAGAAAAACAAAGAAGCTCAACTCATGACCAAAACCAAAGAAAGGCGAAGAAAGGTCACAAGACAAGCAAAGCACAAACTCCACACCGAAAACAGCAAGAAAGCTCCCCCTGAACAAATGCAAGCTCCCCCTGAACATGTGGATGCAAACTTCCAAATTTCATCTCACCTCTTCCGAATTTTCATTAAGCTCACCTCTTCTCCCCCTTGTTGACAATGTATGAATCAAGGTGAAAATGCGAAATGCAAAACAAAGCATATAAACAACTACATGAGCTTCTCAAATAGGCCAAATCTAGTGTCAAAGTCTAGAAATGAGACAAAGATCACACATATGAATCATAGCACAGTCAAAGCATGGCCACAAGTAATAGATGAAAATACAAGCATGTGACAAAGCAAAATTTTCAGATGTAAGCAGTTATATCAAAAGAAGGCTCGCTTCACATGTAAAAGCCTATCCATGTCACACTTGAGCCACAAACATGCATACCATTCAAAGATCATACAAGGATATCAAATTCTCAGCAAAAGATCATGGCAAACACCCATAAAGCAAAGCATGTCATGTCAAAGCTCATGAGCCATGTGTCCACTTCGGGGAGACTTCTCCACTGGTGAACATCATGCAACATGTTTAGCACCCATATGTGAAAGATAATACACTTTAAGCATAGACATGATGGATGGAGCATTTTTCAAGCATTCACACTTCTTTTCAAGATTAATTCATTTCATGGTACATGAAGTGCCTTTGCGGCAAAAAGAAGCTTATGCTCCCCCATGAATGCAACATAGGCTAAACATTCACAATGATATTCGGCCTTTGGCCCAAATGCAAGAACAAGGCATCCAAGCACAATCTAAGCATGAAAAGCACATTTAGACCAAACTGTGACATGGATACACAACTACACACGAGTGGAGCATATTTCATCAAAAATTAGTCAAGTTTAGCATTTATTTCAAAAAGGGCTATCTCACCACACATATATCTCAAATATTCCAAGAGCATAGCCTCACATCACCATTTCTCCACACATATAACCAATATCTCACAAATAGCCAAAGAGACTCAAATATGGCATATGAAAGAAGCTCATCATCCTAAAATGCAATATGATACAAATGCAACAAGATATATGACAAGATGGCTATCCTACCATGGTTTGTACATCAAGCAAAGCATGTATATACATCAAAGTAAAACATGGTATGATACATATGGTACAAAAGGAAATCCCCCAAGAATCAACTAGAAAGGGCAACAAACCCCAAGTTCCCCCCGCAAGCGCACAAATGTAGCTTGGTCGAGAGGCTTTGTGAAAATGTCGCAAGGCGATCTTGGGTAGGGACATGGCTCAACACAATGGTCCTTTCTCCACATTGTCCCTCAAGAAATGATACCTCACTTCTATATGTTTGGTTCGGAGTGAAGCACCGGGTTTTTGGCTACGCTTATGGCACCGGTGCTATCACAAAGAAGTGGGATGCGGGTGCACTCCTCACCAAAGTCTCTCAAAGTGTATGAAATCCACAACAAAGTCGGGAACAACAACTCGCGGCGAAGCAACATACTCCGCCTCCGTGGTAGACCGAGCTACACTAGACCGCTTGCGGGAAGACCATGAGACCAACGAAGACCCAAGAAACTAGCAAGTACCGAAGTAGACTTCCTCTCGACTCGACAACCAAAGGCAAAATCCGCATCGGAAAAACCATGAAGAGAAAGAGTCGAGGAGGAAGAATACCAAAGGCCAAGACCGGGGGCGGATCGTAGGTACCGAAAATCCTCCCGACGGCCTGTCGATGTGATGTCCTCGGCGAAGCCTGAAAACAAGCGCACAGACACACGCTGAACTGTATGTCTGGCCTCGTCGCCGTCAAGTAGAGGAGGGAGCCGATCATGCTCCCGTACTCCCGCTGGTCCACTGGTTCTCCGTCCTCATCCGCATCCAAAGTGGCCGTACTCGCCCATGGGAGTCGACATCGGCTTCACATCTTGCATCCGGAACTTCCTCGGCATGTCTTTCGTGTACTTGGTTTGGTGCACAAATGTACCGTCCTTCACTTGCTTGATCCGCAGCCCCCGAGAAAATACCGCAACTCGCCCATCATGCTCATCTCGAACTCCCTGCTCATCTCATCCGCAAACTTGGCAACAAGGTTATGTGACGAGCCACCAAAGACAATATCATCCACGTATATCCGAACAATCGACAAGTCATTTCCATGCTTGAGGAGAAACAAGGTTCTATCCACGGTACCCATCACAAACCCTCTCGCTCAAAAGAAAGCCTCTCAATCTCCCATACCAAGCACGAGGCGCCCGTTTCAACCCATATAGAGCCCTTTTCAACCTGTATACCCTGTGTGGGTACAACTCGCTCTCAAACCCGTGTGGTCGCTTCACATACACCTCCTCCTCTATGACCCCATTCGAAAAGCACTCTTCACGTCCATCTAAAACAACTTGAACCCTTTAGCCACGGCAAAGGCTAGAAGGATCCGAATTGCCTCAAGACGGGCCACGGGAGCAAAGGTCTCCTCATAGTCGATCCCCTCCTTCGACTAAACCCCCGAGCAACAAGTCCGGACTTGTTCCTCACAACCATCCCATTCTCTCCCTCTTTGTTCTTCCAAACCCACTTGGTTCCTATGGGATGGCAATTTGGAGGTGGTTCAACTAACTCCCACACCCGGTTCCTCTCAAAGTTTTCCAACTCCTCATGCATAGAATTGACCCAGTTTGCATCGGATAAAGCATGTCCAATGTCCTTGGGCTCAAAAGTAGCAACAAAAGCAAAGCATGAGCAAAATGAGAGGAATTCCGGACCTTGACCGCGTGGTGCGTTCATCGATGTTCCCAATGATCTTCGACAGGGGATGCACTTCTTGAATCCGCCGGGGAGCCTCACACCTCGAGACTACCTCCCCCTCAACTTCAGCTTCTCTCGCCTGGTCCTCTTGTTGCACCGTCGTTGTCCATGAAGTAGACGGTCCATGCTCCAAAGTGGTCGTAGGGGAAGTAGTGGGTACATGCTCAGCTTCAGGCGCATGGTTCTCCCCATCATCATCTCCAGCTTCATCCTTCTCCTCTTCAAAGAGGTCCTCGGCCATTTCTTCATCACTTGCACATTCAAAGCCAAGAGAGGTACATGGCATTGTCTCGTCGAAGGTCACCTCGCAAGTCTCCATGATTTTGTTAGTCTCAAGGTTAAGCACCCTATAGGCTCTAGAATGGTTAGCATATCCAAAGAAAATACCATCACTAGACCTAGCCTCAAACTTGTCGAGTTTTCCCTTTTTCAAAATAAAGCACTTGCAGCCAAAAACTTGGAAGTGACTCACCTTGGGTGCCCGACCATGCATAAGTTCATAACAGGTCTTCTTCTTGAAAGCTCGCAATAAAATCCTGTTGGAAACATGACAAGCCGTATTGACCGCCTCAGCCCAATACCTCCTAGGAGTCTTGTGCTCATCGAGCATCGTCCTAGCCATCTCACAAAGAGTCCGATTTTTCCTTTCCACGACTCCATTTTGAGGGGGCACATAAGGGGTCGAATACTGATGTTCAAGACCTAGATCACGACAAAAGGCATCAAAATGAGAGTTCTTGAACTCTGAGCCATTATCATTGCGGATAGCTCGAATAGCATTCCCATGCCTCTCGTTTTTCAACCTCACGATCGGATCTCGAACAAAACCAAATGTCTCACTCTTATCCTCCAAGAAGAACACCCGGGCATAGCGAGAGTAATCGTCCACCACAACAAGGACATACCACTTCCCACCCACCGAGCGAACTCGAGCCGGCCCAACAAGGTCCATATGCAACGGCTCCGTCGGACGCTCGGTCATGACATCGGTCGGGGGTGGATGGGGAGTGGCTACCATCTTACCATGCCTACAAGGAGCACAAACCAAATCCTTCTCAAGCTTCAACTTCGGCAATCCTCGGACAAGGTCAAGACCACTCAAGCGGGAAACCAAATCAAAGCTCAAGTGTCCCAACCGCCTATGCCATTTCCACAAATCGGAAGAAGGACCGGCCATCAAACAAGGCGAGCAGACCCAAAGAACGAGAGAAATCAGCCCACGAAAATCGACCCTCGGGGATGATCATACAAACAAGATCACCTCGAGAATCAAGCAAACGAGACTCGCCGGACTTGAAACGCACCTCAAAACCTTCATCCAAAGAATCGAGAAACCGAAAGCAAATTGAAACCCAAAGACTTCACAAGAGCCACTCTCTTCAACGTTACCTTGTCACTCACATGCACAACACCCTCTCGAAAGCACCCTTCCTCGTCCATTGTCCCCGAATGTGATGTCTCGCTTTTCCTTCACCGGGGTGAGGGCCGGAGAACCACTTCTTATCTCCGGTCATGTGTCGAGAACATCCGGAGTCGATCAACCAAATGTTCTCCAAGCCTCCCGCCCGTAGTCGAAACAAGAACGAGAGTGAGCTAGCGACTCGACACTCGGGGTTAGCACAAACAAAGTTAAACCGGTGTCGAGCCATCTCGCTCAAAAGAGGGGTTAGCAAACATCATTCCCTTGCCACCAAACTTCCCATGTCCCATGGGAGGAGTACGAGCACCACGAGGGGGAAAACGTGGTCCGTAGTTCCCTCCGGAACCCAAAGCTGCGATCATCTCCCCTAAACCCGTACCGAGGACGAGTAGGAGGACGTCCGACAAAACCACCACGAGCACGACCAAACCTCTCACCGCCGCGCACACCATCCTCTCTCCCCGACAAACCTCTCACCACCACCTCTCCGTGGGAACCCGCCAACACTCCTCACACTTCCCACACCCCGTGGAAGTGGCACTCTAGGCTCGGGAATACCATGAGACCGGCGATACTCCGTCCCGGGTCGCTTGCTCCCTAGTAAGCCTCTCATCCCTCTTCCTCTTGTAGCAAAACTCGCAAGATGCCTCTCCTTGCCACAATACTCACACCCGAAGGGGATGGGTTTTGGTTTTGGCTCGGCTTCTCTCTAGGCTTCTCACCCTTCTCACCCACAAACTTCACCGGTTTCTGGAAATCATTTGTCTTAGGTGGGAATTTGGGTGGATCTTGGGTTGTGTCAAGCTTGTTGCAAAGGTGGTTAGGCTTTGGTGTGAAAGAGTTCTTGGGTGCTTTTGGAAGTGGGACTTGGATCTCTCCGATCACCTCAAACTCGGGGTTAGACTCAACACACTTCTCATACACACTCTCCCCACTATTCTCTCCCACTTTCTCACCCAACTTCTCAAAACCCAAACCACGACCATCAGCTCTCTTGAACTCCTCAATCATGATTTTAAATTGAGGTTCCCGCCCGACAACCAACCCAACACCTTCCTCAAATAGTCATTCTCCTCATAGATGACATCCAAACGGGAAGTAAGTTCAAGATTACGCAAAGTGACTTCATCACGCCTAGTGCATGCATTGACGGCAAGAGATTTCAAAGATGCTTCCAAAGAACTAATGGTAGAACGAGCATCGACAAGCTTAGCATGCATAGTAGGACATGATTTGCAAGCACCAAGCAAAGTGGGTCTAGCCTTAAGCTCATCATATTCGATCCTAAGAGCATCTAGTTGAGCCAGAATAGAAGCATTCTTCTCATTAAGCAGTTTGATCTCATTCAACTAAGCATCACATTCAACACATTCAACATCATCAGGAGGAGTAGGAGCAAGTTTCAAAGAGTCATTCTCAAGTTTCAATTCAAGCAATTTTGACTCTAACTCTCCTACTTTCTCGCTAGCATTCTCAAGCTGAGCCCTAAGATCTTTCCTCATATTTTTGGCATCTCTCAGCACACTATCACGGTTATCAAGCAAACCATTCAACCTAGCAATCTCAGCAAGCAAAGAGTCGGGGTCACGGTTTACCTCATCCTCAGAGTCGGAGTCGCCGTCTTCCTTCTCACTCTTCTTGTCGCTTGAGCTATGGGCCATGCCACAAAAGCCCTCAAGCGCCACACGGCTCACCCCGCCGAGGTTCCGGCTTGCACTCTTCTTGCCATTGCGCCTCCCGGCGTCTTCATCTTCGGCCGCTTGAGCTTGATCGCTCCTCGCTTGAGCTTGAGTCAACGTCGCTCGCACCGGCCACCATCGCTCTTGCCTTGTTCTTCTTGTAGCCATTCTTGCTCGGTCGCCGCTTGTCCTTGTCCTTGCTCTTGGACTTGTTGAAGTGCTTGCCCTTGGAGGAGTACTTGTCTTCACGCCTCGGGTGCTCCTTGTACTCGTTCACCTTGTACTTGTTCTCCTCCGCTTCGGGCACTCGGCGATGAAGTGGCCACGCTTGCCACACTTGTAGCACGTCCCCGAGCTCCGCCTTGCATTCCTCCGACTCTCATGTAGTCGTTCAAACCTTCTTGAGAGCAAGGCCGGCTCCTCCTCGCCCAAAGACATCAAACTCCTCATCCGGAATGGACATAAGAGAGGACAAAAGAAAACGTCGATAGGAAGGGTTAGATTTGCCCTTTGATCCTCCCACAAGAGCAAGACTATGGTCGGTCGAGCCCTCATGCTTGGATTGCAACTTCCGTCAACCATAGCCGACTTGAGCTTAGAAAAGAGGTCATCCAACTCAATAGTCAAATAATGCCCGGACTCCTTGATGGCCTCAACCTTAGCACCCCAAACATTTGGGTCCAAGACATGCAAGAGCTTCAAAGCCTGATCATGCTCGGTGTACGGAAAATCCTCAACATTAGCCTTCATGTTGTTCACGATGGCGGTGAACCTATGAAACATCGCATCAATGTCCTCACCGGGAAGAGGAGTGAAATTCTCATATTGCATCCGGTAAGAGACAAAGAGGCGAGCCTTCACATGGTTATCACCACCGTGAGCAACCAACAACTTTTCCCAAATTTGTCAAGCAAGATTCAAATGGCGAACACGCTCAAACTGCGGATCGCACAAGCTCCGGACCAAGTGATCAACGGCTTTTGCATTTGCCTCATACTTGGCCTTAGCACCGGCATCGGTCACCATAAGAGTATGGATGTTGACCGGAATAGCATAGGTCTTGTCAAGCACAATGAAATCCAACAGCTTTCCACGAAGAAAAATCATCACACGAGCCGCCCACTTGTGGTAACCCTTGCCATCGAAGTGCGGCGGACCGCCCTGCTCAACGTACGCCATCTTAGGATTCGAGACTTGTCAAAGTCGCAAAGAATCCGGCACCAAGCTCTGATACCAATTGAAGGATCGGATGGCGACTAGAGAGGGGGGAGTGAATAGGAGCGGTAAAAATTCTTCCAAAAGAATCCGGCCTATACCCTAGACAAACCCCGGTCACACACAAGCGATGGATCGAATCACGCACCAATCGCCAAGACCACAAGGTTATGGATCAACCTCTAGCCTTAGGAACGATTCCTCGAAGCATACGCGGAAGCACTAGAAAGGGAAGGAAGGAATCAAAACAAACAAGACGCGCACACGGCTCCCGGCGGACCGTCCGGCTCAGGCGGTGCGGACCGTCCGCGATGAACCGCGCGGACCGTCCGACCCGCTACCGCGGACCGTCCGCACCGACGTCCGCGGACCGTCCGGCCCTCCCCCGCGGACCGTCCGTTAAACACACACGGAACACCGAAGTGACCCGAGAAAAACGGATCGTCCACCGAGGCCGGCGGACCGTACGCTACTCGAGCTCGGACCGTCCGCAAACCGGGCCGCAACCAAAACCAAAAGCCAAAACGGATCGAAAGCAAGGGCGCGCAAGAACTCGACGAACACGCGACGAACACGCTCCTCGCGGACCGTCCGCGACCCCCCCCCCCCCCGGCGGACCGCCCGCGCCGCGCGGACGAGAACAAAAAACAGCCCGACCCCGAAAGTCAACTCCCCCAAATCATCATCGGATTTCCCAAACGGTTGAAGCTATGGAGACAAGGGTTTGGGGACTTGAAAAGCGTCACACAAGGATGCTATAGCCCAAAAATCTTGCCTCCTAACTCCCTAAATCACCGGGAATCGCGAATCCTTTGAGCACCACCAAAAGCTAGAGCACCGAACGAAAACTCACGAATCGAAGTGGTTTCCGGCGTTTGAGGGCACAAGATCAAGCACAAAGATGCACAAGACATCTATCCATGTTTCCCTCAAAGAAATCCGGGGAGAAACCCACTCAAATCCGCGGAATCACACCGGGAACAAAAGCACGAAAAGCCACGAAAAACAACCCCGAATCTTCTATACAAACCGGGAAAGATTCACAAGGTCTAGCATGCCGCCCTAGCATCCATCCCTCTCAACAAATCTCTCATGAAGCTCTCATGCTAGCCTAGAGAAAATAGAAGGAAAAATAGCTACGAAAATGAGAAAGAGGAGGGAGGAAATGAAACCCTAAGTCGCGGAGAGAGAGAGCCATCCACACACACTCATGGCTTATATATCAGGTCCCGCCGGAGTGGTAAATGACTCGACTACCCCTAACTAAACTACTGGCGATACAACCCACGTAGGGGCATTTAGGTAATGTTTGTGGGTCTTGCCATCGGACGGCCACGCCTTTGCCGCACCCCGCGTCCTCCCGACGCAAGCCATGTCATCCCGCCGCGTGTCCTCCGCCTCGAAGCTTCCCGACACGCCGGATCCCGTCTCCGTCGTGTTGGGCCCTCGGACTTGGTTTTGAGACCCAAACCAAGAAACCGTCCGCCGATGGTTTTGTGGGCAAACCACCAAACCCCGCGTGCCCGGTCCCGCCTCCCGCCAAACCACTTGACTTGACCGCCACCGTGCACCGGCTCACTTGTCCATGACTTCGTCTTGCTTGTGTCGCCACCATGTGGCCCGCACCCGATCCCGCCGTCCACCGGGTCCCTCGAACCGAGCCTACTTGTCTCTCCATCCCCGGAGGCCCCTCAAGGTTGAAGACCTTTCGCGCCCGTTCTTCACCTGCAACAACACGAACTAGGCCGCAACCTACACCTGCACACTAAGCCAAGAGTCATTCCAACACCCGTTGTCAATCACTCATCACTGAGGAGCGGTCATCCATCGACCACTGGGACGCTCCTGGTCCTCACCGCGCAGGCGCAGGCTCGGTCGACGGCCGCTCCCCGCTCGATCTCCCCTCCCCATCAGGTGCCCGGCGGCCTTGCCCAACTGCCATCAATGCCACGAAGTGGAGGACGGCGCCGCACTGGCTCCATGCCACCGGAGAAGCACCTGGGCTTGGGGTCTTCATTGGGGAAATTGCTTCCATCACCTCCTCCTCCGCCGCCAACAACTCTTGTCAAAGGCAGCAGCAGCGGGTGTGGATCTGTTTCAGGTATGCTTCCCCAATTTCTTTGCACCATTATAATCTTGTTCTTGTTGAGCTGGTGACTCTCTGTAAAGCACGGGAATAGACTAGGTCGGAGATATCAGTTATCCTATATGAAGTATATGATTTGTTGAGTTTTGCTTCCTTCTCTATTAGCCATGTTAGGAGGACAGTTAATCAAGCTGCTCATTTGTGCGCTAGAAATGCTCCTTTTACAAATGAAGCAGTTGTTTGGGTAGATCATCCACCTAGCTTCTGCAAAGGTCTTTGTTTCTTGATTGATTGTTATAGTGCTATTTAATCAATGAAGCTATGTTCACAAAAAAATTGTTCTTGTTCACTGATTGCAGAAATTCATTCTCTTTGTAGTTTGTGATGCAATATAGAGTTTATAGTTGTATGTCTGAATGATTGATAGGGTCAAAGAGGAAAGCGGGTGATTGTGAAGTAGCGGCCTCATCTTCAGCAGCTATGAGTGAAAATCCAAATCCTGCTGATAGCGGCACACCAACACCTCCAACACATGGACAAACAGATGGATCTGCCCCTGGGATTGATGGTAGTGACATACAAACACAAAACCAAGGTACTCTACCTACTGTAGATTTAATTGCTCTTGATGAGGATGATGACGATGATGGAGAAGGAGAAGGAGAAGAAGTTCCTGGGACATCAAAGAGGAAGAAAAGGTGCACATCTATTGTACTTCACCAAGAAAACAGAGATAGTGGAGGTGGATGGCAAGAAATATGAGCAACTCTGGGGGTACTGTAACTACCCAAGATGCAAGCAAAGGTACAGAGCTGAGTGCAACTATGGAACTTCTGGATTTAGGAATCATCTAAAGTCAGCGCACAAGACCTTAAAAGGGCAATTACAACTGAAGTCAGAAAAAGATAATGGTAAAGATGTGACCACCATACAGCCTTACAGGTATGATCAAGAGGCTAGTCTCAAGAAACTCTATCTGGCAATTATAATGCATGAATACCCATTTAATATGGTTGAGCATGACTATTTTGTTGAGTTCATTAAGTCATTGCGCCCTAGCTTCCCTCTAAAGTCTAGGATCACTGCTAGGAAGGATATAATGGACATATATCTAGAAGAGAAGGAGAAATTATATTCTTATTTGAAAACAGTTTCTTGTCGCTTTAGTGCAACCATGGACATGTGGACATCCTGTCAAAACAAAGGGTACATGTGTATCACCTTGCACTGGATTGATGATGAGTGGTGTATTCAGAAGAGAATAGTTGGCTTCTTTCATGTCGAGGGTCGGCATAGTGGTCATAAGTTGGCAGAGTCCTTTACTGAAGTGATGGTTAATTGGTTTGTCGAGAAAAAATTGTTTGCCTTAACTTTGGACAATGCATCGAGTAACTTAGTAGCAGTCACTGATATTATTGCTGATCTGAGAGAGAATGGCAATGCTTCTTTGGTCTGTGACGGAATTTTTCTCATATTAGATGTTCATGTCACATATTGAACTTGGTTGCTAGAGATGGGTTGGCTGTTATTTCAAAAGCACTTGAAAAAATCAAAGCACTTGCACTAACTGTTAAGGGATCTCCCTTGCAATGGGAGGAACTTATGAAACAGGCTAGTGAATGTGGGTTGGATACGTCAAGGGGCATTCAGCTTGATGTTTCAACAAGATGGAACTCCACTTATTTGATGCTAAGGGATGTGTTGCACTACAAGCCCGCTTTCATAAGGCTAAAGACATCAAACCACCGTAAGTATGTTGACGGTGAAAATCCGTCAACCTAGCCATGAGTTTACCTTCGGTGTTGGCATGAATTTTATACCTTATCCATTGGTACTAACCCCCGTGGTATAACAAGTTCACGTGTGCATGTCGTTTTTGGAGTTTAATGTTTATGCGGGGATTTAGTGTTGAATGCAAGACTTTCGGGATAAGTTCATCAAGCACCTCATGACAAGACCTTGAAGCCCCGAACAAGTCATGCAATGAAGCAAAACTAACTCCAAGAAGCCGGGGACTCGATCCGAGAAGACAACAAACTCCGGGGACTCGACCGGAAAAGTGCCGAAGCTTGCAAGACAAGGAGTTGAGTCCAATTCGGAGAGAAACCGACGACATGGACCTACATGCGAAGGGGGAAGCATCCGAGAAGCAAGGGAACCGACCTCGGGCAAAGGAGCCCGCGGGCCGGGCCTAAATGGGCCCGGCCGGCCGGCCGGTCCCGGTCGGCCCGGGCCCATTTAGGGCCCAAATGCGACGTCCTTTGCCCTAGCCGCCGATCGGGCTATTTATAGTCCCCCGACCGAGAGCCACGAAGAGAAGATTTCGTCTTCGGCCGCCGAGAAGCGAGAGAAGAGAGGGACATCATCTAGGAGAGGAGAGGGTCGAGCTAGTTGACTAGGGTTTCCCTAGCCGACGTGGGAACCTTGCAAGGAAGACCACGTCGGAGTTCCCGGAGCTAGAAGCAAGATCAAGGAAGGATCCCGGTGGTGATCTTGTGTATGTATCATTGTTATAGTTGAATTATCAAGTTGAATCTTTTCTCAGCGATCAAGTGTTTCCTCGAAGATTTCGTTTTTCGATCGGCTTTGCTTATTTCAATTCTATTCTCGAGATAGATTACATAGGGTGTTCTTGTAGCCGCGGTGGCTAGAGGTACACGCCGGATCCTCCGAAAGAATCTCGACTTGTCTTTTGACTCGCCCTAAGCTCCCCGCATGAATAGGGATACGTTGTGACGAACGGGGGTCTCGAAAGGCGGATGTTTTCGGATTTGGACGGGAAACCACGATTTAAAGAGGCTTTTATTAAGATTCGATTTGCTACTTCTTCTTTTGCTTGGAACTTCAACAAAAGGCTTACCCCGATCCCTCTAGATCGGTTTATCTACCCAATCTTACTTTGTTTTCTCCGGTTTTTAGTAGATTAGATCTGTTTTGTGTCTTTTACTTAGATGCATTAGGTTCTTTATTGAAGATTGCGGTTATTTGGCTTTAATAGATTAAGTCTTGCGTCACACATTTGTTCCACGGATTCGATACCTTGGGTTCACCACTCGAGGGAAGAAGGGTCCCTTGACTACGACGGGAGACTTGTACGCTTGCGAGTCACGAACGAACTTTGATACAATTATTAACCGTCAACAAGCCCCTTTTTCTGGCGCCGTTGCCGGGGAACAAGTGATCAAGATTTGATTTTTTTATTGCTTTTTTTTGTAATTTTCAGTACTGATTTTGTTTTATTTTTGCATCTAATAAGCTTCAATCATCCTCAAAATACATCTAATCTAGTTTGTCTAACTCTAGTCTTTATAGATTTGTTTTGTTTTCTAGTTTCTTTTGCATATTTTGTTTATTGCTAACCCTAACGAGGAGATGGACGGCTACCTCTCCAACAAACCCAATAATTTTGTGGATGATCCGAGAAAAACTTTACGAGCTAAGGAGACGCGAAGCACATCAAGCTAAAAAGTTGGATTTTGTAGATTCGGAGTCGGAAGACGAAGGATCGCGAGGAATCTCCGGAGAATTCACCACCTCAAAGTCCGCGGGAGAACCGACGTCCACCAATGGGTGACCAACCACCGGAAGAACGCAAGATTGGGGAGCTATGCACCCCAGACATCATCGACCTACCAATCTTGAACCTCGACGAGATCGGAAGACCGTTCGAGATCAAGACCTCAACAATCCGCATGGTGCAACATTCACCCTTCACCGGCAAAGAGGATCCGAACCTTCACCTCCAAGCATTCATTCAACTATGTCAGACTTTCAATATGGATGGGGTGACTCAAGATCAAATGAGGGCAAGGCTTTTTCCGTTTTCACTACTCGGGAAGGCGTTGCAATGGTTCCACTCTCAACCGGCGGAGACGGTGCAAAATTGGAACACGTTGATGAAGGCTTTCATGAAGGAATACTACTCACCGGGTAAAACTCAAAGCTTGCGTAATAAGATTGCCACCTTTGTTCAATATCCTACAGAAACTATCTCGGAGGCATTTGAGCGCTTCAACGAGTACACCGGGCGGTTCCACATCACAAGTTCCCGAAAGAAGACCTCGTGCAAAAGTTCTATCAAGGACTCACCATGGCGTCAAGGACGATCATCGATGCATCGGCGGGAGGATCTATCATCGAGCTTACACCGACGAAGCTTTCACGCTATTCAAGAAGGTCGCGGATAATGACACGTGGGCGTCATCGGGCGCCTACACCGGCTCAACCTATGGGGAACGTCAAAGGAGTCTTGCAAGTGGAGAAGGAAGACATACTTGAAGGCAAGATCGACTCGCTCATGAGGAGGTTGGAGAAGATGGAGATAGAAAAGAAAGAGGCTCAAGACTTGAAGGCCGCCGAAGCAAAGTCCACATGCGAAGAATGTGGAGAGTATGGCCATGTCCGCAAAGATTGTCCGGAGGAAGCCAAAGTGCTCGACTACATGAGGAAGGGAGAATTGCCGAACTTCCGCTACGGGCAAGGTAGGCCTCAATTTAATGCAAGCTCATCTATTCCTAACGCGGTTCCACTTCGGATACAATTGAAGGAGTTCATGGATGAGCAAGCTAAGATCAACAAGGACACCGTCACCAAGTTCAAGACCATAGACAAGGTGTTGGAGAACATCGATAGCAAAGTGACGGAGGTCGGAAGTTCCAATCATCAAGTACTCAACATGATGAAGATGCTCGAGACGCAAGTTGGACAACTTGCGGGGCGCCTCACTAATGATGAAGGGAAGCTTCGGGACAACCCAAATGTCCCGAATCGGCGAAGGCCATTCAAACACGTTCGGGGAAGGAGACCGAAGATCCGGAACGTTCCGCGGGAGCAAGGAAGCTTAAACCGTCCACCGAGGTGGAAGGAGCCGCTAAAGAGAAGGTTACGGGGATCGTCACCGAGGAACCCGAATTTGAGATGCCGGAAGATGACACGAGGATACCGCAACTCAAGCCACGCTACTTCCGAGGTAAACTTGACAACCACTTTGAGAAGTTTGTGGAAGTTGTGCGTAGACTTAGCATCAACATGCCGTTACTAGATGCCCTACAAGTACCTACATATTCTCGTTACTTTAAAGACATTCTTGCAAATAAATATGAGATAGCAACACTCGGGGTAGATCATGTCAAGATGTCCGAGGAGTGTAGTGCAGCTATTGCTTATGGGCTGGAGAAGCAAAAAGACCCCGGGTGCCCTACAATTCCATGTTCAGTTGGTTCTTTCAACTTCGAGAAGGCGTTATGCGACCTTGGAGCTAGTGTGAGTGTCATGCCGAGGGATGTGTTCGAGAAGTTACGCCTTGTTGACGGTGAAAATCCGTCAACCTAGCCATGAGTTTACCTTCTATGTTGGCATAACTTTTGTATCTTATTCATTGGTACTAACCCCCGTGGTATAACAAGTTCACTTGTGCATGTCGGTTTTGGAGTTATGTGTTTACGCAGGGTTTTAACGTTGAAAGCAAGACTTCCGGGATAAGTTCATTAAGCACCTCATGACAAGACCTTGAAGCCCGATACAAGTCAAGCAATGAAGTGAACATGACTCCAAGAAGCCGGGGACTTGATCCGAGAAGACGACAGACTCCGGGGACCCGACCGAGAAAAGTGCGTCGAATCTTGCAAGACAAGGAGTTGAGTCCAATTCGGAGAGAAACCGACGACATGGACCTACATGCGAAGGGGGAAGCATCCGAGAAGCAAGGGAACCGACCTCGGGCAAAGGAGCCCGCGGGGCCGGGCCAAAATGGGCCCGGGCCGGCCGGCCCGGTCCGGTCGGCCCGTGCCCATTTTGGGCCCAAACACGCCGCCCTTTGACCTAGTTGCCGATCGGGCTATTTATAGTCCCCCGACCGAGAGCCACGCGAGAGAAGAAGTCGTATTCCGCCGCCGAGGAGCGAGAGAAGCTTGAGGGACACCAACTTGAAGATGAGGGTCGTGCTAGTTGTCTAGGGTTTCCCCGGCCGACGTGGGAACCTTGCATGGAAGACCACGTCGGAGCTCGGAGCGAGGATCAAGATCGAGGGAGGGCCCGGTGGTGATCTTGTTCATGTAATCATTCATGGTGAAGTTTGTAAGTGAATCCGATTTCTAGCGATTAAGTGCCTTCTCGATGATTTTGATTTCTTCTTGGTTTTGCTTCTTCTACGATCTAGTCTATAGCTAGATTACATAGGGTGCTCTTGTAGCCGCGGTGGCTAGAGGTGCATACCGGACCGGCCAAGTGATTTCAACTTGTTCTATCGAACTCGCCCTAAGCTCCCCGCATGAATAGGGATACGTTGTGACAGAACGGGGGTCTCGAAAGGCGGATGTTTTCGGAGTCGGATGGGAAGGCCACGATTTAAAGATGCTTTTAATGAGATTCGCTTTTCTATCTTCATCTATCTTGTTTGGAGCTACAACATAAGCATGATCTAGATTCTCTAGATTGGTTATCTCTTGCTTTCTCTTGTTACCTCTTTAGTAGATTAGATTAGATTAGATTAGATTAGATGTGTTTTCTTTATGAGTTAGTAGATTAGATGCAACTTGGCTTCATTAGATAGCTTTACCTTGCTTTACTAGATTGAATCCTTGCGTTGCACATTGTTCCACGGATTCGATACCTTGGGTTCACCACTCGAGGGAAGAAGGGTCCCTTGACTACGACGGGAGACTTGTCCGCTTGCAAGTCACAAACGAACTTTGATACAACTATTAACCGTCAACAAGCCCCTTTTTCTGGCGCCGTTGCCGGGGAACAAGCAATCAAGATCCGATCTAGTATCGCTTATCTTTCAGTTTTTCTTTTGATTTTCTTTTGCATCTCTTATGTTTGATCATCCTCAAAAGAAAAAAAAATCAATCTAATCTAGTTTTGATTAACCCTAATTTTTCTTTTCTTTTTAGATTTTTGTTTTATTACTAACCCTAACCGGAGATGGTTGGCTACCTCTCCAAGAAACCCAAAACCTTTTTGTGGATGATCCGGGAAAACTTTACGGAGCAAAGGTGACATGCAACACAAGCTAAAAGGGTGGAAACCCTAGATTCAAAAGTTGAAGTCGAAGGACCATCAAAATCTCCAAAGGAATCACCACCCCCAAGTCAAGACGCCGGAAGGCCGTTCAAGATCAACGAGGATGGAGAAGATGGAGATGGAGAAAGAAGCTCAACACCTAAAGACCGCCAAGGCAAGATCCACATGCGGGGTGTTCATCGTAATGAAGATGTTAGAGACGCAAGTGGGACAACTTGCTGGGACAACCGATTGGTGACAAAGAAGAATATCCGAGACAACTCCAAGGTCCCAAGACGGCGAAGGCTACTCAAACTCATTCGGGAGAGATGAAGGATCACACTAGAGACCATGAAGATCACGACCGAAGGACCGGAGTTCGAGATGCCGAGCCACAAGGAAGATGTTGCATCCGTCAAGACCAAAGGACAAAGCCGGCACCGTGAAGACCAAAAAAAAAAAAAATTGACTAAGCCGAAGTGGGTACCCAAGATTGCAACGCCCGCAAAGAGCGTTGATCCGGAGTAATCAAGTGAAGAAGTCTAGCCATGGACTATAAACGAAGCGCTAGGCGGGAGGCAACCCGTTTCGTCGAGTCAAGAATAAGCTACGGGAGGACAACCCGATTCCAGGTTTTTCAAGTCTTTTTAAATTTAATTCAGTTCTGAATTTTACTACGCAAAACCTTAGACTTAGAATGGTTGAACAATATTAGAGACATAATTCTTGGTTGAATATTCTGCTTGATCATAAACCCTTTACATGAACCATCCTATGTGTTTGTTTGCTTCTTTTCGAGAAACCGCAACCAAAAAGAAAAATTTCAGAACCAAACTCAACCCTTCACCCTCATTATGGTGTTGTGGTTGACTTGTTTTTCATGCTAAAAACACTCGAGTAGAGCCACGACTTGTATCTAGATGTTATTTAAATTTCAGCACGTGGTAGGACTCGCGTGAACCTAGAAGCTTGATTTTTGGTTGGTTTAAAAATCCATATCCTTGGTTTCTCTAAGATTAGAATTTTTCCAAGCCTCACTTAATTTTATTTCATTCAAAATCTCTCTCATCTAATAAAAATTAGGACCTAAACCTATGCCCCCTTGATCAAGCCGGGAAAAGCTTGCTCTCAACCAATGAAGGCAAACTATACCGGTGAGACCGAAATCGACGTAATAAAAAAATATTTTCGACTTGCATTTGTTTTTAATGGTTTAAAAACTTCTCTAAAATTATGTTCGAGCTCTTGCATGGCTCTGAAAAATATTTTTAAATTTCGAAATTAGAGGAGTGCTCAACCTTAAACATGCTTAAAGGGAGGCAATCTAGTTAACCTAACCATGCATGCACCATGGTACATCACGGGATGCCCCTCCAACATATTTAAACCACATGCAAAGTACAAGCATGGGGGGGGCAGCCAAGGCTTTGTTTTGTAGGAATATCATGGATACATGTGAGGCAAGGGAGTATGGAAGTGAGTCAAAACATGAAGCATCAAGTGGAAGGACCAATAAAGGAGTGGACGAGAGCGTCCGGGCGATGCAACTCGTGGAGCACGCGGGCGGGGAAAGTTGCGGAGGTGAAATGATCGTCTTTGGAAGAAAGACGAGGCGGGGAGGAGCACCGAGGCCGACCTCACCTACATAAGGAGCCCCCCGGCTCCCGTTTTCGCGTGCAAGCTTCCCTCTCCTTCCTTTGTTTGTGTGTTCAAGTTTGTGTGCTCAAAACCTCCGTAGACATAGCCAACCTTCCCAAGCTTGATAGCTCAAGAAAAAAAAATCCACATCCTTAATCCACTCAAAGTCCGGACTCCAAAATAATATTTGTGTACCTTGTTACCGGGTGAAAACCCCGGATATTTATTTGTGAGGGAGAGTGCTGCAATCAAGGAAGAAAACTACAAGTCTTTTCACCAAAGAAGAAGGGATCATCGTCGTCTAAGCCATCATCGACAACCTCTTCGAGGAGGCACTCGGTTTCCGAGTTTCCTTGGAGTATGGAGGAGGACACGGCACCGCCGAGGAGGAACCACACTCTTCTCCTTGGTGGCATGAAAGCCACATAAAACTTGTTTATTAGGTTTACCAAACTTCAATAACATATGGAGGAGCCGCTCGTCCAACCTCGCCACTTGACACGATCATCCGCTCCACCTCCATACGCTCTGCAGTATTCCGAGGGGTATGTCATCATGATGGAGGAGGAGAAGAAGCTCGCTCGCCTTAAGTAGAGGCTTGTAGCGAACGTCGACATCGACGACCAAGCTCTCCACATATTGGGTTTCACACGGGACACCGGTGCAATTCTCTAGCGGAGTGTCGGCAAACACCCACAAGAAATTCGCCTAGGAAATTTTTATGACCATGGCGCATAACCTTGATGAAGGAGTGCTGAGTCTCTCATTCCGTTGGAGGGAGCCCACAAGAGGAGAAGAAGGAAGACACCGTCGGAAGGGTAACCTTGATCAACGATGCTATTTCTAGCACTTTGATGGGGTAATCTCCTTTCATCCATGGGGTGCATTCGATCTTGAGATGTAATCACACTTTGTTGGATTATCTATCTATCATATTGTGCTGAAAATACTTTAATGCTTAAGGCTAGCAACCATGCCATAAAGGGAGTAGAGCTCCAATGCTTCCTTGGATCCATTCAACACAATCCCCGATAGATCGATTGGTTTTCATGTTCGAAACGATTGCATGTCTAGTATCGTAGACCCGGGGGCGAGTGTCCCCTTTTTTCAAAAGGGAGCTCCGGAACAAGTATGTGCATGAAGGCACATGGGAAGGCTTTTGGAGTATGATCACGGGAAGAGACCATCAACGAAGAAATACTATCCGGAACCCATCATCCAAGTGTGTCACTTTTGTGCAAATGGATTTTTGGGAGAATAAGAGAGACATAGATAACCAACACGGAGTTGAATTGGATTTACTCGCAGCCAATCAACCCTACTCACCTATGATCAACCGGTGGTGTTGTGGCAACATCGGATTCGGGAGATCGGGTTGTTACCTCTCCATATTGGCTATCTCTTTAAAACCGGATATTACAAGGAACCCAAATCATCTCCTACACGGGACTTCCCTAGGAATATATGAAGAAAGGAAAATATAAGAGTGAAGATGAGAGAGGAGGCTTCAAAGTGGCCAAAGTAAATTTGCCCCTTCTGGATTGAAGATTAAGACTTTTCTTGAGGGGAAGAAGATCGATTAGAGGAAGGACTTCTTGTGCCGGCGAAAAAAAAAAAAAAAAAATCATTTATATGTATATAATAAAGAAGGATTAGGAGAAGGTTTTTCCACGACCCAAGAAGGAGGTGCACAACAAAATTATGTCCCACCATTGGGAGGAACCCCGGCGCCGCCGAGTTACTACGGTGGTGTACCAATGCAAGCATGGGGGAGTGGTGCAGCCATACCCCCACCATTTTTGCGGTGCCCAACGTAGCCTTTGCGGAGCCATTTGCACACCTTCCTCAACCACAACAAAATGTGGCCACCATTGGAAGATACGCTGCGAGGAACATGCAAATTATTGCAGCCATCCTAACCAATGCAAACCAAATGGGTGAAGGAAATGCAAACGTCGCTTATGAGCTTTGACACCTTCACCTAATACCATTAGACAATTCATAGGAGGAGAGGCGCATTCCTATTACAAGTAAGGGTACAACAACCAAGACTATCAATATCAACCACCGGCGGAAGATTAGAGAGAGGAGGAGCTTTAGTTATCTTTCCTTTACCCCTTTTCTTTAATTTTCAGCTTGTTTGCGCCTATGTATGCGTAGTGTTTTCAGTTTTTTTATTTAAATTTCAGAAAGTGTGTTAGTTTAATTTTTTCAGCATGTATCTTAGTTTTTATTTTCATCATGAATAATGTCACCACCAAGTTTTTACCTTTGGTAAAGTTACAAAGTTTGTGCCATGATGATATATGATTATAACTGCCGCTTTGTTTATCTTTGTAATTGATTTATGCATGTTTGAACTAGTGCTCTCTTAAAAATACAAATCTGAAATTATCTAAATGCTAGCTCAATCTTCAGCGGAGGTTATGATTAAAATAAAGACCCATAGTGTTTTATGTGCTCTCAAGTTATGAATAGATTAAAGATGTCTTTTATGTTAAAAAATCTTGCTAACCTTGTCACAAATATCACTTGTGTGTTGCTCAACCTATCCAAAGCCTTATATATATTTGAGTGCATAAACCTTAGTGTACAAGATTTATTTTTGAGTGCGTTATTGCAGGCCATGGTTTCTCTGGCCCGAGACTAAGAAGCTGGTCATTCCGTTTTTGCGTATCTATCTTTTTGCTAGCCTTTTATCCGTGCATTGTGTATCCCCGCATCGGTGATCTCACAAACCTCGCCGGATATCCACCCTTAAACCAAATATCATCTTTTTGTGATTACCTCCTTGACCACAACCTATCGTTGAGAATGGATCATCAATTCAAGGAAGATCGCAAGACGGTGCCAACGTTGAAGATTTCAAGTATCTCTCCAAGGAAAATATCTCCGGTACCTACCTTATTTTTCGCCTCTTTGCTCGAGGACGAGCAACGTCTAAGCATGGGGGAGGAGGTAGGTACGGTGCTGCTTTAGAGTTCAAAAAGGGAGTATTTTAAAAAAAATATATATATAATGATGAAAGAAAAAAATTCGGCGATGTACGTGACTTCCAAGGTGAAGAAAGAAAAAAAAACATATATATATATAAGAAAGAAAGAAAGAAAGAAAGAAAAGAATGAGAAATATGAGAAAGAGAAAAAATATATATGAGCGTAAAGTGAACTCCCCGGTTCTCTAAGAGTGCATTCAAGGCTTCAAGTTAAAAAGATCCATTCTCATTTTCCAACCATGTGCAATCCGATAACGAGGACTTCTTTTGTGCCTTGGGATCACTTTTTGCCATTTGCACATGTCCACTCATCTAAAAGTGTGTGTATTTTTCTCTTTCCCCTCCTTGACTTAACATTATTTTCCAATGACCTTTTTGACGAGTCTCGGTAAGACCATGAGAAGCTTGTCTTGTTTTGACAACACCTCATTTATAAAATCTTGTTAGGACTAAACTTTCCCAAAGCTCCATATAAAAGCCTACCACATATATATGAGAGGGAAAGGAGTAGAATATATAGGCTTGAGAGACGAGTGAGATGAGAGTTTATGAGCAATACACGAGATGATTTAAATTTGTGAACTTGGTTTAGCTCTTTTCTTTATCTTGTTCTTTATTTCAAAAATTTCGAGATCTATTTAAACTTTGTGAGCATGTTAATACTTGTGGGATAAGCTTAATAAGAATCTACCCTCCGTAGAGGTGAAGGCTAGTACATTATGGAACTTTAACGAATTAAACTTTTGAGAGCATTATGTTTTTTTTTCATGTATGATCAAGTGCAAGGTTTAAACATTGTTTGGCAATGATGATATCCATCGAAGGCTTACTCGAGGACGAGCAAGGTTTAAGCATGGGGGAGATGTTGACGGTGAAAATCCGTCAACCTAGCCATGAGTTTACCTTCTATGTTGGCATAACTTTTGTATCTTATTCATTGGTACTAACCCCCGTGGTATAACAAGTTCACTTGTGCATGTCGGTTTTGGAGTTATGTGTTTACGCAGGGTTTTAACGTTGAAAGCAAGACTTCCGGGATAAGTTCATTAAGCACCTCATGACAAGACCTTGAAGCCCGATACAAGTCAAGCAATGAAGTGAACATGACTCCAAGAAGCCGGGGACTTGATCCGAGAAGACGACAGACTCCGGGGACCGACCGAGAAAAGTGCGTCGAATCTTGCAAGACAAGGAGTTGAGTCCAATTCGGAGAGAAACCGACGACATGGACCTACATGCGAAGGGGGAAGCATCCGAGAAGCAAGGGAACCGACCTCGGGCAAAGGAGCCCGCGGGCCGGGCCAAAATGGGCCCGGGCCGGCCGGCCCCGATCCCGGTCGGCCCAGGCCCATTTTGGGCCCAAACACGCCGCCCTTTGACCTAGTTGCCGATCGGGCTATTTATAGTCCCCCGACCGAGAGCCACGCGAGAGAAGAAGTCGTATTCCGCCGCCGAGGAGCGAGAGAAGCTTGAGGGACACCAACTTGAAGATGAGGGTCGTGCTAGTTGTCTAGGGTTTCCCCGGCCGACGTGGGAACCTTGCATGGAAGACCACGTCGGAGCTCGGAGCGAGGATCAAGATCGAGGGAGGGCCCGGTGGTGATCTTGTTCATGTAATCATTCATGGTGAAGTTTGTAAGTGAATCCGATTTCTAGCGATTAAGTGCCTTCTCGATGATTTTGATTTCTTCTTGGTTTTGCTTCTTCTACGATCTAGTCTATAGCTAGATTACATAGGGTGCTCTTGTAGCCGCGGTGGCTAGAGGTGCATACCGGACCGGCCAAGTGATTTCAACTTGTTCTATCGAACTCGCCCTAAGCTCCCCGCATGAATAGGGATACGTTGTGACGAACGGGGGTCTCGAAAGGCGGATGTTTTCGGAGTCGGATGGGAAGGCCACGATTTAAAGATGCTTTTAATGAGATTCGCTTTTCTATCTTCATCTATCTTGTTTGGAGCTACAACATAAGCATGATCTAGATTCTCTAGATTGGTTATCTCTTGCTTTCTCTTGTTACCTCTTTAGTAGATTAGATTAGATTAGATTAGATTAGATTCGTTTTCTTTATGAGTTAGTAGATTAGATGCAACTTGGCTTCATTAGATAGCTTTACCTTGCTTTACTAGATTGAATCCTTGCGTTGCACATTGTTCCACGGATTCGATACCTTGGGTTCACCACTCGAGGGAAGAAGGGTCCCTTGACTACGACGGGAGACTTGTCCGCTTGCAAGTCACAAACGAACTTTGATACAACTATTAACCGTCAACACGCCTACCGATGGAGCCTACGGGAATATGTTTGGAGCCGGGTGACAACTCCATTCGCTATCCCTTGGGCATTGCCGAAGATGTACCCGTGAAGATTGGACACCACTTCATCCCCGTCGACTTCGTTGTGCTCGAGATGGGAGAGAGGGAGAAGCCGCCGCTCATCCTAGGGAGGCCGTTCCTCAAGACCGTGGGAGCAACTATTGATGTTGGCAAGGGGGAGATCATGTTCGATATCAACGGAGAAAGGAGTTCCTTCAAGTTCCGTCCAAGGATTGAGGCATGCAACATGATTGGAGTGAAGATAGAACCAAAACAAACGGAGGGGCTGAAAAAGAAGAAGGAGCCGAAAAAAGTGAACGTAACGAAAATTAAAGAAGGTGTTGCATCCGTCAAGACAAAGGAAGAGAAGCCGCCCGTGAAGACCAAAAAAATGACTAAGCCGGCCAAGCCAAAAGACAAGCCCGCGCCCAAGATGGTGCGGAAGTGGGTACCCAAGATTGCAACGCCCGCAAAGAGCGTTGATCCGGAGTAATCAAGTGAAGAAGTCTAGCTATAGACTATAAACGAAGCGCTAGGCGGGAGGCAACCCGTTTCGTCAAGTCAAGTCAAGAATAAGCTACGGGAGGACAACCCGATTCCGGTTTTTCGAGTATTTTTAATAATTTAGTTTTTGAGTTTTACTACGCAAAGACATTAGACTTAGAAGTGGTTGAACAATATTAGAGACATAATTCTTGATTGAATGTTTGCTTTATCATAAACCCTTTGCATGAACCCTCCTATGTGCTTGTTTGATTCTTTTCTTTTCGAGAAACCCCTCAACCAAATAATTTCAGAACCTTAGCTCAACCTTTCACCCTCATTATGGTGCTGAGGTTGGCTTATTTTTCATGCTAAAACCACACGAGTAGAGCCACGATTTATATTCAAGTGTTATAAAAATTCAGCACGTGGTAGGACTCGCGTGAACCTAGAAATCAAAGCTTTTGGTTGGTCTCAAAAATCTTTATCCTTGGTTTCTCTAGGATTAGAATTTTTCTAAGCCCATTCTAATTTTGTTCTATTCAAAATCTTTCTTATTTAGCCAAAATTAGAACCTAAACCTATGCCCCCATGATCAAGCCGGGAAAACGTTCGCTCTCAACCGATGAAAGCAGACTTTACCGGTAAGATCAAAATCGACGTAGTCGAAAAATATTTTCGACTTACATCTGTTTTTAATGGTTTAAAAACTTCTCTAAAATTATGTTCAAGCTCTTGCATGGCTCTGAAAAATATTTTAAAATTCGAATTAGAGGAGTGCTTAACCTTAAACACACCTAAATGGAGGCAATCAAGTTTGAATTAATCATGCATGTGCCATTGGATTCTCTTTTATCAACTTTCACCCACTCCACATACAAAGGACAAGCATGGTGGGCAGCAAGCATCAACTTTGCAGGATTTCAATGGTGGCATGTGAAGCAAGTGGAGCTAGGGAGCATGGACATGACCCAAAGCATGGAGCATCAAGTGGGAGGACCAATAATTCAAGAAAAGGAGTGGACGAGAGCGTTTGGGCGGTGCAACTCGTGGAGCACGCGGGCAGGAAAGTTGCAGAGGCGAAATGATCGTGCTGGGAGAAAGACGCACCGAGGAGGAGCCGTTGGAGCCCCGGGCCGGCCGGCCTAGGCCGGCCGGCCTGCCCTATAAATGGTGCCCCCCGGCGCCCGTCTTCTCGCAGGCAAGCTTCCCTCTCCTTCCCTTGTTTGTGTGTTCAAGTTTGTGTGCTCAGAACCTCCGTAGACTTAGCCAACCACCCAAGCTTGAGAGCTCAAGAAAAAATCCACCTCCCTAATCCACTCAAAGTCCACATCCGAAGCAAAGAGTTTAAGTGCTTAGTTTACCGGTTGCAACCCGGATTTTTAGTTGAAGAGAGAGTGCAGCAAGCATGTGGAAGAAGACCACAAGTCTCTTCTCTAAGAAGAAGAGTTCGTCGTCGTCCAAGCCGTCATCAACCACGTCTTCGAGGAGGCACTCGGTTTCCGAGTCTCCCCGGAGCATGGAGACGGACACGGCACCACCGAGGAGGAACGACGCTCTCCTCCTTGGTGGGATGAGGGCTGCGAGAAGCACTTCCATGAGGTTCACCGAACCTCGTGGGCGCACGGAGGAGCAACCCGCGCCACCACGACGATCGACTCGCTCAACCGCACCACCTCCTTACACCCCGACACAATCTTCGTACGGCTTCATCATCATGTCGGCGGAGGAGGAGGATAGGCTCGCCAATCTTGAGAAGAGGCTTGTGCCAAACGTCGAGATCGACGACCAAGCACTCCACACCTTGGGTTTTCGCACCGACATAAACTACATGTTGGGGCACCTCGGGTGGATTCAATTCTCCAACGGAATCTCGGTGGACACCCACTTGGGTTACACCTTGGAAATTTTAATGACTATGGCACCCATCGTTGATGATGATGGGGTGCAATGCTTGTCATTCCGTTTGGAGGGAATCCAACAAGTGGTTCCCTACGAGCACGTAAGGGAGCTGCTTGGATTCCACAAGGGCGCTCGGGAGAAAGTCGACGTGCCTCCCGGCATGTTGGCGGAATTTTGGGGCATGATCTCCGGAGATGCCCATCAACAACGCAAAAGCATCCGCAACCCCATTATCCGGATATTTCACTCTTGGATGTGCAAGAGGGTATTGGGGAGGATGAGGGAAACAAAGGTGACCGACACGGAGTTAAATTGGCTATACTCGGCTTTGATTGCCGGGCAGCCAATTGACCCCTCTTACCTCATGATCAACCGTTGGTGTTGTGAAGCAACATCGGGGGCTAGTGATATTGGTTCGGGGTGTTACCTCTCCATGTTGGCCTTTTCCTTGCGACCGGGGATCGCAAGAAACCCCGCTCACCTTTTGCGCGGTACCTCTCTCGGTTTTGAGTACTTGCGGCAAGGCAAGTACATTAGTGGAGATGAGAGAAGAGGTTACCGATTGGCCATTGTGAACCTCCCTCTTCCGGATGAGAGGCTTAGGCTTTTCACCGAAGGAAGGGAAGATTGGTTGGAAGAGGGAATACTTGTCCCCGCAAGGAAGAACAAAAGAGGAAGGATCGTAGAAGAGGGAACATCCTCCGCACAAGAGGGTGGGCACAACCCAATGTGCAACCATCCCATGGGTCCTCCTCCGCCAAGTTATTACGCAGGGTCTCAACAAGCATGGGGGTGGTGCAATCGTACCCTCAAAATTATGTTGTTCCCAACGTGAATCTCAGCGGAGTCCTACGCTCATCATCCCCAACCACAACAAAGCATGGCTATCATTGGAGGATACGCTGCAAGAAATGCTCAAAATATCGCAGCCATCCAATCCAACGCAGCTCAATTCCTAAGGAAGGCAACGCAAATATTGCCTTTGAACTTGGTCGCCTTCACCTTGTAGAGCCAAATCAATTCGACGAGGAAGCGTTCATTCATATTATGAGCAAGGCTATTATTATCAAGACTATCAACATCAACCACCGAAGGAGGATTAGAAGACCAAGAACTTTAGTTTTCTTCTTTTCTTTTTTCTCTCCGTAATTTTCAGCTTTTGCTCTTATGTGTTTGCTAGTATTTTTTCTGTTTTTATTTAAATTTCAGCAAGCTTGTTATGTTTATTTTCAGTGTGTATTTCAGCTTGATATCACCTTTAATAAAGTCACCACCTTGATTTTTATCATTGGAAAAGTTACAAAATTTGTGCCATGTTGATATATGATTAAAATTGCAGCTTTGTTCATCTTTGTAGTTGATTTATGCATGTTTAAGTTTAGTGCTCTCTTAAAATACAGATCTGAATTTATTTAAATACTAGCTTATTTTTCAGCGGAGGTTATGATTAAAATAAAGACCCATAGTGTTTTATGTGCTCTCGAGTTATGAATGGATTGAAGATGTCGCTTATGCTCAAAATATTGCTAACCTTGTCACAAATATCACTTGTGTGTTGCTCAACCTATCCAAAGCCTTATATATATTTGAGTGCGTAAACCTTAGTGTACAAGATTTATTTTTGAGTGAGTTATTGCAGGCCATGATTTCTCTCGGCCCGAGACTAAGAAGCTGGTCATTCCGTTTGCGTATCTATCTTTTTTTTTTTGCTAGCCTTTTATCCGTGCATTGTATCCCCGCATCTATGGTCTCACAACTTCGCCTTGATATCCACCCTCCTTAAACCAAATATCATTTGTGATTACCTCCTTGACCACAACCTATCATTGAGAATGGATCATCAATTCAAGGAAGATCGCAAGACGGTGCCAACGTTGAAGATTTCAAGTATCTCTCCAAGGAAAATATCTCCCACATCTACCTTATTTTTCGCTCTCTTTGCTTGAGTACCCAGCAACGTCTAAGCATGGGGGAGGAGGTAGGTACGGTGCTGCCTCTAGAGTTCAAAAGGGAGTATTTTAAAAAAAAATATATATAATGATGAAAGAAAAAAAAATTCGGCGATGTACATGACTTCCAAGGTGAAGAAAGAAAAAAAAAATATATATATATATAAGAAAGAAAGAAAAGAGTGAGAAATATAAGAAAGAGAAGAAAAAAAAAATATATATTTGTGCGTAAAGTGAACTCCCGGCTTCCTCTAAGAGTGCATTCAAGGCTTTAAGATAAAAGATCCAGCTCAATTTTCCAACCATGTGCAATCCGATGACGAGGACTTTCTTTGTGCCTCGGATCACTCTTTGCCATTTGCACATGTCCACTCATCTAAAGTGTGTGTATTTTCTCTTTCCCTCCTCTTGATTTAACATTATTTTCCAATGACCTTTTTGACGAGTCTCTGGTGAAGACCATGAGAAGCTTGTCTTGTTTTTGACAACACCTCATTTATAAATTCTTGTTAGGACTAAACTTTCCTAAAAGCTCCATATAAAGCCTACCACATACATATGAGAGGGAAAGGAGTAGAATATATAGGCTTGAGAGACAAGTGAGATGAGAGTTTATGAGCAATACAGATGAGATATTTACATTTGTGAATTTGGTTTAGCTTTTCTTATCTCGTTCTTCATTTCAAAAATTCTCGAGATCCATTTAAAACTTTGTGAGCATGTTAATACTTGTGGGATAAGCTTAATAAGAATCCACCTCCGTGAGATGAAGGCTAGTACATTATGGAACTTTTAATGAATTAAAATTTTGAGAGCATTATGTTTTCTCATGTAATCAAATGCAAAGTTTAAACATCGTTTAGCAATGATGATATTCATCGAAGGCTTATCGAGGACGCAGCAAGGTTTAAGACAGAGATGTTGACGGAAAATCCGTCAACCTAGCTACATGAGTTTACTCG